>JARWLC010000014.1:29884859-30484859 GCA_033318265.1 Phyllotis vaccarum
CCTACTCTGATGTAAAGACTTTGCCCGGTAACAGGGTGCATCATCACCCCAGATACCCTGACACAATGCCCCAAGGTCTAGTATCACTTAGAAAAACATAGATAAGATTTGGAAGGGGAGGTGTCTCTCTCAGTATCAGACTTGAGGTTAGGGAGTGTTCTGGGTTCTTCTGTAATGTTGGTCATAACAGGAGACAAAGAGGGACTCAGGTAGACACAGGTGATTATCTTCACGGGTCCTGGAGACAAGAGGGACAGAACTCCATCATGGTGGTGTCACATTATTTCCAAAGAGTATTTGTACAGTGTTTATGTGTTTATGTGTGTGTGTGTGTGTGGTGTGCACCTTGTGGAAGTCACACTATAAATGTAGGTGTTAGTCTTTAATTTTTGCCTTGTTTGAGACAGGGTCTCTTGCTTATCTGTTAATCAGGTCAGCCTGCTCATGAGCTTCCAGGGCCTTTCCTATCTGCTTCCCATCTCTCCATGGGTGTGCTGGGATTACTGGTACTTACTTTCATTCTTGGAATTGGAACTCCGATTCTCACACTTGTATGGAAAGCCTTTTTTACCAACTGAGCCCTCTACTTGGTCCCTGTTAACTTTTGTGCAACATTTTCACTGTTGTTAAAACATATGACATACACAAATACAAATCACAAAATACTGACTACAATTTCTGAGATTTCATATGTCATTTAAATGGGTTTTTTAAAAAATATTTTTTTTCTTTTTATTCTTCTCTCATACAATACATCCCAACTGCAACCTCCGCTCCCAACACCCCCCTCCCCTTTCCTCAGATCCACTGTTCTTCTGTTTCCCTTCAGAAAAGAGCAGGCCTCCCAGGGACATCAACATAACAGTGTTATAACAAGTTACAATAAGACTAGGCACAAACCCTCACATCAAGGTTGGATGAGGCAACCCAGTAAGAGGAAATGGGTCCAAGAGCAGACAAAGGGTCAGAGACACCCCCATTCCCACTGTTAGGGGTCTCCCACACACCTCGAGCTGAACAACTACAGTATGCATGTAGAGGACCTAGCACAGACTCATACAGGCTCCAGGATTGTCACTTCAGCTTTGTGAACCCTTATGGACCCTGATTAGTTGATTCTGTGGGCTGTGTTCTCATGATGTCCTGGACCCCTCGGGCTCCTACAATCCTTCTTCCCTCTCTTCTACAGGCTCTGGCTAATGTTCGGGTGTGGGTTTCTGCATCTGCTTCCATCAGCAGCTGAAAGAAGAAGCTTTTTTGATGATTATTGAACTAGGCACCCTTCTGGAGTTCTGGCAGCTGGCTCAACCTCTGGACTAGCAGGGTGCTTCTGCCTGAGTTGTGAGCCACAATTTATATTGGTCTGTACAAAACACTACTACAGAATATAAAAAAGAATGGTAAGATTTATGCTAATAATTTTATTTTGAAGTATTTGGGGATTGAACTCTGGGACTCGTGTGCTAAATATGCACTCTATCACTTGGCTACAACTTCAGAATAATTTAAAGAAAAAGACTTTTTATTTTATCTTGTTTACTTATGCTTTTTTCTTGCTTTTTTAAATAAAAGGGCTGAGTGAAAAAAATTTTAAAAAGGAAGGTCATAATTGCTACTAGGTATGTTGGAGAAGAAAGTTTACTGTAGATAAAGGGAGAGCATAGCCAAAGGCAGAGACATCTGGGAGAGTCCAGAGTGGATGTGACTCTGAGCCAGGCCTTGAGAGAGGAGGAGGAAGGGGGGGGGGGAAGGAGAGCCAGGAGAGTAAAGAGTAGTGTCTTGGTTAGGGTTTCTTTCTATTGCTGTGAAGAGACACCATGAACACGACAACTCTCATAAGGAAAACATTGAATGGAGATAGCATGGCAGTGTGCAGGCAGACATGGTGCTAGAAAAAGAGCTGCTATATGTTTTACAGGCAACAGGAAGTAGACTGAAGCACTGGGCATGGCTTAAGCATATATGGGACTACAAAGCCCGCCTCCACAGTGACACACTTTCTCCAACAGGAGCAGACCTACCTACCTACTCCAACAAGGCCATACTTCCCATTAGTGCTACTCCCTTTGGGGGAACATTTTCTGTCAAATCACCACAGATAGACAAAAGAGGCTGGGTAGCCAAAATGGCTGGATTATATAGGGAAGGGCACTGGGGGAAGGGCAGCTCAGCCCCTGTGCTGGAGAAGTTTAGGATAAGGTACAGGGTATGCTAGCCAGATCCTGTAACAGGTAAGGACTGAGGGATGATGAAGGAACCTGGCAGCCAGGTACGATTTGATACATTAAATAGGTACGTCAGTTAGCTATTTGTCCCAGGTTTGAGACCTTACGAGGACCTTTATTTCACTTTGTGTTGGGCCCCACAAATAGTTTAAGTGATGTCTTCTGACTTTTACATCTTTTATGCTTAGGAAAAATTGTCAGTAAGCACCAAGGTAGTTGTCTGGTCCTTTGTGATCTGCTAGGTAGACTGGACTAAGGGATATTTAGGTAGCTGGTAAAGTGTTATTTCAAGGCATGTCTATGAGGGTGGGTCTGGAAGAGATTAGCATTTGAAATCAGTAGACTGAATAGAAAGGGTAGCCTTGGTGCATAGAGTGAGCATCATTTCAGTCCTGAAGAGAAGGATATAAGAAAGTAAGATGAAAGGGGAAGTGAATTCACTCTTCCTAGTCAGAACATCCATTTTCCTGCCCGCAAATGTCAAAGCTGCAGGTTTGCAGGCCTCCAGCCTACACCACTTAAAAACCATCTAATCTGCCTTAGTTGTAAAATGAGCTGAGAGCAGAATATCTCTTATAGAAGTTGTGAGGACTGAGGGTGTGCAATGGCTGATAAAGACTTCAATAGACATTAGCTATGTAAGTCTCTGTCCTTGCTAGGGTTCATTATGCTATGAAGAGACACCATAACCACAACAACTCTTACAAAGGAAAACATTTAGTTGGGGATGGTTTACAGTTCAGAGACTTAGTTCATCATCATCATGGTAGGAAGCATGGCAGCCTGCAGGCAAACACGGTGCTGGAGAAGGAGCTGAGAGTTCTACATCTTGATCTGCAGGCAGTGGAAGAGACTATGAGCCACTAAGCCTGATTTGAGCTTCTAAGACCTCAAAGCCTGCCCTCAGTGACACACTTCCTCTAATAAAGCCACACCCACTCCAGCAAGGCCATACTTCCTAATAATGTCACTCCCCATGGGCCTATGGGGTCATTTTTATTCACACTATGACAGTATCTTAAAGTCTTCTGCTCATTTGACTCTTTAGTGACAAAAGAGAAATAGGTATGCCCATGTATAGGAGGTAATGAGACCAGCAGGGGATACACAGTAAGAATAGTCCAGCTTTGCAGATAACTATTCACGAGGTTTTCTTGCCTGAAAAAGGATACAGTGACCATCTTATGTAGTGGAATTATGTTGTTACATTGTAAATAATTGTCCCACCTACTGGTTTAATAAAAATGCTGATTGGCCAAAGGCAGACAGGAAGTATGGGCGGGGCTACCTGACTAAGAAGACTCTGGGAACAGGAAGAACAGAGCAGAAATGCCTCAGAGAAGCCATGGAGACACCATGAAGAGATGCCAGCAGATGCAGAGGAAAGAAGTTGAAATGCTGCTCTGAGAAAAGGTACTGAGCCACATGGCTGAACAGGATAAGAATCATGGGTTAATTTAAGGATAAAGAGCTAGCAAGTTATATGTCTGGTTCCAGGTCAATCAACGTACAATCAATACAAGTATCTGTGTGTTTCAGTGGGACTGTGGGTCTGAAAGTCTGGGCCAAGAGGTTAGACCGGAAAGTCCAGGCCAGAAACATAATACAATAATCTTAAGCAATTTTTGTGAGACTTTCTGCATAACCTGTGGGGGCACAACACACCTAAGGTCTTCTCTGTACTTAACACCCACCCATACTCACAGACTTATTGTTATTTGTCCTAAATAGCACATGGAAAAGGCAATGGAGGGAACTGCTCAAGGTCCCTGTTGGAATTGGATCCTTGTCTGAGCACTTTCTACTTGACTGCAGACCGTGTAAAGAAGGAAGTATATAAGATTTATCTACTCAGTATTCACTGGTCCTTGCAGGATGATTAGTATTGAATAACAGTTCATAATAAACAGTGGCATTTCCCCAGTGTATAGTTGAAGAGGATCCTCTCTCACTTCCTTCCTTCTATCTTTCCTCTCTCTTACCTTCCCTTCTTCCTTTTGTCTTTATTCCTTTCCTCCTCTGTAGCAAGTCTTGAGTCTTTTCCCGTCCTGACAGCCAGATCCCTACTAACAACACAGAAACTTCTTATTATGAAAGCTTGGCCTATAGCTTAGGCTTGTTCCTAACTAGGTCTTACAACATAAACCCATATATAGTAATATACTTTCTGTCATGTGGTGTTATCTCTCTTCCAACTCTCCCTTGAACCTAGATTTCTCCTCCAGAAGCCCCACCTGTACCTCCTGTCTGGCTATTGGCTGTTCAGCTTTTTATTACACACACAGCAGCACATCTTCACACAGTGTACAAATATCCCACAAGACTCCTTTTCCTTCCTCATCTACCTCCTTCCTATTCTTCCTCTTTTGTGTAAACCAGACTTCTCTGTTGCAGGGATATCTGTACACTGTGTGAAGATGTATTGTTGTTATTTAATAAAAAGCTTATTGTCCAATAGATAGGCAGGAGAGGTTAGGCAGTACTTCCAGGCAGAAAGAGGAACTCAGGGGAATGAATCTAGGTACTCAGGGGTGCTAAGGACACACTGAGGAAGTCAGACACACAGTATGGAGGAAAGGTAATAAGCCACATAGCAGAACATAGATTAATACAAATGGGTTAATTTAAGTCTGAAGAGCTAATAGAGAACAAACGTAAACTAAGGGCAAGCTTTCATAATTAATAAGTTTTTGTGTCATCGTTGGGGAGCTGGTGGTCCCAAAGAAAGATTAGTTAAACTTCTCTGGAATTCATTATGCAGCCCAGGTTGCTCTTGAAGTCATGACCTTCCTGCTTCAGCCTCCTAATGCTTGGATAGAAAGCAATATGTCTGTGTGCTATTCCTTGAAGTTGGTCATTATATAAATGAGAGAAATAATCAGTAGGAACATGACCAGCTGATTCTGGGCATATGGCTGATGATGCTTCTGTGGCTGTGGTAGATTAATGATGATGATACACCCTTGACATTTTTCTTATTGGGAAGTGCAGCCTGTCTCTCTTCCCCTTGGATCTGGGCTGTGATAACTTTAACAGAGAGAGTGTGGCTAAAGAGACTGGCTTTGGGAGAAAGTAGGCAGCTTCCACCTTAGTCTCTAGAAGCCTTGAGCTTCTCTGAGAGGCAGCTGAGCAACCTGTAATAGGGATCAGGCAGAATACCGATAAGACGTGGATAAAAAGAGAGATAATTCTAGCCTGTTAGCTGACCCTGCCAACAAGCAAGTATAGGATAAAACCAGACAAGCTATTGGATGCATGTTATCAAACAGCCTTGACAAAAAAAAAAAAATGCATAGCTAAGCCCCTGCCTCACCAAATGACTAACTCAAAGGGGACAGCAAATCTTCTAAGAGTTGCAAGGACAGAATTTTTTTATGTATGATTCTGAGGTTATAGGGGGGAAATCAATGAGGGTTATACTGTACAACCCCTCCCGCCTTTACCTTTTTCAAAGAAGCTGGGCTGCTGTGTGACTATGTTCTCGTTCACTGTAAATATTTGTCACTCCTATTGGCTTAATAAAATGCTGATTGGTCACGTAGCTAGAGAGGAAGTAGAGGTGGGGCAACCAGACTAGGAGAATTCTCGGAAGTGGAAGAACAGAGCAGCAGATGCCAAGGAGACACAGAGGAAGCCGGATGAGAATGCTGCACTGAGCAAAAGGTACCAAGCCACGTGGCTAAGTGTAAATAGAAATACGAGTTAGCTTAAAGTATAAGAGTTAGCAAGTAATAAGCTTGAGCCATAGGCCAATCAGCTTTTACTTAATATAAGACTCTGTATGTTTATTTGGGACTGATCGGCTGTGGGACTGGGTGGATGGGACACAAGAACTTCTGACTACACTGAATCATTTCTACTTCCGCTGTTGGTGAAAGGTGGGGCTTGTTTGGATAGAGACAATATTTCAATCCATTTCACACTTCTACTCAACTGACACTCCAAACTTGCAAGCATTTATATTCTCGTTATCTAGGAGAAAAGAGACACACAGAAGCCTTTGGCACTTTTAGTGGCTTGCTTCTTTTCCTTATTAAACAAACATAACTTTTGTTTTAACATTAGTATTCACTCTGTATACTCCCTGTATAGCTACCACACTGCTTGGATGCCTGCCCACTTATCAGCACAAAGGACAGGAAGGGAACCCTCCTTTCTGGGCTAATGGATGTATTTGCTTTTTATTAAGATGTAGCTGAGCTTTTTGCGGATTGTTATCAGAAAGAACAGCTTATCATGTATTATGCTAAAACAAAAATCATTATATTTAGCAGTCATTGTCTTGGTTTCAAATGGACTTTTATTAAATAACTCAAGATAAAACCTTAGTTAATTCAGCTACTTGGTACTTTACTGATAACTCATTTTGGCAGATTCATGATGACGTAATTTTGCTTGGAGAGAAATTTTCAACAGGATTCATGGTGAAGTTCTTTTGTGGTCGATATGACCAGTTAATAACAGTAATATTCAGAGACTTTTGTGAGCATTAAATTTTTAATGTATACTTATGATATTAAATTCTATGATTTTTAAATGTGTGGCTATATTTGAATCAAGTTTATACATTCTTTGTTGTTCATCAAAAAAAAATCTTACCACTGGGAGATGTAGCTCAGTGGTAGAGTGTTTTACCAGCATGCATAAGGTCCTAGGTTCAACTCCTGAGAAGCTAATATAAATGAATAATATCCTGTGACCACTGAGTTGAATGTACATCGGAAAACATAAAACATCTTGACTCACTCTCTTGGGACCAGTGCTGCCTGCTTCCATTTCACTTCACTTGAGCAAGAATCTGAAATTTGGCTGCTATATTATTTTCATAAAATAACCCAGTCTCCTTTATGCCTTATATTTGAATTTTATAGTTAGCTTCTCTCTTGCTGTGATAAAACTTACCAAAAATAACTTATGGAGGAGAAAATTTATTTCATCTTACCCTTTCAACTGATTGTCCATCATTGAGAGTAGTCAATGCAGAAACCTAAAGGCAAGAGCTGAAGCGGAGACCACAGAGGAGTGCTTCTTACTGCTTTGCTCCTCATGACTTACTCGATTTATTCTTATGCAACCCAGAGCCACCAGGTCAGGGATGGTATTGCCCACAGTGGGCTGGGCCCTTCCACATCGATCATCAGTTAAGACCAGGCCAATCTGATGGAGGCATTTTCTCAGTCAAGATTCCCTCTTCCTTGGTGACTGGTTTTTATCAAATTGACAAAAATTAACCAGCACACTGAATCCTATGCTTTCTCCCTAACCAGTGACACATGATGTCAGCCCATTAGATACTCAGTAGACAATTTAGCTATTGAAAAGTGCCAGTCAGGGAATGTAAGGTTAATAGTTACTTAGTACATAAGAGGATCTCAAGGGCATCTAATTGTTAGTATTCAGTCCTGCATTTATCTGTATAACCAGAAAACCAGTACCTGGGCTGTATTCTGTTGTGCAACATATGTTAATGCCAAAAATATTACTTGGTAAATAGTTCAGTATCTTATGCAAGGCAGCATGGAAAACCCACTAGTTTATCTCATATTTTATATCAAGACTCATTTGATAAATTCCTATGAACAAGTTTCAGAAAATTTTAAATGGGTACACATTGTCTTAGCTAGGGTTTCTACTGGTGTGATGAAACACCATGACCAAAAGCAAGTTGAGAAGGAAAGGGTTCATTTGGCTTATGCTTCCACACTGTAGTCCGTCATTGAAATAAGGCAGGACAGGTTCTCAGACAGGAACTCAAACAGGGCAGTAACTTGGAGTCAGGAACTGATGCAGAGGGCATGGAGGGGTACTGCTTACTGGCTTGCTCCCCATGACTTGCCCAACCTCCTTTCTTTTAGAACCCAGGGCCACAATGGGCTGAGTCATTCCCCATCAGTCACTAATTAAGAAAATGTTAGACAGGTTTGACTACAGTCTAACCTTATGAAGACATTTTCTCAATGGCTTGACTTCTCTCAGATGACTCTGTCTTGTTAACATAACATTAGCCAGCACAATATATATCACATATATCCATAGCCTTTGAGAGACGGGATTTATCACTAAACCACAAGTGCTGTGTAGTCAGAAGTTTCTCTGTCCCACCTGGCTGGTCCCACATGCATTTAGTCCCAAATATTTACAAAAAGGCTTATATTAATTACAGGCTTTTTGGCCTATGGCTCAGGCTTGTTACTGCTAACTCTTATTCTTAAACTCACCCATGATCCTTATCCATGTTTAGACTCGTGTGTGGCTTGGCACCTTTGCTTCAGAGCAGCCTCTCATCTTCCTTCCTCTGCATCTAGCTGGTGTCTCTGCTCTTCCTCTTCCCAGGGTTCTCTTCATCTGATATCCCCACCTACATGTCTTGCCTGTCTCTGGCCAATCAGCATTTTATTAAACTAATACAAGTAACAAATACTTGCAGTGTACAAGAGCATAGTCACACAGCATTTCCCCCTTTTCTTTTTAAAACAAGAACCCAGAATCTAATTTTTTTTAAAACCATTATCTATAACAACTTGTAACCAACACTGTAGACAAAGACAAACACAATCCATTTTGGGTGAGTATGGGTATGGTTCTCTAGACTACATCCTGCTGATTGGGGTCCTGGTAATCTTATGGAGATCCTGAGATAAGTCAGGTCTATGATCAAGTCTTGACTGGAGGATTTTGTGAAGCTGGGGCATTTCAGCGAGTCTCTTTGAGCTGTTCTGGATGCAGAGCTTAGAAGAAACTGCAACAGAGGTGCTCTGAAATATTGAATCATCTGAGTGCTCTGTTCCTCCATGGGGTTTTCCGGGGGGAGGGGGGTTCCTTCTTCAATCAAACCTTATTCTCTTTAACCTAGAGTAAATTCACAGCCTCTCATTTTCTGTGGAAATAAAAACAAACCTTTTCTCCAAGGGAACATACCTTTTGACTTCAGTTTTGAAGTCAAGGCATTTATAAAATATATACTTTGGATTAATCCAGCAACATTTAAAAATCAAATGTCTTTCAGCAGCTCTTGCTACTTTCTTTGTGATCCAAAAACTCAAAGAAAAAAAAAAACATACAGATGCTCTGTGTATATTCTATCTTTACATGGCTTATTTATTTTTTTCTCCAGCCCTTTTTAAAGAACTTTCCCTACCCTTTTAAAGGGTTTTTTTTTTTTTTTTTTGTCTGAATCTGTCTTTACTATATATCTCTCTTTTTCTGACCACACTTTAAATCTGCTAAAGTGTGGCTAGGATTAAAGGCAACTTGCTCCACCCAGCTCCTTGGTCTGTGAGAACTTCATGGCAGAGCTACACTTACCATACAAACTCTGAGGAATTTTAGGGTTCACACTGCCACCGAGTAGAGTACGGCCATCTACTGCTTATAAACCTCATTTAAGTGTTTGGCAGAAGCCTCTTAAAAGAGTTGCTCAGTTTTTGGCTCTGATGCTAAGTCAGGAAGCCGCTCTTAAAGGAGTCATGCCTCTCTGCTCACCTCCATCAAATGGAGCCCTCTTGAGAAAATGCTGCTACCAAGAAGTGGTCTTTGACTCTTTTTTTTTTTTTTTTCCTATATGAACAGAAACATATGCAGCTCATGCTTGTATCAAGGCTCCTGTGAGACTTCAGGAACCCAACATGTGGCAGCTCAAGCTGCAAGCCAAAAACCTGCCATGTTGTAGCTCAAGCCCTGATGCCACTCTGTACCAGGGCCCACTTGAGAGACACTCTTAGGAAGCTGTTCTTGGCTCCATTTCTATGTTCCAGAACCTTCTTCAGGCTTTATAGGGATGTACTTGCACCACGTTGGAATGCCATTTCTAGTAAAAAGTTTCTCTGTCCTACCCGGACAGTCCTCCGTGCATTTAGTTTCAAATAATCGCTCAGAGTCTTATATTAATTATAAACTGTTCACCCTGTCTCAGGCTTGTTAGTTGCTAACTCTTACTCTTAAACTAACCGATTATTTTTGTTCATGTTTAGACACATGGCTTGGTACCTTTTTGTCGGTGCATCTTTCTTGTCTTTTTTCCTTTGCCTCTGGCTGACATCTGTCTCTGTTCTTTCTCTTTACAGAGTTCTGTTAGTCTAGCAGTTCTGCTTATACTTCCTGTCTGTCTTCTGGCCAATCAGTGTTTTATTAAAAACCAATACATGTGACAAATATTTACAGTGTTAAGAGCATAGTCCCACCACAAGGCTGTTTTTCTTCTTTTAAAAATTTATTTTATGTGTATGAGCAAGTGTTTTGCCTGCATGTATGTCTGTGTACTACATGCATACCTGGTGTCTCAGAGGCCAGAAGAGGGCATCAGATCCACTGGAACTGTATCTACAGAGAGCTGTGCTGGGTGCTCTCTGGGAACTGAACCTCACTCCTCTATTGTCACTGACAGATTTAAAATTTCATAGCACTACTGGGAAGTGGTAGTGGTGATCGGTGGTACCTATAGCGAGAGAGAGAGAGAGAGAGAGAGAGAGAGAGGCATCTTTTTCTGTTATATGAAGAACAGAGGCATTATGGGATTCTATGCTACCTGTCTAGAAAATAACTAGTAGAGGATGTGAACTGAAGCACAGAACTTCTTCCTTCTTCCATGGCTGTTGGCAATCCCTTCACACTCTTTCCTTTTACCTTGACACTCATTTTACTGTTTCTAATCTTCCCTTTCTCGTTTCCTCCCTTCTCAAATTGTTGTATCATTTGGTCTTATTCAATCTGTGACAGTTTCTAGTTTTTCTTTGTTCCTTATGACCCTGACACTCTTAAGAAGTTGTCAAGTAAATTCCGTAGAACTTTTCTCCACTTGAGTTTGTGTGATGTTTTCTAGTGGAATGGTTGAGGTTACACATTTCAGGATCAGTATTTTGGAGGTGAGATGTCATTTTTTTTTGTATTACATCGAAGCAGGTGAGACCTATGTGACTTTTTGTTACTATTTCTGAGATGAAGTCTCTCTCTCTCCAGGTAGCACAGGATGGCGTGGAAGTCATGATCCTCCTCACCTTGTGTCACACAGTGCCAAGACTATAGCAGGCTTCTACAACTATCCTGTGCCTCTTCCAGGCTTTCCAGGTGATAGTTAGCCTTGTTTCAGGTAGTACTCTGCCATCTTGTTGAGTTTCTCTCTCTGTCTCACTTCCACGTCTCTTTCCTTTCTCTTCTTTTTTTTTTTCTGTTAAATGTGTATGACATTTTTTATTCAAGAATTTAGGAGGACAAGGCACTGACCTGTAATTTCAGTTACTTTGGAGGCTGAAGCTGGCAAATAACAAGTTCTGGGTCAGCCTAGGTATTGGGACCCTCACGTATCTCACATTCCTAGCACGTAGATTTAAATTAAGTCTTGAACATTCTATTTATCAATAAGATTTAGGAGTCAAAGGCTGGGGTGAAAACCTGCTAGCTCAGAGAGGCTGAGTAGCAACTAGCTGATCTTGCATTTTAGTCAGAGATACTGCAAGAGATATAGCTCTTCCCTCATTCCAAAACCAAGAAAGCTTAAACTCTAGTCTCTACCCTTTACTTCCTGTGCACCTCTTTAATCCAAATTGCTGGCTTCTCTCTGTGGCCAATTCTGGTCAGCTAGTCACTGGTTCCACCTCCAGATTTAAGTTGTAACTTTATAGGACAGTCTCAGGAGTTTTAGTGTTTGTTTCCTTAGAGGCCACTGGCCTTGGACATTAATATAAGTGAAGCTGTAATGTGCTACTGAGAAGAACCACTCTGTGCTTCCTTGGGTAATGCTCCTCCATTCACCAGTCAGTCAGAGCCAATCAGATTGCTTAGGGGGCAGCACAGATAGCAATCCACATTTGCCACTGGAAGAGGGAGTTGATGGTCACGAGCATTATCCTAGATATCTAAGTCAGATTCCTAACTGATAGTCTCTCAGACTGTTTACCATAAGGTGTTGTGGAATAATCTTTTTTTACACCATGAAAATGTCTCCCTCTGATTGATTTAATAAAAAGCTGACTAGCTTATAATTAGGCAGGATTTCCACGCAGAGAGGATGCTGGGAAGAAAAAGAGGATGCCAGGAAATGCAGAGGAGCAGCATAGGCAATACAGAGAAAAGGTAACCAAGCTATACAAAAGAATATAAGCTAAAAGATATGGGTTAATTTAAGTTATCAGAACTAGTTAGAAACAAGCCTAAGCTATCAGCCAAACTTCAATAATTAATAATAAGTCTCAGAATCATGGTTTGGAAGTTGGCTGGAAGGACAGTGAAAGCATTTCAAATGGGGTCCAACATGGGGGTACATTTTTCCATATAAGACCTAAGAAAGCTCTTTTTTAAAAGGTTTCAAACATATAAAACCAGAGCCAAATGAGGCTTCCTAGTCCTGCAGTCTCTTATGCAGGCTACAGTGAAGAAACAGACATGTCTCCCAGCAGCCGCCGATGGGGCTTGAACTGGCCCTGAGCCATGAACTAAGCTGAGCAGCACTTTAAGGTTTTGCTCATGCAGACAGAAAAGGTTACAGATATGTAGTAAAGCATGTTTTGATGGAAAAAAAAAATTACCTCTAAACAGGTTACAGTGTGTTTAATCATGTGGTAGGCTTAAGAAAAAAAGAAAAAGGATATAGACAGTCATTAAAAAGTTTAAAAATAATAAAGTCTTTAAAGAGAGAAGTTATGTAATAAAAGAAAAATAATAAGCCATGTAAGGATGGGAAATATTATTATACAGGGAGTTTGGACGTTATAAGGTGCTTTGTTAATTTTGAATATTTCGAAAGCTAATGAACAGACAACAGCTACTGAGAGATATTTGATTGTAGAAGGAACTGCTTATTTAACCTGACCTATATACTTTACGATTTATTAACTATAAAATGTAAGTCAAACAATGTGTTACATTGTGGAAGAGGTTATGCTTTTGTTTCCACAGGAAATGAAAAGCTATGGATTAATAAGGTTAATAAGGATCAGGTTTGATTGGGGAGACCTCCTGAGGATCTTGGCTACAGACATGAGGGAGGAAGCCAAGAAAGACTACAGGGCATGTAAGCTGATCCCTCTGCACAGGAATAGCTTGGAGACCTTACGAGACATGATAAATCTTGTTGGCTACAGAGTTTTCATGACTTATTATACACTATCCTTTCATATTGCATGGTTGGGGGTTTATATTACAGTTTGGACATGCAGTACGTTTTCAATCCCAGCCCTCAGGAGTCAGAGGCAGGTGGATCTCTATGAGTTCTAGGCCATTCTGGTCTACAGTAGAGCGAGTTCCAAGACAAGCAGAGCTGTTACAGAGAGAAATCCTGTCTCAAAAAATAAAACAAAACAAACAACCCCCTACCTCAAAAAAAAGCAGAAAGAAAGAAAAGAAAAATAAATAAATAAAGAACAAGTAAAAAGTGTTGTTGAGGCAGGAGAGATAGCTCAGCGAACAAATTGTTCTTTCAGAAGACCCGAGCTTGGTTCCCAGCACCCACATCACGTAGCTCAAACTCTTGGCTCTGCATAGAGATCTGAATTCATGCTCGTGAGTGCGAGCTCGCTCTCTCTCTCTCTCTCTCTCTCTCTCTCTCTCTCTCTCTCTCTCTCTCTCTCTCTCTCTCTCTCTCTCCCCCTCCCCCTCCCTCCCTCCCCCCCCCCCTCTCTCGGTAATGTCATCCATTTAATGAGTTTAGTGATCGCTTCATGTTATAAAAGTAATTTCTGCAAGTGTGTGTTTTTTTTGGGGGGGGGGGCGGGAGGGAGTTGAACCCAGGGCTTACCAGCTAGAGTAACTTTTTACCTATTATGTGCAAGACTCTCATGGAGATTTTGTGTTAAGACTCAACGATTCATTTACTCTAGTTAGTCTTTCACTTAGATAGCCCCTTAGGTTATTTAAACTACTCCCCCCTCACTCTCCCACCCCACCCCCACCTCCGGAGAGGTTGTCTCTTTTACCCACATCAAACTTGGCGGAGAAAGCTTCACCCTGACCTCCTGCGCCCTTAACAAAGATGGCTACTACACTTCCTGTCTAGGGTTTTTGCCTGCAACAAAGATGGTGTTTATGGCACAGGTTCCCTAACAGACCGCATTCCGGTTGCACGGTTGTAGATTTTATTTTATTTTATTTTTTAAAGGTACGTGGTCGCAGACGTAAGTAACAGGAATCATCTTCCTTCGAAATCCCCGCGCTGTGGCGATCTCGCTCCTGTGCGGCTCTCTCGGCTCCACTGGCTCTGGTTTCCCAGCTAGGCTAGGCTGTGTCTGGGTGGCGGTGCCGGGTGGCGGTTTTCCCCGTGGAGCTCATTCCCCGAACATCGCTGGTAGTTCCTCCTGCGTGTGACTCAGCAACGGGTCTCAGCTGCCGAGACAGGGGATTTTTAAAAGTTCCAAGTGGAAACACGCTGCGGAATGTGCCGCCCCCCCCTTCCCCCAGCCTGCTCCTCAGGGCTTTGCAAGAGGCTTGTGAGGAAGGTTGGGATCAGTGTCTCCCATCTGTGGTTCGTGGGTGTCCGCAGCCTTACCGCCACCCGTGCTTTTGCTCCTTTCTCCCAATCACCTTCATTGCCACCACACAGTTACCCCACAGCACACTTAGCCACCTGCTCTTATTAAATGTCCCATACTGTACTGTGACCCAGGTTCTGGATTCTTGTAAGTCATTCCTCCCTGTGACTTTGTATATAAGGCTTATTGCAAAAGACACACAAATATTTATTTTCTTGAAGGTGCTGGTCCTGTGGAGGGAGGCCTTGTCTGTAAGAAAGATCCTTAAACTCAGTCTTACTTCTAGATTGACACCCCCACCCCCTATTGCTGGTTAAGGTCTATAAATGTCCCTGGTTCTTTTGGCAGTTATTTGCACCGTGGGTGTTGGACTCGCTGATGAAAGCAATATTAAATTAAAATCCACTACTCTCCAACATGCTAAAATTAAATGCTGTTGTTCTATAATGCCCAGGGATTGCGTTTTAAATAGGGTTTCAGATCTGTTTTCTTTCGGATCTCTTGCTGAAAAGGGAATTGAGGATCCCGTTATGTGAGAAGCAGAAATAGAACTGGATTCCTGATTCACGTTCTTCATTATACTGGGGAGTGTTGGGAATTAACTTGATTTGGCTTAGCAGCCAAATAGGAAACACTGTAACTTGGTGCTACTCTGTGGAGATGTAGAGCTCTGACTGACCTTGAGGTGCTTATTTATGGTGTTGCAGCAACACTATCTTTAGGGGTCCATCAACGTTCTTGTAACCTGAGTGCAGTCTTTGTTTCTTTCCAGGGAGAAATGGATGCTAGAGATAAGCAAGTGCTCCGCTCACTGCGTCTGGAGCTGGGTGCAGAGGTATTGGTGGAGGGCCTGGTTCTTCAGTACCTCTACCAGGAAGGGATTTTGACAGAAAACCATGTTCAAGAAATCAGAGCCCAAAGCACAGGCCTCCGTAAAACAATGCTGCTGTTGGATATCTTGCCTTCCAGGGGCCCTAAAGCATTCGATACCTTCCTAGATTCCCTCCAGGAGTTTCCCTGGGTCAGAGAGAAGCTGGAGAAGGCAAGAGATGAAGTCACAACTGAGCTACCTACAGGTAGGCCTCAAAGAGATCACTCACTTCAAAACAGCTCCTGGATTGTCGCAACTCTGCCCTTTGGATTGAAAGTTGGCTGTTTTAGGGGGTCAGGGGTTATGAACATGGGCGAGGAGTTTGGACTGAAAGGGCATGGCATTAGTGGGGCAAAATGAGGAGGTGGTATTAGGAAATTCAAGGGAGGAGGGAAAAGTGAACCGTGACACTGAGGTTAAGGAGGGAGCCCAGAGGACAATTTAGATATGCTTCCAGGGAAACCTGGCAAGTCGCTTGGGAGGCATGTTCTCATGGGAGAGCCAGGTCAATTTGAGCCCTTTGGCAACAGGAGCCCTTTGGAAAGTGCAGATGGGAAGGCAGGCTTTGGCCTACTGATAACTGATTTGTGAGGTGCCAAGCTGCCCACTGGAGAAGGTCAGCTCATGGGAGGCAGCCTCTAGGAAGGCATGCCCTGCACCTGTCCCTTCAGCCAGCCTATGAGGCCCAGGGGATTATTCTGAAGCCTGCATTAGTTTGTTTTTTTAAAAGGCTATTGGTTTAAAATCCAGCTTTGTTCAGACACCTGGAGCATTTTATCTTGCAAAGGTAGTAATTTGGGAGAGAATCTTGTTTGCTTTTCAGGAAGAATGAGAAACCGTGGTTTTAAAAGAAACAATTTGCTGCTGTGTTTGTGAGGGGACGGAACTCATATACAGCATTATTCCCTTTAAATCCTTTAATAAATACAACTTTTTACAAAGATTGGGGAACAGAGGACTGACCTGGAAAGACCTTTTTTTTTTTTTTGGATAATGAAAAGTGGATGAAGTCAGCTGATCCAAACTGAGTAGCATATTTTCAGAGTTAAGAATTTAACATTTTTGGGTTTTTAATAAAGATAGAGGACCAAGTCAGTGGTCTTCAGAATTTATTGTTATTATTATTATTTTTTAAAAATGACTGTGACAGAGTGCTTGCCAGTCTCAGCTCTCCAGAGGCAGAGGCAGGTGGATCTCTGTGAGTTCAAATTCCAGGACAGGGCTACATGGTGAGACAGGACTGTAATTGATTTTAAAAAAAAAAAAAAAAGCAAATGCTACCAGGAAAATATTCTTATTAGTTCTGGCACATGGGCCTTACATTTTAAGTGGTTTTGAGACCACATGTACCAAGTAATCATAATTACTTTTTTCATTAATAGCACATATCTAAATATCTGACCAATTAATTTGGGAAGGCCCAGTAAACATTTAGTGGAGAATCTAAAAGCATCTTTATTTCTAGCTTGCTCAGATTACATGTCTTTTGGAAAGAGTGAAAATGCTGGCTTTTGAGGCTCTCTAGAATTTTCAGCCTGGGTTGTTCTTAGAAAATTACATATTCTATGTGTTTGAACAAAACCAGGATAAATTATTCCATTCCTATGCTTTTATGAAAAGCATAATATATAATACAAAGCTGGGGAAATGTTGAAAATGATTTGTGTGGTTTCTGGTATTCACTTAGAACAGTGGTTCTCAACCTTCCTAAGGCTGTGACCCTTTACAGTTCCTCATGTTGTGGTGACACCAACCATAAGATTATTTCGTTGCTATTTCGCAACTTCAGTTTTGCTATTGTTGCGAATCACAATGTAAATGTCTGTATTAAGACCACCAGGGGGTGGAGACCCATAGGTTGAGAATAACTTACTTAACCGGTCTTCCTGGCCACATGTAGTTGGAAATGGCCAAACAACCAAAAGCCTCACTCTCAAAACATTTAGTTTAATTATGTGATTATTTTGGGGTTATATAAATAGTTTCGCCATGAACTGTCCTAGAAATGTGATCCTCATTTTCACTTCTTCAGATTTATTGAGAGAGCAAAAGAGAATTAGGATATTTTCAACAAATTATAAAGGTGAGAGAGAAGCTGAGGGGAAATACTTCTTAAGTCTATTTATTACTTTATGTGTATCAGTGTCTTGTCTGTCTGTGTGGATGGGCACTGTGTGAGCCTGGTGTCCATAGAGGGGAATGGGGAACGTGGGATCTTGTGAGCTGCCACGAGGGTGGAAACCAGGTCCTCTGCAAGAGCAGCCAGTACCTTTAACTGCTGAGCCATCTCTCTAGCCCTGAAAAGTAGCCTTTAAAAGGGAAGTAAAATGAAGTAGTGTGTGGTGAGAAAAAATAATTGAACATATCTGTATATAAGCTTAGGAAAAAGTGTCCCCAAGATTGTTAACCCTGTAGGAAGGTTACATAGGAAGCTGGATTGGCTCTAGAAAAAATGAGAGCTGCTGTGAATTGTTTTTGTTTTGTGTTTCTATTACGTTAACAATGATAGTAAAAAAAAAAAAATGCTGTTCAGGGTTTGATTTCTCAGTGACAGTTACATAAACTTATTCTAAAATATTACTGTGGGTAAATATTGACAATTTTGAGTAATTCTGAAAATATACATAAGGTGCAGAAGCTAATGGCACAATTAACATCCATCTCATCCTCACCTCCATCCACAATTCGCTCTCTCTTTGCCTGGTGCTTACAGATATGTGTGCTCTCAGTGACTGTAGAGGCTCTGGCAGTGGCTGCCTGCCTGTCTGCGCCAGGCTCCTTGCCATGACGGCCAGAGGTTCTAACCCTCTAGAACTGTAAGGAAGTCCTCACTTTATAAGAAAAAAAAGTGGACACCACAATTGCCTTTGAGACCCTGTCATTCCTAACTCTTACTAATATGCCGTGAATTTGAGTTTTGTAATTCATTCTCCATTTGCAATTTTGTAGCTCAGAAGAATCGCTTTAAAAATTTGTATTGATTATTGAAAGTCTTAGTATGCCATAGGGTCTGGTGGTAAATGTGTATACCTATAAATTGTATACACACCACACACACACACACACACACACACACACACACACACACACACACACACACACGAGGATGGAAGAAATATTTTAAAGAGTTGATACTTAATTGCTCTGTGTTATTTAAGACATTAAATATTTTTAAGTTTAATTTCATGAAAATAAGATTTTAAAATTAAATTGAGATTCAGTGAATTGAAGCTTGTGTGAATACTGGGTTCTTCTTGCGGGGAGCTGCTGAGGGGGCTGAATTGCCTTCTAACTTAATGTCTCTGGAAAGAAAGCAAACAGAGCCAGAGGTCTATCTTCTGGGAACTCAGGGTTGCTCTTCCGTGGTGTCAGAACAGCATGAATGGGCTTTGCAGCAGCTCACTGTTATTTTTGTAAAGGCATCTTGGATTTTGAGAACTAGCATCAAGGGAAATAGGGGGTTTGTGAGGTGCGCACACTAACCTTTTCTTCTTGTTCGAGTTGCTTGTGATTATTTATAGGATGGGTTTGGTGCCCCGCCCTTGGGGAGCCTTGAGAAGAAATGGTTAGGAGTGGCTGCCTCTTAGCCAAGTGCCCAGTCCTTCCTTGAGAATGAACTAACTTTATTCTTACAGTTGTTTTCTCGCTTGTGCCTCTGGCAGAGTCTCCCTTCCCCTTCTTTGCGTATTCAATTTCTATGTTTCTACGTTTTGAGCTGCATCAGACATTTGTGTGTGTGTGTGTGTGTGTGTGTGTTATCTTAGTTATTCGCCTTTGTATATGTGCTGAATGTAAGTTTTTAGAGCAAATTTGAGTTGTATCTCATTCTCTATACCTCCTACTTCCACTTTTTAGCAAATCCTCACACACCAAAGAACGGAAATCTACTTGAAATCTTCTGATTCTATCTCAGAATTTCCTCAGGCCTCCCAATCTCTATTTTAAAAAGCAGAGTATAAAAGTCCAACATGCAAGAGGATAATTAGTTTGTGTTTCCTCACCCCACAGAGACTCTTACCTTTTAAAAGAATTCTGCCGATAAAATGACTTAATCCATCTTGGCACAGTGGAAGGAACACTTCGCAGCTCCTCGCTGTGGCCAAGGTCACACACTAGACATTAGATCAGCTGGAAGCCCTCTCTGGACTCTGGCTGGGTCACTTTAGGAGACAGGACAGGGCTGGGTGTGGTGAAGGCAGCCTGTGGCTGGTGGCCTGGTGGGCCTGTCTGCGCCCGCCCGCCCACAGCTCTCTCTAGTGCCTCAACTAACTAATCTGGCTTGGGAAAGGGGCTGTTTCTGAAGCCCTGACCTCACTATCTGATGGGACTTAGTGTAAGCGTAGTGGCATGGCTGCTGGGCCACAGGACTTTCTGTTCCGTCTTGTTTGCCCTAGCCTGGCTGTGGGACTGTATCTCTGTCATGCTTCTCTCTTAAATAGTCTTCCTGGTTGCCCTGCCTTTCCCTGCATCTTCTCTCCGGCTTGGGCTCCCT
The DNA here is from genome assembly GCA_033318265.1 of Phyllotis vaccarum. Classification (NCBI taxonomy): domain Eukaryota; kingdom Metazoa; phylum Chordata; class Mammalia; order Rodentia; family Cricetidae; genus Phyllotis; species Phyllotis vaccarum. Next base: position 29,904,906 of record JARWLC010000014.1, read on the forward strand.
TTGTTTTTTACACCTTCATCAATCACCAGATCCCCGAGCTGTATTTTAGCAAGAGTGAACCAAATCCCCCCCCCCCCCCCCTCCTGTCTAGCTCCTCAGCTTGGTTTGGTGGAGCCCCAGGCTAGCCCTTGTTTTAGTCTTGCCTGACCTTCAGTGGGTCATCCCAATGGACAGTTTGTCCCTGATTGCCTGGCTGTCCTCGCTGGTACAGTACTCCAGACTGGCTTGCCTACTTCCCCTCTGCCCAGAGGCTCAGGCCCAGCCTGTCCCTTGTGAGCTGGCCTTGAGTGACTCTGCTGAGATATATCTGCTGCTCTCCTGTGAGGTGCGTTTTGGCTCTGAGGTATATGCTTAAGTGTACTTGAAGTTACTAAGCTCTCATGGCAAATGTATTACACACTGCTGTTGGTTTATTTGATTTTTGACTTTGAATTCTTCTTAGGCTCTTCCAGTCATACTGTGCACCAAAGCCTGCTCCATTTCATAAGTGTGGTGCTGATGTCAGCTTATCCAGCCTGGATTCTACATCCAGAGATTGTGCTGTCTGGTTGCTCCAGCATAATTATCGTATACTTCCTGTGGACTAAATATTATGGGTCCTCATTAATATATGAAGGGCCTCCAGATAATAGAAGACTTTCCTTCATTCTTTCCAATGTGGAGTGTTTGATCATGTGTTAGATGTTAAGTGCTGGGGATACAATGATAAATGAAACATGGGACATGGGTCTGGCTCACTGTGTTCTCTTGGCGGAGGATCAAGGTGGTGAGGCCAGGTAGTTAGCTAGCTAATGGAATTACCCTTGTGTGTGTGGTGGTGGGGTGGTCAGGGAAAGCCTCAAGCCTCTCTGATGTGCCGACCTAACTTCTGGGACAGAGTAGACGGAATGCAACTGCTGGAGAGACTTCCCTCACACAAATAAATTCCATGTTGTACCGGCTCAGGCTCCGTTACTATCCGTTGTGTATGAGACTTTGTATGATTCTTAAGATGAATCTAGATGATCTGGGACATGGGATTACATAATGGTGAGGCCTATGATGGGAAGACTTCCTTTTACTTCTGCAGAGGTTCAGGTAAGGACAGAGGTTCCATGCTTAAAACCTTGCAGATGGTATAATTCTAAGGGTGTTTGGTTGTGCATCCCCCTCCCCACGCCCCCAGCCACCCCCTCAGTGTGCTTTCCTACTTTCAGGGAGTGGCAGAAACAGGGGAAGATGCACACTATGTGTGGTTTAGAAAAGGAAGGTTCTGTATAGCTCAGATGGCAGACACTGTACACAAGTAGCTTTTGGCTTAGACATTGTCATAGGCTTGTTAGATTGCAACCTTGGGTTACATCTCATAAACTCCTCCAATCATGCCACCCAGCTGAATGTGACATGCTTAAGTGTGTGTTGTTTTCCCAGCCCGCTGTCTGGGTATTTGATTGTAACTGACTACTACTGTATGCCATAATGAGATAACAGGAACTGGTTAGTTGATTGGTTCACATTATGAAGTTTGTAACTTTTTATCTAAATGCTGTGTGTGTGTGCTGTTGTGATATCAACAAGATACAATCAGATCCTGGTATTTGGAAAGCTGGGAGGGACTCATTGTTTCCCATTTCTCTGTAAAAAGGGAGGCCCGGGAGATTAAGTCAGCTTGCTCATCACCACACAGCTAGCTGATGTAATTTATGACTGAGGCTGGAATGCTAACCCACCAGCTTTTGATTTAGGACTTTTCTTGCCTCCCAGTTCTTGCTCCCCACTGGGTTTGAAATGGAACTGTACTATGCTGTGGTGTTAATAACTGAAAGAGGCTTTTAAGCATTTATACTAATGGAGTTTTTAATGTTAAGAGAAGAAACCTCAGGATTTGTGAGTGTAGTAGGTTGAGAGTATGTTAAAATATTTTATTTTTATTAATGCTACTTTGAATCATCTACAAGGGAGCCATCCAGTTCAGTGCTGTATCTTATCAGAGGGCTTTCCTAGCTTCTGCAGGGCTGACATAAGCAGAAGCCGAAGACTTTTATGAGCATTTATGGGGCTGATGAAATAATGCATCTGCCGGCAGCTAATTGCCACTCTTTCTAGGAACAGCAAACCATTTGACAGGTCCTGCCCCAGCAGGGATGACTCCATTTCACTTTAAAATGCATTTAGTGCCTCTTTTCTGCTGAGAAAGTCTGACTGTGTCTTTTTTCCTTCCTCCCATGGCTACGTGGACCATTTGTCTGCATCACTCACCCATCACCTTTGGTTGATTAACCCTGACTGTGTGTTGGAATTACCTGGGAGGACTTCAAAGAGAGTTCTGAACGTCCAGGCTTTGTTCCTGCCCCAGGCTAATACATTACAAAGCTTCTAGAAGTAGAATCCAGGCAGTGACATCAGACATGTGCCCACTGAAGTGTGTACAGCCAGGCCCAGGCACAGATGGCTTCCCAGTTTATTTTAGAGTGACCCCTGAGATCTGGCCAGCTGGTTAGGTAGGTGGCTCCTTTCTTACCACTGTCCCACAAGTGTGGGCACCCTAGAACTATGAGCTCATGATAAATTGTTCTTGTTTTCAGTGGGGGAGACGTGGCAAGGTGGAAGAAATGGGTACACAGAAGGACATTTATTCCCAGATTCTTTGAATACTTGCTGAAAGATTTTCCAGATTTTGAGACCCCAGGCAAGTGTGACTTCTCTGCTGACATTAAAATGTTTGGCTAGATGCACTTAAGAGCAAGATTGAAGAGAAAATTTGCATTAGCTGCAGAAGTGAATTTGGGGCATGATTTTTTTTTTGTTTATTTACTTTGTGTGGTAGTTACAACCACCCGTTCCCCCCATTCTTTAAGATCCATAGATGAAGCTCTCACCAGTAGGAGATAGAACCTGCTAGAGTGGAATGAGTTAGCTGGTGCTCTCAAAGTGAGTTGAGCATGGGAGGGTGGGAGAGAGGAGGAGGTGGTAGTCAAGGGGAGAGCAGACCTGGCTGGCATGTCCACCACCTCGGTGTGCCTCTGCTTTTTTTTTGTCATTAAAAATGAGTTTGGGGGTTGGAGAGATGGCTCAGGGCTTAAGAGTATTTGCTGCTCCCCCCAGAGGCCTGAGTTTGTTCCCAGAACCCACGTCTGGCAGCTCACAGCCACTAGTGAGTCCAGCTTCAGGGGACCCTACACCCTCTTCTGGCCTTCATGGGTGCTTACAGGCATGTGTGCATACACACACAAACACACATAGTTAGAAATAAAATAAAAATCTAGAAAACAGCGGGGAGCCTGGACTGTAGTTTGGACTGTAGAGTGCCCATGCTGGATGCAGGAGGTTGTGAGTTCAATCCCTACCACTACATAAACTGGGTGAAGTGGGGAGTGCCGTTACAAGCACTGTGCTGGAGAGGTGGTGGCAGAAAGGCTGGAAGTTAAAGTCATCTTCAGCTGCATAGCGAGTTCTAGGACTGAGCTATATGGAGACCTTGATAGCGTAGATGAGACTGTGTAAATACAGTGATGTTTAATTACTTGCTTAAGGCCACACAGATCTGTAGAGCCAAAATATAAAGCCTCGGTGCTTTGACTTCAAAGCCTGCTAACTTATGCTCTATCAAAACACCTTATCAAAAATATACTTTCCCCTTCCCCTAATTCGGATAGTCCAAGTGTATTCCAGTCAGGCTTGCTCATTTTTCTTTGCTCTCCTCAGACGCAGGCCATGAACTTTTAGAAAACCTTTTTCTTTCCTGTTGTCTTGGGATTCATTTACTCCTGATACTTCTCCTTTCCTAATCTAATTTAGTCCTTCAAAGAGGAGGTTGGGGTCTGAAGCAAGGGGGCCAAGGAACAGACTCTCACAGTTTCTCTACTATCTATCTCGAGAGTCAAAACAGACTAAAGCTTGGCCGTGATTAAGGGACAGTGTGGTGGCTCTGCGGATTCTGGAATCAAGTCCCACTTTGCAGCTCTTAAATCATGCTGGCTACAGCTGGTGAGACCAGGAGCAAGTTCTTCTGCTGGTGGGGCTCCAGCAATTTGGTGGCTGCCTAGCAAGGTAGCATTTCATCTTTCTAAGTGTGGTTCGGACTTGTAGGCTGCCGTTATAGCTAGCTGCAGGAAGGTTTGTTTGCTTTACCTAAAATTAATAGGCAGCTGTGTTTATACTTGTTCCTCAGCTCGGCCAGTAAGAAGCAAAGATGTATCTCTGAAGCCCTTCCCCCTTTTAAAATGTGATTTTTCCAATTAGAAAACTTGGGGCAAGTTTAGGCTCTCATCTTTATTTTGCTAATGATATGTAGGAAGTGCCAGGCTGACAGTTCCTGGAAATGTCCAGGTTCTATTTATACTCAGCACCATGGCAGAGAGGGTGGCAACAAGGTTACCAGAATAACACTGCTGAGATATCTGAAGTGGTTGGGAGAACACAGGGATAAACAAACTCGGGTCCTCCGCATTCTCTCATTCAGCCATCAACGCAGACTGCTGCCCTGACTAAATAAATGTGTGGGATGTTTTCCCACCCAGTAAGCAAGCAGTGCTGTGGCAGGGGACAGCACCTGGGTGTCTGCTGACTCAGCCATCAACCCTAAGCCAGCCTGTGGTCCCACAATTGAGGACTCAGTCTCTGAGATTGCCTTTTCATTTCCAAGGCCAGCCACAAGTTCAGTCAGTCCTTTAGCTTAAAGGCGGAATCCCCATGACTTTTTCCTTTTGTTCATATAATTTTCTTAAGCTCCTCCCAGAACCAAGAGAGGGATATTTACCAGTTTATGATAAAGCATGTTATGAAGAATACAGATGGAAGATGCACAAGGCAATGGATGGAAGGAGAGACGTGTACTCCTGAGTTTTTTTTTTTTTTTTTTTTTAATTTTATTTTACATGCACTTCATCCTGGCACCTCCAACTATAATCTTTAGCTGTATGGAAGCTCTCTAAACCCCATGCTTTGGAGGTTTTAATGGGCAGGCTTCTGTACTCTGACATGGGCTGATTAAATCACTGGAAAATTTAAACTTCAGATGCTCTCTGCTCTCTGGAGGGGCAGGATTTGAACACTCATTGTCCTAGCACTTGGGAGATAGAGGCAGGAGGAAAACAGAAACGTGGGGGGAAGGGGGTTCTGTAAGTCTCAAGTCCCCACTCCTGTCCTGGACTTTGAATGACTGTCCCTGTCCTGAAACATTCAAGCTACTGTCATCTGTCAGCCTAGTAGCACAGAAAAAGGCAATCACTTTGAAGACCACCAAAATTTAAAAGCTGTATGGCAGGTAGTAGGACAATGACCAAATATTACATATTTTGTGATATCATCGTTGCAAACAAGAGGCCTGTGGGTTTGAAGCCAGAGTGTAAGTCCTTAAGAGCATGTCTCAGTTCTACATGTGTGGATGAGGCTGTGGCCAGGAGCTGCATGTGCAGCCTGTTCACCATGTTTGCTGGGACTTGTCCTGCTGCCACAACAATAGAGGTTTGGAACTAGGGTGGCTCCTGGAGACCACCTTTTTAGAAACCCATTGTGCCAGTCTTGGGATGCAGCCTGAGGCCGAGCCTGGGTCACAGTGCTTCTGTTAGGCACTGCAATCATGTAGATGGGAGAAAGTCATCCAGAGAGGAGAGGGAAAGCTGATGGGCACAAAGCAGGCTTGTCTCCCTGCTTTTTGTGGATTTAGCAGTCTCATATGCATGGGCCTGGCAAGGAATGATAGACGGCCCTAAAGGGAAGGAAGGAAAATGTTTTATATTTTTATAATAAGGACCAAGTGGCAAACGTGGTAGAGAGAATACAGGTGAGTCATGTTTGGAGTAAGAGAAACCTCCCAAACCTTTTGAAAATCAGAATACATTGTGTGTGTATGGGGGGAGGGATTGAAAATATGTCAGTTTAGAAAGAGAATTCAGTTTTAGTACTGGTCTATGGTATAGTAGTAAGTTTCTGGCCTATCTAGCCTGTGGTCCAGACCCACAGTCCCGCAGAAACACACAGATACTTACATTAATTTATACGGATTGACCTGTGGCTCAGGCATATCACTTGCTAACTCTTTACTCTTAAACCAACCCATGATTCTTATCTTGTTTAACCATGCAGCTTGGTACCTCAGAGCAGCATTTCAACTTCTTTCCTCTGCTTTTACTGGAGTCTCATCATGGTTTCTTCGTGGTGTCCCTCTGTCATCTCTGCTCTGCTCTTCCTGTTCCCAGAGTTTTCTTAGTGTGGTAGCCCCTGCCCACACTTCCCGTCTGCCTTCAGCCAATCAGCATTTTTATTAAACAATTATTTACAACAGAACAGAACACAATCCCATTACACTAAGGAACATACCCATACACAGGCACTCTATCAGCTGGATATGTAAAATCAGTCACTTTATGTTCATAAAGGCCTTAAGTTAAGTACTATGATTATCAATCACCTCTATTTTACAGAGGTTGGTATTAGGTAAATTGTTCAAGAAGTTGAAATGCTGCTCTGAGGTAGCATTTTCATCATCCATATATCAGATTTTTTTTCTTGTTTGTTTTATTTTAACAGTTTGTCAAATAAGACTTTTTTAAATAGATTTTTTTTTCAATGATGTATGTGTGTAGGGAGTTGGTGCACATGAGTGCAGTTCTTGCAGAGGCCAGAAGAGGGCATCAGATGCCCCTGGAGTTGGAGTTACAGGTGGTTGTGAGCCACCTGATCAGGATGCTGAGAACCTGACTTGGGTCCTCTGCAAGAGCAGTAATGTTCTTAATTGCCAAGCCGTCTCTTCAGCCCCCCAATAAGAGATCGTAAAAAAGAAACGAAGGATTTCTAAGAAATGTGATGAAATGGAAGATTTTGAATATGATAAGGCAAGAATTTTTTTTTGTTCATTTTTTTAAAAAAATTATTTTATTAGTGTGTGTATGTGCCCATGTGTGCCTTGTGTACATCACAATAGCATGTGGAGGTCAGAGGACAGCTTTCAGGAGATTTGGTTTTGGGGATTGAACTCATCATCTGGTTTCCATGGCAACTACTTTTGTCTACTAAGACATTAGGCTGGTCCTATTAACTTGTGTTTTCCTTTTTCATCTTTTTATATTATGACTCAGTCACATGTTGGTGCCATAGGCAGATATATCCCTTCAGTTCCTTCATATTTTTTTGTCATGACTTGGGTGAGGATTCTTTTTGCTGTAACCAGATAGAAATCATGAGAGGACAAGGGGAAGATTTTGATTTTGTTGAGTATGTGGCATCAGGAAGCAGCCAAAATGGGCAGGGGTAGCAGTGGTGGTGATAGCAACATCAGCAGCAGCAGTGGCATCACCATCAAAGGCAGTACCAGCCCCGGCCCCAGCCTCAGCACCCTGTAGTGTTACCATCCTCAAGCAGGCTTGAATACTGGCCATAAGAACTCACCATTACTATAGCCCTCATCCTGAGGTCTTGAGACCCCAGCTTTCTGGAACTCTCTTCTCTGCCCCCTCACATCCCTTTACCCTTCTGTGGTCTTAGCTCTCCCTTCTTTCCCTCCCATGTTCACAGCTTTCCCCTTTCAGCTCTGGCTTCTATCAAGCTCCTTAGCTGCTGCCACTTGAGCTGCCAAGCAGTCCCCTGCCTCGGTGCTTTCACAGTTGGCTAACTGGCTCTGCCACTTGGGTTTCACTGTCTCTTTTATGTGAACAGCTCAGTGGAGAAAAGAGCATCTGAGAGAAGCCTTTTTATTAGACACAATACCAAGGAGGCAGTGCAAGAGAGTCTCTCAGTTCATTCTCTGACTGAGCCTCAGCAGCCTGCCCATTCAGCCAGAGAGTGGGGGTTGGACCAATCATAGTGTTGATCCTCAGCACCTACACAGCCACTGAGGGTTGTGCCTGGACCATCATCATAGCCTTGCCCCTTAGTGCCAGTCAGAGTCACCAGGCTTGCGTTTTATATCAGTCATGGCCTTGTCTTAGAGCATAAACACAGGCGCCCCTCTGCTGGAGATCCAAGGGAAGTGCTGCCTTTCTGACCAGGGTTGGGAACTGTTCTAGGGCTACATAGGTCGTGGAGGCTTGCAGTAGCAAAATTCTCTAGGACCTGGGGTAGTCGGTCATATCCTTTATGGTTGTCTCAAGATGTCCAGGGAACTTGGAAAATTTATTGTGCAGAATTCTGTTTTGAAAGAATTATTGTTTCAAAGTTTTATATATATATATATACACACACACATTGTGCATACATATATACACATATTGTAGTACATATACACACATGTGTGCATATCTATGTATATCTGTATCTCCATGTATATTTTAATCGTGCATATCTACATCTCAGCCCTCCTTCTGACTCATCCAGCTTGCCACAAACTCATGTCCTCTTTTAATTTTTAAAAATATAATGTATTGTGTCTACTCACGGGGGATGGTAAGCTGTTTGCCAGTGGCAACTCCTCAGAATTGTGAAGAATTTTTAATTAGAAGGTTTGTTCTGTTGAGTTACCAAAGGAGTGAAGGAGATCTCCAAGGAATACCGTGAGAAGCCTGGAACTGAAGGATAGGACACAATGTCTTAAGGAGACTAGAATGCTGAGGTTGGCTCCCCATAGTTGATGGCTTCTGATGGGCTGGTGAGAGGGGAAGGACTCAGTTCTACTTAAGGGGTAGGCCATGCCCCTTAAGAGAGTTTGACCATGCTCCAGTGAGTGTATGGTTAACACAAATTGGACTTTTAAAAATTTTTAAATTTTTAGGGGGGAGGGTTTACAAGGGAATGGGGGCCGACATGGAAGGACTCAGGATTAAGAGTGATCAGGGTACATGATGTGAAATCAGAAGAATAATAAAAAAGAGCTTAGAAGAGGCCCTTCCTTCCACTCCCATCCCTCACCCCACCCTCTGAGTCAGGCCTCATTGGAGATGAAGTGGTTGGTAAGAGTGGACCTCTTTGTAGGGTATGTGGATGAACCAGAAAGCAGTCTGAGATAGAGTAGCAAAGAGACTGCTTGGAAAGCAAACACTACTGGGCTCCCAAAGACTACCAGCAGGACATCTTAGTGCATCAATGCATCCCAAACCTGGAAAAAATGGCTATGCCTTTGCCAAAGCCTTTTGGCCACCCTTCAGTGTCTTCTAAGGCTCAACGGGCACTGTGTGGTCCAGCAGAGCAGAGGAATCTCTGAGATCCAGCTCAGCACCAGAGCAAAGAAAGCAGAGAATTGAGAAGCAATACAGAATTCTCAAGGCTGTTCGGAGCAAAGAGTTTTTGAGTATTTACTGTTACTGGTTATTCTCCTAAGGTTCTGAAATGATGGTTTTTTTGTTTTTACTTTTTATGTCTGTACAACTAGACTATAGTGCTCTTTAAGTCAGAGATCATCATTAAAGTTTAAACATTCAAACTTGGAAACTGTAGCATAGCCCTAGTTGTGTATTAGTTATCCCGTGGTTATAGGATGAGCAGAAGAAATGGTTTATTTTGTCTCATCGCTCCAGAGGGACACAGTCCATCCTGTGGTTAAGACATAGCTGTGGGACTGTGTAAACGCCTGTTCCTTTACATCAGAAACAGAGAAAGAGAGGCAGGAGATGGGGGCCTTGGCTATAAAATCCCAAGCTTACAGTCAGTGGCACACTTCTCTGTCATCAAGGCTCTATTGCTTATAGGAGCCCATAGTCTCCAGTGCCTTGGGAAGATGTGGCAAGGACCTCACCAGACACTGAGTGCCAGCACCTTCCTCAGAACGGAGACGTAACTTTTTCCTTTTTTTATAAGTGGCCAGCCTGCGGTATTTTGTTATAGTGTACAATACAAGCTAAGCTACTATGTTGTACATAGTAGTTATATACACTTTTGATTGGTGAATTTCATTACATTTAAAGAGGTAACTATGGTTTGGAATAAACTAGTAATAAAGTATAATGAAAATTTTGAGTTTTTTAAAAAAATGTATTTATTTTACATCCTGGCCATAGTGCCTGTGTCTTATCTTTTTAATCTCAAAGTTTCAGCTTTTATATGTGGGGAAAGAAAAATAGTTTTTCCCTAGGTTCATGGCTGAGATGTTAAAAGACAATTGAAGAAAGCATACAACTTAAAATAAGTTATTTATTTGTTTTTGGTGTATGTGTTGTGGTGTGTAATATGTGGTGCCCATGTGCACTTATACAGAGGCTTCATCTACCAACTATCTACCTTATTTATTAGTCTTTTAAATGTAATTTATTTCATATGTGTGAGTGTTTTGCTTATGTATGTCAGTGTTCCTCATGCATGGCTAGTGCCTACAGAGGCCAGCAAAAGGCATCAGATCTCCTGGAACTGGAGTTCCAGGTAGTTGTGAACCACCATATAAGTGCTGAGGATTGAACCTGGGTCTTCTGGATGAGCTGCCAGGGCTCTTAGGTGCTGAGCCGTTGCTCCAGCTTCCAAACTTAATCTAAGGTTTATGAATGGATGTCTTAAAAAGGAAGTCAGACTCAGGAATCAGTTAAACTTCTATATGCTTATTTAGGTTTGACATGTGGACAGATGTTGAGAAACAGTGTAATCTAACCATAGTTAACTGGGGCACTTACAAGGCCTGCATATTCTCTGTGACTGTGACGTTAGAGTCTGGAGCCTCTGGTGTCTTTGTGATAGAGACTTTTCACAGGAGGGGCCGGGGAAAGTGGTGGTGAGCAGCCTGCTTCTGCTGCTTTCCATGACTTTATGATCGGAATAGAGCGCCTGCTCACCCCAGCCATTTCCAGAAAGTCATTGTTTACTTGCCACTGAAGCTGAAATCTGGGATTTTTTTTTTTTTTTTTTTACAAGCTCCAGAACAAAAAGGAAAAGTTCAATTGTGTGTGAGTATGTTACACTTTTTAATGAGTCCCGAGACAGCCTGTGCTATTATTGAGAGCTGTTAGCAGAGGCTGAGGGTGGATGGTGGACTTAAATGGCCTTCCCCAAGTGCCTCTTAAGGAGCTGGAGACAGTATTTTCACTTGGCTGTTTAAATATTTTTTGTTTGTTTATCTTTTGGTGAGTATTCTATTTCAAAGTCTTTAACTAGATGATTATATAACCTGATTTTTTTTTTAGAGTCCTTTGTTCACATGCTTTTTGATATTAACTTCCGAGATCCCCCCTCCCCTAAATGGCTAGATTATAGATGATTCTGATTTTGCCTGTGAAACTATTCTGCAGGTGGGCTGTATCTGTGGGTGTGTGGTCTTCTCAATGGCTGACTTTTCTCTTTGTGCCTGGTAAGGCATTCCTAATGACTTTCTCATTTAATTGTAGAGTGTATTTCAAAGGAACTATTAACAGCTTTGGTAGGACAATCATTTTACCCCCCCCCCCCCCATCACCTTGTTAGCTGATTCAACATCATGCACGGGTGTAGGGGACAGAATGCCCAATTAGTAAGTAGAAAACTCACAGTACAACTGACTCACATTTCCTTCTTCAGTCAGTCAGCCTTTATTGAGGGTCTATTACGTACCAGAAGTTAAGTCAGTCTAGAAATTAGTCAAGGGTAATCCCTGACTGACCCAGGCCTGTTGTAGCGGGTTTCGGGTCCCGTGCGCCAGAGATCTGGGACCCACAGACCTGCCGCCGGGACTGCTTATCTGCGCACCGCCGCCCAGGCCCCCAGAAACGACTCAGACGCTTCTATTAACTTCATGCTGTTTGGCCTATGACTCAGGCACATTGCTAGCTAGCTCTTACATCTTAAATCAATCCATTTCTATTAATCTGATGGCCACGTGGCCGTGTGGCTCACCCGAGTTCCTTACATGTTGCTCCTTGGGCGGCTGGCTCGATCTGCCCGACTCCACCCTGCTTCTCCCACCTAAGCTCTGATTTCTCCTCCTACCTATTCTACGGTACCCGCCATGGCCCAAAACAGCTCCTTTATTCAAAGATTGAGATTCACAGCATAAAGAAGGGCATTCCCACATCACAGGCCATTAGGTCCTCCAAGGTGGTGAGTTAATACAGACCTGGTGTTTCCCATGGAGTCTGTGTGTCAGTACTTGTATGTAGTTAGATGTTGTTAAGGGTGGGGCTGCACAAATTCAGTGAGATAGGACTGGATGTGCAGGAGGAAGATGGCTGTGGAGTAGAGTGTGCTTGTGAATGAAGGGGATACTCACGTCCATCTCCAGAATGCTCGCCATGACCTAACCCCACTTGGTGCCTTGTGTTATTGAGGATGAGATGGGTATTATAATTTTCACTTTTCAGGTGGGGAAGCTGAGGTCCTGCCCAGGCCATACAATATTCCACTCTGTACAGATGCTCTTAAACAGTTCCTGGTGTGATCAAAACAGGATAAAGTCTTGTTTCTGCCTTTTATCTGCTGGGTTACTGATTTTCTCTGCTTCCACATTTAAATTCTTCACCAGTAAAAGGGATACCGCCTATTCATTTCCAGAGGAAGGTAAGATTAGATGTAAGAATATGTGAATGAAATTTTAAAATTCAAAGTGCTACATTAATGGAGGTAGTATTGTCTTTTATTTTATTTTTTCTTTCATTTTCTTTTATGTGTATGGATGTTTTGCCTGCATCTGTGCCTGTGTACTGAGGCCACACTGTTTTGCCTGCATCTGTGCCTGTGTACTGAGGCCACACATGGGAAGGGTGTTGTGGGACTTGTCCTGTTAATGTTCTTTATGTTGGGCTTTGTACTTACTTTGAACTAGTGACCTCTTTCTTTGTACCCACTTATCCTGTCTAATAGGAATGCCTGCCCTATCTGCCCCACCATTATAATTTCAGAGTAGATAATTTCTCTGATCTCTGAGGTTCAAGGCACAAGTGAATTTGTCCTAGGGATAAATCTTGTCTGGAGTCACACCATGTCTGATTCAGGTGACACTCTAGACGTAGGCTTTGGATTGGTGCTGGAGAAGTTGACAGGATGGAATGAGTGTATTTTGGATCCTACCCCGACTCCTAGACTGTGGTTTGAATGTGTTCTCAGTGGTTCTCTTGGAAACTGAATCTCTAAATTCATATGTGAGGTCTTTGAAGTAGTTGGGATTAGATGAGGTCAGGGAAGCAGGGCTTCCATGTTGTCACTGATGGTCTTATAAGAAGAGGAACAGCAGACCTAGGCCAGCTAGTTTGCTGTGTCTTCCAATTTAATACCCTTTGTCAAGGCAAAAATAAGAAGGTCCTCACTAGGTGCCAGATGGATGCTGAGACGCTGCTCTTATGCTCCCTAGACTCCAGAACCATGGCCAAACCAACTGACATTCCTTACAATGTAAGTCTCATATTTTGCCTCACTGTCAATTCCATATGCCCAGCAGCACCTGAGAAGTAGTCTCAGTTGAGCTGCCCAGATCAGACTGACCCGTGGGTCTGACTGGGGGGATTGTCTCAGTAGTTAATTGATGTGGAAGATCGGCCCTGTTCCCTGGGCAGGTGGTCCTGAGCTACACAGAAAGGCTAGCTAAGCACGAGCCAGTGATGGAGCCAGCAAGCAACAATCCTCCATGGTTAAGTTCCTGCTCTGACCTTCTTTCCCTGACTGTGACCTATGACCTGGAAGTACAAGTCAAATAAACTCTTTCTTGCCCGAAGCTGCTGTTTGTTGAGGTATTGTGTCCCACAACAGAAAAGTAAGGAGGACACAGACCAAGACTCCTGTTCGTGTTTATCCTTTATCTGGCTTTTACTCCCCACTGACCTCACCTTCAGGGACAAGGACTCCGGCGCTCTTCAATCCTTGCTGTGTAATGTTTACTGAAAACCATCATTAGCTGTTCATTTCACCAGACTGTAGGCAGCTTTGTTCTGTTCACTCACTAGATAATTTCTAACTTGTCCGGTTACAAATGCATTTTATTGTTGCTAGTGATAGCAAATATTATAATAATGAATTTCACTTGGGAATAAGTACTTACTCTCTGTTTTTTCTTTTCTTTTTCTTTTTTTGTAATGACTGGAAATCCCAGTCTGTGTATCCTGGCTACATACAGGAATAGACCCGCGGTTAGAACCCCTGGGGCCTAGCTCTGTCCATGGCCAAATCTTTTTTGAAATAAGGAAAATTCTAGGAGTGAGACTTGGAAGCTTTTAGGATGGTTCCCACTGAGCTAATTTCCCCAGGATGGATCACTGACGCGTAAACTAGATGAAAATCCTTTTTCTCACATCCACATTGCTCAGCAGATTTCTAACATGAGAGCTGTCTTTTCTGGATGAACAAAATACTTTTCGGTATGTAGTAGCTTTGACTTCAGTAAGGGTTTGAGCAGGTTACACAGCGACACAACAGACTACAGGGGAAAGGGAACCCCACTTGAGAAATTGCCCCTCTCAGACTGGCCTGTGGGCATGTCTGTGGGGCATTTCTAGACTTGTGATTGATGTCCACTGTGGGTGGTACCACTCCTGGGTCACATAAAAAAGAAGGTCAAGCAAGCCTTATGCACTCCTCCATGGTCTCTGCTTCATTTCCTGCCTTCAGGTTCCTGCCCTGCTTGAGTGCCTGCCTTGGCTTCCCTCCACGAGCCGAAATGTAAGCCAAAAGAAACCCCACCCAGTGGCTGTTGATCATGGAGTTTATAACAGTGACAGAAAACAACCTAGATATTGGAATGGTCCCCACATGTTCACGCATGGATCGCTTGCCCCAAGCTTACAGTACTATCTGGGTGAGGTTCTGGGAGGTAAGATAGGGACATGCCTTGAAGGCGTTACCTGGTAACAAGTCACTCAGCACTGTTTCCTGTCCATGATATGGTCAGCCCTTCCTGCCTCATGTTCTTGTCCCATTTGGTTTAATCTGGGAAGCCAACTGACTGGAGACAACCCTCAGAACTGTGAAAGATACTCTTCCTCCTTAAGTGGTTTCTCTTGGGTCCTTGGAACAGCTATGCAGAAGAAGCTTACTCCATTAGGTGACCCTGCCCTGGCTTACATCTCTCTTCTAGGCCGTCCAAAGCCCATCTGCTGGGCTGGTTCTTAGCTCCAAGCGGCTTCCTGTTGCCCTTCATTTTCCTTAGGTGAGGAGGAGATGGCAGGCTGCTCGCCTCCGCTTTCTTTCTCTTCCTTTTCTGTTTAGACAGTCGGTAATTTTATATCTGCCTCTTTCAGAAGCTGAACAGTTTTAAAACTAATTCAAGCCTTTAGCCTTTTAAACAGGAAGAAAAGCTTCTTTTGTACACTAATAAGGGAGAGTAGCTGGATGGGAAAACCAATGTTGCTCACAATCTATTTCCTGTTTGTTTTATTGATACCTTTTGGTGGGGTATGGAGTTGGGAACCTGTGGCCTCAATTTCCCTGTTTTGTGTGACTCCTAAGCTAAGTGTGTGTGTGTGTGCGCGCGCGTGTGTGAGTGTTTGAGATGCTCTGTGTGCTGCAGCGTCCCATTCATGACTCTCCTGTTTCAACCTTCCAAGTGCTGGGGTTACAGGTGTGTACCAACAGGCTTGCTTGGCTTTTAAGAATGGTTTACACTCCTCCACCATCCCCACCCCATTTATGGCAGTGCTGGAAATCAAACCAAGCCTTGCATGTACTCGTCAAATTCTCTGCTACTGAGCTGGAGCTCCAAGTGCAATTTTAAATGGCTGAAAGAGAGAGAGAGAGAATATTTCATGATGGCTGAAAGTCACATGACAATTCAAACCCAGTGTTTAGAAATAAAGTTTTATTGGAACACAGGGAGGCCTGTGCGTTCACATGCTGCCTCCAGCTGCCATCACAGCACCTCAGCAGAACTGAGTAGCTGCAATGATGCTTTCAGGGCCATTCCATGAGAAAGGCTGAGAATCCTGTGGCTCTTCTGATGAAACTGGCATTGTTCATCTCTCTTCTCTTGGTACCCAACACAGTGCTGGACTAAAGCTGACATTTAATGTTGGTTGGCTGGGAATAAAGACTGGAGAGACTGTTCTGGGCAAATGTTCCCTGGGAAAGTTTTGTCATTCTCTCTGCCATTTCTTTTGCGTTGAGTTTTGACAGAAGAAAGTCGTCATACCCGACCCACTGGACCTTTTCTTTATTTCTACAACTGTGGAGAAGAGCAAGAGGCAAAGGTAAACCTACCTGATAAAATGCCTTTGTGCTGGGCTCACTCACACGAGGCTTTGGTTTCAGTTTTTCCTGTGTACTCACGCCTTTTTAGAGGTAATGTTAGGGCTTAAGCACTCAGTACAAAAGAGTTAGGCAACGCTCTTAGCTATGAAGCCTCACCTTTTGTCCCCACCCACTAGGCACTTCACATATTCCCTCTTTGTTCTTACTTATTTTGGAGGAAATCATTTGTCCCCAGGTCTTAAAGCTCCTGACAGATGATACTAGGCAGGGGTAAGAATGTCTTCTGTTCCCTGACGTGGTCCAGGTCGTATTTCTGTACTTTATTCTGAAGTGCAACTGAGCTGGGTTTCTCTGCCCCTAAGGGCTTGTTAACACAGTGTCCTATGGACCCTGAAGGGCATTACAAAGATCATGTCGGTCACTGAAGTGAGAGCCTTTCTCCTTCAAGGAGTTTGTAATCCACGTGAAGAAAGCCGAGAGCACGAGTTAACGTCTGTCTTTCATTCTGTGTTGTTCCTGGTGTTGGGGACTGAACCCTCTCAGATGCCACAGCACTGGAGTCCCATCTCCAGTCCCTGAATATGAGTTTCCCAATGTTTAATGGGGCCTACCAAGAAATAACAGGGAGGCAGATGTCAGTCCCAGCACTTGGGACTTAGAGGATCTTTTCAAGTTCAAGGCCAGCCTGGTCTACATAGCAGGGTTTAGTCAGGCAGAGTGAAGCTCTGAAAAAGAAAAAAATTACCAGTGAGTTCCGCCAGAGTACACACACACACACACACACACACACACACACACACACACACACACACACAGAGAGAGTCTGTTGTCCCTATAATCCAAGGCTGAGTCACATAATGAGAAGCCAGGGCTCCTGTTCATGGCTTCAACATCTTTAGCACATGACTTGCAGTTCCCTGGTCCTGTATTGCCTCCAGAGTGATCCTAGCAGAGAGGGGAGACTAGAGAGAGGGCAGAAAGGAGAAAGGAACTGACCATTGTACCCCCATGGAGAGCAGATCTTTGATCAAACCCCAGTTCTTTGGCCTTCTGTGAAGAGAAGACCACACCTCTCCACTACTAACCACTCTGAACATCCCAACTCCCCGTGGTGATCCAGTCACTGGCTCTAGCATTCTTGGGCCTGTTTTGGAAGAGAGACATTTATCAGCCTTTCCTCCTGAGACCCCTCCCTCCCTCCCTCCCTTCCTTCCTTCCTCCCTTCCCTTCTTTCTTCTCCCTCCCACAACCTTCCTTTTCCCTTTCTGTTTAGTTTCCAACAATCTCTCAAAAATAATTTCAATTTTTAGGGCTGAATATACCCTTTCTTCAAAGCCTTTCAATATTCTACTGAATTTAGAGTGGGTTTTTTTTTCTTGACTCTTCTATATTTCGGTAGTAATTTTTTTAACCATCTTTTGTAATTCCCTGTAGTGATCTGTAACTCCCCTAACTGTTCCTCACTCCCAGTTGTCAGGCCCTCTGTGTAAGCCACAGCCGTTACAGAGCCTTTCCAAAGTAGGTTCTTCGGTGTAACGCTCTCCCAACTGAGCTATTGTGTCTGGGTCCAAAGTAGGTTCTTGAATGACTGAATTCTATGAGGGCAAGCCAGCAAATAGACTCTTAAAGGAAGAACTTGCATGTTTTAAACAAAAGGCAGGGGACAAAATGGGGGGTGGATACTGATATCTAGGTACTGAGCTTGAGGAGGCAAGGGAACTTACCTTTTCTCATCATGTGACACTTAAGGGAGAAAGGGCTTATTTTGTCTCCATTTGAGGAGACACAGTCAATGATGGCAAGAAAGGCATATGGCAACAGAAGTGACTGATAGCAGTGTCAAAGAGCCTCATGAGGCTTATATTGGCCATAAGCAGTCAGTAAGCAGAGAACTGTGGTGATATATATTTGATAAAAATAGTCTGGATTATCAGAAGACAGAGCCACCTGCAGAGCCAAGCCATGAAGGTCAGGGAGTGGTGACCCATGCCTGTAATCCTATCACCCAGGAGGCAGACCTGAGTTCAAGGCCTAACAGCCAGGCAGTGGTGACCCATACCTTTCATCCTAGCTCTAGGAAAGTTGAACCAGGAAATGACAGAGCTGGGGGCAGCAAGTGTGTGTGTGTGTGTGTGGGGGGGGGGGAGTTCAGCTTTCCCTGCCACTTCCCTGTGTGGCTGAGGACAGAGAAGCTAGTGGTCTGTGGATTTGTGGAGAGAGGCCTGAAGAGTTGATTGGGTGAGAATTGGTTGTGGTTTTTGTTCCTTGTCTCTCTGATAATGCAGCCCCCACCCCATATCTGGCTCTGGGTTTTTATTATAATACCAAGTAGAATTCATGCAAAAGAGGAGACTGTTCTAGACTGGTCCAAAAATGATTCAGGGCACAACCACTAGAAATTCACTTCCTTCAGTGAAACTCCACTAATAAAGATCTTAAAATTTCTACACATGCCCACACTAACTGGGAAACAAGTGATGAAAAACATGAGTCAGTGGGGTGTGGTGATATGTTATATATTTAATAAAACCAGTCTGAGATATCAGAGGGATCTACCCACAGACAATCCAGGAGGATCAGAGAGTGGTAACTCACACCTTTAATCCCAGCACAGGAAAGACCAGGAGAAGTGACCTACTAAAGGCTCACTTGGTTTACAGAGGGAATTCCAGAGCAGTCAGTGGTGGTGCCAGGCCTTTAATCCCAGAACTCCAGAGACAGAAGATCTTTCTGTGTTTCTGTGAGTTTAAGGCCTAACTACCAAATAGTAGTAGACCACGCTTTTAATCTTCACCTGGATGTGAAACAACTGGGTGAAGAAGGTATTTAAGGCAGGCATAGAAAGACAGAGCAGGCAGTAGAAGCCACGAGGAGGGAGGCTGAGGAAGCTGGAAGACAGCTGGGTGAGATTTGACTGTGGTGTTTCCTCTCTTTGATATTTCAGCCTTTCCCTGATATATGGCTCTGAGTTTCCTTTATTACAACCAGAATTCATGCAACAGTGGGGAGACCTTTTACACGGAATCCGTGGAGTAGTGTGAGGCTGAAGTGTAAGGACTCTGGCTTAGGCTGTGAGAAAGGCATCACCCCCAATTCCCATCTCTGTCAGCTGTCCCACATCCACCAGATTTCTCTAGATCTTGGGTGACACGGAGATTTCATTCTGTTTCTCACCTTAGCTGGGAAAAGCCAGCCAGAATGGTTTTTTTGTTTTTTTGTTTTTTGTTTTTTTTTTAATTGCTAGGCTGTGGTTGGTGCTGCAGCTAGTCCTGGCAGTGATAGATAGTCTTTGGGAACTGCAGATCCTGTATCCCAAGGTCCCAAATGTGTGTTTGGCATATGTGATGCTCTGTGCTGTGGTTTACTGTGAGTGGGGAAAATAGTTCAGCTTGCTCTTTGACTTTCTTTATCAGTATTCTTGGAACCAGACTTCACAGAGCACCGCTCACCAGCTCCCACCACCCTGTCTGGTCCTGTAGCCTTCCTATTGCCTCCTTGCTCATCAAAACAGCTCTCTTCAGGGAAGTGCTGTGGTGACCTTGGAACGGGGCACCGCTTTTTAACAATATTGGCAGTGCCCTTAGGACTGTAGAGTGGTGGGCCTCATTCCGTTACACAAAATCACCTTTTGTGATAAGCCAAGTCTTACTTATTTCACAAGTGACTTAAATCATATATATCGTTTTGTTCAACTCAGGAAACGAAAGGGTAGGTATTTTAATTGTTTTAACAGCATTTCACACATCACTCAGACTTCGAGAACCAGCCAAATGCAAATTTCAGTTCTCAGACTGCTGACGGTATGCTGTGTTCTTGAGTGTCTGGGAGATAGTCTAGCCAAGGGTTGGGATTGCCTTCAAAAGGGGAAAAAAAAGGCAGTTTCTCTTTTGTTCATTAGAGAAAACGGGTGCCAAGCAAGTGTCCCCTTTAAAAATGTTTCCTTTAGAGATCATTTGGATAAAATGTGTGCTATAAGAGAACCAGAAAACATTTGATCCAGGCTCACATTTTGGCATATTTCTGTTGGCTCTGGATGTCTTTGCAAGTTGCACTGGGTTGTAGGCGTGAGTAAGTGTTCATGGCTAGGTGTTTTCTTGTTATTTTGTTACTTTTAGAAGTACTTACTTTTATTTTGTATGTGTCTGTGCACCCATATGCCTGCCCAGTGCCTGAAGAGTTCAGAAGAGGATGTCAGATCTTCTGGAACTGGGGTTATGGATGGTTGTGAGCCATCCTGTGTTGCTGGAAATAGAACCTGGGACCTTTGCAAGAGCCTTAAATGCTCTTAGCTGCTGAACCATCTTCCTGCAGCCGCCCTTGTCCCCTTTAAGTAATTTAAAACAAGAAGTAGTAGCACAGGGTTCTTAGTATTCTTTGTTTGGCTTCCCCCAAGGCTAACACTGTAAGGGACCAAGCGACCATGTTACATTGTCAAAAGCTGGAAATTAATCTTGGTGCAGTACTGGTAACAGACCTTATGGGACCCTTTTACATGTATTTATTTATAATTGTGCACCTTTGTGTGTGATTCTATGCAATTTCACATTTAGATTCGCTTGTGTTTTTGATTTGCAACATGCATGTCTATCATGAAATTACTTGGAATGTCTATGTGAATAAGGAAACAACACTGGAAATTATTTCCTGGGGAAGTCTTGGTGTGATATGTACTCTTAATGGAAGGCTTCTGGATCAGGAAGTAGAATGTCAGGTTCCAATTCCAGCTCTCTAGCTAGCCAACTATGCTGCTTTGATGCTGTCAGGAATATGCTCAGAGCATCACTCCCTCACCACGGAAATGAAGGAAATCCCCTCACAGCAACTGCTTTTCAAAGGGCACTGCTGCTCACTGACCTATTGTAGCCTCAAGCTCGGGGCTCATCCAGTCTCTGTTGCTGCTGCCTTCCTCAGTGGCTGCATCCACTGTCCCAGGGAGCCTTCTGCAATCTTCCCTGAATCTGCTGCCTGTGTCACTACATGTCCAGGTTCTTGGAATAGATTCCATAGGTGCTTCCTCACAACCATTGTCTACACAGCAGCCAGGATTTAAAAAGCAGATCATATTGTCCTTTGCTTCAAACTCCCCTTCAGTGGCTCCACGTGACATGTAAGGTAAAGTCAGAGCTCCTCCAGTGTGGGATTTGAAACTGCTGCTAATCTTACGTCAGCCATTTTTCCTTTACACTGTCTGGGCTCCAGCCACACAGGCTTCTTGTTGTATATCTCCCACAGTCACTGCCTCCTTATGGCATCCCCTGGCTGCTTGATCTCTCTGTCTCATGTTTAGCTCTGCTAATTAGGCCCATCTGGTTCTTTGCTGTGACCTCTCTCCAGTGAGGCTACTGTATCAGCTCACACTAGCCCCTCCCAAGTACTTTTCAGTACGCCATTCCGTTCTCCTTTCTCCACACCATGAAAAACTATATGAAATTACCTTTATACTTGGTTGGACTTGACTGTGAGTAGACTGGTGAGCTAACCCTCTCCAGACTGCCAGCTTGGAGGAAAGGTCTGTCTTAGCTGCCCGCTCACCCTATATTTAAGATAATGTCTGGGACAAAGTAGGTATTGATAATTGTTGAGCAGGTGCATAATGGACCAGATAATCACAAAAGCTCTTGAAATTGAAAAAAATATAAAATAATTTTATGGCAAAATGATTATTTTTGGTGTATTTTTGGATTCTTCTGGGAATATTCTTAACAAATTTCTGTGTCAATTTCTCTTATATATCGATAAAATATCTTTCCTGTGGCGGGACCATTTGAAGTGATAAGGGTAAGTTTTCTGGACCCTGACAAGAACCAAGGTACTTGTACATGGTAGGCAAATACACCATGACTGAGTCACAGTCCAGTCTCAGGTAAACACACTGTCACGAGCTCAGCCTCAGCTGTGGTTTGCTTTATAGAAATCAGGGTTTGACTTTCTCGGCCTTAGAGAGAGTGCAGGAAACTTAGGGTCATGTGGTTTTGGCCAAACTTGCTTTGCTGTCGACTTGAATGCTTTCCTAAGGGCTTGAGCTGGAAGCTGTTCATACTCTCATTTTAACCAAAGGACATGGCTTATGTCCTTGATTCTCTTCTTAAATTCTTGTTTAACTCCTATTTATTGATGGTCAGTGCCACACAATGAAAGTGTTACTGTACCCGGTCCCCAACCTTAGCACAACTGACTCCATGCTGGATGTATCATTCAGACCATAAAAGTCAGCACATAGATAGCACCATCAGTCAAAACATAAATAAAGACCAAATCATCAAAGTCCATAGTTCTGGGAAAGTCTCTAAATGTACTAACCCTGCTTTTCTGCTTCTATAGTTCCAGTTCTTGGTAACTGAAGTATGCCAACCCAGAACATGACTTTTGTGCTGAAAAGCTCACCCTGAGAAAGACACAGTGCTACACTGGGATCCTGAACACCCGCTGCCAGCTAGCTAATAAAGACTTTCTATATATAATAAAGGCTTAAACCCCCGTCCAAGTAGTCTTCTCCGGTGGGTATCCCACAACATTTCTGGTTTGCTACCCATTGTGGGAAGTGTGATGGAGAGATGGAATATGCATCCCTGGGTTCTGAATTGATGACTTACTGCTATTTCCAGAGTGCCTTCTGTGGGAAAAAAATACTTTACATTTTTACTGTTCTCATCCAAGGGTAATTTTTTTCTCTAAATTCTGGAGTTTATTATTTATCTGTCTGTTTCTTTTATATATGATAAAAGCAGTCTTCAGGGGTAGAAGGGTTGAGACTTTGGCCTCTTTTGTTGTGGTTTTCTTTGTTGTCATTACTAATGAATTAATTTTTAATCAAGCACAAGTATATTTTATAAAATTTCAAGATAGCATTGCCCCTTAAAAGCATTGTACCTTTTTTTTTTTTTGGCCACTGATACGCTATTAGCTTCTAGGGCATTTTAAAAAGTTCTTTCTTTTTAAAAATAGCGTGTCAATATGAGTGTGAATTTAGATTGTGAAAACGGCAGTGATTGGAAGTATGAGACACATGACAAGATATCTTTTTGACCCCCGTAGCTTGCTCTCTCTCTCTCTCCGTGGTTGTGCTGTGGAGCCAAGGGTGGTCTCACTCCTCTCTTGGTCTTCATCTCCCCCGAGTCCTTGGATTGCAAGCATACGCCATCACCGCCAGCTCAAAATAGTAATTTCTGTGAAAAGTGTATTTTTTGTTTTGTTCTGAGACAGAGTCTAACTCTGAAACTCATCCTATAGGACGACCATAAGCTCCTGATCCTCCCGAGTCAGCCTCCCTAGTGCTGGGATCATGGCTGCGCACTGTGCTCAGTTTAAAATCAACGTTTTTGTTCTAGTGTGTTATTGTCACTCCTTCCCCAGGTCTGCCTTAATATGTGGTGATATGTTATATATTTAATAAAACCAGTCTGGGATATCAGAGAACAGATCCACCCACAGTCAAGCTAGGAGGGTCAGAGAGTGGTAGCTCACACCTTTAATCTCAGCACAGGAAAGACCCAGAGTAATGACCTATGCTTTTAATCCGATAACTCAGAAAGACAGAGATCTTTCTGTGTTTCTATGAGTTCAAGGCTAACTACCAAACAGTAGTGGCTCACACCTTTAATCTTAACTTTGAAATCTGATGCAGAGGTGAACCCAGAAATAAAACAATTTGGCAAAACAGGTGTAGGAAGACAGATATTTATTCTGTAGAGGTGACAAGGGGCCAGGCTGAGGAAGCTGGAAGATAGCTTTTACCTTGAGAAGTTGACTGAGTGAGATTTGACTGTGGTCTGTTTCCTCTCACTGATATTAATTGTTTCATGGTTTTTTGTTTTGTTTTTTTTTTTGTGGAAAAACAAACCTGCCTAGAAAAAGGTGGCTTAGGAGAAGGGGAAGGGGCACAGGATGAATGTTTTGTCTTTCTTGAAGTCTCTCCTTGTCAGGGTTGGAAATGGCTACGGTGGGGAGAAGGGTCGGACCAATGCAGGTAACAGAGACTTACATTTTAAGGGTCTTTTGGCTCCATGATAGAGCTCTTTTGCACACACAAAAGGATGCTATAAAGGAAAGGACCCTTTGCAATCAAGTGTTTCCTGTTCTTGTATCATCTGAGGATAATTTTAGAACTTCCCACTGTCAAATGCAATCATTACTTAGTGGTTAGAATATTTATATCTATGGTGTGATTGCACATTTCATTTCTGTTTCATCCCCTTGCTTTTTAAGTGGTGTAATAAATTATTTTCTTGTCTGTGGGGCTGACTGAGTCAGAATGAGCATATAGTTTGCCCAGTTGCCTAATTTTCTGACCTGCACAAGTCACACCAATGTTGTGGCTTTGCCTTGGGTTCATTCCAGAGGACTTTTGTTGACCTGCCATCCCGTCAGTGGGATTAACTTTTTCTGAGTCACCTAACCTGTCTCTTTCATGTCCCACGAGTCAAATCTCTGTGGAACAGATGCTGGATATTGACCTTGACTGTGAATCTGTCACTGTGTGAGTAAAAGACAAGGAGGCAGTCCAGTGAGCTACGGGCCGGTAGGGATGACCTGATGGTTCTTTGGATTCCTTGCCTTTTTTTTTCAATCTACTATACAGTAATCCCCCCCCCCCACACACACACAAATTGGGACATTAAAGCCACTATTAAACCTTGCTCCTCATTTCATGGAATAGGCATTCAGAAGGATTAAGCATGAATTTCCCTTTTATATCAACTGAAGCAACTGGGCCTGAAAAATGTACTCTGAGATGGCTTTCCGCTTACTCCCTGGAATGGGGGAAGGTTGGTGCCAGCTCCTGGCTGTGTGCTTAGCAGAGTTCTTGATCTAAGCATTGATACATGGACTCTTGTCAGTACTTATGGTTTCTCATAGCATGAAAGCTGGGTTTCTCAAAAGCTGAGGGCAGCATTTGAGGGCTCAAGAAAATACAACTAACTATTCAGTTAGTACCTCCATATGCCCCTCAGAACACTAATCCTTTTTATATTATGGTCAAGGATGTTGCTAAGATCATCCAAGGCTTTGGGGCTGGGCGAGGGCAGACATGAAGTTATCCTCACCTTTCACAAGACAAGAAACAATTCCAGGCCATCACTGATCATATCAGAATAGTGTTTATTGAGTAACAATTTGTCCCCTCTTGAAGCTCAGCAAGCTTACAGTGATCAGGTAGCCATTCTGTGTACTGAGACCCTTTATATGTGGTATACTGTGTTCACTTAAGCAAACACATCTGATGCAGCACATTTAGTAACTTGATGAATAGGACCCTAGAAAGTGGCCTGACTAGAATCTTAAAATATTTAGGAAGTTTTCAGCCTTCTGTGAGACCTTATGCAAACCAGTTTGTCAGGAGAGTTTAAATCATTGATCCTCTGGTTGGAAAGGGCACTAAAAGATTATATGGTCATCATCACCTTCCAGAAAGATTTACTGAACATGATTTAGGTGCTAGAGCCTGGGTACATGGGAAGAACATGCCAGATTCTTGCCCTGGAGACACAGTTGAGGAAGTAAAGGAAATGCATAAGAGATGAGCAGAAGGCCGTGGAATGGAAATGGACTGGCAAGTAAAAACCAAGAATGAGAGATGATGCATAGAGGTTGTGTAAGTAATCATGAATAGCTGGGAGAGGCAGTTAGGAGATAGGCTCTTTATTTATCCAAAGGGCTAGTCCTTACCTACAGGTTCCTCTGAAGTAGGATTGCTGGTATTGCTATAACAAAATACTTGAGATTGGACACTTTATAAAGCCAGAAAGGTCTATTTAGCTTCTGGTTCTGCAGGCATAAGAGCACAACACTGTGGCATCTAAACAACTCTGGTGAAGGGTCCATGGCCGAGGGTGTCACAAGGCAGAGTGTATGCGAGAGAATGGGATTTCCATTCTAAAAAGTTATTGAGGGCGGCAGGGGAAGTGGCAGGATTTCCTGTATCAATCCATTATCATGAGAAGGATTCCAGTCCTACAGGACTTGTATTATTTTTTTCAAGAGCAGTTCTCCATAACCTCCCTACCCTTCCCCAGCCTCAGATTTTAGGGATTCTACACCTCAATAGCTTATCCCTGGAGACGGAGTTTCTGGTACAAATAACACTGGGGGCAGGTCACAGCCAAACCACAACCACTGTCTCTGCCTCTTACTGCTTCTTCTGAAGGCAGGCATGACAGGGTCTTTTGATGCTTACTGTTCCTCAACCTGTAGTGACTTTCTGTCCTGCCTGCCAGCTCCCAAATAACCACATGGAGACTTCTTATTAGTTCTGAAAACTCAGCTGGTAGCTTAGGCTTGTGTCTAATTAGCTCTTTTAACTTAAATTAACCTATTTCTCCTCATCTTCTCGTTGCCACTTGGCTCATGACTTGTTACCTCATCTCCTACATGTCACGCTTCCTTTGCGACTCCCCGTAACTCTGCTTTCTTATTCCCAGCATTCTCTCTGCCCTGAAAACCCTGCCTAGCTATTGGCCACTTAGCTTTTTATTAAACCAACTATGGAGACATATCTTCACACAGTGTAAATATCTCACAACATCCTCCTACAAGCTGAGCTGATTCCCATTTCTATCGGCTCCTGCCCTCTCTGACTTCCCTATCTGTTGGTTTTGCACTGAGATCAGACACACACCACCAGATGCCACACTAGAGTTTATTCAGGGGAGTTGCTGAGCAGGTACAAGGGAGAGAAGCAGAAGAGAAAGAGACAGACTTTCATGTGGTGGCTCCTTTTAAGAGATCAGGTGGGCACGGATTTACGTGGCCATGCCTAGGGGCATGCCCTCCATACGCAGCACGTTCTACCATGCCATGTTGAGTTACCACCTTGCTGTGGCTGCTATGTGCCAGGAATCCTTACACTATCTGTGTTTATCAGTGCTTATCTTCAAGGAAACCATTGTATCCTCAGCACCAAAACAGTGTCTGATAATGGCTGCTGACTGGTAAAATATAGTTAAAATGGTGCCAGTGATATATGGTTCCATATGTAAAGACACTTGATGTCAGGCCTGAATGACCTTAGTTCAGTCACTGGACCCATGTGGTAGAGGGAAAGAGCAGCCATCACATGTTCTATGTTCTTTGCCCTTCATATGCGTACCCTGGCATGCTTACACCCTTCTCAAGTAAATACATAAACAAATGTTTAAATGTTTAAAAGTATTGGTTAAATGTGTGGCAGAACCTTAAAATGATGTATGTTTGGACTTATTATAACGTAGAAGCATAAACTGGATAGTTCACAAACAGCAGCTTATTTATTTCAGTTATAGAAGCCACGAAGTCCACACACTAGCAGATTTGACACCTGGTTCAGGCAAATGTCCTGGCTCATAGGTGGCAATGTATTTATGTGTTTGCAGAGCCAAAGGCTCTCTGAAGCTTCTTTTACAAAGGTAGTGATTCCATTTGCAAGAGCTACAAGATGGGCATCATCAATAAAGCCTCTGAGCCCTGAGGATCATGTGTCCCTTTTGGTTTTGAATTCTGAATTTCTTGATGAGAAAACCACCATGAAAACTTCATCATTAAATAGGCATTAAAATGACACCAACTATGTAAGACTTGCTTTCTGTTTTGCCATTATGCTGGGTTGTATAGATGATGGGATCAGAATTCCAAGGATGTGAGAGATGATCCTGGACTCTTCTAATTCTCATTAAAAGAGAGATGGAAAGTAGTTGGGTCTATCAGCAAGATGAGTTAACACAGAGGAGAAACCCAGCAGGGGCTGGAGAGAGGCTCAGTGGTTAAGACTGTGCTTGGGCCCAAATTCTGTTGTCAGCATCCATGTCAGGATGCTTATAGCCTCCTGTAACTCATCTCCAGGGGATCTGATGCCCTCTTCTGGTCTGTGAAGGCTCTTGCATGCGTGTACACACACACACACACACACACACACACACACACACACACACACACACACACTACAAATAATACAAAATAAATCTTAAAATGAAAGTACACAGAAGTAGCAAGTACATTGCTTTGCAGTGATGATGTAATGTTTGTTAAAAGACAGAAACTGGAACTATGTAACTTATATCATCTGTCTCCAGACTGGCCAGGATTCCATTCTGTCTCCTACTTTTCACTTCTACATAGCAACCTTTAGAGAAATGTAAGTCAGATTATATTATTTTACTGTTCAGAATACTCCAGTGGGTTTTTACTGTATCTGTGATAAACACAGGCTCTCTGTTACATTCGCATCCACTCTCCCCCCCCCCATCATCTGTGATCAAGCTACATTTTATTCCTTCTGTTCCCTGAGCTCACTGGGTTCATCTTGCCAGGTTCATTCTGTCTCGGCTCTTGTGCTTGTGGTATCCTCTCTGGAACACTCTGTGCCTGTTTCTTCATTCAGGCCTCAGCCCAGATGACTGCAGCCAGAGCTTTCCTGACCCAGACTTCAGTGGTATAACCAGATCCCTCCTCACTCACCTCTCTGTTTCTTTTAAAATATTTATTATTTGATTTGATTTTGTTTATGTGTTTATCTGCGTGCATGTAACTGTACCACGTGTGGGTCTGGTACCCATGGAAGCCAGAAGAGGGCATTGGATCTCTTAGAAGTGGAGTTACAGACCATTATGAGCCATCATATGGGTGCTGGAGGTTGAGCCTGGGTCCTCTGCAAGATCAGTAAGTGCTGTTTAATCACAGAGCCATCTCTTTGGCATGTTCTTTTCAGCGGAATTCTCCGTTTTCTCTTATGTAAGGCACTGGTGCGTGTTCATAGACCTGTTACCTGAGGACAAGACACATTAGGTGATGTTTGAAAGAACATCTGGTACCTGGTGTGCTCTCCATGTTAGCTTTGTCAAGACGTCACTTTTTGCTGCTGAAAAGTCCCTTCATTGTATCTACTTTATTGTCCTTGGTCATCACTGGAGTGTCCGCCCTTTGAAAGCCCTCTTCGCTTATGTTGCCAGCCAGCGTGTTGTCCTTTCCAGCACATCCTGAACAACTTGTAAAACCAGGAACTGGAAGGCGTAATGGTTGTACTGAACAGGCCAGTGAACCATGAAATCAGAGGCTGGGGAAGCTGACTGGATTGTAAGAGAATGTTTACTTGTATGTCTTGGGTTTGAGATTTTAATTCAGTGCTCTGTTCCTGGATACTGAAAGAATTTGGGAAAAATATACTGTTAATTTTTCTTGTGGAATTTTTAAACATAGCAAACAGGATTATGTAGATAGTCAAGTCTGGCTTTTTGAGAGTAAAGGGTATGGTTTAAAATTTACACTGCTCATATTAACACTTGGGAGGATGAGGCAGGAGGATTGTAAGCTATATAGTGACCCCCTGTTTTAAAACCAAACCCAGCAGTCCTGCACTGGGAACCTTATGTGTGTGCACAGTTTGAAGTGCCTTATTAAAAGGTGTGGGGCTGAACTGTAATACTGACATTTCAAGATGCAGGAGGATTGCTGTGAGCCTGGTCTGCTGAGTGAGCAGAAAAAAAAAAAAAAAAAAAAAAAAAGGAAGTCTGACTTGTGGTAAGTAAATGAGACTTCCCAAGGAAAAGGGGAAGGAGGTCTGGAGAACTGAACTGAAAAATTTCAGGTTATCACTGAATTTTGTAGCAGAATCAAGATGCCTTGTAGTTTTCTACAAGGCATCAGCTGCTCTTAACCACTGAGCCAATTCTCTAGCTGGTTTGTTTGTTTATTTATTTATTTGTTGTTGTTTGTTTGAGACAGGTGCTCACCATGTATCTCTGGAAGGTCTGGTTCTCTGGGACTTTATGAAGACTAAGCTGACCTCGAACTCACAGAGATCTGCCTGCCTATGATCTAGTATTCTTAACTGCTGCTGGCCATTGCTGGCGAGGTCAAGTATTAGTAAGCTGTAGGAATGAGAAAATGGGGCCAGAGCAATTCATACTTCGATTCCCACATAAATTACCCTCTGAGTAGAGAGAGACGTCACCCTGTTACCCTTCAGCAAAGATGAGCATATTGGTTTTATTTTCAGTTACCTGAAAAATGTCATGAACATAACAGTTATTACCTGTCATGAGAGTATTTCTCAAGAATGTTGCTAAACAAATACAAATGTTAGCAGATCTCAACAGGCCCTTGTTGCAGAGGAGACCATATGCGACAGGAGATGTGAATAAAGAGGGAAGATAAGGTGCTATCATGTAAGAGGCAAGAAGCATGCAAAATTTAGTATTAGGAATTCTTGTTATTAAAAAACCTTTACCAGGGATAGTGGAACCACAAGCTACATTTGATGGAAGTATGTGGAAATTGATGTGCAGAGAGACCTAACTTGTTTGCATGTGAGATCTCCGTGGCAGTAATGAACTCTTGTAACTCCTTTGCTTCATTTGCTTTGGTCTATGGTAAAGAAGTAATTTCACAGAGGATCAGCTATCTCCATCCGCTCATTATTGCTTACCCAAGGCCTATAGTTTACATAGGGCTCATTCTCGGTGTTGTAAGTTGCATGGGTTTGGAAGCATGTATGATGGCATGTATTATAGTGTCATATAGAGTATTTCTAGTGCCCTAAACAAGGCTGTGCTCTGATTATTCATGCCTCCATAATGATAATTTTGAGACAGGTTCTCACGTAACCTAGGCTAATCTTGAGCTCTTTTCATAGGTAGCTAATGATGACCTTAAACTTCTGACCCACCCACTGCTATCTCTTGAGTGTTAGAATTACAAGTGATCTCCTCCACACAGTTTTATATGCAGTGCTGGGGATCATGTGTGGGAATGCAGTATTCTCTTAGTTGAGCCATATTCTTCACCCAGCCATCAATCTATTTTTACTGTTTCTCTAGTTTTATCTTTCCAGAATGCAATATAATTGGAATCATATGGTAGATAGCCTTTTTGGAATGCCTTCTCGCATGTGGTAATAGTCATTTACTTTTTCTTTTCATGCGCGACTAACCAGTGCTGAATACTATTCCATCATCTGGCTATGCCGCGATGTTTATTTATCCATGTACTTACTGAAGGACATCTTGGCTGTTTTCAGATTTTGGCCGTTTTAAATAAAGTTTTATAAGCACTTGGGGTCTAAGCACCTGCAGTCTACCAGGCCTTTTCTTTTGGGGGCCGCCAGCCAGCTCCCTGATCATAACATGGAGACTTCTTTTTAGTTATGAATGCTCAGCCTGCCTTGGCTTGTTTCTGTCTAGCTCTTTTAACTTAAATTAACCGGTTTTCCTTTATCCACCTTTTGCCTCGGGGCTTTTTGTCTCTCTTTTTTGCTTTCACAGCTTCTTGTGTCTGTCCGTCTGTCTGGTAGCTGCCTGGTTTCTGGTCCTGGTGTATACCTTTCTCTCCCCCCCCCCCCCCATTCTTAGATTTCTCCTCCTACTTATTCTCTCTTCCCACCAGCCTCCCCCCCCCCCCCCCATTCCCTCTGCTGCCTAGCTACTGACTATTCAGCTTTCTATTAGACCAATCAGGTGCCTTAGGCGGGCAAGGTGAAAAGTAACACAGCTTCACATAATTAACAAATGCAGCAGAAACAAGTGCAACACACCTTTACACAGTTAAAGTAACATTCCGAAGCGTAAATAACTGTGATACATCTTTGCCCAATTAAAATAATATTGCACAACACATGGGCATGCTTTCTTTTGGGATAAATACCAAGGACTGGATCGTATGATAAGACTGTTTTATTTTATACTGACAAGCTGTCTTCTAAAAGGGCTGTGCAGATTTGCATCTCCACCTGCCTTGAATGTGGGCTCTTGTTGCTCTGAATTCCTGCCAGAATTTGCTCTTGTCAGTGTTTTGGATTTTGGCCACTCTAATAGGTATATGGTGGGATCTCAATGTGTTTTGAGTTTGCAGTTCCCTGGTGATTTAAAATGCTCATCACAGTTTCACCTGCCCACTTGCCATCTGTGCATCTTCTTTAGTGAACCATCTACTCAAGTCTGGTCTTTTTCTTATTGCCGAGTTCTTTGTATAGTTTGAATAGCAGGTGTTTTTTTTTTTTTTTTTGTCAGGTGTGCCTTTCTCTCTGGCTTGGCTCTTGTTCTCTTGATAGTTTTTGTTTTTTTTTGTTTTGTTTTGTTTTGTTTTTTTAATGGTAGACTAGGCTTCTCTTTTATGGGTGCCTGTGAGGTACCCCAAAAAGTCATGACCATACCTATGGGCACCTAGATTTACTCTCATTTTATTAATTATTTTTGTTCTCTCTCTCTTTACCTCCCTCCCTCCCTCTTTCTTCCTTCCTTCCTTCCTTCCTTCCTTTCTTTCTTTCTTTTTCTTTCTTTTCTTCTCTTTTTGAGACAAGTGCCCTTGGCGAGCCTAAAATTCACTATGTAGAACAGGCTGGCATCAAACTCAATAGAGATCTGCTTGCCTCTGCCTCCAAGTGCTGAGATTAAAGGTGTGCAACCGACCACCATACTTGCTCAATTATACTTTTTAACAAAGACTTATTTTTATTTTATTGTGTATGGGTATTTTACCTGCATTGCTATTTGTGTACATAAACACAGAGGCCAGAAGTGGTGGGAGCCAGATCCTCAGAATGAGTTACATACAGAGTATTGTGAGCCACCACGTAGGTACTGGGAACAGAACTGCAAAGGTCTTCTGTAAGAACAGGAAGTGCTTTTAACTGCCTACCCATTTCTCCAGCCCCAATCTTTCTAAATCTCCCTCTCTTTTGGTAATGTTTGTCTTAGATTTTATAGGATATTTTTACAACTGCCCGAGTCCACTATCAGATAACTGTATATGGATTTATGAGGAGTACAAGTGTCTAACTCCTTCCTTCTAACCCCTGGTATCATTGCCATTCATTTCATGTACATACAAGCACATATAACTGTCAGGTTAGAAGAAACTCCTTTTCTCAAATTCTGGAGGATAGACAAAGCCTGCATTCCCAAGGAACTTGGGAAGCTAGTTCATACTTCCAGAAGGGGTTATTCTTATCTCTAGCAAAAGGGACACATTACTCTCCCATTAACATACACCTACAGTGCCCGTCAGCGTATCAAGGTCCACGACAGACTTCAGGCTCCCTCAGACCCTACTCACTTGTTGTACACATCAAAACCTTCCAGCCCAGGTCACGGGCTCCCCTTCTCCCAGGTACACTGGTAACCCCTGGATTCCTCCCAACCCTTCTCTTATCTGGCTACCCTGACAGCCTTGGCAGTTTGGAATAAACGTTTCCCTTTTCACCCACAGAGTGGCCATTTCCATTTCTTTATTATGCCTCTTGCATGCATGCACATTCAATATAAACACACACACACACACACACACACACACACACACACACACGCATGCACACTTTATGAAATAAAGTGTGTGTGTTGCTTTTTATTAGTATTTACGAAAACCTTGTTATAGCAATTAAGAATATCAAAATTTGAACAAGTGGGTCTCTGATTCTTGTGTCTTCTTTTTCTTCTGTTGGTTTGTCATGTCCAATTTCAATGTAATAGTTTTTGTTTCATCTGATTATATTTCATCATATTTTAAAAAAGAATGAGTGAATGAATGAATGAATGAATGGAAACCTAGCCGCTAGGGTTAAGATTAATAACTGAACTGTTACTAACATAGCTGAGAGAGGAAAAAAAATCTTATTTTCTCCAGTGGAATGGCACTGGGTACAATTAACCACTCCAGGACAGGCCTTGTGTTCAGGGGTAGTTGACCAACATATAATGGACTCCAAAGGTTTTTTGTGTGTGTTTTTAATTGGTTACAGTTATTTGTGTGTGTGTGGGGGGGAGGGGTATTTTCTTGATTTGGGGGGGTTTGTTGTTACATTGTGTTTTTGTTTGTTGTTAGAAAGAACTTAAAGTTGGGTGGGTAGGGAGGGGTGAGGATCTAGAAGGATTTGGGGGAGGCAAAGAATATGATTAAATATGTTTAAGTTTAAAAATTGTTTTAAATAATAAAGAATATAATAATAAATAAAGTTTGTCCCTGTAAATCAGCAGTTCTCAACCTTCCCAGTGCTGTGACCCTTTAACACAGTTCCTCATGTTGTGCTGATCTTCAGCCGTAAAGTTATTTTTGTTGCTACTTCACAACTATAGTGTTGCTGTTGTTATAAATTATAATGTGAATTTCTGTGTTTCCTGATGGTCTTGGTGGCCCCTGTGAAAAAGTCATGACCCAAAGGTTGAGAACCACTGTGCTAATGAATTACCTTTGTACTTAGCTTGACTGTGGGCATAGTCCTGTGCACATTAAAGAATCTGGTCATTTACAAGGTGCCTGAGAATTAGCTTTTGTATATTAATTATCTAAAGGAATTTATAAGTTAGCTTCTTTAGGATTTTACAGCTTTATTCCTGTTAAGTTTGAGCCTTAAAATTTGAGTTGAAGTTTTAATTTAAGATTATTTAGCACCAAAATAGAACTTTAAAACCATAAGTGCAGTCCACAGAGAGACTGGGAGCTTTACTCTTGGTCTTTTCAATGTGTTTCCTTACAGAATATTACAGTTTTTGGTGTGACTCAGTTTATCCAAATAGCTAAAGTTTAACAAAGTTAGTGACGACCAAGAGACTAGGCATATTTTCAAGTCAGTTACTGTTAACCTGAGGAGACCTTAGGAATTTATAAACCATATTTATCAAATACATATATGTATGTATATATACACACACACACATATATAGTCAAATACATGTTGTTTCTTATCTAAAATTTCTAGGAGCTTGTTGCTGAACACAGTTCAACACAGTTGGTGATGATGTAAGCAGTTAGATATTTATTTCTGCAACAGTTTCTGTTAACTTGAGTAGACGTTTATGTAACAATTTTTCTTCTGTCCCACCAGCTCCCAAATAACTACATGGAGACTTATTAATTATAAAGCTTTTCCTTAGCTTAAACTTGTCCCAAGTGTCTGTTGTGGATGAGAAGCTGAAACCTTTGTATTGATTATTTATTTAGTGTATGGAGAATTTGAATAGGAAACTAACTGGGTGTAGGTAACCTGTCCAATAACTATTATTATATATTTACTGATTTCTCTTAAGCTTCAAAATTCTCTTCTTACTGGGTGTGGTGGCATATAACTTTAATTCCAGCACTTGGGAGGCAGAGGCAGGTGAATCTCTGTGAGTTCAAGGCCAGCCTGGTCTACAGAGTGAGTTCCAGAACAGCCAGGACGGTATAAAGAGACTCCAGTCTCAAGTTAGCAAGCAAGCAAACAAATGAAAAGCCTCCTATGAGGTAGTACTTCCCTCATTTTACAGACAGGAAGCTCAGAGAAGTAAATGTTTCCAGGGCCTCAAAAATAATATGATTTTACTTAAACCAGCACTGATTCAGGACCTACAATTCCACTGGCATGATTACAGCCCTGCAGTTAGGATTGCTTTTGTGCTTAATGTACATGACTGGCAAAGAGCAAGCATATGGCTTTCTCAACTTTGTTAGGCCTCTTTATTTGAGACAATATATAGTTATTTGGGACAATATATTTTTATATTTAGCTATTTGATTTTTTTTTATATTAGGGAAGAGCTTTTTTCCTAGAACATCTAATGTGGGGCATTATCAAATCTAAAAAATGAAAACTTACTTAGGTTAAAAAACATAAACAGTGACCATGAACTACAAAGATGTAATGGGTCTTTCCTCATTTCTTTCCCCTGTAAACCCTACCAGTTGAGGTCCTGGGAGGGAACGAACAGCTGGAGAACTTGAGACTAGATTGACAGATATAACGTGTGTCCTCAAGGACAGAAATTTGAAGAAGAGAGTAGATCTGTTGAAGACATCGGGAGATGAAGGGTAGTCTTTAGCATTTGGCTTTGTCCAGGGTAATGTGACAGTGGTAACCTCGGGCTTGCTCCTTCATATTCTGCGCTTGGCTAATCACCAACTGTGACTTTTGAAAGGTCCTTTTATTTTTGTAATTTTATCTTTTTAGCATCAACTCTTATCATCTGAACATGCAATTTGCCTTATTTACGGATGGTTTGACTGGGAAAACTTTCAGCTTCTGCCAGAGAAGGCCACCTTGGTTGAGTGTTTCATTTTGAAGTTGTTTTGTTTATGAGTGAGCAGGGTTCAAGACTGGTGGATTCTTTTTGGGTTTGCTTTTAAGTAGCTGGACGGATCAGATCGTAGAATCTCCTGGGACTCCCGATGATCCGATGATGACTGTGTTCTGTGCAGGACTTCCTATGGACTTTTTTTTTTTTTTTTTTGAGCTGATGAGGAGTAAGCAGTTCATTGAACTTTTGAGCTGTGTGGGTCTGTTGCTGTTCAGGAGATCTGCATGTGTTCACTCTGCGACTGTTGTTCCCTGGAGACGGGACCATTGCTTCAGCTACATAATGTCCCAGTGTAAACATCAGCCACAGTACATTGTGAGCTCAAGACCAACCCTGCCCTAATGCTTCCTCCTGAGGTCCTGTGAGCGGAGAGGAGTGTGATGCCATCATGCACTGCTATGTAATGGTCTACCAAATTAGAGAAAATGATTCTTACGGTCAGAAAAAATCCTTACCTGCCACTCATGAAGAGGATAAATGAGGAAAAAATTAGAGCAGGCTGGCCTTGAACTCAAAGAAGTCCACCTGCCTCTGCCTCCCAAGCTCTGGAATTAAAGGTGTTTATTTATTTTTATGTCTGTGGGTGCTTTGCATGTTTGTGTACCACATCTGGGCAGTGCTCATGGAGGCCAGAAGATGGTGTTGGATCCCCTGGAAATGGAGTTCCAGATGACTTTAGGTGTTGGGAATTGAACCTAGGTCCCTTGCAAGAACAAGAACAACTCTGAACTGATGAGTACTCTCTATCCCTCCATATGGCATTTTTTATCATTAAATATGAAAACACTAAAATACAGAAAGTTAAAACAAAATAGTATGTAGACTAAGAAATTGGAAGCCAGTATGAATATGGGCACCAAAATTTGGCAAGGATTCTGTAAAAGGAAATTCTAAACATCATGAGCGTAGATTAACAATCCTTATGAGCATGTTAGCAGACAGCCCACGTCAATCAAAGGAGAATTGCCGTATTGCTCTCTTTTCTCACTGCTGTGATGAAATACCTGGACAGTGCCTTGGAAGGGTCTATTTTGACTCATGGTTCTGGGATACAGTCCATCTTGTTTCTGTTCGTTCTGGCTCCCCAGCCCATAGACAGCTGTTCATATTCGGGAAGAGTCTTCTGACCCTATTACCCCAACCTAGAACCCCTCCCCCCACCCCAATATGCACACAGACTGCCTTAGTTACTTTTCCTGTCGCTAAGGTAAAATACCATGACAACAGCCACTTAGGGAAGGAAGGATAAATTTGGGCTCATATTCAGGAGACAGCCTATCATGGCAGAAGTCCTGCCACGAGGAACCTGAAGCACCTGGTCACCTTGCATCAGGAAGAGGTGAGAAATGGATACAGGTGCTCAGCTCAATTTCTTTCTTTCTTCCCTCCCTCCTTCCTTCCCTTTTTAAATTATACAGTCTAGGGAATGGTATCACCCACAATGTGTGGGTCTTTTCACCTCAGTTAACCTAATTCAGTTAATCTTCCAGAGGGCATGTTCAGGTGACTCTATAGATGCTATTTAGCTGACAATTAAGATTACCCATCTGTCCTAGTTAGCTTTAGCTGTTAACTTGACATAGCCTAGAGACATCCAAGGTAATGTCAGTTGAAGGATCACCTAGATATGCTAGCCTGAGGCCACATCTGTGAGGCTTTCTTTACTGATGGTAGATGTGAAAGGCCCGTCCACTATGGGCAGCACCTTCCCTAGGCAGGTGGACTTGGGCTCAGGAAGAAAACTAGAGGAGCACCAGCCAGTGAGTGGTCCATCGTGTGAGCAGTAAGCAGGGTTTCTTATGGCTTCTGCCTCTGCCTCATTCCCCTTCTGAGTTTCTGTCTTGACTTAGCTTGATGAGGGCTTGTAACCTGGAAGTGTAAAGCCAAACCAACCCGTTTGTTCCTCTCTGCTTTTGGTCAATGTTTTGTCCTAATGGAAGAAAGGTAGAACAGAAGTTGTCTCTAACAGGGCATTGCTGTGACTGCAGACTGTTATTTTGGGGGAGTATTGTGAAAACATTTAGGAAAGCCATTCAGTGCTCAGAGGTCAGTGGGCTGTTTTGTGGGAGCTTAGCAGAGATGGAATGTTGGGGAAATGCAGAGCGTGGAGGACTGGCATGTAAAGTTTCAGAGGGCAGCAGAGACTCTATTGGTCACTTATGTGGTATTTTGGATTAAGAATCTGCAATTATTGATCAGCTGTTATTAGCAAGGGGCGATCACTGCCAAAGAGAAACAGTCTATGCTTCCCTGGGACAACAGATGCTGCTCAGCTGGGGCTGAAAATGTAGCTGTGATTTAACAGGCATCCAGCATCATCGAGGTGATTGAAATCTTCTGTGCTTCGGTGTGACAGCAGTGCCAGCGCACAGAAGTTGCGACCCAAGCTGGCCAAGCCTGCATGTAAAGCTCACACAGGGAGTTGGCGACATCAAAGAGTCCTTTATGTGCTACTGGCTTTGAAGATGTGAAAGCTGCCGAGATGGAGGGAGTCAGAGAGCTCAGCTGAGGCCTGGCCCCATACAACATGGTTAGAGCCCCCAAACAGAGTCGGAAAGCATCCTGTGGTGAAGCTGCACCTCATTTACAGCGGAGACTCCAGGGTACTGAGATATGATGATCACGGATGACTGACAGTGATGTGGAGCCAGCCTGAGCCTAAGAGACAAGCTCCCGGGATGCTGATCTAGCAGAGCTGGAGAAGTAGGGCTGCCCGAGAGAGATGTGTGTTGTGCACAGCAAAGGTAGAAGGGGCAGAGCATCCGAAGCCCTTCGATGTCCTGACACTGGGCATGGAGTTTTCCTTGCCGGCTTTCCTACGACCCCCAGTCCTCTCTTTTGGAATGGAAGTATATTCAACAAGCCCATTTAGTTTTAGTGCTTTATTGATTTCAGAATTTTAGGCCAAAAATAATTGTCTTCTTATTTGTAAGTGGCATTTTAAATCATTTTGAGTTGGAGGAATATTTATAGTGTTGGGGTTACACTACACGTCACTTAACAGGTAAAAATAAAGCTAAATATTAACATCAACATTAATTATTTAAATAAAAGTAAATAAGGTCTCTATAAAAGTAGCAGCATAAAAAATCAATGTACATGTCAAATTTATTGTCTTGTGTCTTTATGGGTATGCCACCATTAGCAGAACTAGAGAAAACTTAAAAAGGAGAAAGCAGGTAGAATTCTGTGGGAACTCTCTCTTCATAATAAGAGATTGGTACACAAGACTAAAAACTAATGTCAATATGGGAAAATGATTGGCTACATGTACAGCAAACAGTTATTAACGAGAGTTTATAAGGAGCTCTTATGGATTAATAAGCAGATGATTTGTTCAGCTATAAACGGAACACAAATATGTGAGCACAATATAGCCACAAATGGCTGCCAGTGTTCCCCTACCATCCTGACCATAACCACCATTGCCTATCATTTACTAAATTTGCCTTGGGCTAAGAGCTTCGTGTTAATGCTCAGTAAAGTTCTGAGATAGGCCTGTGAGGTTCCAAAGCCCTCAGGAGGAAGGGCTAACCAGTGCCTATTGGCATACAAAGTGCATGCTGGCCTCAGGCTCTCTCAGCAGGCCAATACCTGTTACAGAGTCTATGCTGTTGGCATCCTGGCACCTCTCAGCATATCTCAGCCCACCCCCTATTCCAGGGGCTTCCCTTCCCAAGCTTCTGATTCCTACAGAACCCAGCCATATTGGTCATGGGCTGTCTTCTCTCCCTCCCTCTGTCCATCCATCCATCCTTCCCTCCTCCCCTCTCCCTCCCTCCCCCCCTTTTATGGCCCAGTTCAGACTGGATTTTTCCAGATGCCTCTGGATTCTGTCTCTTGCATATCTACAATACAATCCGTTTCAGCCATACCTTCTAGGGTTCATGTCCTCGTTTTCACTCAGGGTTTCTACTCTGCGAGTTCCGGGGGAGGGGGAGGTTGTTCTAAATCCCCATGCATTTAGCAGGGCAATTGGAACCTAGGGTTGTGTGCCTCCAAAGTTCATATTCTCTCGGGCAACCGCAGTTAACTGCTTCTGTTCTGGAAAAGAAAACGCAGTGGAAGCAACCGGAAGTTACTGGTTTTCTATCAGATTGGCAATTATTTAAATACAGTACTTGTGCTGGCTAATTTTTATGTCATTTTGGCACTAGCTAGGGCTATTTGGGAAGAAGGACTCTTTACTAAGAAAATGCTGCCTTTAGGATTGGCCTGTAGGCAGGCCTGTAAGGCATTTTCTTGCTTGATGATTGATGTGGGAGGGCCCATTTCACTGTGGATAGTCGTCCCCCCCCCCCCCGCAGGTGGTCCTGGATGGTATAAGAAAGCAGGCAACAAGCAGCACTCTTTCTTGGTCTCTGCTTTGGCTCCTGCCTCCCTCAGGTTCCGGTTTTGATTCCCTCCTGACAGACTGTGGCTGGGCTAAGTAAGCTTTTTATGCTTGCATTCTCTGAGAGTGATTGATGGGTATCAGCTCACACATACACATTATTTCTCAGGGTTTTCCAAGAATTACCAGTCTTCTTCTTTCTTACTGTGTTTAAAGGAATAGTTGGCCACCTATCTGGTTTGCAAACGCAGTTAGTATCAGTATGAAAGCTGTGTTGAGTAACTTCTTGATAGAAATGAGGAAGTTCTGTTCATGTTTGCTTGATCAGATGACTAACAAAGTTAGCTCTCCTTATTGAACTTATACCTTTTTCACTACAAAATGAAATGTCCTGATAGGATTTAACAGAGTTGCTGGGGAGATGTGACAAGAAGGGTCGTTTGATTTGAAGAAGAATTTTTCTGGCAGTCAGACAGCGCTGTTAGGAACATCTTGAAAGGTTAATCGATTGTGAAATGAGACAGGATTGCTGGTGCACACCTTTAATTTCAGCACACAGGAGGCAGAGGCAGAAGGATTTCTACAAGTTTGAAGGCAGCCTGGTTAATGTAGTGAGTTTCAGGGCAGCAAGGGCTGCATAGCAAGATTCCGACTCAAGTAATTAATGGAGCGGGAAGATCCATTACACATGGGGCCTGTGAGCAATTTGCACAGTGGCTAAACATCAGCCTGTCTACTCAGAGAGCACTGCCCAGTGATAACAATTACGGATTAATTAATCTAGTGCCTCTTGGGGCTGGAGAGGCTGCTAAACAGAACTAGCTATTTTTCCAGAGGACCAGGGTGCTGTGGAATATTTTTGTTTAACTATACAGAGATGTGTTGCAGAGGAAGGGGGCATTCCACACTCTGATCTTACTCCTCCCTTTCCAGAACCGAACCTTCAGAAAGCCCACCAAGCAGTTACCCTTCCCCTCAAAGCTCGCCAAAAGTCAGCCCCTCCCCTGGGCTGCTCGAGACAGGTCTACAGGCTGCTGAAGACCTGGCTGCCAGTCCTGCCCTGTGCTCTGCCATTCTCTCCTCTGCCTTCCTAGGAGCCTCTTGGGCAGTGCTCTACTCTGTTCAGAATATAAGGATTTATTTATTAATTTGGCCTGATCTGACTTATTACATTGGTGGCGAGGATATCCAAAAGTAGGACATACAAAATGAAAGGTAAAAAGCCCTGAGGCAAAACACAGATGAAGAGAAACAGATTAAATTAAGTTAAAAGAGCTAGTGGGACAAGCCTAAGCTAAGGTGGGCATTCATAATTAATAAGTCTCTGTGTCTTTATTTGGGAGCTGGTTGGTGGCCCAGAGAAAATTCCTGCTATACCTGGGCTCAATTCCCAGCGCCCACATGGCAGCTTTCAACTGTCTGTAACTCCAGTTCCAGGGGACCTGGTTCCCTCACACAGATACGCATGCAGGCAAAACACCGATGCACATAAAAATAAATAAAACATGAAAATTATAGTGCCTCTTGAGACTCAACACAAAGATATAAACTGTGCTTATTGGAGTGGGTGGGTTTAGAACGAGATTGCTTCATTTCTTTTTGGATGGAGAAGGAGAAGCATCTGGAGTGAACGTGGTTTTGGATTACTCCAGAGGCCATCAGGGGAGCAGAACAAGTGGACAGTTGCTGAGAAAATGCTCAGTAATGGTTTTTTGAGGAGTGTTTTAATGCACTGGTTATTTTGAGTTATCCTTAAGATGCTGTATTGATCCAGTCCCTTTGTTTTGACATTCTCTTTTAGAGGTCTACAAGTTATAGTGGTGCGTTTGAGTAGTGAAACTTTTGGGGTCAGACCAACCTGGGTTAAAATTAAAATCCAGGCTCCACCACATCAGTAGTTTACAAAACTCAGGCAAGTTTGAGCTTCTTTAAAACTGTTCTCATCTCAAAATGCAAAGTTCTGGGTGTCACTGACATTACGTGAGATATTATAAGAACCCAACAGTACCACACTGTCTGGCAAGTGGCTGCTTTTGTCATGTACCTTTGTTTATTTTAGAAGACTACCATGCAACATGCAGTAAAGACTGTATATTAGCCAATGGCCCTGCCCCTTAACAACCTGTGATCTTGAGCTCATCGTTTCTGTTCCGAGCCTCAGGTTTTTGCCCATGAAATGGCGTCAATATTCTGTACCTTTTCAGAACTTGTGAGACTAGAGGAAACGCAGGTCAAATTGCCCAAGTCTGTGCCTCCAACAAAGTAAGTATTCAGTGGATGGTCAATGACCGGTTATTGTTCCAAAACAACTAAACACCAAAGAGGTCTTGCCACATTTTCCCTCTTGCCTCTGCTTTTTAACTTCAGTTGTAATCCTTAAGAAATCGAATGTGCATAGTTAAGACTGTAGTGCAAGGAAAGCATAGGAAGTTATATTCAAATTTATCATAAAGAGGGGCCTGGAGAGAATGCTCAGAGGTTAGGACCATTGGCTGCTTTTGCAGAGGACCCAGGTTCAGTTCCCAGTATCCACATGGATAACTCAGGACCATCTGGAACTCCAGTTCTAGGGAATCTCTGCCTTCTCCTGCTTCTTGTGGGTACCAGTCCTGTACAA
Organism: Phyllotis vaccarum; assembly: GCA_033318265.1. Classification (NCBI taxonomy): domain Eukaryota; kingdom Metazoa; phylum Chordata; class Mammalia; order Rodentia; family Cricetidae; genus Phyllotis; species Phyllotis vaccarum. Next base: position 29,947,846 of record JARWLC010000014.1, read on the forward strand.
GGTGCACAGAGATAGTGTTGGCAAAATATTTTTTACACATAAAATTACTTTTTACTATGATAGACTCGATCCAGGCACAAATCACCACTAGAAGTGACGGGTTATGTTAGGGAATGGTGTCTGCCTTGGGCCTCTTGTCTCTTGGGAAGAAGTGTCAAGTAGAACATGTGATTGTCCCCCTCACTAACTTCACTGATGGAGTGGATGCCACTAGTCTCTGTGCTGCCTAGTTGAGCAGCCAGCCCTGTGGTAGCTCTGGAGGTTCCTGGCATACCAGCTGAGATGGCATGTTGATGAAACATCTTCTGTGGAGACTGTCTCCCGGACAGCTGTCTTCTACACACTGTTCATTGTGTTTCGCTTAACCACTAAATGATGCTTAGTGTGATTTTTCCACGTGTCTGTCATGTACAATCTTCTGTCATGATCCAGTCATTGCCCAGGTATCTGTCCCTTAGGGGTTGAATATAATCGTGAATATGGTGGATAGTCTCTGACCTCAAGGAACTTAAATTTTTGAGAATGGAAACATTTTTAAGTGTTAATGCATTTGCAATTTGCAGCAAGTATAGAAAATTTTAATTCAGAAGCATTTTCCTTTGATAGACGAGGAAAGTGCAATTAAGTAATCACCCCAGACTGCAATGTTATAAACAGAACCTGCTATTTCCCACCCTTATTTAAGCACATTTTTCTGTAGCACTGTACCTTCTGTTCTGAATGTTTTCAATCATTGACATATTCCCACACTGAGTTTTTCTTAATGCTTCAATTATGGATAGCCTAAGGAATTTGAAGGAAGCTTATGTGAATTCATCTCATTCAATTCTTATTTAACCTTTTGATATGTTCTCATTGCTCTTGACATGAGATTTGAAATCCAGAATGTCACCTGCAGTGCCTTGCAGGAGCTGGCTAGCACCGTTTCCCAGCTCTGTGCAGACCGATTCATCATAGACCCCATTTTTTTCACAGGTACTGTGTTCTTCCCAGCTCCAGACCTCTGCCTTTGCTCCTCCTCTGGATCAAAATGTTCCTTCTCCTTCCCACAGAGCTGCTCCATTTACAGATCTCAGCTCATGCTCTGGACTACATTTATATGGCTTTTTTCTTCTAAAGATTTATTTATTTTATGTGTATGACTGTTTTGTCGGCATATACACACATATACAATGAAGTGCCTGTTATTAGTGCCATTCAGAAAAGGGTGGTAGGTCTCCTGGGACTGGAATTATAGATGGCTGTGAGCCATGTGGGTGCTGTGAACCAAAGTCCTGTTCTCTCAAAAGCATCAAGTGCTTGTAACCAGAGAGCCAGCTCCCCGTTCTTTGTATTTGTATTTTATGGCTCACCTAACACAACCATCCATTTCCTGACTCTCCTCTTTGAATGGCTAGACAATACAAGGGCAAGACTCCCATATATTCTCCTTGTCATTGTTTCCCCAGACTTCCTGTTGATACTCCATACTGTATTAGTGAATGATGAAGGAGCTCAGAGCATCCTAGTAAAGTTTAAATGCTTATGTATGTTCCTCTGGGAAGTGATTTTAGCAATGAAAGCAGCTTATAAAGTGGCATGAGTTTCTCCTGTTTTGTTGATGTTTAAATAAAGGGCAAAAAAGCACCTACTAAGATTTGGAAAATTCATAAGGATGCTACACAGTGTGACAGGAAGGAACTGATGAAGAGAGGAAAAAAGGATAAATCAGTTTAATAGCTTTTGTGTCTCTTTTCCCTTAGACTGTGAATGGCTTGAAGCCAGCTACCAGACTTATGTTTATACCTTTAAGGAGAGTATATTAATTTTTACAAAGCTATTCTTGAATAAATGTTGAATGAGTGACAGACCTCTGAAACTAATTTCCTGTGTTCTTAATGCTGGTGTTACACACAGGAGCAGTCTAATTTATGGAGGGAATACTATATATAGAATCAGGGGGATTCATGGTTTTTTATGTTTCTATTGCTATGATATGGCACTATGCTCAAGGCAACTTCTAGAAGAGAGAATGTATTGGAGGCTTACAGGGTCATAGGGTTAGGGCCCATGGATCATTGCAGGGAGAATGGCACAGGCAGACAGGCATCGTGTTGGAGTAGTAGCTGAGAGCTCACATCTTGAGACACAAGCACCAGACTGAGAGATCTAACTGAGAATAGCATGGGCTTTTGAAACCTCAATGCCCTTCCCCAGAGACAAACCTGTTCCAACAAGGCCAAACTTCTTAATCCTTTCCAAACAGTTCCATTAACTGGGGTCAAACATTGAAATATATGAACCAATGAGGACTATTCTCATTCAGTCTTCTACATGTGGACTTAAAAGTGTGATTAAGCCTAATTGTACCTATCAAATAGACTTACTGGGAGTGTTCTATTGCAGGTGGTGTGTGCCAAGTGCTTAGCAAGCACACAGTATATATAACAGCTCGATACATTGTTTCTGCCTTTCTCTTTACCATGTATATGACAGCTTGATACATTGTTTCTGCCTTTCTCTTCAATCACAGAAAGACTTTTGGGGAATAGAATATTACAGTAAATAGATCATTAAGTAGAAGCAGAGAACCTTAAGTTCTCTGAATCATAGACTAGAATTATAACTTGTTTACCCAGGCAAACAAGATTATGGGATGCTTTACCTGCAAACCAGGACATTCTGACTGCCACTAAGAATATGGATCATATGGGCTTCTTAAGTTCTGGGATTCAAGGCTCTTTGTCCACTGTAGTCAGCTCTGCTTTTCCACCTGCTGCTCACTTCCTCCAGTGGCTCCTTGCCAGACTAATTTCTGTTGTTCATATTTCTCCATCCTTTTCAATACCAGCTCATACAGTTTTGAGAGAGCACTGGCCTACAATGTCTAAGATCCCAGGTTTAATTCCCAATACAGAAATAAATAAATGCACGATCTTGTATATATGTGTATGTTTATTTCTTTTGAAGCATGGGTGGATGTGGAATGTATTAAATGTTGAGAGAACCCCTGAATTCCATCCCGATTTCCTTTGGAATGTGATTAGATAGATGAGTGCTTCTTTGGTTGCCCAGCCACACACCAATTTAATAGAATATAGAAGCCATAGATTTGTGAACAGTTTTCTTTCTCCTCTTGAATTCAGCGTGAGGGACGGAGGACAGCCACTGATCTGGATAAGCTGTGTGTACCAGCTTCCTAACGATGAGAAATGGCAACAGCCATATCATTTGAGTTCTTGTGTATGATTTGTTATATAGTGTAGAATACAAAAGGGGCAGTAGCTACAAAGACAGGGTGTTTGGAGCCCAATCATGGGAGAGGGACACATGAACAAACATGGTGCCATCTGAGCATATGCACAGGAGCATGTCTGGGGAAGGGCCAGGCAGTAGTTACTTCTTGGGTCAGCAGAGAGCTGCAGCTTAGCTGCCCACTGAGGAAACAGCATAGCATGTCCGAGGATTTCCACCTGTGTGGCTGTCACTGTACTGTCAAGTGTGAAGTCTGGCAGTGGAAGGCTGTGGAATCTCTTTTCCTTTTTTGACTCCCAGATAAAAGCAAAGCATTTATGTCTGTTGAAAATGGTGATATTTTTCCTAGAGACAGATGAAAGGCATTGTGTACTATATATGTATTATATACATGTTGACTATGTATATGATATACATATATTGTTTACTATATTGATTACTATATACATATTAAACTTTAAAGAACAGAGTTTGCTTTTTACTAATTGATGTCTTATAGGTGTAGCTTTTGAGTCACTGGAGGTCATCTGTTATAGGGATGCTGGCCTCCTAGGGGGCCATTACCACCACAAAAGCAGGAGGATGGTCCATACTGCATGCAGTTCCCAGGCACACAATATAGTAGCCAGGAGAAGAATGAGGGTAGCCTCACCTTGTTTATCCTGGCTGCTTGGGATTAAAGTGGCACCTTGGATACTGTTGCCCATCTTGGGGGCCTTCCCAGGCCAGGGATCTGGGTAGTGAGTTTATAGTTCTAGGAACTGAGCAGGACTGCTGTGTTAGCACTTGCATGCTTTTTATGGAACAGGGAATGTTGTTGCGGGAATTTAGGCCGCTGGAACCTGACGCATTAGCAATTTGGTCTGACGGGAGAATTTGGGGGTGAGAAAATAGAGCTCATTATAGAAAGCCATTTGGGTTCTCAGGCAGCTGTGAGGGGAGAGGATGAGTTTTTCAAGGGCAAACAGGAGTTTCCCAACTGCTCCCTCTCTGTTCATTTTCTGGAGAGCTGCCTTTAACTTGTGGACTTAACCACGTGGCTTGTTTTGAAAAGGGCAGCCCTGTTCTGAGCTGTTTTGTTAGCTGGCGGAAAAACAACAGCTCTGCTCATTTTTTGCAAGGTCAGAGGAAAAAGGATTGGCTGAAGTGTAGGGTGGGGGTGGGGTGAGGAGGAGAAAGGACGGACTGAGGGCCTGAAACTGGCCCTATGGCCTCAGGCATGCCTGGCGCTGCCTTGGGAAGCCTGTTACAGTCTCATCTAGTTTAACCTTCTATGGAATAACTTCTGGAGATACACTTGCCAACCTCAGGTTCGCATCAGAGAGGTGGCCCGGCCCAGCTCTGTAAGCCAGGCAAGCCAGTTCCAGGGCGAGCCCACCAGGATAAGGCTCACCCTACCCAATGCCAGTTTAGCTCCTAAATAAAGCAGATATCTCCCTAACTTGGGCCTGTTCTGTTTTGTGCGTAAAGCCAGGTTGCCTGTTTTATTGCCATAAACCCTTCTCTGTTGAAAATTACAGATAACGGGGATCGGATTAAGGAAGAATAAAGCACTAGTAAGCCAGAGCACTTAACTTTAAAGAAAAGGAGATGAAGGGGGGCAGGGGATATGGGGAAATAAGGAATAAAGGGCAGTCAGGGTGTCTGGTTGGCTTTGGAAAGTCTTGAGGAGGAATCATAACTTAGTTACTAGAGTTTGTTTTTCTCATCTAATTTCTCTTGGTACAAGTGTGACTTTAAAATGATAAGGGGAATCTGGAGGCTATATATGTGCCCCCCCCTTCCCCATTTCACAGCAACTATGTAGGTGTCTGACATTTGAGCTGAACTTCAGTGGCTGAATTTGGCAGTGGTCAGTGTCTGGTGGGAAGTACCTTGCTGTGGACCCAGCACTTCAGCCTCTTCCTTAAAAATGTATACAGTCTGCTTGTTTACAATATGGATTTGATGTTGATACTCATTCATCTTAACAGGATATGTTGAATGGATCTAATCCGTTACTTTAAAGTGTGTTATTTAGTTTTATGATATCATTCTGGTTTTAGGGTAAGCTGATAAGCTGGATTTGCCTGAGCTATGGATCCAGAATCTTTTATTGGCACCAGAGGATATCTTAAAAAGAATCCTAAGATAAAATAGCAAACATGTAGTCAGAAATGGCAAGGCTGTTGGCAGCTCCTGTTGCCATGTGCCTTACAGCTACGACAATGCCATACTGAATTTTAAAAAGTCAAAAAAATACCACCACCAATACAAAAGGAAAACTCACAGCCTTGAAGAGGGGAAAAAGAAGATGGTAGAGGTTAGAATTATTGTTCTTATCTTAGAAATGAAGACATTATTTTTTTCCTTTGACTTAATGCTGTTTGAGGTTTTATAGGGAGAACACTATGAATAATTGTGGAGGTTACTGGTTTTAACCAGGCTTTTGTCTTCCATGTTTTTCCTTGCTTTGCCATCTCATTAATTATAAGAGGCATTTTATTAAAACATTCAAATCATTTATTTTGGAACACTTACTTCAGAAGACATTTACTGCATCTTATAACATAAAATACAAACATATTTTAGTTTAGGGAACCAGTCATAAACTAAGACTACACTGGGGGAGTTTGGCCAATGAGATCCACATGCAGAAGGAAGTGTGCATTGAGCCAATACCATGTGCATTTATGACAGCCCGCTGTATGCACTAGAACCGAGGGTGCCTTGCCTACTTAGAACCAACTTTTAAAATAAGTGAAAAAAAAGTCTGCTGAAGCAGATCAGTGCTTTCTAGATATTCAGTTTGGTGAGTTGAAATTATCTACCCAAGGGAAGTACTTCTTTTTAGTATCTATGTTTTCTTTCTTTTAAAAAACCCGGTTCAGTGTGATAATCTCCCAGGAATGAAACACCAGCCAGCTACGGGAAAGAGACTCCGTGGCTTTTAAGTTACTGGTATTTTTCTATGTTGTTATTATTTTTTTTTAATTTGGAGATTACTGAATATGTTACTTTTCAATAATCTTCCATAATGTTGTGATTTACTGAAGGTCTTTTAAATTGAGAAATATTTGGAAAGAATTGGGGTGAATTTTTGCCATTGTTTTTATGTTGCTGGAATACACATGAGTAAGAGACAGACTCGTTCTTAGAACAGGAGGCTTTATTTCAGCTGTAGACATACTTTTTCTGGTGAAGATCCAACCCGAAAATATCACATGTGGTCATTCATAATCATTTGGAGATTTGATTGTCATTAAAAAAAAAAAAAAAAGCCAGCATTGACTAATGTCTGCTTAGCTATTTATAATTTCTGGAGTAGTTTAGCTATAGAACTGTGGTTAACTGGGTTCTTTTTCTAGTAGCTAGATGTAAAACAAGCATTACTTTTTGATAGGAAATGTGTTCCTTTGATAATTTTGTTGTGAGTCTACCTGCTCAAAGCTGTTTGACTTCCGGTTTTAAGCAGCTCTGCAGATTCCAGCTCTCCCCGTGGCCTGCGAGCCAAATAATCATTGCAGCGTTTTTCTTATAAACAGTTGAGCATCTTCCTTGCCTTTCTTTGGGCCTGCCATAAAGTTTGAAGCAGAGAAGTCACTCTGGAACTGTCCTTTCTTTCTTCTTGCATCCATCAAGAAGGAGTGGGAAATTTTGTGTATCCCTTTTTGACCTGTTAAAGCAGGAGGTGCCCAGGCAGACTCTTCTTGGGAGCCTGTATACTTGTTTTATTTTTTTCTGAGGATGTGGTTTTGTCTGCCTGCAGGGTTTACAATAGATTTTGTTGTTAGTATGTTTAGACAAAGATATTTTTTGTTGTTTAGAATATCCTGTAATGTGTTCTTCCACCCAGAGCACCTAAGCCTTGGCCGAATATAGAATCCTTTTATGAATGTAGGTTATGATCTGATTTACTAGAAAGAAGTGTTAAAATAGAGCCTAAGGATTTTGAGTCCCCCTGTAAAGATTCTCATGAGAAACAAGTTAATGTGTCATGGTAGCTACAGTAAAACCATATTTCTCCTGTAAAATTCTCAAGCCTAATAGGAAGCTTTGAATTTTATTCTCCACTACCAAAATAACGTGTGCACAAGATGCCTCAGAAATGGACCTTCGGCTGACTGCTCTTAAGTCGTGTTGTTATCAGGCCTGGCCTGAATTTAGAGATTACACCCTGTGTGATGAGTTTGCAGGCAGGGATGGTGGAGGTTAATTAGTTCTGAGTTTCTGCTGAGAAGCTTGTCTAAACTGAAGGAGCCAGCAGCCTCTGTGACTTGCTGGAAATGCTGTTTTCATAGTTATGGTCAAAGTAGATTTGGGAATAAAGCAGACTTTTTTTTTTTTTTTTTCTTAGTAAAGAGGGGACAAGGTACGCTTCTTCTAGCCTCTGAATTAAGGCAGGCTTCGAGCTCAACTTACCCTACTCATAGTTTCTGGTTATCAGACCTGCAAGTCGGAGTTGTGGGAAGTTTCTTTGGAACACAAGCAGCTCAGCCTCAAGTCCTTGCTAACATCAACAACCCAAAGGCATTTTTCCCACCACCTTCTAAAAGATGCGATGGCACACCACTTTCCTGTTCACCAGCAGGTCTCAGGGCTGCATCTGGCTGAGTCGGGTAATCCAATCTATTTTAACGCAAAGATTTTCCGAGAAGTCAGGAAACCAGCAAGGGGAAGGCTTTCAGGCATCTGCTCTTTCGTTTCCAGATCCCTTGTGTTAATTTTATGTTTCTAGGGAACCCGGCTTTTTTCTCGGAATCTCTTCTCTAGGAACTGGTGAGTGCTGTGATAAGGGTAAGACTCAGGGGGCTTCGTCCAAGCTCCAAGGTGCAGACTTTCCCGCCACTGCCACCTCGAAGGTGACAAGCACACTTTTGAGTGTCTGTGCGGAATTAGGAAAGGCAGATGTGACATGCCCTCACCCCATCAAACCAGGGCAACTCGCCTCCCTTGAGGAAACAAAGCCCAGCCCACCCCAAGCCTGAATGAAATGTGAGCCTTGCACAAACAAGGGCATTACTTTGGGAATACCGGGGAAACTGGGTTTCTTCAAGCAGCCTCTGCAGAGCTTTGCTCAGCCAGCAATTCCGGATTGCCCTGAGGTTTTTGTAAGTGATGAGTTTTGTTCCTGTGCTAGCATTCAGGTGTTCCCACCATCGTGTGCTGGGCCGTATCGATATGACCAATAGCTGCCCTGGCCTCTCTGTGGTTTTTCTTTTCCTACCACAGACCCGAAACTTCACCCCAAACTTCACTTCTGCAAAGGAGTCCCAAAGACAAAAAAAAAAAAAAAAAAGGCCTGCCCTTAAATATAGTCTCATTTTTGAATATTGTATGTTATTTATGTTTAGATTCTTGCAACACTGATAGGCCATGCTGCCCTGAAAATTGTCCTGGGGGCCTGATGCTAAAATGGACCAGCATTCTCATAGTTGATGCAATCACTGAATTCTAGAGGAGGACCAGTATTATCATTTAGGTCAATTTTTTCTCGGACATTCTAGCAATCGTTGTCTATTTCTGATTCTGTAGGTGGCAGGCAATTTCATTGCTGGAGAACTCTTACGATTGCAATTTATTTCTAATCCTAACTGGAATTCTCCAAGTATCTGTTCTTTAAATAATGAAAGGCTAAAATTATGCTTTTCAATGTATTTTAATTAGTATGAAGATCGTGATAAAATGAATTTTGTTCACATTTAGGTCTCTGTCCTTGCTGTGTGTAGTATGAATCTTTGAATTATTAGAAATAATCTTTGTTTTTAGGTAGTGTTTTGAGGTTACAAAATAAAATGTTACATTACAACATTTTAACTTTTTAAGTAAGTGATTTAGCACTTAAATATTGAGTTTTTTAAAAAATGCATGTGTGCTCCCGAGGACAACTTTATGTTGTCATCTACAGGAACAATGGCTACAGTTGGCCTGGAGCTCATGGCTTAAGCTAATCGCCTAGCTAACAAGCTCCCTGGATGCTCTGTCTCCCCAGGATTGAGACACCAAGCCTCAGCCACTGTCAGGACATCTTGTATAGTTCTGAGGATCCTTTCCAGGGCCACATGCTTATACAACAGTGGTTTTCAACCTGTGGCTCCCACTGGGAGCCAAATGGCCTTTTCACAGGGGTCTTATATCAGATACTCCACATATCAGATATCTACACCGCAATTCATAACAGTAACAAAATTACAGTTATGAAGTAGCAATGAAAATAATTTTATGGTGTGGGGTCACCACAACATAAGAAATAGCTGTATTAAAGGGTTGAAGCATTAGGAAGGTTGAGAACCACTGTGGGTTTTTGGTTTTGTTTTTTTTTTCTGTGTAACTAGGTTAAGTTGGAATCATTAAAATAAAGATAAATGAGTTTAGCAAATTCTTTACCCTTGTATTAGTTTTCTACCCCTGCATAACAAGTTCTCACAAAAGTTACTGCCTTATAGCAACACACACTTTCTCCATATCTTACTGTGGGTAAAGTTGCATACTCAGTTGGTATCTTTGCCCACGGTCTCAGAAAGTCAAGGCAGCATTAGGCCTGGGTTCTTTCTTATATCATGAGATCTTGGAAAATAATCCAGTTCCTTGGCTGAGTTTAGTTCTGTAGGAAGCTTCCCTTTGGGCCACCAACCAGCTCCCAAATCATGACATTATTAATCATGAAAGCTCGGCCTTATCTTCTGCCTGTCCCCTAGCTCTTATAATTTTAATTAACCTGATTCTCTTCATCTGCATTTTGCCTTGGAGATTCTGTGTGTCCTACTCTGTGTCTGTCTGTCTGTCCCTGAGCATCTTCCTCTCTCTCCCTGTTCCCTTCTCTCTTCCCTTGATCCTACTTATTCTCTCTGCTTGCTAGCCCTGCTTATTTCTCTCCTGCCTAGCTATTGGCTGTTCAGCCTTTTATTAGACCAACCAGGTGCCCTAGGCTGGCGAAGCAACACATCTTTACACCGTTGAACAAATGTAACTCCCCTTTATATAGTTATTAAAGTAATATTCCACCACATAAGCAAATGTAGCACACCTTTGCATAGATAAACTATTATTATACAAGTTCCTTGAGGATGTCGGTGTAGGGGGATCTTGCTAGCTGTCAGTGGGGGTCTTCTTCCACAGGCTACTTCCCTTCATCTGCACAGCCTGCGGTAGCATGGAGGAGGAGCTAAGTCTCTATGCTTCTCTCCCTGACTACTACTGCTTCTGCTTTTAAAGAACTCACTGATTACACTGAGCTCACTTGGACAATCTTTCCTGATTTCTTTCGTCAGCTGATTAGTAATCTTAATTATACCTGCAAGTCACTTCATAGCAGTTACGAGTTAACAGTTTGATTGATAGGACTTTTGATGTAGTATCTTTGGAAGTATATCACACCCCTCCAGCTACAGTTTTTCTAGGGTGGCAACAGCAGAAATCATCATTTAAAGTGACTTTTAAGCATTTTAAGGGTTAATTTTCCTTTGCAAGATAAAATTTAAAGCACTGGTAATATTATGTATTAGCTATTAATCATTTTTTTTAGTTTAGGCAACTATAAATATTTACCATAATTGTTTCTCTTTCTTGTTTTTTCTTTACCTCCAAGAGAAAGCGTCTTTATATATATATATATAGCAAGGCTGTCCTGGAATTCTAGAGCCTCTCAGCATTGCCATTGCGTGTCACTATACCTAACCTGGTATTTCTTAAATTCAGCCTCTGCCTCACAAAATCTCCAGTCTTTGGTTTTTGATATTATAATAGACTAAGCTTCTGTTTATTGTGCCAAACACACACACACATAAATACAGACATGCATACACACACACACACACACACACACACACACACACACACACACACACACACACATACTCCAGCCATAGTAATTGTTTTAAAAGGAATGCTTTTCATGTAAACTCTGATTTTTGAGGGTTTTTTTTTTTTTTTGATGTACACAAATATAATTCCTCTAGAATTCAACTGTCAGTAAGAAACAGGGTCACCTGACCTAACTGTCACTCAACATACTTGCACCTTCCTGGTTGTGGGGCATATGTCCATGCCCCTTCACTTCTTATAGAACTGAGTGGCTCTTACACCTTATTAGGCTTTGCTTATATATCTTAGTTTACTGTTTCTGAAATTTGGTTATTATTGCTACATAACTCCTAAATTTTTTCTTTTAGAAAATGATGGTGTTTGTGTGTGCATGTGTGTGTTTGTGTGTGAGTGTGTGCAGGTATATGTGCACATGTGCATGTGTTTCAGGAGGTTCTAGGCAAACATTCTACCCACTGAGTGAAAAAAAAAAAAAGCCATGAATTTACATGAAAAGGAAAAAACTGGGTTTTCCTTGAACTTGTCTTGTTTTGAAAGAGAGACATTTGATTCTTTCCTTCTGCTGGGAAGGTTAACTATAAATTGCAACAAAAGTCATAAAAACATAATTTTGGCAAAAACTTAAAACTGACAGACTGAGGCAGTTGACGGGGCTTGGCTCCTCCTTTTCCTGTGGCTTCCCTGATGAGGCTCTGGGAACAGGAAGCAAGAATTGATTTGTTTGTTTGTTTGTTTGTTTTTGTAGAATGAAAACCTTTATCAAAAAGAAGTTTCCTCTATTTTATACTTAAAAAAAAAAAAGGAGTCACTTTCCAGCCCAAGAACTCAGAGTATTCTAGAGTTTATTTTCAAGTTACGTACTTGAAGTTAAGAACATATTTTTTTTTCTCAAAGAAATAATATCTGAATTTGGCTTTTCAATTGATTTAAAGTTCATAGAAATCAAATCTAAATAAACACAGAACTCCAATTTTGTTTTCAGTCCTTTGTTGGAGCTGTGATGTACATATATGATCCTGGCTCTTGGGAAGCTAAGGAAGGAAGCGTGAGTTCAAGGCTAGGCTGGGCTACAGTGAGTTTTAAAACAACTAACAAAATGGATTTTACAGAACTCAGATTTTTTAAAAAGGGTAATGTTGTTTGTATACCAGTTGTTATAAGGCCTTGAGTTGTGGTCTGGAAAAGACCTCTATAATCAAATACATTAATATTTCTGCAGTTGGTCTGATGAATATTCACACAGTGGCAGGAATACAAACTATAAATAGCCTCCTGTCAACCCAGGTCAGCTTTTGTCACCAAATGAATCCAGGCCTGGGGAGTTCAGCTCAGGTCAGGTTTTTCTGCCAAATAAGTTATGAAGAAATGTTCAGTTTTCAGAGCATTGGGATTTCAAATCAGTACATCTCTATTAAACTTAGTTTTTCTTTTTTAACAGAAAAAAAAAAAAAACCCACTAGTATAACAAGCCCTGGCCATAGTATATTATTTTATGGTAAAATGTATTTAATAGCAAATAATCAGCCTTAAAAACATATGCACAAGTAACATTAGGACTAAACAGGTTTTGTTTGTTTGTTTGTTTGTTTGTTTGTTTGTTTGTTTGTTTACTTACTTACTTACTTACTTACTTACTTACTTACTTAATTTATTTAAGTTTTTTGAGACAGTTTTTCTGTGCAGCTGCCCTGACTGTCCTGGAACCTGTTTTGTAGGCCAAGCCGACCTCAAACTCAGAGATCCACCTGCCTCTGTCTCTTAAGTGCTGGGACTAAAGGTATTTACCAGTATCCAGGACAGCAGGGACATACACACATACATCACACCACACACATACATCACACCACACACACCACACACACACACACACACACACATACACAGCACACACACACATACCACACACACACAAAAACAATAACAGTTAAAGAAAAGAGGCCATGAATTTGAAAGAAAACAAGGTGTGGGGATATTCAGGAAGGTCTGGAGGGAGGAAGGGGGAGGGGGAAATGATGTAACTTCTTATAATCTCCAAAAAAGAATAAAAAGTGTACTAAAAGCCCATGACCACCCAGGAAGCCCTCACCTTTCTGCAGTGGAGTGACAGCGAGGAGCTCCGTCAGGTGGAGTCATGGGAAGGCTCTTCCAGCAGCCATGGGCTGGTGCTGGTTGGACCCTGGGGGATGCTGTGGTCTGGAAAGAGTGAGGGTCCAGGAGAAAGCCAGGGTCAGGGTGACTTTCCCCCTCCCCTTATATCCTCCCCTTCCTCTCCCTTCTTTCATACGTAGCTTTGAAAAGCAGCTAAACCTAGGTTGCAGACTCTTCCTTTTTCAATTTGGGGGCTGTTAGGTAGTTTGCTCAAGCTGTAGACAGGAAAAGCAGTGTGTGTGTGTGTGTGTGTGTGTGTGTGTGTGTGCACGCGCGTACTCGCTTGTACTTTCCAGAATAGCTGAGAAGATTGACTGTGATGTGTTTTATGAGCATCCGATGTGGAGTAGATGTTCAGTCACCAGCAGTGTCTACCTCACATCCTCTCTCCAGATCTGAGCCTCCCGGTACTGGCCGAGAATCAGGGATTTGGGCCAGAGTAGGGATGTGGTATAGGTCGATAGGTCAGAAAGGAGAGAAGGTCCTCAGATGGTGAGAACAACTGCTGTGATGGCAAGTGATGAAGGCTTGAAGGTTCCAGATGTAGCTTGGTGTTTGCATCTCACCAAGCATGGGCCCCGGCCTTCTGCCTTTCACAAACTATATTACTAAGAGTTTCTGGAAGCAAGACTCATCTTCAACCTCTTCTGCAGTAGAATAAAAAAAGATATCTTTGGGACTTACCTGAAATGATATAACCATGAAGGCTGATGTAGGGTCTGGCCAGAATACGTCTACCAGAAACCACTAGAGTTTGCATAGTGATTTCTTAGCTTTGTCATGGGTCCTGTTGGTGGCATTCTGGGTGTTTAAGTTAACTACATGGATTGTCTTAATAATATTAAGTGCTTAATATGTCTGGAGGTATAATGGTTAATGGCCTAGACAAGATCCTGTTGTCATGGAAGAATTGGAGAGTAGTCTGTTTGAAAATAACAGGATGAGGATGGGTGGGTGGGTGAGGGCTTCTTGAGATGGGTGGTTAGAGATCTGTCTGAGGACTAACAATGAGGCTCTGCTTCAGGATGAACAGGAGCTAGCCATGCAGAGCCAGCCAGGCCAAAGGATGGGACCTGTCAGAAAGTCAGCATGAGGTGGAACTTCATCAGTAGGCAGGAGACCAAGACCAGGACCAAGCCAGACCAGATGTGCTAAGGTTTGCCAGTCCAAGACAGGAGTATGTGCCCAGGAGTTCAGGTTTTATCCAGAGAACCACAAGTCCCTGAGGTTTTTCATCTAGGAAAAAGGCAATTTGCCTGAGTCTCTATCTTTCCAATGGATTCCTGTGGTGTTATAAACTGGCAGAGTGTAAGGTCAGTGCAGTGTCCCATAGTGCAGTGTCCCATATGCTTTTAACTCAAATGCAAATAATTTGAAGTCACTGTTCTTTTGTTTTTTAGGTTTTCCCTTCAGACACTATTTACTGTCATTGTTAGTGTAGCTTGTTGGAGAGTCACCTCAGTAACACTGATTGGCTCTCCTGCTGCATGATTGTTTATTTGGACTTCCCTTTTCCTTTCTACTTCCAGCACCTGTACCTTTGCTGCCAGAATCAGTGGGTTTTCAGTCTTTTGTTTTGTTTCTGTATTTTGTTTTTTGTTTTCTCAAGATGGGGGTCTCTCTGTGTACCCCTGGCTAGCCTGGAACTCACAGAGAAATGCCTGCCTCTGCCTCCAGAGTGCAGGGATTAAAGGCGTGCCACCACTGCCCACTCTTAAACCTTTGCTCTCTCGGTTTGGGGGTTATATACTTTTTAATGTACATCTATTTCATGGCCTCTAGGGACATTCTTTCTTGTCTGTACTGCTTTGCTTTATAAAATTTGGTTCAATGTAACAAACAGACCCGACCCCCCCCTCCCCCCCCCTACACACACACTCTGTGCCTGTGAGGTACTCAGTGGACAAATCTGCAGAGCCAAGGTCTACTGGGCTCCTGTGAACTTTACAAGCATCGTATTTCTAAGCAGTGTATGTCTAAGGAGGCCGCTTTGGACTCTAGAGTGAGCACTTAGAACCATAATGAAGCAGGAACATAATGCTGAAGGAGTCCTGGAGCATAAATCTGGTGTCTGAACCTGAGGTCCAGCCCCAGTTCTGGCTGTTCACTTGAATTCTTCAGGTAGACAGAAGTACAGTTAGCATTATGGACAACAGAGTCAGGGTTCCAGCCTCGTGAACAGAAGTGACCAGAGACTTGGTACTAAGGGAGCAAAGGCGGAGGATGACTCAGCAGGTCAGCTGAGGGAGGGGACATGTGAGTCTTTATAGAATGTAACTATGTTGTATTTATTATTTGCTATTAATCCTAGATTTGGTAAAGTTGGAAGATAATGCAATATGAATGAGTTTTGGCAGATCAAAAAGATAACCTCAACATTATGAATTTTTGCCTTATAGAATACTAATAGGCAATACTGAATGCTTTATATAATTTAGACTTGTATTCTAACATTCTTTTTCTTAAAATTTTTTTTTATTTTAAATTTTGTGTGTGAAGAACAGTAGATACTCTTACGCTCTGAGCCATCTCTCCAGCCACCCTAATAGTCTCCTTTTAACTGATTGTATGTACTAAGTTCTTTGCCACCTTGCTGTCATTAATGAATTACATATGTTTTGACATGCACTCACTGTGTATTTGTATAAAGGCTATATTTTTACCTTTTTGAAATTACATTTCTACATTTATACTCAAGAATGTCCTTAGACATTAATGTACATGTCACTATCCAAATTATATGATTATATGTTATCATGTCGTTTATGAATGAATGGAAAGACAGTAGTGTCACAATAAAGAGAATTGCAATGTGATGGCGAAGTTTAAAATTCTGCCAGGAAATCTTACTTCCTTTCAAGTTTCTCTGAGGGTATTGGTCTGCGTAGTTCACTGTAAACAGTCATAATCAATTTTAGACCAGACTCAGGGAAATTTCTCCTTGGTCCAGCCTGGCATCCCTAGCAGCTAAAGCAGTGCCTGATATATAGTCGTTGCTCAATAAATATACTCTGCATGGAAAAGGACAGAAGTTACTTACCCAACTAGGAGGCAGCCGTTGTCTACAGTAAAAGGAGAAGCAGTCAAATAGGTCTAGGGAGCAAAGTAAATGAGAACATGAGATATGAACCTCATGGCATAATAGATATTCAGATGTCTGGGGGGCGCCCAGCCTCCCTCTCCCTCCCTCCCTTCCACCTGCCCACCTGTGTCTGAGAAGCCTTGAGCACCCTCTTGAGGTACAGGAACAATTCAGTGTGAATTTAAAAAATAAGTTATTTTTTTGGCTGTACTTGCTCATTCCATTGCCACTGTCACGGCATAATCTTTCATCTAAGAAATAGTGACAGTTTAAGAACCACCTTTTAAACCGTCCCATCCATTTTGTCAGAAAATTCATAGTAAACCCCACTGTACATGTCTCCCATTCTTACTAAACCTATTTAGGAGTGTGGAGAGCATTATCTGGCGTTTCCCCATGATTCCAAGCTCTTGTTGTAACACTGGTGGACACACTCAGAACATACTCACGACAGTTTTCCCATTCTGAAAACAATTTGTTGTCTTTTGAAACTCCTGCTGACTGGTTTGCTGTCCTGCATGTTTGGCAGGCTGTTGGTATTCATTTTCTATGCTGCCCTCATGGCTACCTGAAGAATTTTGAGACCCTCCAAATGTTCTGCCCAGAGAATGACCCAACCCCCAGAGAGATCCCCAGAGACTGAGGAATCCAAAATGCAAACACAAGGTTTATTGAGTGCACAACACAAGCCAGATAGGGAACTCGTCCACACACTCTGTACAACGAGGCCAGGAGGAGGTCCTGAATTGGGAATGCATGTATCTTTTATAGGCAAAAACCATGAACTGGGGTAAAAATGAGGAAACTGATAGCTAACTTGGCCCTCGTCAGGGTGGTATATGGATTTGTAGACTGGCCCCAGGACAGGATTGGAAGTTCTGCAGTTAGGCTAGGGCCCTAGCACAGATGTCCTTTTGGATAACATCTTTTGCAAGTTTCTCAGAACTGAAGGGGGATTTAGCCTGAGCTTTCCTTGACCAGTTTGCTAACATGGCTGCTGATTCTAAGATGGAGGAACTTTTGGTTCCTCACAAATACAGTTTCTCTGATCATATGGGGGAAAAGTAGATGACCTACTTTATCAGTCTTACTTAATAAAAAATAATACAAAATAAAAAAAAATAATCTACAGGAGCCTTTGTATATGGGCTCATAATACCCAGGAGCCTCCTCTCCCAGCTGCCCAGTTCTGGTTGTTTACCATTGTTTTCTGGAAGGCTGGGCTCCTCAGAAATAGGCTTCTGGATAATTGAGGTCAATGACTCATGATTTTTCTGTCCTGAATTTTGAAAGTAGTTAGGTCCACTGATTAAAATGTGGTCATTTTAACCTGCTTCTCCAAGGCTCTCCAGTGTTAGTTACTGTTTGTCCAGCTGCCTCAGTCAAGGAATGGTAAGGAGGAAGGAGAGTAGATGCCACTGAGCATCTGTGTCTGGAAGGAGCGTTGAAAAAAACAACAAAAAACAAAAAAACACTGGCTTTTGGATAGAAACAGTGGGTTGGAGAATAATTATAGAGGAAGCAAGGTGATTGTCGTACAGTTTATGGATGCTGTCCTGTGGGGCAATGACGGTCTATACAGGGGTGGGTCAGGAGCAGCTGGGCTTAGTCTGCATTGGAGGCAGAGTCACAGGGCGAGGGGTCGGGCCTGAGGCTTTATGGTACACGGTGTGTTCACACTCTACACCTGATTTTGCTCGAGAATGAAGTCTTATCAGTTCTTATGGCCACTATTGATACTGTGGTAGATTACTGTTACCAGAATTAAAACTAGTCTTTACCCCACGGGCAAGAAATCCAAATGTTTCGAAATCAGATGCTGCATGTGCTTAGCAGTAAGCATGAGATCTCTGCTCATTTTATTTATCAAAGATAAACCTGGAGATTTGTTTAGACACCCTGCCATTTTTATGGAAAAACCTCACATATTTCCAAATCAATAACTAAATATTTCTCACGGGACACTAAGAATCTAAATCGGCTTGTTTCTTTTATTTAAGTTATCAGTGATTCTTTATAGGCCCCAGCAGCTCTGAGTAAAATGAAATTGTCTCTGTTATTCCAGGTTATAAATGCAGTTGGCCTGACACATGGTCTGATTGCTAACCTGATTTATGTGAGCATTGACTATTCATTTCAGATTTCCTAGAGCTTAATCTGTTACTATTTAGGTTGACCCTTATGCAAAGGCTTCATTAATATCTCAGTATGTGCCTTCTTAACCTCAAGCCATTGGTACCACCAGAAGTTTTGATCATTTAGTTATAGGAAAAAGAAGTACGGGATCTTGAGATTGGGTCGGTCATCCAAATTCAAATCCGTTCTGTCATTTCGGTGCTGTTTCTTGTTACGCTTCTGTTTGTTGAACCTTGCTCTTCTGAGATCTCCTCACAGGTTTCCAGGAATTCAAGGGCTAAAAAATATCTTACTAAGAATTTGAAAATATCGAGGCATTTAATTTTGTGTGGGTGTAGAGTGTTTTATGACTCTTTAAGTTTTGAGGACCAGCAGAGTAGAGAAGAATATTGTGTTACACAGTGTGCTAGTTATAAATGTTTGCTTTTATTGCACATGATGTAACCAGAGTGGAAAAAAACCACAGCAGTAATAATCGTTGATATAATCTTGGCGTAGAGGTAGGGGCGCATGGGGAGTGGGGAAGAACAGCCCAAGAGAAAAAAGTCTGTTACTAATTACAGCCATGTTATTATAGTTAAAAAGTTGCACATATGAATGATAAATAAGTCGTTCTGCTAACTTAATTGAAAGGGAACAGACTTCTTTCTCCTTAGGTACTGGGTGAAGGTGAATTCTTCCTGTACATTTTGCTTGAAAAGTGAATTATTTTGCTTTGTGAATCCTTTCATTCTGGTCCTCACAGAATACCTTCAGCTGTTCGGGAACCACGTTCTCAGCTTGGCTGCACATTGCCAGCTGAGAGGCCTTCTGTCCGCTACTTACTGCCTTTTCTTACCGCCCTCCTTGCCCCCACCTCCTCTCCTGCAGCGGAGGAACTTGTTAACTCTGGTTTTCCTTTAGGAAGCCGTGGTTCCTTTGCAGGTGACCCGCCTGGTCAGACCCAGAAAGATGAGCAGCAGGAAAAGGCGCTTACTAAATCCAACAGGGGATCAGCGGCCACTGCCAGATGGGAACTGTTGCTAGACTGCTGTTTAGAAGCTAAACTGTGATTTGGGGCTGAGCACCCTCGGAGTGTGGCAAACAGGGGATTGTTTGGCTTGTAAAGGTCAGCCTGCTAATTGTAAATAGTGGAGACAAATTATCTCGCTTCCAGAGAAGTGGTGAATACCAGCCCTTTGTCATTCTGGGCCCAGGCATAAGCAGCGCATGAAAAGTATGGGTAGGGTGTTCAGTCAGTTGGGAAGAAGAAGAAGGAGGAGGAGGAGGAGGAGGAGGAGGAGGAGGAGGAGAAGAAGAAGAAGGTGTAGAAATGTAGCCTAAACGAGTTAGAGAAACCATTGTCCTACTGCTGTGGCTAGATCAGTGTCCCTCAAAGGCCCGTGTGTCCCGACTTGGCCAGCAGCTTGTAGTTCTTTTGGGAGGTTCTAGTGGGAGCAGGTTGGTCTTGATGGGGATACAGGGTTTCCAGCCCCTTTCTATTTCTCTGTTTGTTTCTTGGCTGCCAGGAAGTGAGCGGCTCCCTTTGTCACCGTTTCTTTCCATGACGGACTTGCTTACTGCCTTGGTCCAGGCTCAGGTGACAGGGCCAGTCAGTCATGCAGGAAACCTCCCAAACGGTGCACCAAATCCATTCTCTCACTCATGGTGACAACTGCTAACGTTAGTGTTTAACTAGCTGTGATTTTCCTCTAGTACTCAGATGCTCTTTCTTCCAACCTCTGACTTTGCCCTGGTTCTTCCTGAGCTCAGCACCGGGCTGAGGCAAAAGCAAGAATACTGGAGAAACCTAACTCTCAGCAGGTCTGCACACAAACGCTGTAACTTGGAGTGCACCCGAGAGCAGCCACTAGCCAGTATAAAGCAGAAGTTCCCCAGGGCTTCCGAGAAAAATGGCCTTCTGGGTTCGTGGATACCAATATTCAGATATGATGGTTTACACTCATTCATTTCTTTACCCGTCGCGTGCCAGGGATTCTCTTGGGAACTGAGAATAAAATGGGGAACATGTGCAGACATGACCACCATCTTCAGGGAGCTTCTGTGCTAACCAGGCAGAAAACAAGCAAGAAAAGCAAAGAGCCCCAGGCTGAAGAGGGTGAGGAAGGAAGTTGCAGCAGACAGTGAGGGGGGAGCCAACTTTCCACCGCTGCCTTGGGATGATTTCTTGAATACAAATATCTCAGGAATTATCTGGGGGATGACAGGAAGTCAGTCTGGGAAGAAAGGGAAGAGTGTTTTGGCCAAAGGGAACAGCCTGTGTTAAACCTCTAGGGGCAGTGAGCTTCTCCATGACATTGTATGAGGTCAGGATGGTGAGGTGCCTAAGGTTTTTGAGATGTATCCAAAAGATGGTCTAGAACCTTCAACAAGCTGGGTTTTACCCTGGCTTAAGTAAGTGCCATTGAAAGGGACTGTAGTGCTGAGTTCTTAGGTTTAAAAGTTCAATCTGATTTCTGAGGAGTATATATTAGAGCAGAAATATAGAAATCCTGATAAATACCTCCACTATATATATCCATACGCGTATATATGTATGTCTGTATGTAATGTATATATGTATACGTACATATATATTCTCTATATATTAAGGAAATAGAGAATGAGGAAGTTAGAAAGTTAGAAGGTATACTGACCAGTGTGATATTTTATCTGATCTTTAGGAATGATTGGAATTTTGACAAACAGATTTAGAGAAATGAAATTTCTAGAGAGGGGCAGGTGACCGAGTGTGGGGCTGAGTGAGGGGCAGGTGACCCAGTGTGGGGCTGAGAGGCAGGGGGCAAGTTTGGAAATGGGCCAACATGAAACAACCGTGGGAACAGCAAATGTCAACCAGGAAAATGCAGGTTTCTGCTCAGCTACAGGTGCTCTTAAAGGCCAGGCCACACTTTTAGGGGTTTGAGTAATAAATGTAGAGGGACCATATTAAGATTTTATCTTTTACTATGAGCATGTGCTTTGTGCACATTTGTTACCAGGCTAGATTCCTAGAGCCATTGTGTCTTCCAAACAGATGCCTCAGTGTGAGGATCTTCATATAATTTACTCTAGTCTACAGAACTTTACATCTACTGCCACGATATGCCAAGTTGGGCATGGTGGTACCTGAGGCAGGAGAATGGCTGGAGTTCAAGGCTAGCTAGGTTATCATGGAAAACTCTGTCTCAAACAAACAAAACCACAACAAAAGGAAAAGAAACCAGGCCAGAGCATGGGTGCAAGGGGCTTCTGTAGCAGGAACTTACATTTAGAGGTTTATTTGTCATTCATTCATTCATTCATTCATTCATTCATTCATTCATTCATTCATTCATTTGGTGAGCAGTAACTGAGACCAGCACTGTAGCAAGTACTACTTATCCTGGCTAAGAGGGCATCCTCCTCTCCCGTGCCCCTCCCTGCAGGTAGTGAGGATTTGGTGATTGTGTCCCCAACAAAGGTGGCTTTGGCCAAACTTAGGAAGACTATCTAGAGGAAAGTGTGGCATTAGAGTGATTGATCCAGGGAAAGACTGGGCTTGAGAGACTGGGGGGGAAGGTCCCAGAGATCTGGGTGCAATAGCAAGTCAGGAAGTAGTGGCAAGTGACAGTGGGGGGTGCAGCACCCTCAGTTCAAGCTAGAAGTCACACCTGACTCCTGCTCACCTCCCAACTGAAGTCCGAGTCCTCATGGCAGGTTTGAGGCATCAGTGCTTTAAAATGTCCCCAAGTGACTCTCATGTGGTTTCGGATTTATTCTGGTCACTTTTGAGAAGCTTTTCAGAGAGAGAGAGACTGACTGACTGACTGACTGACTGACTGACTGACTGACTTGGGTTTTTATTCCTTTTTAAAAAAATTTTTCTTATTGGCCAAATTAGTGTTTTGCCTGCTTGAGTGTTGAATCCCCTGCAGCTAGAGTTATAGACTGTAACTGCTATGTGAGTGCTGGGAATTGAACCCTGGTCCTCTGGAAGAACAGCTAATACTCTTATCCGCTGAGCATCTCTCCAGAGGAGGGATGCAGAGTCCTAGGGCAGGATAGAGAGATGACAGATGACAGTGCCTTGAAAGCGGCTGACTGTGAGGGCATCTGTGAGATGTGGCTGCTTTGGGGAAGCAGGGAGGACTCAGGAGGTTAAAGATGAGTTTTTGGTGTGGGGATCCGGACAGTGGAGCAAGGGGGAGGGTCATCTGAGTTCGGGTCTGCTGGCAAGGAGATGGGAAGGGGCTCAGATGTCTCCAGTGACATGCCCTTTGTTGTCCCCAAGATGCAGCTCCTCCAAGAGGCCCTGGCATTCAAGGCTCTCTAAGGCCCTTGCTCCGTGGGACTGGTGGGATGCACTGCCCTGCAGGCCACCCTTCTTTTCCCTGCCGAACTCAAGAACTCAGTGTCCAAGTTGTGACAAATGGGAATGAAGAGAAATTCTCAGTCATTTTCTGCTTTTTTTTTTTTTTTTTTTTTTTTTTTTTTTTTTTTTTGGTGTGCTCTGGACTCCGATGGATTTCTTGCTGATTTTTAAGAAAAATTTGCCCAGGCTTTAATCTAAAGCAGTGGATGAATACTGCAAATTCAGAAAATTGCAGTTTTTCTGAGGACAAGCTTTTGCGCTTCTGCCATTTTCTGTGCTTCATTTCTTCCTAACCATAAAGGATATGCAACCCAGCCAATGAGACCCGAAGTTGAGATCCAGCTCAGCAGAACTTGAAGCCCAACAAGTTTAAAGTGCATTTAAAAGCTTCATTACCTGGAAACATTTTTAGGAGCTAGAGAAAAGACTTGTCTTTTAAGTGATAGTCGGTCTCTTAAGCATCTTGACCCAGGCTGAATAAAAGCACCTGGGTGTGGGTGAGTGAGTGGTTATAACCACTGCTCTATCCCGACGCTTTTCCCAGGGTTCACTGCCTTTGTTTCTGTGATGGCTCAGAGGTTGGTATTGAATCCAGAAAGCTTGCTTCTTGCCTTTGTTGGAGGTGTTGCCTGACTCTCTTGAGTCATTTGAGGGGAGAGGGGAGGTCAGCCCGGAAGGGCTGTGAAGTCAGTAAAGCCATGAAGATCAGCTCCCATGTATTTGGAAGTCGAGCTGGCCTCTAAGTGATTTACAGACCTTTGTGTAATGCTGGGTGTTAGCATTTAGAACTTATTTAGAACTGTTGACATAGGTGTGAACATGTCGTACATGCACCGGGCTTCTTCCTTCTGTCCCTAGTCCCTTGGTTTCTCTTTCCAGAGCCTGTGCTGGTTTATTGATTTATAAACTTCCCCATAATTCATGTCAACTTTTTGATAATGTAATTGATGAACATTTCATTAAAAATATATATCCTGTTCTCAGTAGTAAAACTTAAGAGAGTGGCGGTGGGGGGGGGGGTGAATCAAATAGGACAGAGACAGCCTTTTCTGGTCTGTTTTTTCTGGGCAAGCGTCACTAGTACTGTTCACTCCCCTGACACATGCTCACACACTGGAGTGGCAGTGGCTAGACAGCCAGCACTAAAGCTTACTATCTCCTTCGCTATTTTATCTCCATAGCCACAGGCGCTCCTTTCTTCTTCCAGCTGAAGAAGCCAAGACTCAGGCTTAGTAAACTCATGCAGGCCTCAGAGCAAACGGGGTGAAGCTGACCTCTGACACATTTGCTTCTAAGTTTTAAGTGAACCAAGTGGGTCCAGAGCACTTAGGACGCAGCTAGTCCAAAGTAAACACAGCGGACACACTGATTTGTCTCAATACCTTGATCCCGGTCTCTTTTAGGGTTCCTCTCCTCCTTTCCTGGAGCCTCCATGGTCAGTGCAGTGTCTGTGGCTCCTCCTTCTCGAGACCTTGAAGGAGAGGCTGAGGGAAGTGGACTCAGAAGCTCTGGATAGACCAC
The DNA here is from genome assembly GCA_033318265.1 of Phyllotis vaccarum. Taxonomy (NCBI): domain Eukaryota; kingdom Metazoa; phylum Chordata; class Mammalia; order Rodentia; family Cricetidae; genus Phyllotis; species Phyllotis vaccarum. The sequence goes on from JARWLC010000014.1 coordinate 29,972,103, forward strand.
GATGTTCGCTGCCGTTCCTGCAGCCCTTGTATGGCTTTCCTTAGCTGGGGCCGAAACCAGCCATGCCTCAAGTCATCTCCAGAGGCTGAGGGCTGTCTCACTATGTTCTTTTAAGATTTCTCCTTTTTCCTTTCTGTTTTTCCTTCTGAATTTTTCATGGAAGGAGGGTTATAACAGTTGATTATGTAACGCTTTGTATGAGTTTGTGTGTGTGTGTTTTCTTTTTGGTCGACAAGAAACATCTCTCATTAAAATATCTTAAAAATTATCCTTATGGAATTATGACTGGGAACCAAAACCAGGTTGATGGGTGTTTGCCAGCTTTTGATCTGTGACAGAGTATCCAAGGAGGGCAGGGTTATTTGTTCAGGGTTTCAGAGATTTCAGCACCCCCTTGGCCTGCTTCTCTGTGGACAGTACCTCATGCTGAGTGTGCACAGAGGAAGCCAGTTCACCTCAGGGTTGTTGGGCAAGCAAGGGAGGAAAAGAGGCCTGACCCCCACCCCAGGGCCTGCCCCCCAGGGCCTGAACCCCCCCCCAGGGCCTGACCCCCCCCAGGGCCTGATTCCCCCATCCCAGGGCCTGACCCCCCCCAGGGCCTGACACCCCCATCCCAGGGCCTGATCCCCCATCCCAGGGCTTGACCCCCTCCTCCCAGGGCCTGACACCCCCCCAGGGCCTGACCCCCCCATCCCAGGGCCTGACCCCCCCATCCCAGGGCCTGACCCCCCCCCCCCAGGGCCTGACACCCCCATCCCAGGGCTTGCCCTGACCCTCCTCCCACTAAGGCCTGTCTCATAAAGGCTCTGCCACCTTTTTGTGGTGCCAGGAACGTGCTGGGAACACTCCAGATCCAAAGTGTAACATGGACTATACATTGTCAGTTCTATTTTTTTTTTCTTCCATAAAATGTGTTTATGTTCTTGTCCTCCGTTAACATTTCTTGAACCATCAATAGAGACACAGGTTCAGAAAAGAATTATGAAGAAAATGCTTCTCACTGACTGTTGATCAACTTTTCCCATTATGTATGGTTTTGGCAGAAGCCTTGGTTTAGATGGGGAGCCCCAGCAGGCAGTCCTTAGAGACACAGTGGGAACCACTAACAGGAATATTATGAAAGTGGCTGAGATTAAGGCCTCGAAGGTGCTTGCTGCTTTCTGATGAACATTTGTATAGGTTTTAAATCTATTTAGAAGGGAAATGTTATAACTAGAAACCTGACATCTGAGAGATGGCTGGGAAGTTTGGGAAGCCCAATACATGTGTGCTCTGCTGCCTTTCATCCACGTTACTAAGACTGCTTCATTTTGAGACCTTTCCTCTAAGCCTTCCATAAAGGCATCGAAGGCTTTGGTGGGGCTGGGCTGGGCCTTCTGTTCACCATGCCGCACCTCAGCTTACCACACTGTCTTTTTGTTTATATACTGTACAACCTTGTACAAGCTTGTTGTAATGGATGTAATGGAGTTTTGGTGTGAAGACATTGCTATTCTGGTTAAAGCAGAAGCTAAAATGCTCTCCGTCCCACCTGTAGCACAATGCCGTTTGGGAGTTTGTCACCGGGGCCGTCATTTGGTCTGATTCTTTCCCCGGCCAGTGTTTTCCTTGTCTCTGTATTGACTCAGCAAAGCTCCCAACACATCTCTTCAGTTCTTATTTAGTTCCCATTTGCTCGGGCTAAAACTAATTCAGGGTGAAACTTGTTCTGATGAGGATGGCCAGTCTCATTCTTTCCTAATTAACCCCCCCACCACCCTCTGTCATCACCAGAAGACTGATGATGATTTTGGTGTTAATGGCATCAACTGTCCTTCCTGAGAAAAGTGCCACGAAGGCAGGAAACTTGTCTGATTCATCCCCTTGTGTTTGATGCAGTGCCTGGAGCACTGAGAAGATTTTTTTTTTTTTTTTTTTTTTTTTTTTGGTTAAAGGATCGAAATTCCCCATGGGGGAGTTGGCGATGCCTGTGTCCAGGATTTGTAGCTGCAGCTAACTCATCCGAGAATGATCCTGGACTGATTTCCATGTTTCTCGTCTGTTTGTGTGTGCTTAGCTAGACACAGGGCCCGGCTCTTTCTGTCTGGGCCCAGGCAGAAAGCTCATCACCTATGCAGTCCCAAATGTTAAGTCTCACATTCACCAAAGATCCGATTTTTCTCCCGCTTTTCTGTTGTTCCTTACACTACTCATATGTGTAACCGATCCCAGCAAGCTTGTTTGTGATTTCCTCACATGCTTTTTCTTCCAGAGACTGGATGAAATGTTAACAATGAGTCTCTGTTCTTTGCTTCGGATAAGCCTCAGTGTAAGCCACTTCTCGATTGTGGAACCTTGCCTGGCATCCAGGCCTCATTCGTCTTCATCCTTGCTCTGTTTCCCCAGCGTGTCGCCAGCAGGTTGTGCTGTGATGCCTTGCATTGGTTTGTCTCGCCCTGTATCCATTTGCTGCCTTTCTCTCGGTTGATGTCCTGCAGTTTTCCAGCCGATGCTCACAAAGCTGACTCCGTGTTAGGTCCTGTGCCCAGGGCTTTAGAGCTTGCTAGGATTCCAGCTAATTCCCCGTGCTGTTGCTTGTGATAGACATCCGTATCCCTGTTTCCTAGCCTGAAAGCCAGTTTGAGAGAGGAGCCAGGCTCAAGCTTGTGTGGCTGGTTATAGCAGAGCTGGGATTGAATCTTTTGTAGGAGGACAGGGTCTAGTTCTGGAGCCCAGGCTGGTGTCAAGCCTATGACCCTTTGGGCCCAGCCCCAAGAGTGTTTGAATTATAGGCATCCACTGCCCTGCTCAGCTTGGAGTTTGAATACTGATCAAGTTAGTTGTGGTTTTTGACTAGGAACGGCCCTCATAGGCTTGTGTATCTGAATGCTTGCTTGGTCATTAGGGAGAGGGTTAGGAGGTGTGGCCTTGTTAAAGGAAATGCATCGCTGGGGTTGGGCTTTGAGGTTTCAAGGGTCCAAGCCAAGCCCAGTCTCTCTCTCTTTTTCTGCTACCTGGGTGCTGGGTATAGAACTCTCAGCTTCCATGTTTGCCTGCACACTGCCATGGTCTGCACTGTCACAATGAACTAACCTTGTGAAACTGTAAGCCAGCCCCAATTAAATGCTTTCTTTTTATAAAAGTTGCCACAGTCATGGTGTCCCTTCATAGCAACAGAACATGGACTAAGTTATTAGTTTAAATGGATCATCGTATTTCACATCCTCTTAGAGGGAAAAAAAAAGTTCATGTTGTCTGCCTCCGACAGCCACCACCACCCTTCCTCAAGAGTATGTCATGAGAACCAGGCACTGTGGCTCACACTTTTAGTGTTAACACTAAGAAGGCAGAGGCAGGCGAATCTGAGCTGGGCCAGTCTGGCCTCCATAACAGGTTCCAGGTAAGGCATGGCTACATAGTCAGACCTTGTTGAGAATGTCAGAGAGAGATCTTGGAACAAGCTTTTGGTAGACTTGAAGAAATGGTGTTTTGTTTGTTTTTCAGACAAGATTTTACTACATAATCCTGACTGGCCTCAAATTCAGGGACCTGTCTGTTTCTGCCTCCTGAGTGCTGGTTTTAACCATTCTAAGTTTGGAATGATGCATTTTTATATAATACAAGTCCTCTAAAGAAATATACACCCAAGAAACTCAAATTTAATATCACCAGAACTTTTTCAATTAAAATAATCAACTACTAACATTTGTGTCTATGATCAAATTTGCTTTCCTATGTATCTTGTGTATGTTTATGTGTGTGTGGATGCATGCCTGGCATGGCCCATGTGTGGAAGTCAGAGGACATCTTGGAGTGCATTCTCTCCTTCCACATGCAGGTTCTGAGGATGGAAATCAGGTGGTCAGGTCTGGTGGCAAGTGCCTCTCTACCCATTTCACCATCTTGCTGAACCCCCCCCCCTCCATATATCATCCATTGCTGTAATGCAAAGAACTAAGTGTTTACATTGGAAGAACCCAAGTCTAAGTGAGTTCTGCTAACACATTTTCCTTAATGTATCCAAAGTCCTGCACTTACTACGAGTCACTTTTCCTTCCTGTTTATCCTCATTGAATGTATTATTATAATTTTGAAGTCTAATTAAACAGTACATAAACTGATGAAATACAGCTATAAAAATGGTGTCGTTGCTTCCAGTAAAATAAAGTCAAATGCTTCAGGAAAGTGTGATAACAATGACGCTCTAAAGCAATCACTGGGGAAGTCAGTGGGTGGAATAATTGTCAAAGATTTGAGAAGAAATATTAAAAGTCATGAAGGATTCGGTATTCATATTGCTTCACATATTTAAATTTTTGTTCCACACCAAAGGGACTAAGACAGAGGAACAGACGATGGAATATGGATATGATTTATGCAGATACTGTAGTCTCCAGTGCTAAGGCAGAATAAAATGTCCAAGGCAAGCAGGTGGTTTTTCAATTATTTTTTCTAAAAAGGATCTCCCACTTTACTAGCTTTTGAAATTAAGCAAATTCTGGGCCTGCTTTAAATAAAAATGCTTGCTCAATGTATAGCTTAAAAGTATAATGTAACCTACCATCTATTTTTGCTCAAAATTTCATGGACATGTTGACAGTCAATAAATATGGATGAAAATTCCTTTCAGCTGGTGTTGGCTAGGTTTATGTCAACTTGAGCCATTTTATGAGAAGGAACTTCATATTGGAAAATGCTCCCATCAGATTGGCCTGTGGACAAACCTGTGATGCGTTTTCTTGACTGATGGTTGATGTGGGAGGGCCCATCTGATGCTGAGTGGTGCTACTCCTGGTCACATGGTCCTCAGTTGACTAAGAAAGCCGAGTGAGTAAGCCATGAGGAGCAAGCCAGTGAGCTGCGCTCCTACAGCCTCTGCATCAGGCTCTGCAATCCTTCAGGTTCCTGCCCTCTTTGACTTCCTGCTCTGAATTCCTCCAGTGATGGAGTGTGACCTGAGAGTTCCACGCTGAAGTAAACCCTTTACTCCCCAAGTGACTTTTGGTCATGGTGTTTTATCATAGCAACAGAAAGATAGAAACGTAGCTAATACATAGCCATGTGACATACTTGCAGAAAAGTGGTCAGCTCTTAAGTATTTATTACGTTATTAATTTGAGATATCTGAAATTATTGATGACGACATGAACACATCTCTGAGGCCTGGCTATGGAATGAAGCCAAAACCAAAGAAAAACCATTTCTTGTACCATCAGAAAAAGGAATGCCCTCCACGGCCTTATCTTTCCCACTAGAGAAACCTAACGTTGTAGTGTCTGCTTTTGAGCGAAATGTTGTGATTTGGTTTGGGCTTATTTTATTTAAAGTGTTTGTGAGAGTCATATGCCAACATTTTTTTTTACCCATTTTCACTGTTATATGTCTGTCCACTGAAGGAGCAGGTCATAGTATGTATTCCTTCCTTTGGTGATGGCCATTGAGGTTGTTTGGAGTTCAAGGCTGTTTGTAAAACAATCCTCTGACGACTCTTGTGTTTATGCTTTGGCTGTCATGTGCAGGTTTGAAAACTATGTTGGTTTAGATGTTCTGGGGTGAGGGTGCAAAGTCATGTTTTGCACCCGGACTTCCACAATGCCGATAATGTCACCATATTGAGGCGTATCCAGACTGCTCTATCTCGTCAGCTGCATTTTCTTTGTCCTGATAGCTCGTGAAACGTTTGAGTCCCTTGGTGTCTTTGAGGGGAGGCTAAGTGCTAAGTCTCTACTTTCATGAGGACCTTTCCTCAATTGCATGGTGCTTCAGGATATACAGGCATATTTGTTAGAAATGTCCTGTTCTGCCGGGCGGCAGTGGTGCTTGCCTTTTATCCCAGCACTTAGGGGACAGGCAGGTGGATCTCAGTGAGTTCAAGGTCAGCCTGGCCTACAGAGGAAGTTTCTGGACAACCAGGACTGTTACACAGAGAAATCTTGTCTTGAAAAACAAAACAAACAAACAAACAAACAAAAGAAATATCTTGTCCCATTTCTGGGGGAGCAGAGATTTAAATTTTTAAGGTCCAACCTAGTAAAACATTTTTTTCTGTTGCTGGCTCATTTAAGTCTTGTGAAGTCTGCCTACCCACAGGTTGTGAAGCCTGCACTATCTCATATCAACTGGATCGTTTTAACCTTTCACATACTGTTGGTGGGTATGATGAGAAGTTGGGGTTAACCTTCGTTTTATTCCATATTGGTGTCTAGTTGCGAGAATCATTTAGTACAAAGACAACTCATTTCTCATTGCTTTGCATATCTACCCATATCCACCTGCCTCTAGCTCTGGACTCTTGTTTCTGTTCTTTGAATAATATGTGATTTGCTCACTGTGGCTTAGTAGACTAAAGACAAGACCCATCTTTGTTTATTTGTTTTTAATAAATTGTATGTGCGTGCCCATGGATGCACATATGTTTGAATAAAGTGCCCACAGAGGCCAGAAGAGGGCATTGGATTTTCTGGAACTATAGTACAGTTGTTTGTGAATTGCTTAATATTGATGCTGATTATCAAATTCATGTCCTCTGGAAGAGCAGCAAGTACCTTTAACATCTGAGACGTCTCTCCAGCCCCAAGAGAATCTTGTTTGTTCTTAACCCTTCATATCTCTAAGTAAAAAAGCTCAGCATACACACAAATCCATGCAGAGTTGCAAATGTTCTGACTGAGTTTATTTCAGATTTACATCTGTTGCTTTTAACTTTCCTGCAGAGGAGAATTGACACCTTTCCGAGTTCTCTAGTTCAAGCTCAAGGAATAACTTTCTATTTATTTCTGTCTTTTTAAATTCACCTAGTGTATATTAGTCATTTAGTTTTAATGTAATTATTTTCAGTAGGCACAGAATATGTTATGAGTAACATTTCAGCTCAAATAAACTGATCAAATAAGATCGATCTGCATTTGTTTTATTTCGCTAATGTGAACCGTGTAATCATGAGCATCTTACACTCACACTTAAGTACCTTTCCATCTACCCAGTATTCACTTGTGACACTGGAATTGTGAGTCACACGGCGTCACCTTCCTCTTCCTCTGTGAACTGTGTTTCTGTTCTGGAGAATGGGAATTATGTTTTTATGACTTTCCAATTTGATAGGAAAAAGCCAATAACTCATTGTAGTTTTAATGTTTTGGTTTTGTTCTTTCTCTCTTGAGACAGGGTCTTGTGTAGCCCAGGCTTACCCTGAACTCCTGATCCTTGTGTTTCCCCAGTACTGGAATTTTACATGTGTGCTACTATGCTTGAATTTTGAATATTTTATTGCTTGTGAGATTGGCCAAGTTTTTATTAGGCCAGCAACTTTCATGGAATTAGTATATTTATTTCTTTTTCTTATTAATTGTATTTTTATATAAGTAGATAATAATCATGTTTCATATATACTTACATAACATAAATCTTTACAATATGTTAACTAAGCAATAGTCTGTCATTATTTGAGTAGGCCTAATTTTTTTTGGGGGGGGGGTTGAGGTGGGAGAGGAGGAGAAGGGAGGGAGAAAGGGTCGGGGAGAGAGAGAGAATGAACACTTTGTTCCCAGTTCATGCCTTTGGATCATTTAACAGTATAGCAATAACATACTTAGTATATTAATAGCTAGATAAGATAAAAGGAAGATAATATGAGTGGTAAGATCATTGGCATTTGATCAGAAAGTGATTCTAGGCATCACTCCATCACTTTTTTACCTCGGGGATACTGAATAAGGCCCATATTCTCTTTGAGCCTTAATTTTCTCATCTACACAGTAAATAGATGTACGCTCACCCTCTAAGGGCTAAGTGAGATCATCTAAAAAATGATTGCTAGGGCTGGGGATGTGCCTCAGTTGTGCTTGCCTGGAGTTTACTGTTTCCAGGGCTCAATTCCCAGCACATATATGAGACCCTGTCTCGTTCTCCAGATTCATAAGAGCAGAGCCTACTTCAAGTACAGTTAAACGGGAGCAAAGCACAATTCACAGGTGAAGAGAAAGGTGCATGCTGTGGGACTCACCAGTCAAACAAATAAGGAGAAGAGATGGCAAACAATGGTGCATAATATAAATTACAATGCTAATAAATATGCTGTAAACATAGCTAGTATAGAATGTATATTTTACAGAAATTATCTTTTCAGGTGACCTCATTGATAAAGCAGACTAACAAACCTCTTTCTTGTTCTCCGTTTTTTGGGGGTTGCACTCATTTGCATGACTTTCAGAAAGAAATGGCTTATTGTTTTGAAGATAAAAATAAAAAAAATTTCCAAGCTGACGTTCTTTGCTACCACTCGGAGGCTGTTGGTGGCTTATTATCTTTTAGGGCAGTAGGCTCTGCCTGTGGTATTGACAGTCCTTATGAGCTTGTTAGCCACTGTTCTAGTAAAAGTCATTTTGATCTGTGATGGAGGCACAGCATTAAAAGAGTATTGAATTGGAAATCTGTATTTTGGGCCTTTCATTAAAATGCACCCTTCACAAAAGAGGCAGTGTGGATTTGCATCGCAAAGGGTAGCTTATTTCCTTCTGGAACTCTTGAAGCCAAGTAATTTAATTATGTCTCTACCATAGCCTTTTATCTCCCTCTGCAAAGGAACTTTCTCTCCTCTGACAGTTCATATTGGAAGCTGGTCTTCTTATCCCTAGAATTAATTAACATGCAAATACTTGTTGAGAGACCCAGGAACATTGGTTTTTCACTTAGCTTTTAAATGTCACTCTTAATGATGGTAGATTGTCTCTTTAAGTGGATATTAAACTGGCAGGGTCGTTTTTTTCCTAGTGAATACCGTTAGTGATTTTTCTGGAGATTGGGTATTAGTAGGCTCTTTAAGTTTTCACCATCAGGGACGAGAGTTTGAATGGGACTTGATTGTAGCAGTGCGGGTTCTCTGCCTCCTGAATGCTGGGATTCCAGGTGTGCACCACCAAACCTGGCCCTCAAAGGGGATTTTTGAACCTGGTGTTAGAGAATAGTAGGAGTTGGTTAGGAAACTGGTCTGCTCTGAAACATGGTCACAGAAGCACACAGCTGCAGGCACACTCCCGATTGATGTAGCTAGCCTTGACTTAGCATTGGGAAAAATTAGAAGAAAACAAAATGAAAATCAAAAACTAACCCTAGCATTTTGTTTTTTAAATCAAATTGCCCACGGCAAATTAACATTTATCCTTCACACATTATTACTCATCTATCATTTTGGCAAGTTTTAGCTGATGAATAATTACAGGAAATAACAAATAATAAATAAATTCAGTAGGAGTATTTTCTTGATCCAGTAGCTTTTTGACAGGACCCATCCATCTAGACTCAGTAATCATGGTTTTTAGGTAGGTACAGACCCTTTAAAAATTTGAAGAGACAGAAATAAGAAGTTCAGGATAGCAGTGAGCTAAGAATCTTGTGAGGAAATAATAATACACGGTGCACTGAGTTGTGCAGTTTGTAGGCTGGATCGGGGACCTCTTTTCAGAAGGGTTTCTGGATGTTGCTACGTTGAGCTTAGTTTTGCAAGGTTGGTGGAAGTACTTGATTGGCATCTCCAGGGTCCTTGCTAAACAATAACAAGAGGGTATGTGTTACCTGTAGCTTAGCAAATTGGACTTTGGGGATTAAAGACTTGGATGAGAGTTCCGTGATAAGTAGCAGCACCTGGCCTAGAACGGGGCATCTCTGATGTGTGTGCTTCTCCACAGCTGCATGTTGTCTGCTGGGAATGAAGGTTAGATTCAAAGCTTGGGGTTTAGGATTAAGGTTCCCAGGAAATTAAAGGTTACGTCAGCACCCCAGGTCCTCTTTGGTACACCTCTTCTGTACCTTCCCATCATTGAGCTACAGAAGGGTATCAGGGAATGACTAGAAAAATTACTTGCATTATTTTAAAACGCACATCTTAAATTCTAAACTTACTCCATGGTAATTATCCAAGCTGTACAAAAAGGATAGGAAATTAAAAATAATTGTCCATTTCTGCCAAAATTCTGATCTTTTTTTTTTTTTTTTAAGAAAATGAATCTTTTTAGTTATAGATGATCAAATGCATAATTGTTTAATAGAAGTAGATTTAATGTTTAATATTTGCATTTCCTGTAAGCCGCTTTCATTGGAATCTGTTGGAGAGCTCTCTTGGTTCCTTCACGTTATTTTTTTAACCTCTATTGTAGCCTGTCTTTGTACTGTGTGCTGGCTGCCAGTCACTGTGCTGCACAGAACATCCTTGGAATCACCTGCAAACTTGTAAAGGAGTCATTTGTTGAGGATCCAGAATGAGATCCTTAGATTCAGGAGGATATATACGTGTATATCCTCTAGAGAAACCCAGTCTTCAATAGTTCCTACCCTGTCCACAGTGTCTGTGAATGGCTTACCATGTACTTCTTTTAAAATAGAATCCTGAACTCAAGGCCAGAAGAAACAAAGAGAAGAGAAGCTGCTAAAAATAAGGGTGCCCAAGATTTATGAAAGCCTAAGTTTCCATAAAAACTGTACATAGTGGCATTATGCACAACAGCTAAAATATGGGGTCAGCCTGAGGGTCACTGGCTGTTGAATGGATACACAAATGTGGCAGGTAAATACAATGACAATGCCATAACATACATGAATGAATGTTATTCAGCAATGAAACTACAGTATACATCGAAAGCTTTATGCTACATGAAAAAAAAAAAGGCCGTCAGAAAAGACCATGTATACATCTCTGCAGTGTCCAGAATGACAATTCCTGAGGGGGGGGGGTTGTGGCTGTATAGAGCAGGTAGGGATTTAGGAATTGGTTGCTAATTGGCACAATGTTTCCTTTGGAGTGATGGAAATGTCCTAAAATTAGATTGTGGTAATAGTTGCTAAACTCTGAATATATGAAAACCCTCTGACTTTCAATTTTTAAATGGGTTGGATTTTATGATGTGTGAATTTCAAGCCATTGAAACGATTAAAAATAAGTGGTACTCCATGTATGGGATGGGGCAAGAGAATGAAGACATGGGCCTCATCATAGGCCTTTGGGCAAGGCAGGAAGGCAGTCATAACCAGTGTGGTTAGGCGTGAGTTGGAGACATGCGTTCATTTGGGCTAATGACAGCCAGCTGTGGGGGTGTGTTGTGCAGACTCAAGGCAGTTAATGCCATGTTCTTCGGGGTCAGGAAAGAGGGCAGCACCCTGAATGACTTCTCCATACATGGTTAGTCCTTCAAATACACAGGAGGCCCTGTTCTACTGGAAGGCAGTAAGAGTTTCCTTTGCTGACTTGGAAATGCCTGCTGTGCTCCAGCATTTGGAAAAGGCAGGTCAGAGAGGGGAAGCTGGAGAAGCAGAGCTCAGCTGCTGAGTCAAGGGACCTTAGGGGAAGACCTAAGGTCACAGACAGACCAGACCCTTAGTCTCAGTGAATAAGTACAGTCAGTTTGAGAATTAGCAATTAAGCTTTTTCCTTCACAGTGGAAGTCGCTGTTCTTTTGGAAGTGTTTGCTCGTGAATAGCATGCATGATAAGAATGTTTCAAAGGAAGTTAGCATTTTAAGTGGCTCCAAGTTATGCTGATAGATAACATTTAGCTCAAGGAAATGAGATTAATTTTGCACACCAGAAGTTAAAGGAGAAGCAACAGATCTCTTTCCCCAGCCCATGTGACCCGATCTCTGAGGCCTTTGAATGCTGTTGACTTCTCATCCCCACCTGTGCATAGATTGGATTAAGCTGCAATATCCCAAGCCCTTTTGATTATGTTAAGGTCTGAGGTTTTCAACTCAGGAAGAATCAGGGTCCCCATGTTTCATTTGAAGGTTAATTGCCTTTAGGTAGCCCTGCTGTTCTACCAACTTTACTTCAGAAGCCAGGGACAGTGCATGTGTGGATCACTGTTGACCCAATAGTCAAGCCACTCTGGACTAGGTAGAAATCTATTTTTTTTTGTCACTGGGTGTGTCCCCCCCCCCATCCTTGATATGTTTTTTGTTTTTAGCTACAGTGAAGACTATTCTGTGGAGATCTAGGAACATAACTCAGTGGAGAGCACTTATTCTGTACATACAGTACCATAGCTGCAGTCCCCAGCATCCCCAAAAGCAAGCAAACAAAATCCTTGGAAAATAAAAATTAGTCCTTGTGCTTGGTTAGCGAATATACAGGAATCTCAGCTACTTTAAAAACTGTCCAATAATTTTTTTTCTGATTCATTGGGTTTTTTTTTTTTTTGCTTCTGATTTTATTGTGAATTATTAAAGAAACTTTAGCAATAAGGAAATGTGGTTAGTGATTCAGCATGAGGAAGCAGAAGGGAGTGTTGCCTCCCTAGGCACAAAGGTTGAGTGGGGACTGGTGGATATTTTTGCATTTATTCCTATTTTTAGTCTAAGGCTGTGGCTGACTATGCTTCGGACACACAGAGCATTCCCATGGAGTCTGGGAAGTCTCAGTCTTTGGGAAAACCATGCTTCCTTGATCGTTAGAATGCAATTTCTCTCTCCTGTAACTTCCTCATATTCAATAAAGAATAGTGTTTTGGCAGGTAAACTATAACATAATGTAAAGTATTCTATTAGTCAAATTTGAACCATTACACATAATCACACAGAGCTTTTGTTTCCTAAATGTGTCTTTAAAGATAACTAGCTATAGCCTACAGTAGAATCCCTTTTTGTTTAATTGGAAATAGCTATTAATTCACAGGACTCATGAATACAAAAGCAAAGTGTCTCTACCATTTTCTGAGTTGGGGATAAACCTTCATCCTTTGCCAGCCCCCTTAGATACTGGCTGTGAACAGCCCCGACTTAACTTCAAAGCATAGCCAGTTTCTTCAACATTGGCACTAAAGCATCTTAATTATGCCTGGACAGCTATAATTAGTATAGACATGAATAAAAAATTTCCTTTGTCGGTTTATATTACTGCTTTTTGTGATACTGTATGAGCTATGCTCACCTAATTATCACAACTGCCACACACCAGTATATTCATTGATAAAGAGTTTAGAATTCTTTCAGTGTCTGGTGGATGGATGTTTCAGACCATAGAAACAAAATATTTCCTGTCATGCTTTCTTTATAAGCCACAGACTGAGATAGAAATATACTTTTTAACATAGTTCTGACCAATTTAGAACAGTTGACTGAATTGGGATTACTAAATCCTTGGGGGGTAATAAGCATAGTATTGTTTAGAGACTGTAAAAGAAGAAAGTTGGGTGTAATCAGTTTTATTAATGGTGATTTCAGGATTGTATACTTCAGAGAAGTCACCCCTCCTACTCCTGATGAACATATCTTCCCAGTTATTTTGTCTAAGTTAGCGTTTCTATTGCCATAAAGAGACACAATGACCACCCAGCTCTCATAAAGGAAAACACTTAATTGTGGTGGCTCACTTATAATCCAGAGAGTCAGTCCATTATCATCACAGTGGGACGTGGAGGCATGCAGACAGACATGGTACTGGAGAAGTAGCTGAGTGTTCTACATCTTGTGTGGGCAACAGGAAGTGATCTGATCACTGGGCGTGGCTTGAGCATATAGAAGACCTCAAAGCCTAACCCCACAGTGACACACTTCCCATTTGGGGGCCTTTTTCTCCACCCCCCTCCATTTTCTTTTCTTTTTATTTATCAATTTATTTACTTTGGACTCACTGGATCTAATATTTATTTATTTGTTTGTTTGTTTGTTTGTTTATTTATGACTCATTGGATTGTGTTATCATGGATAGGAGTCATTTACTGGAGCACGGGCCAGGGATATCCCACTCAAGAAAATGAATGTCTGCCTCTTTTGAGTAAGCATCCTAACTCTCATGCCTACTACACCAAACTTTTAAACTGGATTGCACATTTCAGTATGGAATAGTCCTTTACATTATGTGAATATATGCCAATATGATTAGTTTAATAGACATGCTGACTGGCCAATAGTTGAATAGGATAAAGTTAGGCAGGTAACCAAACTGAGAATGATGGGAAGAAGGACAAGTTCTGAAGAGTGGCAAGCAGATGCAGAGAGAAGCAAGATAGGCATGCCCCATGCTGAGAAAAGGTACTAAGTCATGTGGCAAAGCGTAGATAAGAAATACGGGTTAACATAAATGTAAGTTAACTAAGAACAAGCCTGAGCTATCAGCTGAGCATTTAAAATTAATGTTTAGCCCCTGTGTGTTTATTTGGAAGATGCTGGCGGGACAGAACCATCTGCCAACAATCCAGTTTAAATTATATCTTCAGGCATATGAGTAAACAAGAAAAACTCAATCGATGGCATTGAAGGGCCACATTGTGTAATCTTAACTGAAAGAGGGAAGTGAATACCAAGATCATAATGAACAGAGCCGTGGGCTGCCTCATTGGCACAGTGCTTGCCTACGCTGGGCAGGGCCCTGAGTTTGATCTGCATTGCTATAAGCAGACAGTCTTGATTTCTTCTTAAAGGTTTGCTTTAAGCTTCTCGAACCAAGAATTTTGGTACTGATCATTGGCAAATCAGACAGGGGGTTGATCTTTAAAGTTCTAAGTAAAAGGAGAGAACTTTAGGGGACAGCCTATATGTTCACAAAGAATCCATGATGGATTCTCCCAACTCATGATCCTGTTATGAGAGGATTTCATAGGGGGCTATAAACAAAGAAATATGTCTGGGCTCCATTAGGTAGATACATATTTGATTTAACTTTTTTTTTTTTCAGAATATTGATCTTTGAAAGGTTTTACTAAAATAATATCGTGGTAATGTCATTCCTCTGGGCATCAAAATAGAAACTCTTATCTAAAAAGTACATCCATTTTGGGCCAGGGTTGCTCTTAGGGACCCCATGACATTTCCTGGTATTTACTGGCTCCTGGGTGCCTGTGACTCTTCCTCATGTTGTAGTCAGACGAGAGCAGTCGTCTGAGAAATGCTGACCTATGACAATCTGCTCATAAACTCTGTTAGGAACGGGCAGTAAGCCCAGGGTTGTGATTTAGGGCATCACACTCTGGCTTGTTTGCTTCTTGCTGACTTTGTGGAGTTTCACATCTTTTTGTGTGTTTTCAGCTCTATCAGCACCTTAGAAGATAATTCTCCTTGGCCCTGTGACTCAGAACATCTAAATTGGTTAGGCTCATTCTTGTCTGGGAGGCTTTAAACTCTATTTGTGTTCTATCTTTTGAAGCATGAGGAGGTATGAGGCATGATCTATCTAATGGCTTAAGGTGAAGGTAGGCATCTGAAGTTATAAATGGAGATATGGCACACTGGTGTAATTAAATACTTTCTCATAGTTTGGATGTTCAAGAAGAGACCATGGCATATCTGCTAGTGTTCTAAATATCCTGAACAATTGGTAGAGAAGTGGTAGAGAAGACCCTGCCTCTTAAGATTCTAGGATTATCAACAGTTTTGTTCCATATAATAGTAGTTTGACTAGAATCAGGGTCAAGTAGATGGTAGAGTGGGTAAAGGCTTCATAAGATGCAGTGCCATTCACTCATCTGTAATCTCAGCGCCCCTAAAATGAGACTGGAAATGAGACAGGCCAGCTCTTCTAGACTGTGTATTTCAGCAGCAGAAACAACAGAGACCCCTCGTCAACCAAGTGGAAGGCAAGAGCTGACTCTAGAAAGTTGTCCCCTGACCTACACATGAGTGCTGTGGCATGTACATATGTCATGAGGTGTGCTCCTGTGCACACACAACATAAATGCATAAATAAACAATTGAAAAATATTGCAAGTGAAAGGCCTTTTTATTATGATGCCATTATCACCCAAGAAAACTGTGCATCATCTCAAATTCCCAAAAGTTGCTAACTTGATGACTCGTAGAGGACAGCAGTTGGGAAATGCGTCTGTTTTTAGCAACCTTTCAATTTATTGTAGGTAGATGAGGCTGTTCATGGCTCGGGTGTAAGGAGGCTGGCTCTCATCACTCTCTTTATTGTCTGTGGTTTGCTTTCTTATTGATCATTGAAGAAGAGAAATAAAAGTTTGATCAAGAACATGCTGGCACACACGGCCATGCTAAGGTCTAAACTTTACAGAACCTTGAATTAAAATGTAATTAATCTTGCCTACAAGATGGGCTGGAAGCTACGCCACAGCCAGTGTTTAGTTTTCTCAAAACAAGCAGTGGTTCTTTGAAAATAATCGATTTCCCATAATAATGAATAAGTTACCTAAAGTGTTGGATTAGCAGAATTATGTTTCATTGGCAAAACCATACATTGCCAGGACATTGCTGGTATTGAGGGCTAGAGTGAGCTCCATGGATATGTCTCTGTCTGAAGACCATGGGGAGCAGCTTTAAGTGCTCAGAGCACATGGGACATTTAACAATCTGAAGTGAGCAAAATTTCCCCAAACCTCACTGCTGTTGAGGGCGTGAGAATGGTGGTGTGGCTATCACAAGGCCTTGTCCAACTCTGAAGACCCCAACAATCATGGCAGGCAGTCATCTGCCAGGTCCATTTCTGCCCCTCTTCCTGAGCTCTGATCCTGTTGTGTTGTGAACATGTGTTCAGGTACCTAGCTTTCTTGATGAAAGGGAAGTTTTGAAAGCAATCACTGATGGACACTACTGCATGAACTTGATCTGGGTTACTGATGGGGATAGTAACCCCTCTTCCCCAAATCTTAGCTTTGAGGTCTTTACAGTACTTGTTGAAGGAATAATAAACAGCAAACTTTTCTGTTTGTTTGTTTGAGACAGAGTCTCACTATATAGCTACGGGTGTCTTTGAACTCACTGTGTACACCAGCCTCAAACTCTCAGAGATCCTCCTGCTTCTTCTGCCTCCTGATTGCTGGGATTAAATGTGTGCACCACTATGCCTGACTGCAAACTTTTTACCTACCTCTGTACTTACAGACCTTTCTGAAAGAGGGAGTTGACTAACATAGACACTGGTGTCTGGTTTGTGATGATTTGAATAGGAATGGTCCCCATATGTTTGAATGCTGGTCCTTAGGGAGTGGCACTACTTGAGAGGGATTAGGAGGCGTGGCCTTGTTGGAGGAAGTATGTCCTTGGGGGGTGGGCTTTGGGGTTGCAAAAGCCCAAGCCAGGCCCAATGTCTCATTCTTCCTGCTGCCCGTGGATCTGGATGTAAAACTCTCAGCTACTTCTCCAGTATCACATCTGTCTTCATGCTGCTGTGCTTCCTGCTATGATGACAATGGCCTGAATCTGTGAAACTGTAAGCCACAACCTCAATGAAATGTTTTCCTAAAAGTTGCCATAATCAATGTGTTTCCTTACAGCAGCAAAACACTGACTAAGACAGGATGTGTGTGCAAATGTGGCATTCAGGCACTGGCTATTGACTAAACAGGCCGTGGTATCCAGCTGTGGGTACAGATGTGGCATGCAAGCTCTGGTTATTTTAATATTCCTATCATCACCTCTTTTTCCTGCCCAGTTTTGACATTATTTCCAGTTTGCTCATTCTAAGCAGCAGCAATCTGTATTTTCTCTCCTCCACCTCTGCCTCTAGCTCTTCATCCATCTTCCTTCCTCATCCTCCTCTTCCTCATCCTCCTCTTCTCCTCCTCCTCCTCCTCCCCCTTCCTCCTCCTTCTCCCCTGGCCTTCTGCCTGCCATCCCAGACTCTGTCAGCAAACCCAGTCTTCACCTGTAGCCCAGAGATTATTTTAGACCTCCATCCATGGTCTGGGTTAGATTTCTCTATCCAGGTAAACCTCCCTTATAGAGCTTCAAAAAATGCCTTTCAAAGAACATTTCAAAAATAATATAGAAACAGAAAAGTAGTTTTAAAATAGTACTTTTTTCTTCATGAACTTTCTTATTGTGAAAGATGTGAGACTCACTTCTCTGCTTATATCTTTTCTGAACACAGTACCTCATGTCACCAAAATACTGTGTGCGCGTTGGCATGTATAGGAACAAGTCAGATCTCACTATATGTTTTATAGCATTAGTTTTAACTTGACATTCACTTAGAAAAGGGAACTCTTGCCTGTCTTTGCCTGTTCTTACTGATAGCTCCTACAGAGCAGGGGCTTGGGTTTCACAGCTGCCTAGCTCAGGGGTATCTGCCTGTTGAGAAGTAGTAAATCATTTTTGATGACTCAAGGAAGCTATATATGTTTAAATATCTAAGGAAAAGCCTGGCCCCTCACATGCATTCTAAAGTAGACTCTAACCAGGTCAGTTAATGTTCTCAAACTTCTATCAGAGATACTTTAATTTATCTCAATCTTTAGTAAATGGTAATTAAAGATACTTTCTTCAGTGTAGATAATGGGTGGGGAGGGGCCCTCCTTCCTGCCCACCTGAGTTCCCTTCTGCTACTGGAAATTCCTTCTTTACCTCTACATGTTATTTGTCCAGACCTTGTACCGAAAGCTCTGTATGGAGGGACTAACTCTCATTTAGACCATAGAGACTTTCTCAATTATATTTCTCAAAAAATAAAGTCACCGAATAGTGCATATTTCTTCTACTTTGGAAAAATTACAAAAAAATTATAGTAGTTTTGACTATCATTTGAAAATGAACACTCTCCAAAGCTCTCTGGATTCATTGGCTTTAAAGAGCCTGACTAAAAGTACACCATGCACCAAACGACTACAGAACAGATTCTTCTTTAGGGCATTTAGGATGGGCTAGGCTTTTCTTCTTTTCTGTCTGTGTGTGTCTCATTATTGGCAATGAGTTCTGAAGTGTCAGGCTTTTTCCACCTTTGTGTAAAGTTAATCAAAGGCACTCTCTTAGTGGCCTTGAGCTGTTTTCCATGTTGAATCAGAGCCTTGTCATGACTACTCTTTGGCTCCTACACAGAGATGAGGGTTAGTGCAGAGCAGTGCATGTGTGTCAAGAATACCTAACACTAATAACCAAGTTATTTTAGAAAAGCCATCAGAAGAATCAGAATACATGCAGGGCTTTGGTTTGGTGTGGGCAGACATCATTAGTGTGTGTGTTTGTGTGAGTGTAGGGGGGGTGTGGTGTGGTGTGTCCATGGTGTATGTGTGTGGTGTGGTGTGTATGTGTGTGGTGTGTGTAGTGTGTATGTGGTATGTACATGATGTGCGTGTGTGGTGTGTGTGGTGTGATTTGTGTGTGTGGTGTGTGTGTGGTGTGGTGTGTATGTGTGTGTATGTGTGTGGTGTGTGTGGTGTGTGTAGTGTGTGTGTGTGGTATGTGTATGGTGTGGTGTGTGTGGTGTGATGTGTGTGTGTGGTGTGGTGTGTGTGGTGTGTGTGGTGTGTGTGTGTGTGTGCGCGCGAGGTTGTGTGTGCTCTATGACTGTGGATTCGCATGCCACATGTGGCAGTCGGAAGACAGCTTTGTGGGTCTGTTCTGACAATAGACTTCAGGTCGTCACGTTTGCATCATTGTGTGGCAAGTGCCTTTATTCATCTCCCCAAGCTGGCCCTTTTGCCTTTAGGATCAAATTAGGAGGAGGATGTTTGCTTATGGAGAAGCTGAGCCTTTGCTTGAGCACGTTGCCCTTTCTATTGCAGATGCTAACATGTTAATCTTGTTTGAACTTCACAGCAATCTCATTCCAGAAATGATAAGTTCCAGAGCAGTAATTGGCTGGGGCTCAGCATCCAATGTGGTATCAGGCAGTGGCTACAGTGGAGCCTTGGCCCCAGTGTGAATGCTGACTCTGCCCTCTGGAGAGTGTTTGCCATTCAGCTGAGGTGGGTGGTTGGTATAAAATGGCAGAGACTCAAAAACTTCTAAACTCATCATATAGGACACACACATGTGCACATGCATGTATTATGAATTTTCAAAATTGGTTATGCAGGAGAGGTAAATTTAGCAGCATTTCTACATTTTTCTTCAGAAAGGAAGAGAAGCTAAAGGCTTTTCACAGGTCTTGCTACCCAGAGAGTTGAAAACCAAACAGGTAAAAAAAAAATGAAACAGTGAGTCATTGTTTGCTTTATTGATAATTGAACACAGTCCAGCTGACATCAAAAGGTTTCTCTCGTGATATTTTTCCCTGGATGTCAAGAAAGTTCTTTGTATCAAAAGTGGAAAATGTTGGTTGGAACTTATCTCTCCATTTTAATTTAAACCTCACACTACAGATTTTCTTCTTTAGCACAGATGAAGGTTTGGAGGGTGTTAGCTATAGGACAGGGAGTGGACAGTGGAGAGAAAGTTGACAGTATCTGTTGTCTATTGTTTTGTAGTTTGAATCTTAACCTGTGTAAATATTTTATATTATTAAATAAAAAGGAGATGGGAAAGCAAGTCCCTCAGAAAACAGTGTAGGAAATGAATATAACTGTGCATCACAGAGAATTTGAAATATTTTGAATCTGCATCCTTTGTAGAAAACAGTTTAAGGCAAAATAAAAATGGTCATAAGGAATACTTAAACTGCATTCAGTGTTGTCAGTATTAATTTATTGTTAATTATAAATAAGTAATTAATATAGCTAGGGACTAAGTTCTATATAAGAAAAAAGGCTTCGGTATAAATTCAAGAAAATAACAGACCAATTATCTTTCGTTTGAATAGGAGATATCAGTATACATGCATGATTTATATTAGTAGACATGCAGTGGTATCCAGTATCATTTAGTGCCTACAGTACCCAGAGTGTGGCCTCCACATGGCGTTTCTCACTGGTAGGCACCAGGGTTCCTTGAAGAAATGGCTCATTCCCAGTCTGGAATATGGAGCATATAGAATACCTTGGGGCATCTAAAAACTGAAAACCAACAAAGAGAGAGCTGAGAAGCCAGCCTGAAGGGGCTGGGGGGGGGGCAAATCATGGAACAGTGAACATGAAAAGTTTTGAAATACATAAAAATACTTGAGTTTATATAATACTTAAAGAGCCAAACAAGACAAAACCAAGCTGGGAAGTGGTGGGGATAGTTCTAGGTGTAGATTAAGGAGAAACAAGGAAATCCGGCATCGATCTCCACGTTCCTTGTTGGCAAATCCATCGAAGAGACTTGGCGGGGTAATACGTGGAAAAGGATGCTGGATGAAAGACATGGTTTAATAAATCAAGCGACATGATGGGGTCAGTAGCAGCCAGGATGGGTGTTAAAGTTGGAAGATGAGGTGATAGTATGAACCTACAGGTCCGTGTCATCAAAAACGAGCCAACCGGAGACTGTCACACAGAAACAGCAGTACCTCAAAGGTGCTCTGGCCTGTGTTCTTGTCCTCCAAGGAAGCTGAAGCAAATGTGATAAACACCATGTCTAATTACAGTGGGTCCCCACTTACCCATGGAGATACACTGGAGACAACTCTGTCCCCATCCCCCACCCCCGGCTGTGAACTGTATGGCATAACCAATCTAGCATCCTTACTAGTTTTCTTAGGATATACGTGTGATAAAGTTTAACAGTAGCAGCAGTAGTAGCTAACATTGACCTAGAGTAGTTGCGGTACACATAATAAAAGTTCTGTAATTGCGCCAGCCTCTCAAAATGTGAGTGTGAACTCTCCTGCTGCCTTTGCTTTCCCCTTTGGTGCTGCTGGAGATCAAACCCGATGCCACTGTCACCAAGTTCTTTTCCTTTCTTCCCATTCTCAGAAGATTCTCTGTTACCATGAAAACATCAACTCTTACAGGGAGCATTTATGGCATCTGTCTTATATATCCAAATTTTCAGCTTCCCTACAGTTGCACTTTGGGCCATTATTATGTCAAATAAAAGTCACTGAATCATGAACGTGAAGATACCGTAACAGTCAATTAGATCACCAGTATGGCTTCTGACTGATGGGCCGGTAGCACACTTGTGACTTGCGTGCTCACCATCCCCCACCGGCAGACCGAGCCGACCATTGAGAAACTTTCTCATTGCCACTCACAGCAGTGTGCAGTTTAAAATGTACACATTTTTCCGTTTTTAAACTTTGGTTAATTGTTGACAACTGCTTCTGATGAGGGAGATTCCCTGTTTTAGTTTATAGGAAATATAGGAACAGCAGAACGTGTTTAACACCACAGGATTTAAAGTAGTCTGTGCCTGAACATTGAAATTCTGCAAAACAACTTGGTTCATCCCTTTAGCCAGTAAATGTTACAGAAGAAAGTAGCAAAGGGGCCTAAGCCAGGGGCAGGGAGGCCTGTTAACCAGTTGCAGATACCAGCCCTGTTTGGAACTTAAGTCATACTGACCAGCCATAAATCTTTCCTTTAAAACAACAGGGGGAAATGGAATGCAGATTGTGTGTTATTAAGGGATCCTTGATAATTTCATCCAGTGTTGACAGTACTGAGATAGTCCTCAGTAGTTCTTATCTATTGGACATACTTACAAATGAATTTAAATGATGCCTGAGATTTTCTTTAAAAACAGCCCATCATGAGGCCCAAGACACATTGTCTATGCATAAAACTGTCAAAGAGTAAACCAAAGAGAAAAGAGAAACAGCCCATCAAAGGTAACCAGGCCTGGGTAGGCCATGGATGAAATCAGAGTGGCTGAATGGATTAATAGTGTTTGGTGGTGAGATTGGGAAGTTCTTTATGGCTTTTCTTCACGTTATTGTGTATGAGAATTGTACGTGATAAAACAATTATATTGTGTTGGCCTGGATTTAACTGGAATGACTCGCTGCCATCCCCCCAATCTTCTCCCTCTCCTTTTACCCCCCTTTCTAGTTCTTCAAAAGACAGTTGCTGAAACCACATCGGTCCCTGTTACACTCATTTCATACATGAAGAAAACAAATCTTAAAGATCAAGTTTCCTGTTCACTGAGGAGCCACCATGACAGAAGTACTTGATATAATTGGCTCCTCATTCAGGGACTGTGGGGAACAGTATAACATGCCCAGAGTGTTCCAGACAGCTCCTCTTGTCTCCTGAAGTTTGAGAAGGGGTGGGGAGGGACAGCAGCCTCACTTCTTCTACTGTGTTCTACTCTCTGAAGATTCCATCAGGCTGGGACCAGGCTTTTCACATTCAAACCTTTCAGATACTTAAGATTAAACCAGGGTCTGTCTACCCACTGGAATCTGAGATCACATGCAATGTACGTTTTTCAGAAGCATAAAGATTGCTTTTACTTTGTTTGTGGGATAATTTTTAGCAGCTCCATAAGGACAAATCAAGCTACACAGTCTCTGTGTTTCTTGTGAAAGTGTGGAAGCTCTCCTTGCTGTGGCAGTTCCGAAGGCCGAAATCAGAGCAAGCTGTGACTGTGAAATATGTAACAACTTATGTCACAGTCATATTAGAATAAAACCCTGCAAACCAATAAATAAATAAATAACATTTAATTATTCTCACTCTCCAGTGAGATGTATATAGTAACCATTTTCCGTGGATGAGGGAAAATATTGTATTTCAGTTTCTTATACGCTGGAAAAAAATTTAGCACCATTGTAATAATAATAATAATATATAATAAAACCCTCTAAAAATGCTAAAACAGACAAAGTCTTGAGCTTCCTCTATGCTGTGATTCTCTTTACTTCCTGACAAAAATCATTTTGTCTGTTGTAAAACCTGGGGGTGCCTGAGGGCATGTACCAATCTGTGTTTGTCTGCCATGTGTCACACTCTAGATGTCAGGAGTGGCAGTCATCCGTCAGGGAAGAGGAGCAAGCTGTCTCACTGTGTTCTTGCTGCAGGCTGTGAAAGATCCCTACCTTCTGCTTCACTAGATTCAGTGAGAAGCAAAAAACACCTGAAACATGGTGCTTCACGGCTGGGCTCGCAGCAAGATCTGTGCCCTGGAGATGTCTGGCAGGTCTGTGGAAACTGTACTAATAACGTTTCTAACATTGTTACGTCCTTCAGAAGTCAAGGCTCTAAATATTGTCAAGACAAATGAGGAAATTTTACTCAGGGATAAGTAGGAATTAAAAACTGAAGAATAAATATCACTAATAAGCATTGAGTCTTACAGTACACCAGATGCTAAGCCTTATAAATACATAATCCCACGCATCCCAGTAATCCCATTTTATAGCTGAGCTATTGAGTGACTTGCTCAGGGTTAGAGAGAGGCAGAGATGGGTTCTAGGCACACCCAGCTAATCCTAGAGTGTCTTCTATCCACCCGGTAGTCCCTGTGTCAACAGAGGGTAAGGGACACGTGGTAATACGCCAGTACTGATGTGGTCCTTTACCACCTCTGTTCTGGGCCGGATCTCATTTCTTCACTTCTATAGCTATCCTGAGGCAAATACAGGGATGGATGGCAGAACATGGACTGCAGGCTGACCCACTGTTCAGGGCAAAAGCCACATGGCCTGGCTACCTTGCAAGACAGTTAAAGGCCGTTAGAGTGGATATTCATTGCAGTTATGAGGAAGAAAGATGACATGAAGTATAAGCAAATGGCAAAGAAATGCCATTTAACTATAAATACTGAAATAAAAAATCTATCTTTACCCAATAAGGATATGTCTGGTTTTTACCAATTTCCTAGAAAAGCACAGTGACTATTTACTTTGAAATCCCAGCCCCCTCGGGCACAACTCAGCCTGACATACTTTCCTCAAAAGAATGACACTTTGACTATTATAGTTTCTAGCTGCAGGTACATTTAGAAACATTGGAAGGCGTACAATACAGAATTTTGCTTTTATTTTGTTTTAGAAAGATGAGAACTGTAGATGAAAACATATATGCCCCGACACTTTTAAAAATTGTTTTCAATTGGCAAATTATTGTGGGGGCCTTTCCCTTATCTGTGAGGCGTTTGAAAATGTGTTTTCGATAAGCTTAGTATTTTTAGGAGTAAAGAAGATACATTTTTACAGGCTTGTGTAAGTAGAATATGCTTTGCTATTTCTGTAATAACTGATGATGACGCAGGCTAATTTTCTCTAACATCAACAATAAAAATCATGTCCACTCTAGCAGCAGTGAATGTGAGTCATGCCGAGTCATGAGTGGTCCACAGGTCACTCAGTGCTTCCCCTCATCCTCCACAGCCTATTGCTTCTCCACAGGGGTGCTAATCCTCTGTGTGTACTCCTTTCTGGCCCAGGTCTCTCCTTGCAGCCACTTGACCTATCTGAAACCAATTTCTTCACCCTCCAAGGTGCCCTCATTGTTTCTGTTAGTCAACTCAATAAAAGCCAGAATTATCTGGGAAGAACCCCAATTAAGAAAAAAACGCTTCAGCCCGGTATTGCTGGTGCAGCCTTTAATTCCAGCACTTGGGAGGAAGAGGAAGGTGGATCTCTGTGAGTTCCAGGGCAGCCTGGTCTATAGAGTGAGTTCTAGGATGGCCAAGGTTACTCAGAGAAACAAGAAGAAAATGCTTCTATCAGATTGGCCGGTGGGAAAGTCTGGAGGAGTGTTTTCTTGATTAATTAATGGTGATGTGGGAAGACCCAGTTCACTATGGGCACTGACACCAGATGGTCCTGGGTTTTCTTTGGTGGTGGTGGTGGTGGTTTGTTTGTTTGTTTTAAGGCAGGCTGACCAAGCCAGTAAGCAGAAAGATGAAGTAACCCTTTCCTGCCCAAATTGCTTTGGTCATGGTGTTTCATTACAGCAGTAGAATCCCGGAGACACAAGGGAAGCAAATGTCATTGTAAAGGGAGTCATTGGAGTCAGGACATGTGGGAACATTTGAGGGACTGTGGAAATGGGGCCTTGCTGTGGGCCTCATGATAATGAAGGTCCTCCTGTATAGCCTACTTCACAGCTCTTGGCTCTGTTCTCTTGTGACTTCTTTGTATGTCAGAGACCATCCTGTTTTTATTTACAAGCCCCCCCCCCCTTCCTGTTGTTCAGTTCCGTGTCAGCTAACAGTTTTCTTTCCCAGAGCGTGCCTCAGTGTTTTTCCACAAGGCTGTGTTCCCCTCAAGCTGAAGCTAAGCAATGCCTGATGCAGTCATTTGCTTTCACATTCAGTGGTTTCTCTCGAGAGTCAGCAAGAAATCAGGAGGTGGGTGCCAAGAGAAAGCATGGCCACCGATTTCTCCAAATTCACTGGGCATTCAGCCTCAATTTGGCAGGCCCTAAGCTAGTGTCAAAGAGTTGGGAGACATGTGGAGGAGGTTACTTGTCCCTAATTTGAAACAGAAAGGGCAACTTATTGGTTGGGAAATTGCAGAAAATGACTATTTAAGTCAAGTTTAAAATTAAATACTAAGTACACGTTTTATTCTTTAAAAAAATTAAAAACATGTAAAGCAGACCAGCAGTTCCCTGGGGTGAGTGTGGGAGGTGATGGGAGGAGGGCTGGGAGGCAGAGACCAGCAGAGATGGTCAGATAAGCTGTGTGGATTTGCTTCACATCCTTACTGGCTTCAGTTGTAAATCGGTGATGGACGGCCTGCAGTAAATGTGTACAGCTCACTATACTTGGGATGCTTCAATAAACTTAGCTTAGAAGCTCTACCATCAGCATTCTAGACAGGACAAACTTTTGGGAAAGAGATGTTTATAGAAAATAGTGTTTTAGAAAGACAAAACAAGCACAGCCCAAATTATTTTGTGGTTTTAAAAATTTCCCTACAGATCCCTAGTATGGGGCTGATTGGAGATCTCACAGTGCACAAAAGCAGTCTGAACTGCTTAGAAGGGCATGGCAGCCCTTCTCAGGCTCATCACAGATCTGAGCTGCCCCTGCCATTTATGTTGAGTCTCTCCCATAGCTCAGTGGATCTGTCCTCTAATGGAGTTTTTGGAGAAATTCTAAGCAGCTGGAGTTGTGGTGCAGGGGAGGATGTCGTGGGCACTGACTCAGGCCACAGAGCTGTAGCCCATTTGAAGACCATCCAGTGGCTCCAGCTAAGCTAGAGCTTCACTGGTTGGACACTGAACAGGGTCCCTTCCAGTAACCAAAATGAGCGATGCTCATACCCCTTATCTCCAAGAACCAGAGAGGTAAGCTTGAAATACAGCTCTACCAGGTGTGGCCTGTAATCAGACCTTTTTATCGGGACCTCCAGCTCCACAATAATGATGGAGACTTATTATTAATTATAAAAGCTTAGCAGATAGCTTAGGATTGTTTCTTTTAATCTTTTTTTTTTTTTTTTTTAATGACTCAGTTACCTTGTGCGGCTTGTTCTGTGTCGCTGGCATCATTTCCCAGTTCTGCTCTTCTTCACAGTGTACAAAAAGATTCTTCACCTTGAACTTATTTTATCTTATAATTTTTTTGACTTTGAGTCCCTGTTTCTTGGCGAAGAGTGAGAGATTCTCTCTCCCCCTTCCCAGATCTCTTCCTAGTGATTCAGAAATTGAAATCTATGGTTTAGTTCACAGATTTTCCCTTAGGCAAGAGGCATTTTTATTAAAAATAGTCAAGAGTATGAGAACTTTGAAAAGAAAAGTGTGGTTTGTCAGGTTCGTGACCTGTAACTTTTCCCTGATTGTAGAAATTGACTCTTAGGTTCCAGTTTTGGCCAGAGGTTAATTTCTTCTGATAAGAATAATACTTTACACGTAAAGGATAAGAGAAAGAGGTAGTTATTATCAGCAGCTATTTGAAAGCAGTGGATACGTTCTGTGTAATTCATGCATGCACCCTTCCTACTACCTCAAACAGCCAATCACAATGTTCCTCCTCTTCCTCAGTATTTATTCAGGCAGGAGACCTCAGCTACCCTGGGAACTTTAGAGAGAGAAGGACTCATGACATTCTATATTATTTAAGTGGATGCAGCCATTACTATGGAAATCCTCCAAAAACTAAAACTCTGTGATCCCACTATTGGGAAATTAAATCAGAGTGTTGAAGAGATGTCTGCATTCACAGCATTTGTCATAATAGCCAAAGAGAAAGGATCAACTTTAGTGTCTTTTACCGACGAGTGGATAAAGAATGTGTATGTACACCCTGTGAATGCTCCTCAACTCCAGGAAATCGGAAGTCCTGCTATTTACGGCCTGGGTGAGACTGGGTGACAAGGTTAACGGGTGAAAGGTAGGCACAGCAAGGTCACCACTGCCTCATGGTCCCACTAACATGTGGAACAGAAATCGCAGAAGCCAGTGTGGAATGGTGGTTGCGGAGGCCAGCAGCAGGGCTAGTTGGGAAGGTGGGTGAGAGGACAGACACAGCATGGTGACTATAGTTAACAACACAATGTCTGTCTAAAAATTGCTGAAAGTAGATTTCAAATGTCCACACCACGAAAATAAATGTGAGGTGGTGATATGTTAATTATCTTGATTCAATTTATGTATTTATCAGATTACAATATTTTCTTATATTTATATATTTTCTATAACAGTAAAAATGAATATTATATTACTTCAAAATAGAAAGAGGGAAGAAATTAATGCTGATAGGTTTTTCTGTCTCAAGACTAAGTTCTAGGAAAGTCTATGGTGATGCAGACTGGACTTCTAGGAAAGTCTATGGTGATGTAGACTGGCTGAATTTCTTTTACTTTCTTTGTTCCTCTGCATTAATGTGTAATAATTTGAGATTCCAAAAAGAAATTTATTTTTAAGATTAGAAATACTTCTGCGAGTCCTAAGATATTGTTAACCACATATAAGCTGCCATAATTTCTCAAAGCATTTTTTTGCTTTGCACATCTCTGGAAAGACTTAGAGAATAGTTTGTATTTGAAGAACAGACTTCTGGAAGGGTAGCCTGGTATTGCAATGAAAGACTTGGGATAGAACCCAGAAATTCAGGTACCTGGGACTTAGCAATCAATCGTGGGGCTAGAAGGTCAGAGAAAACTCTCGGAAGGAAGGGAAGAAGATGGAGACTCTTCCATTTTGTATTTGCCCTTGTCTTGGCTGGACCACTCCATGGGAAGATTTATGTATATCTCATCCCCAACTGCTCCAAACAACTTAGGACTGTCAAATCCAGCTGGTGCTTGCAGTCATAGGTTGATATGTTAAATAGGTTTAGTAGAAACCCACCCACTGCTGATCTTCTTAAATTTGCCTCTTTGAGGCTTAAGGTTCCACACTAGGGATTTCCAAGGTCATTGTAAACTGCCATAGTTGGAGCGATTGTTATGATGGATAGGGTGGCAATAGCTCCTATAAGAAAGGGTAGAACTGGATATGTGGGAGATGCTGATCCGGTTATGGACAGTTGTTCAGGGAAGCGATTGAAGTGGATGCTATCATTACCCTCAGTTAGAGGTGAGGAAGCTAAAAAATGTAGACATTAATCACTTCCCAACGCTCCATAGGTGCTAAATGGCAGAGCTTTGACCCAAACCTGGTATATCCAGGTCCAGTTTCTGTTCTGAACTCCTAAATTGTCTCAGCAGGCCTGAGGTTTTCATAACAAAAATAGAATTAACACCTTTTCCCCAGTTTATAGAACAAGTTAGCAAGAGATAGGATTTTCTAGACTGGAAAAATTCCTCTCTCAAACCTTTGTTCTTACAGTTATCTCATGGATAGTTGTGAATTAACAAGTTACAAGTTAATTAGCATAGTTATTTAAATGACTTAAATTTGCATCACCACTACTAAGGATTTAGCCAAATAAACGATACCATGGCTAAAGAAAGTGAGTCATTTGTGGCCAAAAGTCAAGACCAAGTGAAGGGGCCAAGAAAATGAAGGTCTCCATGAGGAAAGTGCTTCCCATGCAAACACTCAGACATGAGTTCCGTGCCCAGAACTCACATTTAAAAACCCTGTATGCTGCACACTTATAAACCCAGTGCTGGGAGAGAGAGGAGGCTTCCTGGGACTCGATGGCCAGCCAGTTCAGCTGAATCTGAAGAGGGAGCCTGTCTCAAAGGATACCGTGGAGAGAGATTGAAGAAGACACCTAGTATCTATTCCAACTCAAGTGTGCACACACTAAAAAAGCAGACATAAGGAAAGCCAGAGTGATCTCTACCTTGGGAGTAGAAACAGAAGAATCAGGAGTTCAAGACCGCCTAGGGCTGTATGAGAGCCTATCTCAGGAAACAGAGTGGCGGGGCAAGAATTCAGGAGACTTTCCAACTGTAGTCTGCTCAGCACACACATGGATTGTGAGGAGCCTTTTCCCAGTGTCCAGGATTTCCCACCATCTGTGGTGGTTCTGCAGCAAGCCAGGCTGTGAGGTCTTCCAGCATCTTATCATAATTTTGATTGAGCATCAGCCACGAATTCGAGGAATGTTCCAATTTTAGTAATCTCAAGTGATTCCTCAGTAAGATTGTCACCTCATCATCCACAGACATAAAACAAACAAAACAAAACAATAGCCCTGGCAAATGCCTATAAAGAAGGCTTTCCTTCTCTGCTTGGAAGTGGGGTGTTCCCCCACCATTTAGCATCTTTGCTTGACAGTGACTTTGACCCTTTCTTTTCCTCAGATAAATAGCGGGGTGTTGTAGTAAGAGGTTTCTGGCCTGCATTTTCGGGTCTAGCCTCAAGGTTTAGGCCCGCAGACCCACAGAGACACACAGATGCTTGCACTAGTTTTAGGCTGATCGGCCTCAGGCCCAGGCATATAACTTGCTAACTGTTTACCCTTAAACTAACCCATGTCTCTTATCTTGTTCAGCCATGTGGCTGGGTACCTTTTCTTAGAGCAGCATAGTTGTCCTCTGCTTCTTCTGGCTTCTCTCTGGCATTCTGCTCTGTTCTTCCTGTTCTCAGAGTTTTTCTTAGTCTGGTAGCCCCGCCCACACTTCCTGCCTGCCTTTGGCCAATCAGTGCTTTTTATTAAGCCAATGGGTGGGACAATTATTTACAATGAAGCAACACAATCCCCCACAGGGTGTCTTGACTCTAGTTTCTCTTTGTTTCTCTCATATCTCACACTTATTAGAGAGCTGGCTTCTCATTTAAGTACAGCCATGTCACCTCCCCAGAAAGGTCTTCTCCGGCTACTTGGCAAGGTATCTGCTGTGGGAGTATGTTCTGGTATGTTGTAAATATTTGTCTCGTCTACTGGTTTAATAAAAATGCTAATTGGCTGAAGGCAGACAGGAAGTATGGGTGGAGCTACCAGACTAAGAAAACTCTGGGAACAGGAAGAGCAGAGCAGAGAAGCCAGAGAGACACCACAGAGACACCACAATGAGACTCCAGCAGAAGCAGAGGAAAGAAGTTGAAATGGTGCTCTGAGAAAAGGTACCAAACCGCATGGCTGAACAAGATAAGAGTCATGGGTTAGTTTAAGGGTAAAGAGTTAGCAAGTTTTATGCCTGGGCCCCTGGTCAATCAGCATAACATTGATGTAGGTGTCTGTGTATTTCTGTTGGACTGTGGGTCTGCGGGTCTAGACCACAGGCTGGATCACAGAAACTTAATACTATAGGCAACCCTATTGCAGCAGGCACTCTTCTAACCTGTAGCCTATTTTATTTGAGTTTATATAAGAAAGGCGCACATGCATATGCACATTCATGTACTTTTGAGTCCACATACACACATGTATGCATACAAAAAGCCAATAATTAAAGCATGCAAACTATTAAGTATCTAGATTCTGCTCTTTGCCTATAAACACAGAAGAGCATTCTCTCCAGTGCTGCATCTCTGGTGCCTAGAATAATACTCAGAATATTCAGGAGATAAATATTTTTTACATGCATAAACAAAAGAATGAATTTTATTTGTGATTGAAGGTGCGAAGATTTGCACCTAAAGACATCTGTGCACCTTTACCCCAGCCTCATTTTCTTTTCCCTAAACCCATACTTATTTGCATATTTGACTCTATAGTGTAAAGGCTTGTTGGATGTTTTCAGTAGATTGAAGAAACACTGGACTTTGGTGTTTTGTTGTTTGGTTGCTCATCTTCAGCAGCCGTATTTCATCCTGGACACCAACCAGAGGCCTCTCACTCAGCTTGTCTGAAAGTTAGCAAGCCCATGACTGTTAGCATGCTTCTTGTCTGGTGGCATTTAAACTCACAATGTTCAACACCAGCACAGGACACAGCAGCTCCACCTGTCCCTTGAGCCATGACAGACTTTCCTTTTTACCTTCCCCTGACTATTTTTAGTGGTCACTCTGCTCCTTCCTTTCCCTTCCTTCTGTGTTTCTTTTCCTATTAAAAAAAAAAAAAAAAAAAAAAAACCAAAGTAAAGCAAACAGCCCTGGCCAGGTGTAGTGGCGCATGCCTTTATTTCCAGCACTCAGGAGGCA
This sequence comes from Phyllotis vaccarum, assembly GCA_033318265.1. NCBI lineage: Eukaryota > Metazoa > Chordata > Mammalia > Rodentia > Cricetidae > Phyllotis > Phyllotis vaccarum. The sequence goes on from JARWLC010000014.1 coordinate 30,004,036, forward strand.
GAGACAAGTGGATCCCTGTGAGTCTGAAAACAGCTGTATCTACAAACAGTTCTAGGGCAGCCAGGACTGTTAGACTGAGAAACCCTGTCTTGAAAAACCAAAACCCAAACAACAACAGCAAAACCAAATGAAGAAAAAAGACAAAGCAACCAACCAAATCCAGCCCATGCATTTTAGTTCAGTCCGATGAGTTTCTAGAAAACCTCTTTCCCAAGCTTGAATATAAAACCAAAAGCTATGCTCAAATCTGAACTTGAATGTGATAATAGAGCAGCTTTCTGTGGAGTAGCTGCTGTAAGGGTAAGGGTTTAAACGTGACCACTAGACTGAAGTGGGTTTGAAGTGTCGCAGTTCTGTCTTAGTGGGGAAGTTCCTAGCAGATTAGACTCTTGACCTCATCCCCAAACAGGCCCTACTTCAAGAATTTTCACGTAGATGAGGGTTATGGTGGACGAACCAACTATGATCTCCTTATCCAGTGGGTGTGACCAGAGCTGTACTGGTGCACTCAGTGGATGGTATCCTGTGGGTGTGATCATAGCTGTGCACTCAGTGGATGGTATCCAGTGGGTGTGACCATAGCTGTGCACTCAGTAGATGGTATCCAGTGGGTGTGACCATAGCTGTGCACTCAGTGGATGGAATCCAGTGGGTGTGACCATAGCTGTGCACTCAGTGGATGGTATCCTATGGGTGTGATCATAGCTGTGCACTCAGTGGATGGTATCCTGTGGGTGTGACCATAGCTGTGCACTCAGTGGATGGAATCCAGTGGGTGTGACCATAGCTGTGCACTCAGTGGATGGTATCCTATGGGTGTGATCATAGCTGTGCACTCAGTGGATGGTATCCTGTGAGTGTGATCATAGCTGTGCACTCAGTGGATGTTATCCAGTGGGTGTGACCATAGCTGTGCACTCAGTGGATGGTATCCTGTGGGTGTGACCATAGCTGTACTAGGGTACTTAATGGATTGTGTTGGGGGAGGGGTTCTTCTTTCTTTTTCTAGGACTTTTGTCCCCAAAGAATTAAAAATTATATCTTGAAAACTGACCAACTGGGAGTTTTGTTTAGTTCTTCTATCACAGTGGACAGTTTTGTTAGCTCCTTGTATCCTTTTGCAGGGTATAGACAGAATCCTATTGTTTGAGCAGTGAACTTTTACATCAGAAAATTGTTATATGGGAGAACACTTTCCTTGTCAAGGTTAACTTTTTTTTCCCTAAGTTTTTATTGGAAGTCCTATTTCCTAAGGTCTAGGGCAAGAGGGTCTCTTTTATGGTCATTACTTTCATTTTTGTGATTCCTTTGGCCTCTGATTTGTTAAGAGTTTCGACCCTCGCTAATCCCTTTTTGACACTTGACCTTGTTTTCTGGTGCTCACACTCAAGCCTGAGATCACCTGATATCTCCCTGTGCTACCTGCCTTGGCTGTTGTAGCATCTGCTTGGCATAGCCGTTGCTTCCTCTGGGGTGAGCCCCTCCGCTTACATATGAGCATCGGGTGTCAGGGGACACGAAAATGCTGCTGTTGGAACATCTGGCATCAGACTTAAAGGAAGTAATCTTAGGCAAAAAACATCTTGATGAGAGAAGATGATGAAGCCCCAAAGGCCTGGACCTTGGCAGAGTTACTCTGTATGAGTCAAGCGGAAACATTTATTGGTTGCTGAGAGAGTGAAGGTTACTTGTTATAATAAAAGGCAAGGGAGGAGGTGGGACAAAGCATCCCTAAACAGGAAGAGCCATGACACAGCTGTATGTGCATTGTGGTCTCCAAGCCTTTCTCTGAAATGTCGAGTGCTGGTACATGCTGTCAGGGAGAAACTTCTGGGTGGGGGTAAATTAAAAATTTGTGTGTTAGCAACATGATTAATACAGTACAAGGTCCAATGATATGGGTGTCATAGCCATCCTGGCAGGAACAGAAAGATTCTAAAAGAAGCCTTATACTCCTCCCTTCAGCTATCAAACTATTGGGGCAAATGACCCCAAGAGTTAGAAGTCCCTTGGGAATCTCTTGCTGGATTAGGAAAAGGTTAAGCCCTTTGTGGCAGCCAAGAAATGACTCCATGTAGTTCTGACAACTTCTTAAGACCATCTTGTAGGACAGACCAGGAGTCAGTGGTAGATGAGATCACACCTTGACTGTTGCTTAGTTATGTATTTTTCTTGCTCTTTATTTAAATATGAGGACCCAAAGATGGCCAGGGTGGGGGTTACTGGACCTCTATATCTGTTCTTCGACCAAATGTAGTCACACTGAAAACACCTCTAGGCTCTGACTGCAGTCACTCTGTGGTCAGCATGGCCGGGAGCCCTGCAGTAGAAGAAGGCCCTGAACACGTAACCCCACCAAATGCTAAGGAGGCTCTGGGTTTGTAGAAGCTCTACAGTGAGTTTCTGCCATCTTTTCCTCCATCTCAAGGGCAGTGAGTGTCAGAGCTAACATCTGGGCTGCATCCTGGTGATTCTTGACACATCAATTCATACCAACCGTATGAGTACATTCAGTAGCGTGCGCCATTTTAACATTTAAAATTTGGTGCTAGTGAGATGGTTTGTTGGTTAAGGCACTTGCTGTGTGTGGCTAATTGTCTCAGTTTGATCTTGGGACATGCACACAAAATCTAAAGGAAAGCACTAACTCCCAAAGTGCATACCCCCTGCGCGTGCACACACACACACGCACACACACACGCGCGCGCACACACACACACACACACACACACACACACACACACACACACATACCCCAAATACATTTTAAAATGTTTTAAAAAGAATTTTAAACTACTCCAATGGATAATTCAGCAATTCTTCTTATGTTTTATGTGTACTTCTTGATGTGTTGATGTGCCATTAATCTGCTTTAAAAATTTTAAATTGCACAAAGAACACTACAGCAGTGTATAGCTAGGGCAAAAGGACACATTTAGGTCAGATGAACTGGCAGGCAGGTGTGTGAACAGAAAGCCCATCAGGATGCACTTTCCTCACAGGAGGAGCCTTTAGGATGAGCCCACATTCCCTGTATAAGCCTGCTTTATTTTCCACTCTGGTTATCCCAGTCCTTAGGAGAAAGATCAGAGGGTCAAGGTCATTCTTCCATATACACATTCAATTCAAGGCCAACCTACACTACACAAAGACAGTAAAACATCTGTACTGGAGCAACCAATGTTTTATTGACATTTGTAAGCTGAGGCAGCACATAGTTGGCCATCTCTGAATGTGCCACTTTATAACACGATATAGTAGAAAACGTTAACAAGTACACAATAATAGCTTTCCCCCAAATCCAGAGCATTCCACATGCTAGACAAGCATTCTGCCACTGAGCCACACCCTTGCCCTTGTTGCTTTGAGACCAAGTCTTACCATGTAAACCAGGCTGTTCTTAAACTCACTACCTAGCCGAGGCTGGCCTAAATCTCAGATTCCTTGAACCTCTACCTCCTGATTGCTGAAATTACAGATGTACTTCACCACCCCAAAGATTTTGCATTAGACATGGGAAAGTTTATTATGGAGGTAGCATAAGCCCCCAGAGGCTGAGAGAGAAGGCAAACAGCTTGTCTCCCTCTCAAACACAAAACTAAAGTTTGTTTATTATGGAATACACTACATTAGAGTTTGGCAGAGAATTAGAATCAGTGATTGATGGATGGATGGATGGATGATAGATATATAGATAGATGATTGACCGATTGATACATAAATGGTGGATTGATAGGTGATAGATAAGTAGATATATGATAGATGACAGATGATAGACAACAGATAGATCATAAGGAGGTACATAGAAAGTGATAGATGACAAATGATAGATAAATAGATATGTAGGTGGGTAAACATAGATAGATGCATACATATTTACTTAGTCAACTTGTAGGAACAGGTACAATTGGTTGCGGAGGCTTAAAGTCACCTGAGATCTGGACAACTAGGGAGCTGGTTGTGTAATTCAGTGGAAAGGGGGGAAGGGGAAATTTCATTCTTTCACCCTGGGTGGGTCAGTCACACTGGTAAGGGTAATCTTTGCTGTCTTCTGAGTCAGATGGTGCTCTCTCCCAAAGCACCCTGACAGACATATCCAGAAGTAATGTTGCAGCTACCCAGTATTCCTCACACCCAGTCAAGCTGCCACACACAGTTATCCATCACCTAAGTTTTTTCAATTTTTGTTATTATTTTTTTCACGTGTATGGGTATTTTGTCTGCATGTAAGTCTGTGCACCACATGTATACTGGGTACCATGGATTCCCCTGGAACTGGAGATGGTTATGAACTGCCTTGTAGAAACTGAGAACTGAACCCAAGTCCTCTGGAAGAGCTGCCAGCACTCGCTGAGCCACCTCTCCAGGCCTGTAAATCCTAAGTGTGTAGCTATGCTGGCTCTGGATGTGGGTGGTTTATCTTTGTGGTGGCGTTTGGCATGCTCTTCTGTTGCTTGTATTTCCTGTGAGCTAGTGGGTAGATCTCGAGGTTCGATTAGATTCTGGTTAGGTATTTCAAGCAAAAGCATACTGTACAGTGTGCTGTGCACTTTCCCTGAACATGTCATTGACAGCTCCATTCACAGTGCTTACAGGATTGATCAGAAAGCTGAGATTTGGGGCTTTATCCTCCATGACAAAGTTCCCATCAGCCTTTGACATGACCCAGTGTCAACTGATGATCACTGCTGGGTTCTACTAGTTCATGATTGTAATACCACATTTCCACATTTATTGTTATCTCTGAGGACCTTTCTCCTTTCAATGTTAGATTATCTTGAGATGAGTTGGGAGGTTCTGTGATAAATCCTGAGCTGTGAGCGGTGTCTCACCTCAATAGTTACCACCTCAGTGTGAAAACAGAGAGAGGCAGCTGGGAAGCTAATTCAGGCTGCTGAATGGACATTCCCCTTCCTATCTAGAAAAGACAAGCTTTGTAACAAGGTAGAGAGTTGTGAAGTGTGGGGTTAAATGCACCCTTGTTGGAACTCTAAGCATGCTCCTTGTTCTTGTCTCCTGAGCTGAGAGACAGGTGACTCAGGCCTTTTCTCAAGGGGAAGTTTTGTTTTTCTGGGATTTGCCGAACAGTGATGGGACCTCTTATCCCTGGTGCACATCCTTTCTCAGATCCCATTAGCTCCCAGACTGCCTCCCCCTGACAGGAGCAGGCTCCTCAGGGCAGGATAAGGGTGTGCAGACACGTTCAGCAGTGGCTTTTGTTGCCTACCAGGGCCTTTCCAGTGGGAGCAGTAGCTATTTCAACAGCCAGCCTTTGTTTCTGTTTGCAAGGTTCCTGGGGAGGCATGGATATAGCAAGCCTGGTGACTCAGGAGCTCTCCATAATATTTGCACTTGAGACAAAGGAAGAGAAGACTTTGGAGCTTTATTCATTAGCCTAGTTTTATTTTCCAGATGAAATACTAGTCTTCAGCTCCTTCAGTGGTAGTTGTTAGGATTAGCCAATTGTGGAAATTGATCTGAATACTAAGTCCCGAGAAGAAACTGGATGATGATGCACACATTTGTACAAACAAGATCATGTGTCGTCTCTTCTTATCCACGTACAGACTGCAGTCCCAAGAAATCAAGGTTGACTCTGCGGGGTAGGATAGAGGAGTAAATTCCACTTCTGATCCATGAAAACCTGCCGTGTGTTTTCTTTTTCTTGCTCCCTGTTCCTCTGGACTGGCTGGAGTCAGGACCACTTTGAAAGTTGTCTTTGTTTCTGCCCGGTACCTGGTTACATGGAGGTGGTCCTGTGTTCCAGCCTGCCTACCTGCATAGGTCGGTTCGTGAGTAAGAAGAGGTGTGTTCCGCATGCAGGCGCATGCATTGTTCTCTTTTTTTGAGCCATTTACACTTACTCTTAGCTAAGGATCCTAAACCATCCAGAAACGCTCCAAATGCGCCACCTTGCCAATAAATAGTAAGCTTTAACCCATGAGATCTGTCTCCTCTGGCATTCTGAGAAGAAGCTCCAGATTACTTCCAGCTGAGGTGGAAAATAAGTGCATCTGCAGTAGGCAGAGCATGCCTTGTCTTAAAGATGTTTGTTCCTTAGTCTGAAGAACGTTTAAGCCCATCAACAGAGCATGCAGATAGAGTTTGATATGGAAGAATGTCCTGAGCTATGTAGATGTACTTGAACACATCACAAGAAAAAGTGGAAAGGGGGGCAGAAAGCCAGGTCATAGAGATGTGAAATGAGAAGAATTTGACTCAGTATCTCTGGCTTGGAAGAGGCCGTGAACCAAGGGATACACAGGCGGTCTGCAGAGACCAGTAAAGAACAGTCCAAGAGAATCTCCCCTGACTGTAAAAGGAACACAGTCTGTTGATGCCTTTGGCTTAGCTCACTGAGACTTATGTTTTGACCCACAAGAATGTAAAATAAGAAAATTGTATTCTTTAAGGTCATTTGTGATTGTTATGGCAGCAATAGAAAACGGTACATCACCCACACGTAAAGTACTAAAATAGTTTGTTTCTATGAGGTAGACACAACGACAGGCCTCACTATAATGATTCCAAATGTCTGGGGGTCAGAATCCTGTTACCAGGCAAATCTGAGGGAACTTTCGAGTTCCTACCTCAGTGCTCTGGCAAGTGCTCACATGCCAGCCCATGTGAGTTGCAGAGGAACTAAAGAATCTCCATGACTCATGAGAACAATGCAGCTCAGCCCTGCGTGTCTGCCTCATGCATGGTTGGCATGCTCATCAGGACTAGCTGCTAATAATGTGGTCAGGCCCCTGGGCAAGGAGCACAATTAAGATTTTGTTTCCTTCTAAATCATACCCGTCCTCTACTGTTGAAATGTGGCTAGCTGCTTCGTCTCCCAATTAGAGAGTCACCCTAATTCACACCAAGCAAAACAGTTGGAAAATAAAACCGCATGGCTTGGCCAGGGGAAGGGAAGAACTAGAGGGAGAGCCGAAGTGGAATGCAAGGCTCCGACATTCCGATCTCCCCCAGCTTGCCCGTGGGCTGTGCTGGGTCTTGCATTAGCCTCCCTGACCCCTGGCTTCTCGGAAAGCCAAGAGGATGAACTGTATGTATGGAGATGGTGAGAGTTAATGGCGGTGAGGCAGTCTAGTGCCTCTGCTCTCGAGGGTTCTCACAACACCTCAGAGCATCCTGGGATGCTGATGAGTTCAGTAAGTTATTCTTAAAGTAGTTAACAGCAGTTTTCTTGCTATAGTTCCAATACAGTAGGAAAGATCAAGTGCATTTGTCTTTATCTAATTGTTGAGGTATTCTTTTTCCCCATACCCAGGAACCCTGTAGCAGATCAGCTTCTGCTGAATTGGGAGCCAAGAAATATTTCTAGATTATTTGTTTAAATATATGTGATAAAGCTCTGACTGTAATTAGAAATAGAAAACCATTATAGAAATTACCCTGAAGGGAGTATATGCTTTACTTATTTTTATTTAAATCACTAATTTATTAGTGTTTACTTTACTTCATAAATTATTTCTCTTCTCTAATTTTTAGGCTTCTCCGAGCTTGTTAGTTGAACTGCTCACTTCTCCCATCCACTTCATTGACTTACTCAGAAAAAAGGAAGATAGGATTTTATACAAAAATAAATATGTAAATAGAAGCAAAGCAAACGCTAGCTAGAAGTAAAAACAAACAAACAAACAAACAAAAAAACCCAAAACAAACAAACAAAACCCATAAAATTCTCTGAAGAAATATATACTCCCAAGGTCACTAGAAATCTGAATTTGTTACATGAGTCTGGAAGGTAAAACCATGACCCACTGTGGGCTGTTGACATTTTTGTACCCCAGAGGCCCTGCCTGCTTCCTGGCCATGAAACTGGGTAGTAAATGTCTTGGTGGTGATCTAAGTGTTGGAGGGAAAGAGGGGTCATGGATTATCATGATGTTGTGTCCAACAGTACTACTACGTCATAGATCTTCCAGCCATGTCCAGCTGGACAAAGCACAGCAGGTCCCTAGAGGGATGCTATGACTCAACAGGCCTGCCGAAGGAAAGAACAGTGGGTAACTTGCTGTATCTTTGATGTTGGCCATGGCAACCACTGGTCATGAGCTGACTAGGACAATTTATTTTCCTGCTTTAAGAAGTTTCCTAAGACACATGATTCGTTTCGCCCAGGGGCCAAACCTGTCAGTTCCCAGCAAACAGGTGTAGCTAGCCTTTCTAGAGTCAAACCTCCATGTGGTCATTCTGTGCCCTAAGTCTGCTGCCCACCAAGCAAGTTGCTTCTGCTTCACTCTGCCCATCCAGAGCATAATATGTCCCAAATGTCTATGCTAGGTGCCTCTGAAAGAATGCTTAAGAATGTTTACATCCTGGCCTTTTAAATTTTCTGTCTTAAGAGAAATCATGGCACATTTTATAAATTGAAATAAGCTAACAATTGTATGTGAAGTAAATCTTCTATGGTACGATTTGCTAAGACAGAGTTTGATACCCTTACTCAATATCATGTTAGATTTAAGATAAATTAGCAAAAATTTACATGTATTATTTATACGATTTATCCCAGTCTCCACTTCCCCCCACCCTCCCAAAATGATGGCCCCGGAAAATATTGAGGCTGCCTTAGAATTAATCACACCACATTTTGTTATGATCCAGTGCTTCCTAGTTCTGGCCTCTGCTCTCTTGAGCTTCTTTGCAGAAAGGGTTAAAAGAGACAGAAGGAGGTGTAGCTCCCTCAAACCAATGTTTGAGTCTTGTAAGGCATTGCGTCATAGTAAGATTTGGGATACAGAAGGAGAACTTTTATTTTGTAGACTGAGTGTTTATGCCTAAGATGCTTGGTCAGTTTTGAAAAGGAATGCATACCTAGATGAGGACACAGGCTGTTGTACTGCCCTTTGGTTCCTGACTCTTTGGAAAGGCCATCTGAAGACACTTGTGATTGGTCACAGACATGATGTTTTTATTAATTAGTGTTGTGCTACTTAATGAAATACACAAGGCAACTAAATTGCAAAAAGAAAAGGTTTGGTCTGGGCATGGAGAGATGGCCGAGCCATTAAGAGTTGCCTGTCGCAGACAACATTCAGTTCTCAGCATCCACTTGCAGGGTCCCTAAATGTGAACTGAGCTTCAAAGGGTCTGGTATCCTCTTCTGCCCACCCTGCAGGCATCTGTATACATCCACATAAATAAAAATTAAAATTAAATCTTTAAAAAATGATGCCACAAGTACACTCAGTAAGGGTTGCTTCTCAAATCCCAGCTGCTGTTCATGGTACAAGGTAAATAACAGTAATAGGCCCTGCATACTAGAACCAAGAGATTATACCTCTAACCAGAGAGCAGAGGCACTGACTGGCTTTTGCTTTTTGTAAGGACTCTCTCCTAAGACTTTGTAAAGTGTCTCTCTCTTTCTCTCCTTTTCTCTCTCTCTCTCCTTTTCTCTCTCTCTCTCCTTTTCTCTCTCTCCTTCTCTCTCTCTCTCTCTCTCTCTCTCTCTCTCTCTCTCTCTCTCTCACACACACACAGATCCAAGAACCTCCTAATAGACTCCACCTTCTATAGGACCATAATACCTCCCAACACTATCATCCTAGGCACCAAACCTTTACTGTATGGACCCTTAAGGGACGTGGTTAATCACTGTAGTGCCCAATAAATAACCTATAAGGAGGAACATAGAAGGGTGGCTGGGGCAGACCTAGGAAAGCCAGAGGGATACCCCATGTAGATGTTGCAGGTCAGCATGGTGAAATGCTTAACCTGCGACAGAAGGGGTGTGGAGACTTCCTCCAGTGCAGCCAGGCCAAAGTAATTATGGCTTCAGTGACACCCCCCCTCCCTAAAAGGCCCCATTCTTTAAAATGCTAGATTCTGAAACATGGAAGCAACCTTCAGCTAGTGACCTGAGACACGTGTACTATGTGCAAGGCACTGTTTTAAATACTAGAGTACCCATGTGTATGATCTAACATATGGAAGAGACAGATGCTGTGGTGAAGACCACCTGTGTAATATAACTGAGTTGCTGGAGTCTGGCTTCTTAGAGGAAGTAGTGTTTAAGCTGAGACTTAAAATCCCACTAAGTGCATTGTCAGACCCAGGTGTCTATTGTGAACCTACTATGTGCTAGGCACTGCTTGGATACTTGATTGACTTTGGGAAAGCAGAGATCTTCACTTGGGGACAGTGCCACCTAATTGGTAGAAGGTACTAGTTCTCAGAGGTGTATATGTGTGTGGTGATGACGACACATAATTATGAAACAGTTATCTTTATAATATGTTCAGAGGAGTAAAGTTTTATAAAAAGAGAAGACTATAGATCTGGGAGAGTGATTTCAGTTAGTGGGATCACTGAACAGGAAGGAGTTAGCTGTGTGCTAAAGCTGTGAAGGGAAGCTAGCATGGAGGCCCTCAGTTGGAACATGGCTGACATGTGTATAAAGAACAGTGTGGCCAGTGTTTGGACAAGAAGCCAAAACCATCACTGAAGGTCAGGTCTCCTGGGCCTCACAGGCCATTGAGAGGATTTTGTATTTACTCTGTAAATAAAGTGAGCGTGTGTTGGGGACCCACTGCAGGGTTTAGAGAGGGATGACATGATGCAGCTTCTTGGGTTTTCAATAGGATCACTGAGCTGCTGTGTGGAGAGAAAGCTTTCAGGGCACACGAATAAAGGAGGGAGCCCTTTGGGACCCCGGTGTGAAGTGAGTGGAGGTTCTGGAGAGTGTGTGTGGGGGGTCTGGTTGGACTGTGAGGATGGAGGTGCCATGACCTGTCAGAAAGAGAGCAGACGTGTGTGGGTTAGGTCTGAGCAGCTGGAAAGAGAGAAGCCCATCCAATGAGATGGAAAAGCCACAGGGGTGTGTAGGTTTGATATCATAGACCAGAGACAAGAATTCTAAGCAAAAGAAATGTTTTTATTTAAAAATTTTACTGGATTTTAAGCATTTAAAGAAAATAGCCATACAGCTCTTAATTGACATGATTTTTCAAAATGGGGAAATGTCAGAAATGGGGTGAATTGAGGTAAGAGAGCTGCTTTATTTTACTAAAACTAAGGACACCCAAGAAAGAAATGAGAAAAAAAATATGGCATTTCAGGAATAAGCAAAAGTCACACTAATAATACATGGGAAATTCCCCTTACAAGATAGGGCTTGTCTGACTAGAGTTTCTTCTCTCTGTTCTGCCAATGAAATTATGGTTAAAAAGGTATCGGTCCCAAAGAAAATAACAAAAGATAAGAATCAAAGGTTTGAAGAGAAATGCAGGAGGCAAACAAAAGTGGCGGAACCCAGAATAAGAGTTCACGGTGAAAGTCTCTTGAGCAAGGGATGCAACTCTGTTGCTTTGTTGAATGCTTGGTGAACATCTCAGCTGTTGGAGGATGGGATACTGACAATTTGTTATCAGGAGGCTGCTAGTCTTGCTCTGGAGAGAGAAGGCTGGGGCCACAAGATGACTGAACATCTTGAGACAGTGGTCTTCACAGAAAGTATGGAGGTAATTTAGGAACAGGGGCTTGGTTGGTACTTGATGGGGATCGTTAATATAAAAGACTCAAGACTTTCTGCAAACTCAGAACTAAAAAGTATTATCCTTTTACTAACTCAGGGCTTTCTTTTCTAACTTCTGTTAGATGGTTATTAGAGCATCTGTTTTTTACTTTTCAACTTTTCTTCCATAGTGTCCATTTTTGTTGTTTTAAATTAAATGTTTTCAAAATAGGCAAATCTGTTGTCAGGCTTCTGGTTCTTAATTTTTTTTTCTTGAGCTGTCTGTTCTATTTTAATAATTCATATTTTTTATTTCCAAGGTATATAATTGGTTCTTTTTTATATAAACCTGCTATCTTCTTGGAGCTCTTTGGTAGCATGTTACACTTATTTTGATTTGTACCTTTCAGTGTTTTATTTATTTTTAAGGCTTCCTAGTGATGAATTGCAAAGCTTTAAAAAAATAAAGTTTTTATTATGTTGACAGAATAAGGGGCAGAAGTAGAAATTTTGATTTAGATTTTTATGGTAGTTTTATAGACTTGGAGGTAATTGATAAAAGATGTATCTCTTTATCTTCTAGACCAGATCAAATAAAAGGAAATTCTATTCTTTTAACTTTGGCAATAATAAAACCGAAGCTTAAGAAGTATAAAGAAGGACTGGAGAGGTGGCCCAGAGGTTAAGAGCACTGGCAGCTCTTCCAAAGGACCTGAGTTCAATTCCAGCAACCACACGGTGGTTCACAACCATCTATAATGAGATCTGATGCCCTTCTCTGGCCTGCAGGCATACATCAGGCAGAACACTGTATACATAATAAATAAATGAATCTTTATATATATATTATATATGGATGTACATATGTGTGAGTGTGTGTGTGTGTGTGTGTGTGTGTGTGTGTGTGTGTGTGTGTGTGTATGAGGCTGAGCCTGAGTTTGGCACCTTTAACTGCTCAGCCGCCCTAACATGCTTTTCCTGAGATTTATGCATTCTTTTTCAAGGACCTGACCCTGATTGCCTCCTGCTGTGCGCTTCCATAGCTGACTGCTGTATTCACCTGGATCTACCGTCTTTCACATGGTCTTGGTTTCCTATGCTCATGCACCATACTCCAGTGTTCTGGACCGTAGCCGCTGTGTTTACCCAGCATTCAGCTCTGTAGCTGCTCTGCTTATAGCACATGTAGTTGTTAGACTGGGAAAATGAGGGATAGAAGCCAGGAAGCATGGCACTCTGAGAAATGCGGCCTGCACAAGGCACCCAGAAACAAATGTTTCCAGTAAAAATGTCAATGTTGTGGTCCTTTTTACAGTAGACAACTTAGCAGAGCCTGTCCAGTTTTGATGTTGGTTGTGGAAATGTCTGTGAAATCTCCCCATGGACGGCTGCTCTCTGCCAAGGGCCATCGGAGAGGAATACAAGTGTTGGTCACCACACATTTTCAACATATGCTGAAACAAAATAAAATAAAAACACAAAGGATCCCTGGGGCCTGGAGATGTGGCTCAGGGGTTAGCACTTGCTTCAATTGCAAGACCCGCATTGAGTTCCCTGCAATTCTATGGGGCTCATCATCACCCATAGCTCCAGTTCCAGGGGATCTAGTGCCCTCCTCTGAGCTCCACAGGCACCAGGCACACATGCAGTACGCACATAATATATGTACATAAAGGTCTAGTGTGTGTGTGTGTGTATATATGTGCAGCTAAAATGTGCATTCCCACAAAATAAAATTTAAATCATAAATGTAAGGTTATTTAAATTTGCTCTAGCTCAAGAAGTTAGTGGTTGGTACCTGTAGGGGAACAGTTTCCCCAATGTTTAGATGTTAGAAACGTTAATGTTTCTCTGAAGTGTTAGAATCAATAACATTGAATTTTTCAACTTTATTACTATGACCCTTTCAGCATAAGTTTGATGTTTTTTTCTTCTTAAAATATGATTAGTCATTGATCAAGATAAAAAGTGAAGTTCTTGGCTTTGTAGCAAAGTGGGGTAAGCATACTATTTAAGACCTTCATTGAGGTCTATTGTAACTTAAGACTCAGAATCCAGTGTTGTAAGCTGTTCATAGCAACCTAGATTCCGAAGAGTCACGTGGTGAACACAGCCAGAGGCTTTCCAGAGGACAGGGGTATCCAGAATCATCTAACAATAAGAAGCCCCACTGGAGACCTAGTCATTGGCAGTTCCTGAGTCAGGAAGAGAGCCTGGCAGTGCCAGAGGGCCACACTGGTGCTTGCCTTTATGACCTCCAAGTTCTGATGCATAAGCTGTTCATTGCGGTTTAATATCCAGGGGTGACGTATAAAAAAATGGAGAATTTAAATGACTGTAAGTTGTCTGTTACTCTTTCATATGTGTAGGACATTTTCCCTAGACAGTCCAGTTTTATTGTTAGAATAGGGATAGGACCTGGCTATTGTTGTCTGCATTGTCTATCAAGAGTGAAAATACGGAAGTGACTACATTTTCATAATAGAGACAAGCTGAGAGGAAATAATGAGATTGGTAAATGAGGAAATGGGCTGAATTAGCAGAAGTCTAGTGCCTGTGGGTTTAACTTTCAATGAAGGGCTGTGTTTGCTTCATTTCTTGAAAAAAGGGAGAATGATACATAGTGCCAAACAGACATGCCCATCCATTCTTCATTGAGTAATAAAAATATTGGTCCTGGGGCATGGCTCAGTAATAGAGCACTTGCCTGGTATGCAGAAGGCCCTGGATTCAATCTCAAAACTTAAAAAATAAATAAATAAAAATTTTTAAAAATGTGAACAAAAGCCCAGTTAGTGGTTTATACCCCACCTCAGGAGCTGATGGAGGGGATTACCACAAGCTTGAGGCCAGCCTGGGCTCCATAGTGAGTTCTTGGCAGGCTAAGGCTACACAATGAGATTCTATCTGAAATCAAACAATTAGCAGCAATGATTAAAAATCTTTACTATAATTATGGAACAGTAATGAGAGTGAAGGCCACATTTTCATATGGCAGCCAAAAACATACTGTCATGTAGCCTCCTCAACCACCAGCTGGAAAGTTGTATATACCCCTTAAAGCAGTGACATGACTGTCAGCAATAGTCTCTGTTTCTAGGATACCCAAATTGCTAAATTAGTTAATTAATCTGTGTTTGCCATGAGACTGAACATTGCTCTCTATTCCTTAAGCTCGAGACACCTCTGCAGGCCCCTACCAAACTATACTTCTTGAAAGTGCTCTTTTGAAAGCTGGTGTGGCTGCTGTACTGGAAGCAGTCTGAGAGGGTAAGAATGGACCATGTTCATTCTGCACTTCAACAAACACCTAATAGCTGAAACATGTATCATGACAGGGTAAATTTACTCTCTCCCTTCAGGTGGTAGAGTCCACATTATTCCCAAGGTCAGATAACATAAATGTCAGAGCTGGTCTTATATAGCCAAGGGCCACCTTCACCCAGTCCAATAGCTGCCTGTGTTTCCTTCCCAAATCCTAGACCATGTGTTGTGATGATCTGTTAGCTAAGGCACAGCTGTCTTAAGTTCAGCCTGAGCCCATGCCTCAAATGTGCAATGCTGAACTCTCTTGTCTCAAACTGGAAATATTTCTAGGCAAATAAGTCCTATAAAGGTTCGGATCTCTGGTCCCCTTTTTACTTTTTCCCCTCTACTGGAAATAGAATCCAGGGCCTTGTGCATTCTAGGCACTGAGCTACACCCCAGTCCAATGAACCAGGGCTCCTATGTCACTGGTTCTGGAGTAAGGAGGTGGGAATGGCTTTCTTCTTTAGTCTCCAATCCTAGAACTGCTGCCAGCATTGTTTTAAAGAAACCCTGGATTCCTAATCCTGTTCCTGAGACTTTTACTGAGAAAGATAATTCTGGTTCAACTTTAGATTTCTGGACTCTCTGATGGTGCAGAGCAATACCCACTTAGCAGAAACTATTTACATTCAAATTTTGCTCTTTTCCTGAGCTGGTGATACTGTTCAAATGGTCTCTTGCTGTATTGGGCAGCCGTAGCAAACTGCAGCTCATGACCAACCACTGCCGTTCTACAGCTGACCCTCTACATCTAGCCTGCTGCCGAGCTGCCATATCTAGTACATCAGGGTTACTCAATGCCTTCTTTAGTGATGGTAGCTTAATTTAAGATGTCTTTATCAGGATATAACTCCATTCTAGTTTAACGGCCCATATGCCCATCAATAAATGTGACTTATGGAGTGGTTAGGCAAAATTTAATTGGCAGCAGGCTGCAAGCCAAGACACCTTAGTAACTGTAATAAACTATTGTGCAGCTGTATGGTGAGCTATTATTGAGAAGCAAAAGAAGTAAGCTGGTAAACCATGAAAAGACACAGGACATTGACTGCTTACTGACGGGTACAGTAAGCCGGTCTGAAAAGTCTACCCACTGTGACCTCCAACTGCATGGCCTTCACTCTGGCTGTGACAGGATCGGAGTGAACAGGGTGAAAGGTTGGGGAAGTGGATTCTTTTGCTCTCAGTTTCAGACAACTCATCCTGTGGTTGGTTGACTTCATTGCTTTGGGTCTGAGGCAAGGCAGAAGCATTGTAGCAGTGGGTGCATGGGATGGAGGTTGCTGACCTCATGGCAGCCAGGAGCATAACACAAGACACATCCTTCAGATACACGCTCCTTACCTCCTCCCATCAGGCTCATCACCTACAGTAGTGCTTATTCAATTATGAGTCTATCAGTACACAGACCCATGAAGTTAGAGCTCAGAGAATCCAATTACTCCAGCCTAACTCCCTATTTCTGAATTCTGTCACATGGAAAGCCAGGCCCTCAATGCATTAACCTTCTGGAGGGATGCCTCAGATCTAGAACCGTGGCATCGACATTCTGAAAAGGCAAAACAATAGGAATAGTAAAAAGGCTAAGGTTGCCTCGTGTTTAGAATGGAGATAAAGGATGTCTAGGACAGATACTGAGAGCAAGGAGCTGTGCTGTAACACTGTCACAACTTACAGTGTGTAGCACAAAGAATGACCTTTATACAGTCTGCGGATCTAAATGGATAAGTCAGTTTTCTAAAAGATTGAATACGATAAGCATAGAGTGGACCTAACTTCCCACCTCGCACACAGTAGGTGCCAATGAATGGTTGTTTGTTTGTTTTGTCTTATTTTATTCTTATCCACTGTTGTTTGAGCATAGGGTCTGTTTCTCTTTCAAAAATATAGCATTGCTATTGAATGAGAACTAGCTGCCCTTTACAATGACAGATGGGTACGGAGGGTGTAGTGTTCTTTCCCTTGGACCCTGTCTTAAACAACTTAGTGATATTGCTAAAACCAAGAAAAGGAAACTGGCTCATGGGGAAATTTTGATTTAGACACCAAGATTCATAGTTGGTGTGAAGTCCGGGTCTGGACGCGCCCCGCAGTTAGTCACCATGCACTTGCAATAGGCTGCATCTTGAGTTGATTTTTCCCCAGATCCTGTATTGTTATGTAAAATGCTTGCTTTAATCAAGAAATGCTCCAGTATGGTTTCCTTGGCTATCTGTGCATGAAATTTCCCCTCTTTTGTTTCGGAGATCTTTTGCAAAGTTTGTTTGCTTGCTTTAGTGTTTTTGGTTTGGCTCAAAATAATGTGGGAAGGAAAGGCAGGTAATATAAGTCTGCATGAAATGCTAAATCTTATGTCTTCTTTGGTGCATAGAAGATTCTGCCAGCACCTAATGGAAGGATTATACGGTTAAATAAAAAGCGACCTGCTTTATGACTGGAACTCTTTCTGCCAGATTCTCCTTCCTCCCAAGATGCTAAGAAACCTTCCAAAGTGACCCCATCCAAGAAAACCTTGAATCCAGTGCAGCAATGTGGAAGTTGTCAAGAGCATAGAATAAATAGACTGAATTTACAGTGCACTTAGAGCTAAACATTACATTCTCTACCTTTTCTCTTGGCAGCTCTGCTTGGCTCATTCCAGAAATGTGGAAATATGAGCAATCAGAGAAAGTTGGGGCAGAAACTTCCTCTTTCTTCTTTCTATACACATTGTTTGCGTGTGCATGTGTGCATCTGTGTAGGTCAGAGGACAGTCTGTAGGAGTTGGCTCTCTCCTAACACCGTATGGGTCCCAGGTCATCAGGCTGGGTGGCAGGTGCCTTTACTTGCTAACTACCTTCCCATATGTTCCCATATGTCCATATGTTCTCACGCATACATGGAGACTCTCATGCCTGCTTCACTGTCTTTCTTTGGTCTGACTTCTGGCACTATTATAAGTTGAGTTCGCTTATAACAGTGTGAGAGGTGACGATCTCAAAGCCAAAAGACCCTCAGTGATCCAAGTGTCAGCAGAGACGTGGTCTTGGTTCGGGTTCTGTGGATCCTAAGGAGTTATTGGCTGAGGAAGGTGTGGACAGCGGAGGGAGACTGGTGAGCTTTGAATGGTCCAGGCAAAGTAGAGAAGGTGTTTCATAAAATCTGGAACTAGCCTGGGCAAGGCTAGAACCTTACTTTTCTCCAGCTGCTAGCATCCCTGGAAAGGGACTGATTGGAGCAGAGACAAAACCCAAATTGAGGGGTGAGGCGGAGAAGGGCAAAGGAGGCCAGAAGACTTGGTTGTCATAGGCGGGTGGACTCAGGTTTCTCAGCTGCCTGCGGAGTCCATACTGAGGCAGCACCAGCCGTGGAGTACAAGCCAGGCTTCAGTCCTGGCTATAGACATATTGTTTTCTCATAATTACTGTCATTAAACAGGATCCAATTTCTTGGCCTGAGCAAATTGTTTCCGCTGAGGACGCACACTCAGCTAAGGCGTAAGACAAGGCAAACCCTCTATGGAGCTGCCTGAACTTCCCATTCTGAAGCAAACAGAACTGGGAGGTGAGTGGGGAGTACAGTCTATACTGCCCCCAACCTCAGAGGGTTCAAATAGAATTATGCAGTGGGAATCCGTTGTGACTGTAATTTAACTTGTTTGAGGGGTCTTGGCACTTTTCTGTGTCCTCATCAGGAACCCTAAAATCCTGTGGGGGCAGCAAAGGCCAAGAAAGGCTCTGGAAGTGACCTCTGCTGCTGGAATTTAAGGAGCAGAGCTTCAGCTGTGCCACCTCAATGACTGTAGACTGCAGCAGTAAGCAGACACATAGCACGGAGCTGGAGCCAGGAGGCTCAACATCAGACTGGGCTGCTCTGCTCATTCCTGGTGCCTTTGGGCCTCAAGTGTCAGCACCAAAGTGTTATCCCAAAAGAGAAGTCTTTTGAATTTTGTATTTGCTTCTCTCTCTCTCTCTGTCTCTCTCTGCCTCTCTCTCTCTCTCTCTGTCTCTCTGTCTCTGTCTCTCTGTCTCTCTCTCTCTCTCTCTCTCTCTCTCTCTCTCTCTGTGTGTGTGTGTGTGTGTGTGTGTGTGTGTGCATGTGCATTCATACCCCAAAGGACCAATCTTGGGAGTAACTTTTTTTTTACTTTTCATCTGCCTGGAGCTCACAATTTGCAATTTGACCTGACTGGCCAGCCAGTGAGCCCTAGGGATTCACCTGTCTCCACCTCCCTAGTGGTTGGAACTGTAAGCAGGCACCAGCACATGATTTTTTTTTTTTTTTTTTTTTTTTTAAACGGTTCTGAGGATTAAACTCAGGCCCTCATCATTACAAAGAAAACACTTTACCAACCAAACTCTCCCCGGCCCAGCTAATTTTTCTCATGTATACTCAGTAATGCATTTCCAGCTAGTGTCCTGATTCAAGTCAGGTCATTTTTATAACTTGAAATGCTAAGGCCAATTGGTTAGTTTACTGTCAGAAATTTGAGTATTTAGATGTGAGGAGGACATGACAAAGGGGGTCTGGGACAAAGTGTTAGCCTGCCTTCAGTCTGTCAGGCAGTCCCCCCTCCTGAGGGACCTCCATTTGTTGAATTTGGGTAGGCTCCCTAACTAGGCCAGCTTTGTCTTGACATGTTTATGATGGGAGGTGAGGAGTATTAGCAGCAAGGAGTGTGATCTGTTAGGGGAGTGTCTGCAGGGCCTGGGATAGGGACCAGGAGCCATCCACCAATAGCAGAAGAGTATTCCCAACCATCTGGCAGGGAGGAACCCTCCCAGCCTCTGGGGAACTGAACAAGAGATCCAGAGGGGAGCTCTGCTGCCAAGTACCCCCACAAATGCAGTGAGACCCCCAAAACAATGTGAGAGGTGGCTTGACTTCTGGGCAGCCTCACCATCACACAAGGTCAGTCATGTCATAGGGCACAGCCATGTAAGGTGCCGTCCAGATTTGATGCTCTGATCTGGAGGCTGTGTTGGCAAAGATCTGCCACAAGAAGGAACAATTAGCCAATTCATTATGTTGACATTTCTGGCCACCACAAGGCCAGTATTAAAAAAAAAAAAAAAAAAAAAAAAAAAAAAAAAAAAAAAAAAAAAAAAAAGCCTTTTCCCTTAATTGGGGTTGTGACAGATAAAAGTGTATTCCCAGCTGACTCATGATATCCATGTGGCAGGCCTATTATCCCCATTTGGCCTGCCCTGTCTGTGTAAGAGGGCTTTCTCTGTGTGCCACCACTCTTGGCATTACTGTAAAGGATCTAGAAGAAATAAACATGGGGCCCGCTTCCCGTTCTTCATAAAGAAGAGAGGATTCATTCATAGACACAGACCAAGAGCCGGCAGGCTTTGGTGGTTGAGAGTGGGGAGAATGAAGTGAATGGGGGAGGGAGCGTCTAAAAACCAGTTCATGTGAGGAAAGCCCTAATAAGAAGCCTAGAAACCAGTTTGATGAGGAACGGGTGTATTTAATATAAAAGAAGGAGACTAAGCATAGCTGCAGCCACCACCTGAGATGCTTGGGGAGGCATCGGAATTTGGTGTGAGATGTTTCGATGCGTGGCCAAGAAGCCAGGTTGTCTGGCTTCAATTTCATCTTAGTACGCATCAGGCAGTTCTGATCTTGGCCAGTTTCTCGCCACTGTGCTTCACTTTCGTGCTTAGCAGACTGATGATAACGTGGCATCTATCTTTCGAGCTGTTATGAGAATTTAGCTTTAACCACCAGCTTGGCACAACCTGATAGCACATGGGAAGAGTCTCAGTGAGGAATTGTCTTGATCAGGTTGGCCTGTGAGAATGTCTGCGGGGGAATATCTTGATTCCATTTATTAATGTAGAGAGAGCTAGCCTGCTAGTTGGAAGCACACTTGCCTAGTTTTAGACCCTAGACTGTGTGAGAGTGAAGGAAGCTAGCTGAGCTCTAAGTGGTCATGGCTTTATCTCTGCTCTTGCCTCAACATCTACTAATGCCACTAGCCTGTGGTGATGGATTAGCCTGAAATGGAAACCCTGGTTCTCTCTGCAAGGATATCTTATCACACAACAGCAATGAAAACAGATGAATACTTGACAAACAGAATAATGCCTAGCATGGTAAGCATGGTGTGTATTTATCACGGCATATAGAAGGGTTACACCAGATAACCAAAGAAGGACCAGGGCTGGAAAATTGACCTCAACATACAGCTTAACTTTTTTTGAAATTAGTTTTCCCAAAAAGTACCTCAAAAAGTAATGAGCCACGCGATCATAGAGTTGGATAAATATTTTGTAACCCAGACCCATGTGGGCACTGCCTTCCTAGTCATATGGTCCAGATTTTGACTTTGGCATCCCTCATGTATCTCCCAAACCATTCAGACATGGGTCTCGAGCCTGCTTCTACTGGCTGCTCCTGCATGCAGCTTTCTCTATGTTATTATTATATGGACGTTCACACATGCGAGTATGATGTGTATGCGTGGGGTGGGGGTGGACACCTTGAGCATGCGTAAGTCAGAGGACCGCTTTGAGAACTGGAGGGATTAGACTCAGCTCATCCAGCTTGCTCAGGTAGCATTTTTACCTGCTGAGCCATCTCCCTGGCCCAGCTTTCTCCATTTCAATTCCAGCAGTTTATCTGCTTTTTCCCATAGCCCTGCCTTTATCTTGGGTCAAGGGCCATGGCCATTCCCCCTGCAGTGACTGTCTAAGTATCCCTCTGGTTCTACCCCTGCCTGTCTCAAGGGCAGAAAACCTACAGGGAACCGTGGAGTAGGAAAACCACATCCAAGGGCTCTGAGGTTTTGTGACCCTAGGTCATAGTGCACCACCCTGCTTTGCTCAGCCAAATGCACTGGCCCCTCCTTCCAGCACATTCTTCAAGTTACAGTTAGAATCAGGTTTTTTTTTTTTTTTTTGCTAGCTAGAAACTGGGCCGTGCTACTCTTGTTTCAGCCCTCACACCCTCACCCCCAGTCTTCAAGGTTTCCTGTGCCCTTGAGCTCCAAAACAAATCCCAGCTCCTCCTCCCTGTAGTCCTGTACTTTGTCATTTCTGGCTTCGTTATCAAATAGACATTAATCAGGGCAGCAATTTTGCTGTAAAAACACACTCTGGGGCAGATGACAGAATGTAAGCTCTTAAAGAAAGCTTACAGACATGGCCTAGTGCCGAGGCCACAGACTGAACCCTCAGGGCTGCAGCCAGCCTGCACACACATTTTGTTTAGCTTATACAACATTCTTAAATGTCAAGAAAAATTCATTGACACTATGTAAAACTAGGAGATTTTAGCCAAGGATGGAAGTGCATGCCCATTATTTTTGGCACTTAAAAGGTAGAACAGGAAGAAAAAGTGTTCATGACCAGCTTTGGTCCACGGGAAATTCAAGAGCAGCCTGTTATGTGAAGTCTTATCTCAAAACAAACAAACAAACCCCCACAACAACAAAAACCTATAACTAAATCAAACAAAACCCAGATTAATTTTACCTAAAATCTGTAATTTTCTTCTCAAAGATGTGATGTAGAGTCATTGGCTGCCTTTTCTAAAGCTATAGTTAAAGCCCTCTGAGCGGCAACTGACCCCTAATTGGAGCATGTCCTTGTAGGGGCTCCTCAGCCCCCCCCCCCCCCGTGGATCCATGTTTATACATATTTATATTCTCTATCACACCCTTGGAGATATTTGCACTTTTGGTCTCTGGAGCAGGTTCAACCCTTTCATTTTACAGATGTATGTAGAAGGTGAGTCCAGGAAGTGTCACACCAATGTCTAGGTCATGGACTATCACATGGCTCCTGACTCCAGCGCCTCTAATCTCTGTGTTGGACACACACTACACAGTTTGGTTTGATACGCTCCCTGCTGTGCCTGCTTGGCAATGTGCCCTTCAATTTTTCTTGTTTGTATTTGTAGCCACGTGGAAGTTAGAGCTTATGATCTGGAAGGCCAAGATGACATCCTAAGACTATAGCCCCCCAAAATAGGAGACTATAGCCCAAATAAGCAAGGTGAAGAAAGGGAGAATTGAATGTGATGGGGAAGTTGATCTAGACTCCAGTCTCTTCCTGTAGTGTTGTAGGAAGGAAAGGAGAAAGCTGGGTTGCTCTCTTCATGTTGACATACATGAATATGTAGACAGCTATGTCAGTGGCAAAAGGGTGAATTTTGGCATCTATGGCCTATATTATATTGCCACCCTGATGTCCCACCTACTAGTTTAATAAAAATGCCGATTGGCTAAAGGTAAATAGGAAGTGTGGGTGGAGCTACCAAACTGGGAAAATTCTGGGAACAAGAAAAATAGAGCAGAGATGCCACAGACACACCAGAGAAGTAGATGCAGAAGACACCTATGCTGCTCTGTGAAAAGGTACTGAGCTGCATGGCTGAACAGGAATCATGGGTTAATTTAGGGAAAAAGAGTTAGCAAGTTATATGGCTGGGCCCCAGGTCATTCAGCAAGCAGAGTGTAACTAATATAAGCATCTGTGTGTTTCTGTGGGACTTCAGGTCTGTGGGTCAGAACCATGAGGCTAGGCTGGAAAGTCCTGGCCAGAAACCAAATACTACAAATACACTACAGACAGTGTCATTGCTAAGAAGAAAGAAATGAACAATGGCCTTGGCAAGTCAAAAGGATTGGAGTGGCCTGTGCCTCAGAGCCTTAACTCTCATGAAGAATTTCCTCCTGGGGTCCTTTAGTAGAGGAGACAACATTCATCCTTGGAGAAATTAACCTCTATGACCAGCAGACGCTCCTAGCTCATGTGTCTTCTGTGTCCCACTGAATCATTGCTGTGAAGCTAAATGACAGATGTACTAATTGATTTCCTGATGCTCTGATACAAATTCTCTGACCAAAAGCAAAGTTGGGAAGGGATTTGTTTTGGTTTGTAGTTGCAGAGGGATAGTCCATCATGGCAGGGAGGGCCTGGTGTAGTATGACAGCAGAAGCAGGAAGCTGACTGATCACATCCTTATACATATTATAAAAAAAGAAAAAGCTGAGTATGTCCCCAGAGCCCTCCCCCAGTGACACACTTTCTCCAGCAAAGTTCCACTTCCCAAAGGTTCCATAACCTTCCCCAAACAGTATCACCAGCTGGGGCCAAATACTGTTCAAATACACATGCCCATGTGGGATATTTCTCACAAACCACCAGAAGGCTACCCCTTGTCATGACTGACTCTAAATTATCTTCCTGGCAACCATAAGCCTCTGTATAAGCTACAGAGAAGTGGGTTACTTATGAAGAGGGAAGGGGCTAAAGGACAGGTTCCCAGAGAAACAATGAGTGGGCACATGGATGCGTCTACCTTCTGGGGTGTTTTATTGGGCCATTCTCTTTTTTTCTTGACCATTGGAATCCTGAGATACCTAATGGTGTTTAATTGCACTTTCAGCATTATGGTGGTATATGTTTGTAGTCAATCCTTGCACAGGGGAGATGCAGATAGACAGATTCCTGGGGCTCACTGGCTATCCAGCCTAAAGTACCTTTTCCTTGTATTTAAGTGTCCAAGAACTTCTGAGACATAGAAGACTCTCTAATGGTTAAGTAAATGTGATTAGAATATTGTATCATTAAGAGAATCATGGAACCAAGGAGGTAGATAGCTGAGTATATAAAATGCTTACCATTACAAGCATGAGGACCTGAGTTTCACTCCTAGAACCCAGGTTAAAAAGATGGTTATAGTGGCGTATGTTTGTAGTTAATCCTTGCAAGGGGAGATGCAGGTAGACCGATTCCTGGGGCTCACTGGCTACTAGTCTAAGCTAATTAGTAAATTTCAGGCTAGTGAGAGACCCTCTCTAAAAAACAAAGTGGACAGAACCTGAGAAACAACACATGGTGGTGTCTTATGGTGTACGCGCACACACAAACACACACACACACACAGAGGCACACATGCACATAGGCATATGAGGCAGGGAGGGTGATGGGGAGATAAGGAGTGAAGGGAAGAAATGTGTTGTCCGGGACCAGGCATAGATGTAGAATCAAATTCAAACTTGTGAGTCATGGCTCAGAAATGGAAATCAGATTTATGATTCAGGAATGACATCTGCAACAGTGGACTAATGAAGCTGGTGATTTATGGGACTCATGTATGAATAGGCTCACATCGTTCCTGTTTATTTCTAGAATCCCAGGGACTTTTATCTATTTTCTCTATTAAAGAGCATACCCAAAGAGTAAGCTATAATAACTCACACCATCCATGTCCACTCCTTACCCTCAGACAGACAATAATTATTTTTTAATTGCTTCTGCTAATGTATTTAGTTGGTTGGATCTGTGAAGATGAGAAGCACTTTTTTCTTCTTATTTTTAAGAATTCTCTGCCACTGAATTCTTTCAGCCAAAGAATGTTGGCTCCCATTAATCCTTCTTCAGTTAAGGCTTTGTTTATTTGGAGTGTGAATCCATTGCCGTTCTGGGCTCTGCCTATCTTGTTAAAAGTAAGGCCCTCTTCCTTGCTAGGGTATGGCTCGTGCGGAAGTGGTGATAATGACTGAGCTGAGGGAGCATGAAGAGGCTACAAGGAGCATCCGAAGGTGGGCTGGGCAGTCGGGAGTAGTTAGTTGGAACACAGAGAAGAAGGCCTTTCCGAATAGACTGGCTCTCAAGAGCTCACGCTGGAAAAAGCCAGAAGCAGCATCTGGACAGTTGTCAAACACCAGAGTGTCCACAGTCAGAGCAGCTGAGAGTAACTCTGCCTGCAGTGAAACTGCCGAGCTGTGGAGGACACTGTGACCCAAGCTGACACAATAATGAAATAGGTGGCATTTCCCCACTGAGTGGAAAGTTGTTTTTTGCCGTGTTCCAAAACACTGGCTCCAGTCAAGTGCGTGCTTAGGTTGTATTTGTGATATTCTGCATTGCTGTTTCCTGGAAACTCTCCTTGGAGTCCACAGGGGCATTTATTCACCCCCCTCCCCTTCACCCCCATTTCACCTCCAGGCTGCAGTTAGGAACACCCCCTTCTCATGTTCAAAGTCATAGCACACTCTCAAATGCTTCCAGTCATTGATTGTGCAAAACACGAAACCAAAAGCAGATGGGACATATGTAGACGAGATTGTTCTCCATCCCTATAATTTCCTAAGTTTGATAGCACTTCAATTTTCTAACCATAAAAGCTGCTTCTGTGCTCTCTGGGACATTCACACAGAAATACTGCCAGGAAACAACTAGGAGAATATAACAAGGTATTTTCTGTTTTCTTTCTTCTTCTTCCTCCCTTCCTCCTCCCCTTCCTCCTCCTCCTCCTCCCCCTCCCTCCTCCTCCACTTCTAGCATCTTTCTGCTGGAGGAGGAAATTGAAAATATTACTTTGGCCCAGCCTTTAACCCCAGCACTTGGGAAGAAAAGACAGGCAGATCTCTGAGTTTGACGTCAGTCTGGCCTACAGAACAAATTTCAGGACAGCCAGGGAGATTACACAGAGAAACCTTGCCTCAAAAAGGAAAGGGAGGGAGGGAGGGAGAGAGGAAGGAAGGAAGGAAAGAAGGAAGGAAGGAAGGAAGGAAGGAAGGAAGGAAGGAAGGAAGGAAGGAAGGAAGGAAGGAAGGAAGGAAAGAAAATATTACTTGGGAACCTGTGTTTTTCAGAGTTTGTGTTGCTGATCTTTGTGAACCAATCATGCTCACCTCACAGTAGGGTTACATCTTGGTAAAGCTAGCTACTCTAACCTGAAAATATCCTAAGTCACAGATGCATTTTAATATACCTACCCTACTGAGCAGCACCACTTGGGAGCACAGTTGAGTATTGAGTATCTCTGGGGTAGGTAACCAGCTGGCCAGGAGCTACAGCCTACTGCCACTGCCCAACATCTCAAGAGAGAAACATACCACAAGTCCCTGGAAAAGATCCAAATTATAAATTCGAAATATTCTTTCTACTAAATGGACCTCATTCTGCTGTGAACACAGAAGCCAGGGACCATCTGTGTAGCGTTAACACCAAAGGGTGAGTTTAGATGATGTAATAGCTAAATCCATGATCCAGCCCCGGGTGAGTGGTCTTCCTGAAAGCTCTCATTCTAGAAATAGAGTATTCATTTACCAAAACCAGGGTGCTGTTGGCTGTGTCCACATCTTCCACAGTTCGGAGGATACAACTGACCTCTAGAAGGTAGAAGATGCCACAGAACACAATGAAGCACATCGGAAGAAAACGAGTGAGCATTAGAGGTATCTCCGTGGAACCACTCATCTTTGGTCAGTCACTGTTCCCATCATCTCTCCAAGCAGATATTGCCAGTCACGTCTTCACAAGGGGCTTGTCCTAAATCAATCCTGAAAAATAAGTTTCTGTTGTAGGGATCGTTTGTTAGAGTGTATCTACCCTAAACTGTGTGACCAGAGCCGTTTCCCTCTAGGATTCTATAGCTGCAGCGTGGTTTATGGAAGTGTGTAAGAATCATCTCCCTTCAGGCTATATAGCCTTCTTCTCCAGAGGACCCAGGTTAACCATTTAAGAGGTGTGTGTGTGTGTGTGTGTGTGTGTGTGTGTGTGTGTGTGTGTGTGTGTGCGCGCACATGTGTGTGGTGTACGTGTGAAATAACTTCCTAGTCATTCTTCTCTCTCTCTCTCTCTCTCTCTCTCTCTCTCTCTCTCTCTCTCTCTCAGATATCTCATTAGCATCTCAGCAGACTGAAAGAACTAAAAGAACTCAGACCTTCAGCCAGCTAGAGCTGATTTAAATCAGTCTCAGGTATTTATTAGCTAGTATTTGGGGCCGGTTATTCAATGTCTCCTAATACTAACAGCTCCTTTTTGAGAAGCTGATGATACCTGTCTTGTGGCGGTGACTCTGAGAGCATAAGTATTTCTTTACTCCTCTAATCTTGATACGAACAGAGAACACAACTTGTGTCAGAGCTCTTGAGAAGCAGAAGGGACTGTACTAGGAACTGTTGTTCCTAAGCTTTGAGCCCAGCAGTTGCTGTATTAGGTCACAGTTGTGAAGGAAATTACTTCATTTTGCATCCCTTCCCTTATCTACCCAGCAGCTAGGAGGGGATTGTATGGGCTGGCTAGCCTAGACCATGTCATAAAGACCTGTTTCACACAGCTCTTTCTCAACCCCTTCCTGGTATCAGAAAAAAGCCGCAGTACAGGACAGACCCTCCACACCAGGATGCCCGGGACCTCAACCACAGAGGGGGAGGCACATCAGTACCATGTTCCCTCCCTCCCCCCCACTTCCTTCATGGTTTTGGCTATTCCGTTAACAGACTCTTGGGCTATTGGAAATGAGCAAGCATGACAAAAGCAATCTTGGAACCCGACAAGTGGTTACAGAACTATGTTCTGCCTGCAAGATGCCTGAGTATGGGTCTTCAGCAGAATCAGAAGAACTTACCAACATGCAGACACTGCCTCCATGAGGAACGGCAGCCACATTCTTTGTACCAGAGACTCATCTGTCGCTCACATCACCAATTCAGATGGTCTTCCTGCTTAAGCCAAAGCTGAGGCAGCAGTCAATTTTGTGGAAAAATCTCTTTAATAAGAAACGAATAAAACTATCAATACTAAATAAAGTAGACCACTGTAAAACTTGGGTTAAATCCCACAGGGAAGGGTATGTGTGATTAACTGCATTATGTAACAAGACCGCCTTTAATAGCTCGCATGATTCTTTCTGTTGTTGTAAAGGGAAAGGGGCCAAGGCTGAAGCCAGAGCACATGATATTATTTGAAAGCGCTGCAGCCTCTGGAAATGTTCCTCTGAGAGAAGCCCAGAATCAGGGTTCGCTGTGATTTATGGTTGTTCTTAATATTTAATACTTTTGACGTTTTCAAAGCTATACCCGCTGCTTCCAGAAGCCTCTGGATATGTTTCTGCTGCTTTGAAAGAAACTTTTCAAGTGGAATGTTTTTTAACTATGCAAAAAAAAGAAGTTCCTGTGGTGCTTGATTTTGAGTGATCCCCATGGGTGTAAGGGATGAGACTGTAAGGCAGGGCCCCAGCTGCTTATGAGAACCTGACAGTGGTTTCACTAGATTCCAAATTCACTAGATTCCAAAGTGTCAGCTCCTTCTGTCTGCCGGAGAGTGAGGCCAGAGGCTCCCCAGAATTCCTAACCTTCACTGTCAGGTGTGGCTGGCTGGCAAAACATAGGTTAAGCCAGGACCAACTCCCATGTCTTCAAATCAGAAGCAGGACAGTGGAAATTGAGTTTTGCAAGCACAATCTACAAGAATGACTAGATGGGAATTATACATAGCAATGAAGATTGTTTTGGGCTGGGCTGAAGCACCCTGGAGGTCTGTGAAGGAGGCTCTAATACAATGATTCAGGCGTGGGGGCAAGAAAGAGGTGATGCTCGAGTGCTTTAAAGGAAGCAAAGTCAGCTTCTTTGAAGTATAATTGCCATGAAATAAACTGTCAATCTGATAAGCTATGTGGGATATGGTGGCGAATGCCTAGAATTCAGCCCAGGAGGAGTCGGAGTTCAGGGTCAACCTCAGCTACAAAGCAGGTCTGAGGCCAGCCGAGGCTATGTGTGGGATTGGCAAGTTTTTGACACATGTACACACCATCTCCACACTCAGGAGAATGACATGTATCTGTCATCTTGCAATTTTTTCTCATGGTCCTTTGTAATATTCTTTCTCATTGCTCTAGGGCTAGTAAAAAATGGATCTGCTTTCTGTTGTTATTCATGAGTTTCATTTCCCAAGCTCACAGAAATGGAGCCCTGTACATGGCGCCCCACACACACACACACTGTCTGTCTCTCCTGGCTTCCTTCCCCTAGCGTGGTTATTTTTAGACTCATTCAGGTTGACATATGTATAGTATTCCACTCATTTTATTAGATAGCAGTATTCCACTATACAGATGCACCGCACACTGTTCACCCATTCACATGCTGGGAGAATCGTAAATCATGCTGCAGCTCTTGTGAATGAAGCTGTTGAGAACGCCTGTGTGCATGTCACTGTGTGAATAGAGGTTCCCTTTCTCTGTGGTAAATACCTGGAAGTCCATTTGGAAGAGCAAAGGCTCCGTGTACACTTAACTTGTTTTTTTTTTTAAAAAACAAACAAACAAACAAACAAACAAACAAACAAACAAACAAAAACCTGTCAGGCTGTTGTCAGAGTAACTTTCCCCTTTGATGACCCACCGACCCCCAGCTGCAGAGAAGGGTTAAGTTCCTCGGTGACCCTGCCAACATTGTATGGAGTTCTCTTTAATTTCAACTTTTTTTTCCTCCCTTGTACTGTGAACACAACATGAAACGACATAATATATCATCATTAACTAGACACAGCACAGGCCGACAGGTGTGAAGGACATGTTCATCTTATACAGCTGAGACGGTTCCTGACAAAGTCATTCCATTTCATGTCCCCTGCTTCAGGCAAACGTGACTCCACCCTCATGCAAGCATCATCTTGCAGTAATTTTCCTTCTTTGCCTGGCAGCCATATCCATCTGAGCTGAGTGGTATTCAACAGTGATTTTAATTTGCGTTTCCCCAGTGACTGATGCACAGTGTTTTACATATATATATATATATATATGTAAATATATATATGTAAATATATATATATATATTCTGCCCTGTATCTTCACTTCACTGAAGTATCTGGTCTAAACTTTGGTCCACTTTTTAAATGGAGTGTTTTACACCATACTCTTAGGACATGACTCAAGCTGGATCCGATCTGAAAGCCTCTTTCCTTCAGTCAGCCTCTCATGGTTCCAGAAAATACTACGCAAGCTGCCAAGGAAGGGGAACAATTGAACAGTCCTACCCAGCTCCAGCACCTTCCGACCATCCCAGTGACCAGCATGCTGAGATAGGCGTAAAGGTACAATAGTGGCACCCACATGTTGGTAGTAACCAACAATTGTCTAGTTGGACTTAAGGCTCACTCAGCAGAAGGGAAATCATGACTGGTGTTGGAAACACCCAAATTCCCAAGGCTAGTAAGGTCATGGGTCTTAGAAAGGAACCTACTAGTGCCTCTCTCCTAGACCAGCGACTTCCTTACTGTATTCCAAATCTTATCCCTATACCCACTGAGAAATGCCTCTACCATTTCTCATCAGAAGAGCTTCTCTTTACAGCAAATGGAGACCATCATAGAAAACCGCAAATGGGCACAATATAGGAATCAATAGGTCATGGGGAGCTCAGCCCCAACAGATACATCCATAGCATAGCGCCTGTGTCTATGCCTCAGGGAATGTCAAGGACGAAGGGGTGGAAAGATTATAAGAGCCAAAAAGAACATCAGGAGATTCCTGTGAAGCAGTCTCTCCTAGAAATAGCTATGTAAACAAGATCGGAACAGTAGCACTATTAATAGTTATGCTAATGTGGGAGACAGAAAATTTCATAGGATCCCACCGCTAGACCAAGAACTATAGGCAACTAATGGCTGCCAGGAGGAGAATTGGTCTCTCTCAGGGATGAGCCTTCTTAGTCATTGTCCAATGCAAGAGTGCTCAGCTCTGAAACCATAAACACAAATAACAAAAACGGGCTGAGCAGAGTCTGTTGATGTGTGTTTGTGCATGCACACACATGTATAAATGTCATAATCAAAGACAGGCTGTCAGTGTGAGAGTGGGATGTAGAAGGAGTTGAGGAACTGGAGGGAGAAAATGATGTAATTCTATTTCAGTCAAAAAGTAATAAAGTAGATAAAACATACAAATGGGGTTGTTTTTCTATTAAGCTCTGAGGATTGTTAGTACATGCTGCACAGAAGTTGTTTGTAAGATGTGTATATAGGAAGAGATAATTTGCAGACATTTTCTCCTGGTCTGTGGCTTGCCTCGTGCTATTGTTTAGTTTTTCTGGGATAGCTCCGGACACTGTGCTGGCTGGCAAGCCTCCTGTAGCTGAGCTGCATTTCCAACCCCTGCTGTGTCTTATCTTTTAAAGTACAGAATTCTAAACTTAGACTGAGGTTAGTTTATCAGTTTCTTTTATGGATAGTGTTTTGACATTGTTTTCACGGACCAGGATATAGTTCTCAGTTACTGCCCCAGTGCTATGCCTGTCTGCTGGCTGCCATCCTGGCCAGAGAGGTGTAGGGGAGGGTGAAGGGAGGGGCACAGAAGGAGGAGGGGGAAAGGGAAGGAGAGCTCTAACTAGGAATGGAGGAATGGCAAGGCCTTTTGAAATCTCAAAGCTCATTCTCAGTGACATGGCTTTTCCAAAAAGTCCACACCTCCTAATCCTTCCCAAACATTTCTACCAACTAGGATCACATATTCAAAAATATGGAAGCTATTCTTTTATTTTTTTATTTTATTTAACTTTTTTAACATATCCACCATTGCTCCCCCTCCCTCCCCTCTTCTGAGTCCTCCTCAACTTCTTCCACCCCATCCCCCATCCATCAGGGTGAGTCAATGCAGTCTGGCATATCCAGTTGAGGTAGGACCGAGCCCCTCCCCCCCCCTCCAGTATCAAGGCTGAGTAAGGTGTTCCTCTGTAGGGAATGGGCTCCAAGAAGCCAGTTCATGCACCAGGAATAAATTCTGGTCCTGCTGCCTTTATTACTCAAAAGCCATTCTTACCCAAAACAAACCACCACACTATCCAAGCTGAGTTCAGTAAACTTTTTGTCTAGGTTTTCTCTTAGAAGTTGCAGCTTTAGGTTTCCATTTGAGTTTGTTGTACACGCCATGAAGAGGGAGTTGGAGTTCTCACCTGTTTGCATGTGTGCATGTGTATGTGTGTGTGTGTGTGCGCGCACGCAATGTGTGTGAGTGAATAAACACAGCCAATTATTTCAGCATCATTTGTTGAAAACACCATTTTTTCAGTTTATTCCATTCATCATTGTCTATTGTTTAATATAATATCTACTGTCTTAATTCTACAGCTTTAGTATAAAGACTTGGCAATAGGTAATTTGTGCAACTTTGCTCTTTTTCGAAGTTATTTTTGGCTAATTGATTCTTCACATTTCCTTGTATGTTTTAAAATTAGCCTGTTCAGCTCCTGCCTTTAAGATATGATGAGGTTTTGATTAGGAACAGTTGGGTTTTCAGGAAGATGTGTCCATGGTAAGGAAACACATTTTTATATCAACAACTAGCCTTGGGACTAATCTAACATTTGAATTATTTTCCACACTGTTGCTCTCAAGTTTATTGAAAGCCCATGTATGCAAAATGATATTATATGAGGCCAATGGTTATAAGAGAAAATAAAATGTTCTAATTTTAGTCTATATTTCACCCTTTATCCATGTCATCCCAGAGAGGAAGTGAAGACAACTCAGAACTGTCTCCCTAGGACAAGCCTATGGATGCTTATGACTGTGCTTCCTTGGGTGAGAATGGACCTTTGAAGTTACTACTTATTGGGGATTGAACATAGGGCTTGTGCATGCTACATATGCACTGCATTGAGCCCAGAGCCCAGAGGGACTGTGTGGCTACTCTGGCAAACACTGGCACTGACGCCTTATAGGGTTTCCCCCATTGTTTTCTGAAAACAAAGCATGGATGCATGTGCTCACTCCTGTGTGAGCACACACACGCACATGCACATGTACGCACACACACATTGCATGCTTGCAGGTCAGTTGGCCTGAGAAGTGTTGGGGTGGGTGATAAAGCAGCCCAGAAGCTGAGCTTTCACATGTGGGGAAAAGGGAGGTGACCAGCATGCAAATGATATCTGGGAGCTGACAAGCAAAGCCACAAATACTGGATTTTATGGAGCTTCCCATCAGATTCTCTGTAATTGAACTGCATAGGCCAAACAGAACACATATATGGTCAAATTTCATCCGTTGACTCCTGAAGTGCAGCCGCTAATGGATGGGCTCTTTTATATTCGTACCGGGTCAGCTCATTCATCAGTCAGCTCCTTAAAGGATTTATTTTACATCCTGGCCACAGTTTCCTCTCTCTCCTCTTTTCCCAGTTCCCCCTCTCTGTTCCTACCCCCCATCCACTCCTCCTACATTTCTGTTTAGGAAATGGCAAGTCTCCCCTGAGCATCAACAGAACATGGCATATTGTGTTGTAGTAAGAGCAAGCACCCATTTTAAGAACTCATTGAGAATGCACCGTTTGCCAGAAAGCATTCAGGTAGGAGGCCGTTTCTCTCCTGGGCCCTAGGGCTCCTGCTCAGATGGGATTTTAGGTTTGGCATAGAAAAGCATCTTGGTGGCACCACCCCATCTCTCCCAAATCTGCCCCCTCAAGAAGAGCATGGCTGATTATGCTTGGAAGATTTCCAGGGGACGTCTTTGAGATGGTTAGCTAATGACTGATGAGATTAGGAACCTACTCCCATCCCCAAATATACCCTATAGCAGTGCTAGGCAAGCCTCTGCCTGCTGTCAATAGCAAGAATGCCAAATGAGTTTTTTGGTTACTAAACCACAATTAAAATAAAACAGGGCAACATTGTGAAGGTGCTTTCTTTGTTCTGTTAAACTTTTTTTTTTTTTTTTTTTTTTTAGTTTCTCACACATGTGCACATGCTTGTAATATATCTATATCTTTCAAAATAAATTTGTGGTTAAAAATATAGAAAAGGGCCAGTGGTGGTGGTGTATGCCTTAATCCCAGCACTTGGGAGGCAGAGGCAGGTGGATCTCTTAGTTGGAGGTCAGCCTGGTCCATAGAGTGATTTCTAGGATAGCCAGGGCTACACATAGAAACCCTGTCTCAAAATCCCTAAACATATGCATATATATTTATACCCCTCCACACACACACATAGGCAAGCATGCACACACACATGCACACATATATATTCCTGATGTCCTGTTGTTAGTGCCTCAAACATGCATGGCTTATAAATAATAATAGGCCTTAGTGAGAATTTACGGGGTTAATGTATGTTCTCATTGCATTTTACATGAAATGAGCTATGTATCCACTAGTGAATATCACTGATGTCATTTTATTCATAAAATTGAGACACTGCAAAGCTTAGAAAAGTGCAAGCTTATCATGAACCACAGAATTTCACCGCCAAGTGGCATTCTCCAGTTTGCTTTGCCCTGCTTCGTGGTGGCATGTCCTATACCTTATCAGACTAGTTATAGGTTGTATGAGATTTGAGGACTTTAACTCCTGGATCTATTGCAACTGCTCCAAAAGGAGTCTCTTACTTTCTTTCTCTTTCTTTTTTTCATTTTTTAAAAACTAAACTCTTAAAATATATTTGTTGGAGCTGATAACTACTAGATACTGTGCAGGAGAGAGACATGGCCCTGTTACCCTAGACCTTTTAGCTTATGTGGCATATGCCACATGCCTTTGACCAAGGTGATATGGGCCACAGTGTTCTAAGGCTTTGCTCACCTTCTGTGCATATAATATGCAGTTGTCACTGGCTTGGAAGCAGGCAGTTGTTTGATCATCTGTCACAATATCACACTCCCCTTGGGTTCTGAGAAGATAATTGAAAAGCCTGCCTTTCAAGATGGGTGGAGTACCAGTAAACCAGGATTCAGGAGACTGAGACAGGGACATCTTGAAATGAAAGATAGTCTGTGTTATGTAAGACCCTGTCTTAAAAAGAACAGAAGAGGCAGGGGACAATCATTTTTCTCTTTCTTGGTTACTGAACATTTTGCTCTTAGGATCCGTGTTGCATCACACTGGTGACCTCTGGCAATTAGACTGACCTTCATACCCTGCCCACAACAGTCTTCTTATTACCAAGTCATCCAGGCCACCTGAGGTCCATCAATGAGCGGGCTTTGATGTCCGAAGTTAACAGTGTCTCAGCGTTACTCCTGTGTGGTCTTACCTTTTCTTTATGAGACAGGGAACTAACAGGGAAAATGTCAATCCACTGGAGTTGCTTCATAATTTATAGTGAGGTTGTGGTCTCTCTTCATCATCATTGCCCAAAACTCAGCAACAAAGATCTTATCCTGGGCTGTGGGTCCAGCTTATTTTCTTTAGTTTGGATATCAGTCAACATGTTTGTATTTTCATTTGGCCAAAGTAATTTTTAAAAATTGGAGAGTAATCACTGATGTGAAATAATATCATTTCTTTATTTTGAAAAAGGGAACAACTCAGATCTGTATGTCCAGATGGTGTTTCCACATAGGGAATCTTTAATGTCTTCTGCAAATCTTCTGCAAAGGAGCCATCTGGACATTATGAACAGCTGAGGTAACCATTACCTTCAGACCAGCCAGCAGTGTGGACATGAGTATTTTAAATGTCTGTAGGTGACCTCTGCATTCCAGGGAAATGGCAGACACTTCAGAACTTAGTGTCTTAGCAACTATGCTCTGTCCTTAAGTTTCAGATGTATTTTTAAAGAATGTGATTCTACAAACCACACATTTCTGCCCCTGGGTCTGTGACATAGCAGTATTAGAGGCAGGTTCACACTGGTTCTCTTGGGCTGAGAATATGAGCCCCTCCTCCCTAAAATAACATAAAAATACTCTTATGATAGTAAATATAAAGGTGATCATAGTAATGCTATTTATTCAAATACTTCCACTCATGTAATTTTCATTTTCTCCTCTAATTCTGAAAGATAAAATATATATACTTCTTTGTCTCCCCAAAATATTAGGAGGCCTCAGTACTGTCCTGTGGTGCCTGGTAGTAAGATGGCTCTGTTTAGAAGACATTATTTTTCCTTTTATATTTTTTTTTTTTAGATTTTACTTCTGTATTATAATGTCAGTGTTTTTATAAGAGGAAAAAATCAGTTCATTATCCCCCAAGAGTATCTCTGCTAACCCTGGAAGCAGGCACATTTGGTGGGAATGAGTTGGGTCACCAGCTTTATAGCAGAATAGAGGAGTTTTTTTGTCATTTGGAAAAGAAAATCCTGAAATGCATGTCCTTTGCATATCCAGTTCAGTCGCTGACCTGGCCTCACGTGTCTGTAGTTCTCGTCAATGCCAAGCACAAAGCATTTTTCTGGTTGTTGCTTTGAGCAGCGTGTAGTGATCATGAGCAGCTTCTCCATTTCATTATCCCTTCTTTCTCTAGAGTAATATAAAAAATGTGTTTATCTTTTTCAGCACTCACTGGTCTCAAGGCTGAACACTAGAAGACCAGCTGTTATTTCTCATTCATTCAGTTTCCTATGACTTTACTATAAAAATTCTGCATGTGCTTCAGAGGAATCCAAACCATATTTAAAAGTTAAAGAAAAAACAAAAAACAAAATGTCATCGTCTTTAAGGGAACATCTGCTTGTGCATGGAAATACTGGACAGATGGATGGATGGATGGATGGATGGATGGATGGATGGATGGATGGATGGATAGATGGATGGATGGAAAGAAAGGGTACCTTCAATAGAACAGTCAGGAGCTGTAGTTACAGACTATACAAGCTGTGTTGTGCTCTGGTCTTGAGACCCCCAAAGAGCACTAGAGACGTGAACTCTCCGAAATGCAAAAGCAAAGTTTATTTAAAAATGCAAGGCCGGAGGAGGTACCCGCTCCTCTGTAAGCTTGGTTTTTAAAGGCAAAAATCACAAGGTTATCTATCAATTAGGGGTCTTAGTACCGATACAATTCTGATTAGCTCCTTTTGGGGAGACTCTCCAGATTTCCTGTTATCTTAGCCGGCTGTTTGTCAAACCTTCTCTCTAGACTATCTCCTGGGTTGGGACATTCCATGGTTATCAAATGGCTGCAGGCCTTCTCCAGTGCTGGGACATTCCATGGTCAATTAATTGCTATCAGAGAGCCCGGAAGCTGTCTCCTATTTGTACTTTGTACCTCAGCAGAACTCAGGCCTGTTTCAAACTGAGGTTCAGGGACTTTTGTTCAAAAAATGGATGTGTGCCTCTGGTTCTTCAGCTGTTATAAACTATAGGAATTGTAGCTACAGGCTATGGGAGATTTATCTACAGATTATAAGAGTTACAAACTACAATAGTTACAGACTATAGGACATGTAGTTACAGACTATAAAAGATGTTCTAGAAAAGTGAAATTATATGACACATACTATTTTTTTTAAGTTTAAAAGTCATTATTATTTGACTTTCTCAACCTTTCCCAGTGTCTTAGTTGGAGTTACTATTGCTGCAGTGAAACACTGTGACCAAAAGCAAAGTGGAAAGGATTTATTTGGCTTACACTTCCAATCATAGTTCATCATCAAAGGAACTCAAACAGGGCAGGAACCAGGAGGCAGGAGCTGATGCAGAGGCCATGGAGGGATGCTGCTTACTGGCTTGCTCCTCCTAGCTTACTCAGCCTGCTTTCTTATAGAGCTCAGGACCACCAGCTCAGGGATGGCCCCACCTACCATGGGCTGGGCCCTCCCCCCTCAATAACCAAGTAAGAAAATGCCCTACAGGCCTGCCTACAGCCCAACCTTATGGAGGCATTTTCTCAATTCCCCATTCCCTTGTCTCAGATGACTTTAGTCTGAGTCAAGCTGATCTAAAACTAATCAGCACACCCAGGGAAAAAGGAAATTGAGAAAGAATTCTGAATTTTGAATATACTTCTTTTTCCCAAAATAATAAGTGCTATTTATTTCTCCCTATAAAGCTGGGAGGGGGTAAAGAACTTTCTGCATGGGCTTTGTATTTTTCTAGTTGTCTCTGTGGAGAACCAGTGTTGCTGCTCACTTCTCTCCCCTTCTGGAGTGTTGGACAGACCTTTTTGCTAAGTGAGTGAATGTAGGATGCTCAGCAGCGCTGTGGCTGTACAGCAGAGAGAAGAGATAAAAGTGTTGTAATTGAGCTCAATCGTCCATTGTGTTCACTCCTCTATCCTGAAACATCAAGGGACAGACTGACTGCTGTACACAAAGCTCTGCCCTGGGTACCTGGGCGCATCAGTGGGCGCATCAGTGGGCAGACAGAGCTCCCTGCTAGTGAGGCGTTGACTGCATTGGTGACATTGAACGGAGTGGGGGTAGGGATAGGGAGGGACATACAGCGGCACATAGATAATGGGTGGGAGGTTAGAAGGTCACCGGTGGACAAAGGAAGCACAGAGTCAGCGGGGACTGTATTTGAGAGCTGTGCAGGTAGTAATGCCTGAAGAGAAGTCACACTTGAGGGAAGATGTGTCCCACAGGGAGGGGACAGCCATGGTAAACTGGTCTGAGGACAGTTCAAGGAACAAACTTGGAGCTGCCTCAGGCAGGTCGTCAGGCAGGTCGCCAGGCAGGTCGTCAGGCAGGTCGTCAGGCAGGTCGTCAGGCAGGTCATCAGGCAGGTCCCCGTGAGGCTGTGGAGGAAGTGGCTTCACAAGAACTTATAAAATGTTTTATACCCTTTTGAAAATAAAAATATCATACCAAATATTCTTCTCTCTGGTTTTTTTTTTTTCTTCTAAAGGGATGTGGTCTTCACCAAACAGAAATAATTAACTAAAATTTATCCTCAGAAGCCTGCAGACGTGCTTCCTCTTTAACAGACGTGTAAAGGGATACGATGCTAAATGATCAGTGGTTGATTTAATGAGAACTCAGAAATCACAGGTCTGCATGAAATAACTGAATTGCTTCTGAGAGATAGTACCACATTACACCTACTGACGCCTCAGGCAATGTCTGGTTTTTATCTTTTACAAACAAGAGGTCTGAGACTCAGTCTCAGTGACTTAGTCCAAGCCAACCTGGTTACCAGGTTGTAGGCTCAGCTTTAAGGATGGCCCAAGGCTAATCCCAGACCCAGAGGGTGTCCACCCCACCTCTTGCTCAGTGAATTCAGTGAGAACTCAATTATTGTTAGCAGTCTTGTTGACCTTCCCAGACTTGACAGTCAAGTCAAATGTCCCATCACAGTAAGTGGGGTACATTTGTGTTTTCCAGGATGGCCTTTATCTTTGGAGTATACTGTCATGCCATCATCTTGGAAATTGGCATCGGGAAGAACAAATAGCGGACTCCCCTGCCTTTCTGGAAGTCTTTGTGATTGTCAGAATGAAGGTTTCTAAGTGGTTT
This sequence comes from Phyllotis vaccarum, assembly GCA_033318265.1. NCBI lineage: Eukaryota > Metazoa > Chordata > Mammalia > Rodentia > Cricetidae > Phyllotis > Phyllotis vaccarum. The sequence continues at coordinate 30,043,698 of JARWLC010000014.1, forward strand.
GTTTTCCAAGGTGCTTTTCTTTCCTCTTCCAGAACTCAGTTCCTCGGCCTAAAGGATGTTTCTACAGTCTTTGCATCAAGGACCAGAGTTCACATGGATCCTTAGAAATGACCCTTAGGCCCAGTCCACCTACCACAGATAACATCCCACATGGGATCTTATGCCATCTCAAATGGCATAAGATGACTGCTTGGTGGTGTGGATTTCCTTGTCTGCCTTTCCCTTTGCTCCCTTTTCCTTCCTCTCTTCCTGCTCTACCCAAGCCTGTCCTGTTCTCCATACTCATCCACTCTGTATGCTACACTGTGTTCCATTCACTGGTCTGAGGAACTTCCTTGTCTATACTGTGTTCCATTCACGGATCTCAGGAACTTCCTTGTCCATACTGTGTTCCATTCACTGACCTGAGAAACTTCCTTGTCTATACTGTGTTCCATTCACTGATCTCAGGAACTTCCTTGTCTATACTGTGTTCCATTTACTGATCCTTGTCTATACGGTGTTGTATTCACTGACCTGAGAAACTTCCTTGTCTATACTGTGTTCCATTCACTGGTTTGAGGTGTTCCCTTGCCCTTCACTTTCTCCTCATTTCTCTTCCCATCCTCTTCTCCCCCATAGATAACTATTTTGTCATATACAGAGTCTTCTATTCATTTGTGTAGTTTTGTTAGTGGCACATGGACATTATTTTTTAACTTGCCTCCATTCTGGATCTTTGGTGCTTTTCCATGGTGTGCCTCTTAACCTTCTCAGAGGTGAGCTGTTGGCCATTTCTAACTCCTACATCCAACCACATTGCCGATGTGATTTATAAATATGTGCATGATTCTGGTGAATATGTTTGAGAATATGTAGGGATGGGTATATATGTATTTTGTATATATAATTATATATGTGTGTGTGTATCTTCTAGACAGAATGGCTGAGTTACAAGGTGTATGTGTATATACTGTCACAAATAATGAAACTCAGCATATAGACAGCTCTATACAATCACCCTGTGGATGGGTTTTAGGATTCTTCTTGATACTTCAAGCTGAAATCAGTATTCCAAAGTGCATCCACTTCTGCCAGCACAGCCAGCTTGTAGTCTAGACAAACCTGGTGTTGTCTAGGTTTCTCCACACATGAAATGATTTATCATTGTTGTTTCCATTTTTGTTTAAAATCTGTGTTTTAGTAACTTTTCATAAGCTTGCTTTTGTGGATTCCCTAATCCGAATCACCTTTCTGGGGAAGGCTTCTATCTCTTTGGTGGTTTTTTGGGGGTACCTTGTACATTCTAGTGTGCCCATGTTGGCCTCAAACCATTGCTTCAGCCCCAATGCTTCCGTTCTTAAAGGGAATGCACTTAAAGGTTCTCCATCAAAGAAAATGTTTACTGAAATAGTTGTCAGGATTTATCAAGTCAAGAAATTTGCTTAGGTTCAGAATTTTTATAGAAATGATCTTTAAAATTATAGATGGGTATCTTCATCAAATGTATTGTCACATTATTTTCTTTTTAGTCCGTTGATGTGTTGAGATACTTATAAGTCATATGCTGAAAACTATTAGAAACCTAGACTCAGTTGTACTTCCCATAACACATTATTTTAAACCAGTAGCAATGGCTCATAGCCACAGTGAGTTGGGGTGACAGGTATGTTGTCAGACTTTCCAGGAAAGTGTATGTGTTTTAGAGAGTTCACCATATCCAACTGAGTTATCATAAAGAACTCAAAGATGCTCACAGCATCTCCTGTTTAAAAGGCAGCGTTCTGTTACTCTAGATCCCTGGCTCGGATTCTGCTGACTCTTCTGCAGCCGCTCCATGATTTCCATGCCGCCTCTTCAAACCATGCTCATCAGCCTCTGAATTTTGCTTCTGAACTCTGGAGTCTGTCTTGGGTTCCATTTAAGGTGGCCATGCCTCAGACATGTCAGGGTGGAAAGGCCAAGTTGACCAGACATAAACTGGTTCATCCTGAAAACCTGTACCTTACCAGGACCAACGGTTTGTTGGAAATGATGATTTTCTTTATGAAACCAAAAAATGTTGCCCACAAAGATGGTGACTTGGGAGTTTGACTGGGAGAATCTTTAAAAAAAAAATGTTATGATTAAATATCAGGAAACCACATTTCACATTTTTTCTTCTTTATGTATTTTCTTATGACAGGGTCTCATGTAGCTCAGGCTAGCCTTGAAAAAAGTGTGTAGCCAAAGATGCTCTTGACTCCTGAGTCCCCTGCCTCTGCCTTCGGAGTGCTGGGATTATAGGCATATACTATCACACCCAATTCAGCAGACTCTCTTTTGCCCCTGGTTAGGTGCTAAAATGGCAGGGTTGGGCATAAAAGTGGAAACCATGATCTCTGTGTGTAAGAGCATGGATGGCAGCCACTGTATGTCCAACACAGGAAGTGACGTGCGGTGCTAAATCAACAGGAATTAGAAAGAGGCTGTTAGCACAGAGTGTGGGACAGCTGCTCGTAGGTGAGAGAGAGGAGACAGCTGCCGAAGGAGGAACACTCGTTTTGTGTCCACCCATGAGACCATAGAGATGGAGGGATGAAGGGCTGAGAGGACAGGAGGAGAGCATCATGGGAAGGGGTTAGGTGGGTTTGCATATATGTTGTTCATTTTGAGCCAGCCTGGTCTACAGAGTTGAATTCCAGGATAGCCAGGGCTATACAAGAAACCATGTCAGAGGGGAGGGGAAGGGAGAGAGAGAGAGAGAGAGAGAGAGAGAGAGAGAGAGAGAGAGAGAGAGAGAGAGAGAGAGAGAGAGAGAGAGAGAGAGAGAAAGATTTAGAATCTGTATAAAGGAAGACCATTTTATCCATGTAAACAGAGTCAAGTTCTCATCTAGGGTCTTAAATACTAGAACAGACATTCTTCAGTAGAGTCTGGTGGTTCATGACCACAGATAATCTCATCCCAGGACAAGAACTGATGACTTTGTGTGCTGTGATGGGTGAGGTTTGTACCTAGTGATTAGGAAGGTACAGTGTGAAGATATCAGGGGCCTTCGAGTTTTCTGGGATTCACTTAGAACAGTGTCCTCAAGATTAGCCCATATTGTGATGGGTGAGTATTTCATTTGGGGGCTGGTGGCCTAAAAGAATGCCTGGTACAACTTGCTGCTTGTTGGAGTGCTGAGTGCACTTATGGACAGACTGGGCTTGCAGCCTTGGTCTTTGGGTCCCACTGGTACAGCTGTGCTATGAGCACCTTGTGCACCACTCATTGGATCTTCTTTCTTACATTGACCTTGCACTTCTAATTGTCCTTGTCTGCTTTCTTTCCATCTTATCTTTCTGTATCTGCTTTCGAAATTTACTTATCTTTTAAATCTTTAATTAAAATTTTAAATGGACCTACGTTAATCCTTGAAATCTGGGGACCAAACTGCCATTTATAATTTCTCCACCATATCAAAATAGATGTAATCGCCGATATACAAACTATCTGTATGAGTGTGACCCAAGACCATCCTGCCTACTACACACTGGTCACAGTGAGTTGATTTAGTACCTTTCCCTGAACTCATACATTCTACGCTCAAGAGTTGACACTAAACCTGAGGATTCTCTTTTTTTTTTTTTTTTTTTTTTTTAATAACTTGAGATTGAGCAGAAGTCACACACTTAACAGTTTGGGGAAGAAATTTTTCATCCCAGAGGTCAGATGACATCAAAGCTGTGCTCACTGTGACTCACACCAGGTTAGACACCCCTTCTATAGAGCTGGTGGAATGGAGGTGATTGTGTTCTGCACATTTACAGCCACTCGCGGTCACACTTAGGAAGCCGACTCAGGGAGTGAAATCTTGTTTAGGAAGTGCAAGGTCAGGCTCTCCGCAGCACTTACACTGTGGTCCTCTGATAGACTTCACTGGGGTGGTGAGGCCACTCAAATGGCCTCTGTTCTCCTCTCCGGTCGACTCTTGCCTCTATGGCTTGTTTTTCTGAGGTTTGGGGGGCAGTCTGGGCTTTCTCCTGATGCAGGGGAGAGGAGCTGTTGATTTGATCTTGACACACACACACACATACCAGCTGGAGTAGCACTCACAGTTTGGAGCAGCATACCGCTGGTCCTCAGGCTGATACCAAAGGAAGTGGCCTTCTGTAGCTTCTGACAGGAGATGGGGATCAAAAAAAGCTTGTGACAAAGCGGTGTGTCCATGGGCATGATCTATGTCTGTCTGTATACACACGGAGGAGGAAATAAGTGACCATCTGGATTGCTCTGCTCTGCAGCTTTTCTCAGACCTTCTTCAGTGAACACTTCCCGGGATGCTAAACCGCACATTGAGCCCACTGCACCAAGCAGTACAAAAAGCCGGGAGTAGTTGCTTATCTGCCCCCTCCATTCTCATGTCTTTCCCGTCTGAGGTCCTTGTATGTCTCATTCACCTTCCTGTCCTTTCCTCTCAGGTGACTGGATGGCTGGAATACCCTCACACATCCTCAACAGCTCCCCATCAGACCGGCAGATTAACCAACTGGCCCAGAAGCTAGGCCCAGAGTGGGAGCCCATGGTGCTGTCTCTGGGACTGTCCCAGACGGACATCTACCGCTGCAAGGCCAACCATCCCCACAACGTGCAGTCGCAGGTGGTGGAGGCCTTTGTCCGCTGGCGTCAGCGCTACGGGAAACAGGCCACCTTCCTGAATTTGCACAAGGGCCTCCAGGCTGTGGAGGCAGACCCCTCGCTGCTCCAGCACATGCTGGAATGATCCTCCCCCTGCCACTTGCTAGGGTGTGGGTCCCCGGGACTTTCACTTGGCAAGTGGCTTTGTTCTGGGTTAGTGTTTTCTTTTCAGCAAGCCTTAGAGGGAAAGAGAACACACCTGCAGTCTGCTGCCTCGATAATCCGATGGCTTTAATTGTTGGGAAATTGAATTGTTGTAACTGCAGTCCTGAGCCGTGTGGTTGCCTTTTCACAGAGGCCCAGAAGGAAACAAAACAAAACCGTGCTACCACTGCATGAAGGTGTCCTTATATAAAACATCCACTCTAACGTTGCCTGGAAACTGGACTGTGGACTTAGCTCTTCATAATAATGATGATAATAAAAAATGAATTGTGTTATATAGAATACGCCTCTTTCATGAGAAAGTACACTCCCTCTATTCTTCCGCTGCATAGATTGAGGGTGTAAAATTATGGGAGGAGAAGTTTCATAGCAACTGTGACATAGTAGAGGTAAGTGGCTCCAGGCAGGATGTATGGATTAATAAGCACGAGACACCAAAGATCCCTGCAGAAGCCAGGAAGAGAATGAAAACCCTTCATTTTAACAGATTACGTAAGAAATCTCTATTTATTAAAGATAACTGGGTTTGAGACAATGGGGGCTCAGTGTTTCCACTGAGGCCCAAATGGCTGAAGGTGTTATGTTCCTGAGGGAGGTCATGGGTTATCCTGCCTTTCATAGAGAGCACAATGGTGGCCAGACAGGTGTACATGTTTGTAAGCCCAGCTATTAAATGGTTCAGGCCTACCTTGGGCTGTCACTACAGAGTGTTCCGGGTCAGCTTCAGCTATTAGCAAGACGCTGTCTCAAAGCAAATAAGCAGAAGTTTACTGTGCATGGTATCTGAAACACTCCTCTTCAGGGCTCGTTCTTGGCTGGGCCTCTCAGCAACCCTGCTAGGCACAGATGCAAGGGTGCCCCCCCCCCTTAGAGGTGGCAGGACCTATGTAGGCCAGCTAAGCTAGAATGTGGGTTTGCCTCTGCATGAATGGCTTAAAGGCAGATAGGATGCTTTCAAAGAAAGGCATACAGCCCTTGTAGGAGCTTTGGATGTAACTCAGTTAGTAGGGTGCTTGCCTGGCATGCTCAGAGCCCCGAATTCCATCCCAGTACGTCATAAACTTGGGGTGCTGGGGCAAACTCATGATCTCAGCACTCCAGAAAGTGGATCAGGAGGACCAGAAGTTCGGTGTCAGCCTCATCCACATAGTGAATTCAAGCCAAGCATAAGCCACATGTGAAGGAGGGAAGGGAACAGTATTAACAAGGATAGGTAGGCAGTTATCCTCAGTGACTGGAGGGCCCAGTTTTTAACTCTTTAGAATTTGCAAGGGGAAAAAGCAGACTGTTTATCTCCCTCCACCTAAGGGCAAGCCCATAAAGAGATGGACGTGAACATGAAGCCGGTGCTCAGAAAGCTGGCAGGGAGGGATGTATTGATGTCCTTTCAGGCATCTGCTACCCTCTCTCCCTCTTTCACAAAGACAGATTGTCCCCACACTCCCTTCATTCAGTAGACACAGTCCCCAGAGCATTGTGCCCCGGCCATACCCACTCTCATCTTCAAACCCATGGTTCAGTCAGTACTTCCTTATCTTATAAAACTCACACTTTTGGCCACTTCCCTGCACCACTGATAGATTGTCCTTTAGTCCAAGTCTTCAATAAGCCACGTGTCATTTTGGACTTTCTTCTTATTGCTTTGCCCTTTCCCCCTGGGATTCCTAGTAGGTGGTGAGTTCCTTGGCTCTTGGTCTCACAATTCAGTCCTCCTTACGGCTGAGTGAGCAGGGCTAGACTCCGCTGCAGCTCGCTGGTGTAGGGCCAGTGACTAGCCACAGCTCCCTCCTGCCCTTTGTAATGAGTCTGTCGTGCCCAGGGACACTTCTGTGCCGTCGGTAGTGAGGGGTAGTGAAGACTGAAGCTGTGAAGGGCTGATGGTAGAGAGAGAGGCTCGTTAGAGCTCTGGTTTGCTGCTTCAGTGAGCAGCGTGTGGTGTCACCACCAAATGACAAGGGCCTCTCCTTGCCTCTGCTTACTTCCTGCAGAAGCTCTTCAGAGTAGAGCGGAATCACTGTCTTTACCTCTGCCAAGTGACACTAGACCTCACCTGTCCACTTCCCAGGAGGCCAGAGAGAAGCCACAAGGATTCCACATAGGTTCCAAGACTTTATGCCCCAAAGAAAATTCTGCATTAGTACAGTGGAACAGGGCATCTGAGGCACGAAAAGCAGCAAAGTAATATCCTTTCTGTCCGTCTGTCTGTCTCTCTGTGTGCATATCAAAGCATGTATGGACATGAGTGTGTCTTTTAACATCTTAAAATGTGTGACTCCTATTAAATTTTCTCAATGCACATAAAGTGCATGTTTGTTGTATCATTTTTTAAAACAGTGAATAAATAGAGGGAAGAGCAAGCGTCTCCCTGATCACCACAGCCTGCATAGTCCTCTTGAAGCAGGAGTGTGGCTGTCCTGTAAGGCTCCTTTACACTTGGCTTCCTCTATTTAACACACAGTCATTGATTGTTCTGATGCCATTAAGGATTCTACAACATCCTTTGCTCTTAGAGAACACTTGTAAGTACTGTAGTTTTAGCTGCACGGTTGAAGAGATTAAAGGCACTTAGCCACTGAGTATGCCGATATCTTTCCCCATCAGGACATTCGCTGGCATTGCAGTTCTTCCTTGACTCTGTCTCCCTCCCCCACCACGTTATAATTTGAGCAAAACTAATGTTCACTGCCCCCACGTGCATTTTACATCCCCCAAAACAAAGCTTAGTTCCCTGGCAGTGAGAGTTCTGACTGAGGGGTGAGGGTCACTCATTGTTGTGGAATTTTGCTCTCGTCATTTCTGCCTTTAGATCAAATCAAAATGACTACTCATATTTGACTCTCACGAGACTGGCCCACTAATATTTCTTTGTGAGTGTGAGGCCCACAGAAGCCGCGTCTGGCCCCTCCACTTGCAGAGAACGTGTAGACAGTTGACAGTTGTTGGTGAGGAGAGACTGGTGGTATAGTTATTACCTGTAAGTTGCCTATGTCCCTTTAAGTAACTCCTTACCAGTGTTCCATTGTTATAAAGTGGTTCCAGTAAGACTCATGTTGTATCAAGCTAGATTTGGTTTGTCACTGATGTCCCACAAGGAGAATAGACATTTGCTCACATCTCTCTGGAAAAGTGACTGTACTGCTATTGAAAGGCTAATCTCGTCTCTGGTAATTGAGGATATTAAAAGCTGACCGATACATCGCAGTCCCTTCTCCCTTGAGCTCACTGCCGAGACAGCCACTGAGCTCTAATCACAATATGTTGGGATCAGGTCTACACCTGAGTACTGAGCCTGTAGGGACAGAGAGAAATGACCCCCTCCTGACTAGCTCCTCAGGAGATGGGAGGCCTGCAGAGCAACAGGCTCCATCTCAGGCAAGTCACTCCACCTTCTTGGGTAGATTTGTTCACATGTGCACAATATTGACCTACAGATGCCAAGAGCCTTTCTGAAGTAAAAAGATATACTGTGCCTATCATGGATTTTGCCACAGGAAATATCTGTTTTGTTTGTTTATTTGTTTGTTTGTTTGTTTGTTTTGTTTTTGCTAATATTCTTTACCTAGCCAGGGTCTGAAGAATGTTAGGCTAAAGCCCCTCTACCTTGTGGGGCTTCTTGTGGCAGCAGGGAACGTGCAGTCCTTCTGTGCATTCCTAGAGACTCTAAAGATAGAGAAATATGCACTGATGGCCCGCTGTGGAGCATGTTCAGAATCTGGGTGGGAGTCTGGGCTAACACTTGGCTCTCATGAAATGAATCCCTATAGTCATGGCATAAATTCTTGCTGCTTGCAAAGCATTGCAAGTTACTGGAGATCCAAAGATAAATAAGACATCGTTTCTACCCAGCAGGGATCTCAGCCCACCGGGAAGGCACACACAACAGCCAGCAACTGTGAGACTGTTTGGCCTGCACGCGAAAGGGAGCGATTAAATTGGCCACAGAGGAGGTGACACTTGGGTTGAGCTCTTTTAAACCCTGTCCAAGTTAGTGTGACGGTCCCCTTGGGGAATATTAGGAGACACATTAAATGTATTCTATATCCAGCTTGACAAATGGCACACCTACCATATGTCTACAAGTTGAAGATGCCTCCAAAATGCTATCTCAAAGCCATTAGGAAGGAAACACATTGGGATCCCATCCTGTTCCGTTCCTCAAGGCAGCAATGGCATGTTCAGCCACAGCAGAATCAGGACCAGGCTCCAAGCGTTTGGGGAGCAGGCATGTTTGAAGGTGCCTTTTATAGCACCCATCTTTTTTTTTTTTTTTTTTCTCCTCTAACACTGGCACAAACTCAAATGAGATGCTGCTGCATGCAGGGGATGTCTCATTTACGTCTTTGAACTAAAAACAGCTGAGAGGAACAGGGATATCTGTCTTGTTGGCATTTACTGTTCTTATAGGAAAATTAAAGTCTCACAAAGACACAGTTCAGTGAGCCAATTAAACCTTGTCTTTGCTTTGTTAAAACTCGCACCAAACATATGGCCATGTTTCTGATAGCTATTGTTCATTCAGAGCATCGGCTACGAAACCCAGGATTGAATGGTTGAAAAAACAAACAAACAAACAAACAAAAAACAGATTCAACATCTTGGCAATAAGCATATGCTTCCATTTCATTTTCATATTTTATGTCTAGCCAGTGCTGTTTTGGGTGTCACATTACATTTTTGATGGAGAGTATTTGTGGAAAATGTGAAATATGGGCTGGATTTCATAAAATAATTCTCTGTGCTCTTGGTGACACTTACCACCCAAGTTTTAGGAGATGATAGGCATTATGATGTTGTGAGGTCCTTACCGGTACCAAAAATACTTGCCAGTGTCTTTGAAGTGACTTAGCTCTTTGCTGACCCCTGGGAGGAGGCTGGATGCCTCCACATGGCTATTGATAGAAATAGATGGCAGTGAACTTGTGTCCCTGGAACACACCTTGACCCAAGGATGAGACGTCTGCTGAGAGGATTATTTCTTTGAAGGCCCGGAACATTTTCAGTAGGACAGGATTCTTCTCCATTTAAGGGCATAGACTTCTTCCTTTATGAATATTAGAAATTGATAGAAACTTTCTTCAGAAAAATACATTTGAGCATTTGCACACTCGTGTATAGACACAGACATGTACTTCAGGTGACATATAATTTTCAAGGAATTTCCAGTGCATCTGAATCTAACTCATGTCTTCCCAAGAAACCTACATATCCACATGATCTCTGGTCCTCCAGCAGCAAATTATTCTGCCAAGAATATTTTTGGTCTTAAATAGTATTTGAAGACCTGTGTTCAGTAAAGTTGGAGCTGTTTGTATTGGATTACACAGGAGTATTAGAATGAAGGTAGGGTCATTTGTCTAAATCCAGATTTTTATATAACTGACCACAGATCTTTTCCCTTATGGGAGTCTGGGCTGAAAGTCCTCTTGGACCCACCTCTTCATAAAGAAGAATTTGCAGCCGTGCCATGTATGACAGTCTTTGCCTCTGAGGGGCTTCCTGCCATCATCTCTTCAGAACCAGAACTCCTCAGCAAGGAAGAAGTGAGTGTTTTATGCCTGAGAATTGTTGGTTTCATGGAGAGAAATCAGAGAAAGCAGAGCCTCATTTACTTCATAGACTGGGAAACTGTTCCTAACATGCCTGTGTGCAGCCCTCCCTGCATCTCGTCTCTGTCAGCTTCTGGAAGCAGTTATGTTCTGCTCAGATGCTAAGCTCACTCCGTGCTGGCTTTTTTTTTTTTTTTTCCTACGGAAGTGGACCCTCTGGTTATCTGTTGTCAAGACATCTATTGTCACTCAATATTGTCATCTCCTGCTTTCCAGGGGACATCTGATGTTAATGGCTATAAATAAACTCTCCCAGCACACCCTTTCTAAAAGTGTGAATGACCAAATATACCAGTCGGCCATGATGAGATCTTACTGGGGCTCAGAGGAAGACCATTCACTGAGGAGGAATGAGGCACTGGTTTTTTTGGAGACAGATGAGTAAGGACATCACCTATGGGTTTCATGGGGATTGCGAAGGAGGATGAGGCAGATTTTAGACTCTGCAAAGACTGGAAAGCTAGCACGGAGACTGAAAACCCACGTGGGCACCAGATATTGTAGAATTATTTATTTGTAATGTGTTATATAAAGGATTAGTATGTATTAAGGGGTTATATAAACACTCACTGATACAAGCCTTAAAGACAATTCTTGGAGAGTGGAAACGTCTTACACCAGATGGTCCAATCACTCCCTGAGAATGCAGGAACAAAACAGGAAGGAAGGGCAGTGTGTCCTAGGTCCTCAGTTGAGTTACATGTGTGCAGTTACTGGGGATCTGAAGGACAGATCACATATTGATACAAAGGCAATGCCCACTAGCTAAGCATATGTGTTTTTCCCCCCAGGCTAGTGTCGTAGGGAGAAATTTTGTTAACAAGGGAAGCTTAATGAAAAGCGTCTTAGAGTTTTGTAGGGAAACAAAGTGAACAAAGCAATTATCGTGGAGTCTTATGGAAAAGGATGGAAATGTGTCTTAGAATGGCCAAGGGGTGGGTTGGCATTCATGGTGGTTATCTGGCTGTTCTTTTCTTTTTCTTATAATTCGAACACAATAAAGGATTTTACGCTTTTGGCTTGGCACATATTTGTTCTGATCATGAAATTAGCATATCTAATACCTTCGCTTCATTCTTTAATTACCATTGTTCTCAGGGAACACAGGACTGGATAGTTAAGGATTGATGTAGGGTGAAAATCATTTGTCCTACGTGTTCATTTGTGAGGAGCTTGCTTCTCGGTGTGGTGCTGTGAGAGATGGAACTTTTAAGAGGGGGTCTAGTGGAAATCTTTAGGTCTTTGAGATCTCTTTGCTAAAGGAAGTTACGAATCTTCTAATGAGATCCTGGGTCAACTCTTCAGAGTGGGAGTTGTTATAGAGTCAAGAGTGACCCCCAAATCCTCGTTTATATGTCAGTTTCCCACTCGCAAGTTCCCCTGCCATTAAGTTCAACTTTACCAGTAGGCCCTCACCGGAGGCAAATCAATAAGGTGAGCCAATATTGGACTTTTGTCTCTCAAACTGCGGTGCTTTCTTTATAAAGTTTGCCTTCTTTGGATATTTCATCGCATTAATTGCAAAATGGACTGACATAGGAGCTAAAGCAAATCTGGGAGCAAAGAAATGGCTTTTGTAAGATCGAGGGTAAGACAACTCAGAACCATGGCCTGCTGGAGGCCTGTTCTATAACAGAGACTTGTCTCCTTATTTAATCTGGGAAAGGAAAACAATGGCCTGCATCACTAATGCTAAATCAAAGGAAGGGAAACAACTTTTATTACTGTTCTAGAAAGCCATGATGATTTCAATTTAGGTCAATCACTCAGCATATGTTTGTTCCCCTACTGGGGACCTTCAGGGTACCAGGCAGCACCTTTGGAAGAATATGGCACTGGATGCAACAATCTACATTTTCTTCCCTGGATGAGCTCCCTATTGCTAAGAAAACAAAGCAACCGTGAGAGCCAGGAAAAAGAGAAGATGTGCTTTAAAGTGTCAGAGAAACCCTCACAAGAAGGTAGTTTGAAGCTGAGCAGAGGTGGCACATTCCTTTAATCCCAACACTCCACTCGGGAGATAGAGGCAGGCAGATCTCTGTGAGTTCAAGGCCTGGTCTACAGAGTGAATTCCAGAACAGGCTCCAAAGCTACATAAAGAAACCCTCTGGAGGCTGAGGCTAGCCTTTGGCACATTTACTGGGAAGCACATTAAGGAATATTTTTCTACAAAACCTTTAGAATATATGAGACTAGAACAGTATAGCTTCCACATGGAAGGTAAAAGAAATAGAGCTGTTTACAGCACATGTATCCTCCATACCCCCAGAGTTTAATGCCAAAGGAAACCTGAATAATGCAATGGCATGATACTAACAAAGAGATCTGAAAAAAATTCACAGAAATGAGCAAGCTCATGGTGCAGAGGAGCAATTGAGGTGGATCTTGAACTGGGGCTTGGCAGAAGTATGGAATAAATGGAAATGCTAGGAAGGTGTTAGTAGAAGCTAGACCCGAGGATCGTTGCTGCAGCCCCAGCTTTCAAGACTCTGAAGTAGGAGGGTCACAAGTTCAAATCCAGCCTGGCCTCCACAGTGAGTTCAAGTCTGGTATAAACATCACAGTGAAGCCCTGTCTCAAAACCATACATGTGTTAGTAGAAGGAAGAGGAAGTCAAGCCTAGGCCCAACATGAAGATGCTCTGAGAAGATACATACCAGGAACACCTGTGTGGAGCTGGCTTACTCTTCCCCTGTCAAAAAATTAAAAAAAAATAAAATAAAATTATGTTGAATAAGGTAGGGCAGGTCTACTGGTTTGTATCTCACCTTTTAAGATAACAAATGTAGAGAAGAAGAATCTTAAACCTTTTGGGTACCCATGTGCACTTGCTCCCCACAATAGAAATGGGTACTACAGCCCACATTTTCTTGACACTGGAATCTTCCTTCAATGCTACCACCTACCAATGAGCCCTTTGGAAATAGTTGTTTCTCAGACACACTGAGGTAGAGAATATTCAGCCTTGGCATGCAGTGGGAAAACTGGTAGCTCACTGGTACCCAAAACAGCCAAGACTTTTTAAAGGTCACGGATGGTATCTCAAATGGTATTTAAACAATGTTAATTTATTCTCCCCCCCCCCATTCATCTCCAGCAATGTAACATGGCCCATTATGGAGCACTTGCGAGAGACTTATGGGTTTGTAAATCTTCTGTTCCTCTTTTAATGATGGATAAATCTGTCATATTTTTCACTCTATGACTCATCCTTTCAGATTCCCCCCCTTGGCTTTTTGCCATAGTGCATTGAACCCAGGCCATAACTTGTACTGCTTGCTCTTCAGTAGTCAGTGGGCACTCCCTCTCGTCATCAGATGCCAGGTGGCACGCATGCTTTGAGCAGAAAGGAACTGGGGTTTTTCCATGGAAGGAACTTCATGCCATTTTCCTGTCTCTTCCCATTCTTGCCATGGCTTTACTGGCTTCTCGTTTGCTCGCCTGGTGCCTCCTCCACTGAGATCCCGATATAATTGAACGCGTTTGTGTTTCTGGTGCAAGTGTACATTAAGCCCCCATGTTAGCAATATATCCTAATTAGGAGTGGTACCCCATCCAGTGCTCCAATATGTGATATTTGGAAAACTTTAGAGGCTTTATCCCTTGTGCAGTGAGAGTTGTCACCATGCATGTTTGTGGACGGGTAGGGGGTGGTGGTGGTGGTAGAATCTAGGGCTATCTAATTGTACGTGATAAGAGATGACCTGCCCAAAGTGAAAGTGACATAATACTAGCTACTCTTGATTGCCTTTCTAACCAGTTCGACCTAACCTAATAACCTAAGGGAGAGAGGTTTATTTCAGCTCATGGTTTCAGGGGACACAGCCCATCATGGAGGGATATACATCCTGGTAGCCATCCTTGGCAGTGGAGCCTAGAGCAACAGCCGTCAGGAAGCAGAAAGTGAACCAGGAGCAGACCCAGATTCTAATCCTCAAGTCCAGTCCTCTATGACTTCTTGTCGGCAGGAGGGCCATGCCACAAAGGGTCTGTGACTTCCCCAAACAGTGCCCCTGCTGAAGACCAAGTATTCCAATACACAACCTGTGAAGGACGTTTTATTTATTTCACAGGCTGAAGAAACAGATGCCCAAGAGGAGTTAATTGCTATCCAAGTTGGTTTTTGTAACCCCTGCCACACTATCAAGAGGGCTACCCAGAGACTATACCAGCTGTACATTAACATGAGTGCAGGCCACCAGCCACATTTTCACATTGTCACTTCTTCCCGTCATTGGTTCAGAAAATGGGTGAATGATTTTGTTAAATAGATGATCTGTACTAGGTATAGTCTGGCCCCAGCATCAGGTCTTGTGACACAGTGGGATAAAGAGAGGCTGTAGTTGGTTGTCCTATGGGATTTAGGATTTAGAAAATAGCCAAGATAATGTGTCTGGGGGAATGTGAGACGAGGTGCATCGGGGGTTCTGACCATGGACTTGTCTCAGAATCTCCATTGGTGACCTTGACTAGATGACCACTTGCAGGAGAGGATATAGGAGAAGCCAGAGTCGTCCGAGAAAGGGCTCTGCTCCACCCCATCCCTCACCTCGACCCATAGCCACAAATGGATCCTACATACCACTGCTGGTAATACTGTTTTTACTTTTATTTTTGATTAAAAAAAGGGTTTAATTTCCCCTTTATCTACTATTACAGGGAAGATACAGTGACCATGCCTCAGTGTGTGAGTTAAGGAGTATTGTGGCTTTTGCCAGCCAGCTATACACAAATGAGCTCCTGTGTTAGGAACCTTCTTTGCTCCACCCCAAACTTTCTCTTTTGTCCCCGTGGAGCCCATGCCAAAGCTATTTCCAAAGGAAAATGTTATTACCTTTCTCTACCCTCGGAGGAATAATCCTCCTGCCCCTTGGTGATGGCTGTCATTGTACCCTGCATGCTGCTTTCAACACAGTTAGCCTTATTAAAGCCACCATTGAGATTGGAAAATGGCCTATCTTCTGAGTTTGTTAATTCCAGCAAAGATTATCTAAGGTCAGTGTTGGTCAGTCTGAAATCTGGGTCCCCAAGTAAAAGCCAAAGGATTCTCTTCCCAGTTCCACAAAGTTTTCCAGCAAGGATGCTCGCCCCTAGAATTGTAGGGCACACATGTTCCCTAAGCCACCTAAGAGGTTAACTTGTCCTTTGCAAATTGTGCAAATCAGCCTTTGTTGTTTGCCTGACATTGTAAATTCTGAAGAAAAGGACACACCTGAGTGTGATATTAAATGCCAGAATCATCTATACTAGGAACAAGGAATTACAAGAAAAAAAAAAACCAAAACAAAACAAAGCATCAGGTCATCAAGCCTTTTCATCAGTAATCTTCCTTATGATTTACAGAATTCAGAATATCAGTGATTTTCCGATAACACTGGAATGTGCATCAAAGAAACGGGCCATTGTAGGAGTGAAAATTTACCCTGGTACCCAGCCATCTGGAGCTAAAAAATGCTGTATTGAACTTACTGTGTAAGTTCTTTACTTAGGGTTGTTAGTGAAGTTGTCCTTAGGGATCTACCATCTTTCATTTGCTAGTTGAGGTTCTTTAGTCTCCTATCACTGTTTCTCAAATCCCTGGCTTCATCAGATGGCAGCAGAACCAGCCTTCTCATAGTGAGAGTCCCAGTGTTGACAACTCACAGCAGGGACATGCAAACATGCAGGAGTGCAATTCCCAGGCATAGGTGAAACTTGGAAGAACGTCTTGTCTTCCTTCTCTTTAGCACTGTGGCAGAGGAAAGATGAACAGCATAATTTACTCTCTACCCATTCATAGTTCTTAGTCAGAATGGTCCCTTATAACAAAAGAGGTCAACAAGAGAACAGGAAACCAAAGTTTAAAAACACGGATGTATGGGTGACGGGAGAAAGGGGGTATGTGTCGGACACATTGTCTATGTTCAGGCTGAACTGTCATCAGTTCCTAGAACAGAGAATGGAGGGTGAGGGGCTCTGCTGAATCCTGGCAGGATGCTCAGGAAACACGGTGAATGTTTTGTGTGGGGGTCTGTGGTATGCCTTCTCCATTGTGCTGTGTTTCTAGGGGCTTACACTCATCCTTTCCTTCTGGGTGCAGAGGGGAGACATCTTTATAAATGAAAAGTTCCTTCATAAAAGGCTTCCTTCCATTCTGTTTGCGACTTCCGCATCTGCAGTTTCCCAATAACCAATGCAAAATACTCCTTACGCCAGAGACACATCTGGGATGGCAAATTCCAGCCTCCTACAATCGTGTTTTGCAATAGCAGGTTCCGGATTCCCACGTCACATCAAGCCTCCAATGTTTCTTCTTTTCGGCTCATGAAGTGGCTTTGAACCCTATACTTCACTTGCCACTATAAACTGGCTTGGTTCACTTAGTTATTTAGCAAATAAGTTTTTATAAGTGTCTCCAGTGTATCTGTCATTCCAGGTATACTTAGGCTGAGGAAAAACAAGACAAAGCAAACCAAAACAAACAAACAGGTCCTGTCCTCATAGAGCATGCAATCTACCTTAAACTTATAACCATAGAAGATGATAAGCTACGAAGGCCGAAGAGATGCCTCAGTGGTTAAGGGCACCGACTGCTCTTCTCCTGGGTTTGATTGCCAGCACCCACATGGCAGCTCACAATCATCTGTACCTCCAGTTTCAGGGAGATCCAATGCCCCATTCTGGTCTCCAGGATACTATGTATATGTCATACACGTACAGATACAAAAGCCAAACACTCATATGTGTAAAATAAAAATGACCATAAGGAAGAAAGCTATGAGAGCATATTGAAAAGCAAGTTTCTCAGGGGGAAGTCACAGGTTACGGATCTGGATTCTGGATTTCTCTTATTTGCCTTCCGTTTTGTTGGCTCACTTGAATGCTTTTTTATCTGTTGGCGTTCCTGGAGTTTTACCATAAAATCTCTATCCCCATGGTTCCTCACAGACTGGATTTAGCTTCCCATAAGTGTGCAAACTGGAGAGGAAAGCCATGCTGAAGGGGAGATATTTAATCAGTGGCCCCACGTTTATCTTAAAAGTACTGACATGAACTTTTAAGTTCAAATAGAGGAAGAATTGGGCATTGGGAAAGAGATGTGCACAATTAAGCACTGCTGGTCAAGGTGATGTGGTTAATCGTTATCTCAGGCTTGATTCTGCAAGCTGGTCAGAAGAAGTCTTTATTGTCTAAAGGACCAGTTCTTTCCCTTGGAGTGGTGCTCCAGCTTGGGGGTGATCTTATCACTGGTGATATGCCTTCAAAGTTCCTGGAATCCAAGGCAGGTTTAGGACAGTGACTGGGAGCTTCCGGCCAATTTTTGTGTGGCACAGAAGAGGACAGTGGAAAAGGCTGATGGTAAGATATTTCAGTTACTCTCATCTCTGTGCCTTTAGCTCGGAGGCAGGAGGAAATGGTTAGGTATCAGCAGGTTGTAGGTGGGCACTCCATGTGCCAATGTGCAGAAGTCACAGTTCAGGCAGAGTTTAGCAGCAGCCTAGGGTTGCTTGATTGAGAACTAAAAAAGTTGAGACAATACACCTTTTTGTTCACATGCTTTGTGTTTATGGAAAAGATTTAAGAGAATAATAATATGCAAAGGTAAAATTTTAATGAAATGGGCAATTTGAGATACTTTTATGAAGTACATCATTGAATAGCCTTCAATAAAGGATTGTACAGCCTTCAATATCTATGGATTCCACATTAAAGACCTCAAATAACTAAGAACAGAAAGTATTGGGGTGGTGTTAGCACAAATCTAATTCTCTTGTCACTATTTCTACACACAATATTATAATAACTATTGATGTAATGCTCACTTTTCATTGGCTATTAATAGTTATTAAATCTTGAGGTAATTTTACAGATCAGGGAGTATGTATGTAAGTTATTTGCAAATTCTATCCAATTCGCATAAGGATCTTGTATACCCACACGTTTTGGTATCCACAGGGAAAGTACTAGAACCAATCCCCTTACAATTAAAAATTTTAATGTGAATTTGTTTTGATTCCACAGTTTAATTTCTACATTTCTATAAAGAAAACTGAAAATAAATATACAAACTGTGTTCATTGTATCATTCCTTATAGAGAAAACTGAAACAGGAAAAAACATGGCATAGAATTCATGTGTTGTAGACCCAAATATAACTAATCTCTATAACTAGTCTTTCTAGGGGGGAACATTCACAATAAACTAATTCTCTTTCAGTGAACATTGAAAGAACTCAGATTCACAATTCATATCTCAATCTAATGATTTTTTTCAGCCTTATTGCTAAATATTTTAAGCACCACCAATCAAGGAAAATATACAAGGTTGACTAATATCTATCAACATGAAAAATACATGAAATGTTTTATTTATTAAAATCATCCCTATAAAAGATAATATATATCATAACCACTTATGTTTAAATTTATACAGTGGCTTCCAGTAGTTACACAGTAGTTCATACCAGACTAAATTTCCCATTAATAATGATAAGGGCTATATACAGAGTTCTAAAGACAGATTCAAAAGCAGGCGCAAACTGAATGGGGTCTAATTGAACTTTAACCAACCTCTCCCCTGAAGACATTCACACATCTGCAGGAAGAAGGTTTATTCAGCTAAGAAACTGAAGGAGTCCAGAAGGTTTAGTCCATTGAAGAGAGAGAGCCCAGATGTATGTATAAAATCTTGGCAGAATTTTTAAGTGAGAATGTACAGGGCAAAATTCCAAAGATCAGAGCAAAAAACAGCAGCTGGAATACTGGAATGACTAGAGATCTCAGCAGCTGCTCAGCAGGGGGTAGGAGTCGGGGGGGGGGGATGATAGAGTTTGAAGTTAAAATCCTACGGACTTAGAACTTAATAAACATCTCTAGAATCTTGTCTGTGAAGTACATGCACCATGCCTTAGCTATAGCAAATACATTCATAGAGGATGAGCTGTACCACAGGACTTAGGGCAAAATTAAACATGACTAGCTTAGAGAGATTTAGGGTTATCCACAAGAAATTTAGCTTCCAGGAGCATAAAACCAAATATCTGTTAAAGCAGTGGTTTTCAACCTTACTAATGTTTTGACCATTTAAAATAGTTCCTCATGTTACCATAAACTTACTTTTGTTGCTGCTTCATACCTGTAATTTTGTTACTATTATGAACAATAATATAAATATCTGCTATTCAGGGCATCTAACATGCAGCCCCTGTGAATGGGTTCCTTGAGGCCAAGGGGTCATGAACCCCAGGTTGCGAACCACAGCATTAGAGGCCACTCCCATACATTCTGGTTTCTACAATGTCCAACGTACAACCAGAATTACCAGATGTGCAAAGAAGTAGAAACATGACCAGATCACAGAAAACAACAATTCCAGAAAATAAAGAGATCTCCACAAAGCAAGAGAGTGTTAGAATCAGTGTATACAGCACTTAAGATGGCTACAGTATTGTACAGGAACAGATGAATATAATGTATGAAGAGGTGGGCGTTGCAGAAAAAATAGAAAACTCTTAAAAATGGATATTTTAGAACTGATATGCAATGTTATAACTGAAAAGCCGTGTGATTTAAAACATGGTGAATGAGACAGATCTGTTTGGAAAAGGCACAAGAGAAGATTGGGAAATTTGAGAAGTAGTCAACAAGAAAAAAAAATCCTCAAACTGATGAAAGTATTTGAATAGAAATGAACAGAGCCTCAGTTACCTAAAGGAAAATATCCATAAACATGCAGTATTTGTAGAGGAGAGAAGATTAATGAGGTTGAGGATATTTAAGAAGATTTGGCATAATAGTCTTACAAATTTGAGTAATAATTAAGATATTTTATATAATAATAATTATGATTTTTAAATCTAAGAAAATAAGAAAAAATAGGAGAAAACTCCTATGTGGGAATACTCTTATCGAATGACTCAGGACCAACACTGAAGGAAAGAATTGTAACAGATAGATAAAAAAGACACATATACAAGAGACAGAGGATAAGATGGCCGAAGATTGTTCATTAGAAATAAGGAATGGCATGGACAGGCAAGGACTGGGCATTGGCATTCATCTGTAATCTTGTTTGGGAGGTGGTATCAGACTCTCAAGGTCATTCTTGGCTCCACAGCAAGACTAAGACCAGCCTGTTCCACAGAAGACTTCTCAGTCTGTTCTCCCTATGACACAGCCTCCTCCCCACTCAATCCCCCACACCCCATACCCCTGTTCCACCCCCATGACACAGCAACCTCCCCACTCCACCTCCATGACACAGCATCCTTCCCATTCCACTCCCCTACCCCCCATCCTCCCACCTTATCCCCCATGACACAACATCCTCCCCCACTCAATCCCCCTAATCCCCCACCCCACCCCATGACACATCTCCACTCTCTCCACTCCACTCCCTCACCCCACTCCACTCCCTCACCCCACATCCCTCAAACCAACCCCCATGACACAGCATCCTCCCCACCCCCGCCCCCTTTATTTTGTTCTTTTTTTTTTTTTTTTTTTTTTTTTTTGGTTTTTTGGAGACAGGATTATTTTGGGGTTTTTTTGAGACAAGGTTTCTCTGGGTGTCCTGGAACTTACTCTATAGACCAGGCTGGCCTTGAACTCAGAGATCTGCCCACCTCTGCCTCCTGAGTGCTGGGATTAAAGGCCTGTGCCACAATTTTCCTGCAACATTCCCCCTTTTAAAAGAGCCTTGCTGTGTAGCCGAGGAGGACCTGAAGCCTGTGATCCCCCTGCCATAGACTCTCAAATACTGGTATCCTCATGCCCAGATGAAAAGTTTTTTTTTTTTTTTTTAAATTCATTCCAAGTCTTTGAAATTATATTAAAAGGATATAATAGACAACTAATAGAGAAGTATGTACCCATGAAAAATCTACACCTCACTAAACAATGGACGAGCCTGTGGTACCTCAGCTGTGACCTCTCTCAGCTAGTTCTGATAGACACAACCAACTTCTTCTACCAAGCCTTCTCCAGCCTGGGCAAGGAAGTCTACCTCAGCTGTGGTAGGCTCCAAACACTTACACTGAGGTCCAGTGACAGAGTGAAGTTTCCACAATGGATCTGTGGCATGGCTTTTCCTGGGGAGTCCATTTCTATTCATCTCAGAAAGAGGGTGCCTTAATGGCCCTTCTTTTGCTGTAAAGAGTCTCTATGACCAAGTCAACTCTTATAAAAGAAAGAATTTAATTGGAGACTTGCTTACAGCTGCAGAGACTTAATCCTTTATTATCATACTGGAGAGCATGGTGCAGGCAGGCAGGCAGGCAGGCAGACATGGTGCTGGAGCACTAGCCAAGAGTTCTATGCCCTGATTTGTAGACAACAGGCAGAGAGAAAATTTCAAAGCCCACTTTGCAGTGACACACTTCCTCCAACAAGGCCACACCTCCTAATCATCATGTCAAAGCGTTCTACTTCCTGGGGTGATCAATCATTCAAATATATGAGCATATGGGGACCGTTCTTATTCAAACCACCACTGAGGCAAAGACAGACGGAAGAAACAATTCCAGCCCAGCAAAGTAAATCAATAAGTTTGCTAGAATTACTTCCAAGAGCATAGATGAGGGGCTACTTCTAGGAGCATGGTTCTTATGGGCAGCTTGGTCACTGACAAGCCCACCCTAGTGTGGTAACAACTCAGGAAAGTTTCATCATGGCAGCTCGCTGAACAGCCTGTAGGTGGGTATCAGAGGGAAGGGTTTTTCTTTCTTCTCCAGCAATTGCTCACCATTTATAAAACCCCAGAAGGAACCTCGTGGGCTGTGCAAGTTTTTATTGTTTGTTTAGTTGGTTTTGGCTTGATTTTAATGTTATTTTATGTGTATGGGTGTTTCTTCTGCAGATCTCTGCACTGCATGTGTGCAGTTCCCATCAGAGGCCAGAAGAGGGCATCGGATCCACTGGGACGTGGTTCTTAGCCACCATGTGGGTTGGGGTTCTCTGTAAGAGCAACTCAGCAGCCCTGGGTCACATAAGTCTGCCCAGGCTTGTAAGCTACTTTTGAGTTTATGAGCCTCCTAAACCTGTCCTTTCAGTGGCTGTAAGTAAATACATGGCTTAGCTTTGGAGCTTTGTCCTTGAGGAAAGAAGGGAATATGCAGATCGGCCGAGCAGATTTCCTGGGCGCATGGCCCAGCGTTAGCTCACTTCTGAGAATCCAGACTTCGGAGACAAACAATGTCAGGCTGTCCTCTGTGGTTAGAGATCTTCTCGGCCTTCTGGATCAACATCTCACAGTCTCTGGAGACCTCGAAATGAGTGAGAACAGACCCAATGGCAATAGTAAGAGAGTTGGAATGGTTGTATCTTTGTGGCCTAAATAAGTCAGCTTAATAGAGTATAATTATATTAATCTTAACTGTAACTTAACTGGGCACAAGAAAAAGCAGATGAGGTCACTTTATAGTGCACGTGAAACTGAACGTGGAGGGCAAATTTGGAGACAAATTTGGAAATGCCTCTTCCATAAAACAAAGATTTCTCACATTTTCTCATATTTGTCTTTTATTTCTACATACACTTACTTCCTTCAGCCATCTAATATGCTTGTGGAATTCATTGCAAATTGCTACATTTAGCCTTCTACTGAAAAAAAAATTAAAGCAACTTTTTAAACATTGAAAATAAGAAGTATAAGTAGAAGCTATGTACAAAACTATGCTTTTGGTTTTTTTTTTTTTTTTAATTGAAAAGTGAGTACCGGACCAGCTACAATGCTAGATTTGAAGTCAAGACACGGTTCATCGTCAGCTTTAAAGAGTGTTTCAGGAAGGCACCTGCTGTCACTGGGTGTCTCTCTGTATCAGGCTTGTCCAGCTACAGGAACTGGCTTCCCCTATTATGGTGATCCAATTAAGAGATCGACCATAGCAGGAGCTTTGGGACTTGAATAGCTTGTCTTGAAGATGTCATGTCATTTCTTGTACTAAGTTCTATTGGTCACACAGCTTCACCTTGATAAAAAAGAGTATGGGGGGGTCATCAGGAGTCACCTGGGAGGCTGGCAATCACAGCTCCCCAGTGACAGGCAGAGAACGTGAGTCAAAAGGGGAAAAGATGGCTTTTAATTAATAGATTCATCAATCTGAGTCTTAACTGTGATTCACAGAAGGCTAGACATGATGGCACACACTTGGGACCCAGCAACCCAGAGGCTAAACAGAAGGCATGCAAGTTTAGGCCAGCCTGGGCTATACAGTGAGGCAGTTCAAAAGCAAATGAATGAATGGAAGCAGAGTTTCTTAATCCAAGATTCCTAAGTGTGGATAGTAGATCCTTGTGCTTTCTAGAAGGGCTGTAGTGTGTGTGTGTGGGGGGGGGGAGACAGAAGGACATTACCCCTCTGGGCTCTTGCATGACAAATGTAGATGCTATTCCTGTTGACCAACCACACAGAACCACAGAGAAAGAGCTGTCCCTTAGGTAGGGCAATCTTCCCCGCCAATTGCAAGTTTCTGTCCCTGGCCCAAACTCTGACCAACCAGATTAATAACCTCCTTGTAATGGTGAAGAGGTGAGAACAGGTTTGAAACTCTCTTCTACTATCCAGGAGATGTTATCGTTTTTTGCTTTTCCTATGCAGAGGCTGAGCTATGGGACAGTTACAAAGGTCAAGTTCACCTGTTTCTAAAAAGCCATGGAGGAGAATGCCAGCCTTTACTACCAACCATGGGGGTCACAACAGGCCGAAGACACCATTACAGCTGCACATATGATGAATTCCAGATTTATCTTTTAGACATTTCTTCTTTGTGGCCATTTGCATTATAAAGTAAGTGGCTATGGATCCACGTTCAGGAAATAGAAAGCCCAAGTGTGGGGGGATTGTAGGTGTGACTGGCTGCTTTGCCCTGTGAGAAAGTGGGCATTCCTGGGGTTAATGACTGGGGATGGGACATGGGTCCTTTTTCTTTTAAGTCCCAGTTTGGCACTTTGTCCTCTGTCCTATGTGATATTGACAAGGGCTCCCAAGCCTATGCTCCCTTTGAGGTTGATTGGAATATTGTCTTCCACTATGGGAGAGGGGAGAGAAAGGACATGAGAAGGGCCGCCCTGAACTTAAAGCAAGGCCTCTACTCCAATCCAGCTCCATCTTACACAGGCTAGTGTGATTCAGGGACATGCCCCTCTGCTGCTTCTTCTTCTTCTTCTTCTTCTTCTTCTTCTTCTTCTTCTTCTTCTTCTTCTTCTTCTTCTTCTTCTGAAAAATGGTTATAACAGTTGCCAACTTCTCAAGATGGTTGTGAAGCTATGAAGCTTGTCTGTAGGATCAAAGGCCTTGAGCAAGATGGCCAGGTCTCCTGCCTCTTGCCTTGGTCTCAAGAGGGCGTTAACTCTCTACCTTGGATATTTCATTGCTTCCTCTTCACACGACTGTCTCCTCCTCGTTTACTGGAGTTTTGAGTCCCTCTCTCTAGTTACAGGGAGAAGTACCACTCTCAAGAGCAGAGAATAGACTTGTCATCTGCCAGGAGTCACCAAACTTTGGCTGCTTGCATTGCGTATGGACACCAAGGCTTAACTGGCAACCACAGTTCACAGTGGAGATTTGTTGTCATAGAAAAACGTTCTCAGGCCAGAGAACTTCTGTGGGGACTGTCATATGGCTACTGTATAATGAATAGCAGAAGGTCTGGGAAGGGCATTAACATTATTCAGCGCTTGTCACACTGAAGGTAGAGAGACTGAAGTCTTTCTGCCTTTGCAGAGACAAAGGCTAAAGTTCTAGAAGGTCAAATGGGTCATAAGCATGGAAGAGTTAACATTTGTATTCACGACCTTTGCGTTTTCCATAACTTCATGCCAAAGAGTAGCCAATCTAGTCACTTCTACTTTGTAAATAAGAGCCAGGGAGGAGATGGTACAGGCCTTAATCCCAGCACTTGAGAGGTAGAAGCAGGCAGATCTCTCTGAGTTTGAGGCCAGCCTGGTCTACAGAGTGAGTTCCAGGACAGCTAGGACTGTTACACAGAAAAACCTTGTCTTAAAAAAAAAAAAAAAAAAGTGTGTGTGTGTGTGTGTGTGTGTGTGTGTGTGTGTGTGTGTGTGTATGTGTGTGTGTGTGTGTTTTGGGGGAGATGGGGGGGAGAATATAATACACAGGGAGCCAGAATAATTATGTTATCTTAACCAAAGGTTTAGTTCACAAAGGCCCTTAGTTTTTGCCTTTGAGCAAAAGTAAGTCAAGCTATTGATTTAAAATGAAAGAGAAGGTTTGTATGTTTGTCCTCTGAATGCTAGGTGCAGACAACAACAGATTCTCTTCAAACATGCCCTCAGGAGGTCTCCATGCGAGCCTGGGCTTCTAATGAGTAAAGGGTAAGGGTCATGCTAAGATACAGAGGCCCTAAAATGAGGTTATGAAACTGTATCAGCCTGGCAAGAAGAAATTAAAGGAAACACCGAATGTTCTCAAATACATAGAAAGGGATTTGTTTCACAACTTCTCCAAACAAACTCTAAAATACGTGTACTTCTAGGAAGCCGGGCAGCCAGCAAATGCCCAGCTGCTCACAGCTAGTTCATCATGGCCTGACCTGTACGTCTGCCTTTCCCGAGCAAACATGCGCTTTCCTGGTAGTGATTCTTGATGTTTCTGCTAGAAGGTGACTCATGTTGCTGGTGCTCTAAGCACTTTAGTTGGAAAAATAGATTTTATTGAGCACATAGTCCGCTGCGACCAGATCATGAAGGCTACACACGGAATCACATAGCAGCTCTCATGAGGCTTGTAGTCTGGTGGGGAGGAATTATGGCTTGTACATGAGGTTGAGAGAAGGATTAGCCAAGGTAGCTGTGGGAGTTTAGCAGAGGGTATCCAATCCAGTGTTGGAGGTCAGCAAAAGGTCCCTGGCTCAGTGTTATCTCAGTGAGGCCTCAAAGGTGATGAGTGAATGGGGTGTGTTCTCTACAAAAAGGAGAGGACATATGGAAAGGAGAAGAAAAGAATAGGTATGTCTGGGAAACTGTAAGAGATTCAGTGTGGCTAGTTGAAATGGCTGAATACTAAGGCGGAGACTTGCCTTACATGCCCTGTTAGAGACTTAAGAATCACCCCAACTGTCCATTAAGAAGGAGGGTAAGATGATCACTTGTATTTTAGGAAGATATGATACTGGCATGTCTACTCTAGAAAGCCTGCCGATTTGGAGCATGACATATAGGGTGGGCACAGGGGCAGAAGCAGATTGAGGCCATGGTTCATACCCTTTCTGGGCATAGTCTAGTCCAAGTCACACCATCCAAACTGGGAAGGAATAAACTGGTGTAAGAGCTCCCTAAACATGTTTATCAGAGCAATATGATCTTGTGCTGGATTCAGTGTGAGGATTATGTAGGGAAATGGTCCAGGATGAATGTGGTACCCAGTTTTCTAGGATGTAGATGAGATCAGTTCCTTAGCTTCATTAGAGAAGTGTTAAGGAGTTGTATATGAATTGCTTCTTGTGTTGCTGTTTAAAAAAAAAAAAAAGGAGGAGCCAACAAAAGCAATAAAGGTTCATTTTGGTCCTCAGTTAAAAGAGATATGTCCATAATGGCAGAGAAGGCCAGCTGGAGCAGGATCCAGCTGGTCACATCGTATACACAGTAAAGAAACAAAGTCATGTTTCTGGTCTTCAATTTGCTTTCTCTTTGGTATTCATCCAGCCCATGGATAGTGCCACTCACTTTCAAGGCAGGTCGTTCCCGCTTAGCCTAACAATCTTGGGCACACAAGCACATATATGTTTATGTGGTGATTCTCAGTTCAGCCAACGTGACCATGAAGCTTAATCATCACAAGTCATATTTGGAAAATGATGCTGGAAAAGTGTGGGACAACCAGATGGAGTTTTCCCAAGAGACCGTTTTTGGCCCATTTATTATCAGAACGTCTCAGAGGATGTCATGACCCTATGGGTCCAAAGGTCTGGCCATTCGTGTGCTATAAACCAAATTATACTCATCAGTGCTAACAGAAGTAACAGCAGTATGGAGAGGTGTCTGTTTAGAGGTGTCTAGATGGGGGGGGGAGGCCATGTTCCTGCTGATGTAAGAAGTCATCCCTGTAGAGAGCATAGGTCGCTGAGACTTGGGACCTTGCTCTGTTTTGCCTTCTGAGTTGGGGAACTCTCTTTCCAAGAGCAATTGAATGAGATGCTAACCCCCAAAGTCCCCAATTAAACGGTGGCTTGTCCTTCCGTTTCTCTACTTTATTATGATTATGGGGAAGCAATACATATACACTTAAGAAGAACTTAAAATTGTATTTTTAGTGTGCATTGTTTCCTAGGCCAGTGGTGAGAGGTGTGGTGATCCTCTGTTGATGCTATTCCAAGGCAGTGATCCAGAACTGGTCAGTCAGGCAATCTGAGGGTTGTAGAGGATGCTCTACAGCAGTGGGTCTCATTCTGTTGCCTAAGACCAGAGGGGAAAAAACCACAGGTATTTATATTATGATTCATAAAAGTAGCAAAATTACAATTATAAAGTAATAACAAAAGTGATTTTATGGTTGGGGAGTCACTACAGCATGAGGAAATGTATTAAAGGGTTGCAGCATCAGAAAGTCTGAGAATCACTGACCTAAAGTGGACTGTGTTTTAAGTGTAGGTGTATTATAGGAATTGGTCACTTAAGGTATGCAATAGTTAGAAAAGATAAGAAGTGCGATGATTAATCTCGATTGTTCATTTGAGAGGATTTGGTATCACCTAGGAGTCAACATTCTGGGCATGTCTGTGAGGTTGTTTCTAGAGAAGTTTCACCAAGACAGGACGATCCAGCCTAGGTGTAGGCTGCACTGGAGTTCAGATTGCATACAAAGAAGAAAACAAACAAATCTGTCTCTCTCTCCTTCAGTGCTCTGGTGCACTGTGATTGGCTGCCAAGGTGCCCATAGGCCACTACACATGTGGTAGAGGGCTTCAGACTGCATCTTGAGCTTAGTCAAAAGTGATGGCATCATCCACACAGTACTAGTTTTACAGGCATCAAACAATGCAAAAGTTATAAGGGTCATGAAGGCTTATATCAAGTTTTTAGAAAGCTTCTGAGCCAGGTAGGGTCAGAGTCCAGAGGAGGCCCTTAGAAACTATAACATGAATCTGTGAAAACAAAGTCTTAAATAGAACTGGAGAAACCCTAATGCTGGAGACTTTGAAGACTCTTAGAGATTGACTAAATACAGTTTGCATTATAAGAAAAACATGAGACTTTGGGGAATGTGAATACAATGTTATCATTCAGAAATCGTGTGTTTTGATGTCAAGCTGACAGGCAGTGGTCTTGTAAGGGCTAATCTTGATTGTCAATTTGGTGGGATTTAGACTCACACAGGAGACAGACTTCTGGGCAAGTCTGTGAGGGTGATTCCAGTGAGGTGTAGTTGGGATGGCAATGGAGGCGCTACAGTGCATGGGCCGGGTTCTTGGACTAAAGATACCATGATGGGCTGTACCCTCGGAATGTCAGTCAAAATCAGTACCTCTGGATGGTTGTTCATGACAGAATGAGCCAAGCAACCAAACAAACGCAAACAGAAGAGAGGAAAAAAGGAAGAGAAACAATAAAAGGCAGAGAATATTGGAGCTGAGGTGGGGAGAGAGCACGGTTTGGCAGAAACAGAAGCCCGGTTGCTGAGTCAGCCTCTGAGGGTGAGATCCGGACCCTCTCTCCCTCCTGTACACCCAGTGCCACTGAAGCATCCTGATAGCCAGTAACTCATCCACACCTCCCAGGATAGAAGCTGGCCAGGTTGTTTTTAGCTAAGCGATTTTGGAAACATTGTGTTTTCCAAGCTTTAGATTTTCTCTCTGCAGATGAGAATAATGAGTTCAGGATTGTGCATAGTTAAAGACACAAATAATAGAGGCCTTGAACTCTGCTGAGATTTAATGTGTTATCAGCAAGCAGGAATGATTATTATTGTTTTTATCATTTTATTATTTTTATGTTTATATTTTATTATTATTATTATCATTGGCTTTTAGTTGCCAAATACAACAGATAAAGAGAAGAAAAATTAAATGTTTTTAATCAGTTGCTATATACATTTTCAAGGCAAGATGAATAATCAAGTTTTTAAAGATAAGTTAACATGTGGATTTTTATAAGACTCTCCCAATTTTAGATGTTTGCTAACAATTAAAATGAGCCGTCCTTTACACACACACACACACACACACACACACACACACACACACACTATGAGATAAATAAGATACCTCCCACAGTCAACTTGGAATGAGACCGGAATGTTCTAGATGAGGAAGAGCAGGTGCTTCGTCGGAAGAGAAGGTTCCAGCCTATGCTTGGTCCTTTTCAGGAATGTGTGAGTTTGATAGATTTGGGGATCCTGTCATACAGACGTGGGGCAGATGTCACTTTCTGAAGTGGCTGTTTCTTCCCTGACCTGCTAAGATGGTACCAGATTTTCCCACACTAAAGGCCTCAGATCTGATGGGGTTGGCAAGATGGCTTAGCTGCTCTAGGTACTTGCCACCAAGGCTGATGACCTGTGTTCCATCAGAACCCACACGTCAAAGGAGAGAACCCATAACCTTAAATTGCATCTGCCCCCCCCATGCTGCAGTATACTTCACATATGCATATATACATGATAAATAAACATAAAAGATATTGAAACAAAACAAAGACTTATGATTATATCACTTCCCAGCTGCACTGAATGAATCTTCTGCACAGATTTTGTCTTTATTTTAAAATTCATATTTTGCTCATTGTGGATTTTTTTTGGCACTGCCATCAACTACCTTGATTACTGCATTTTCTTTTTTTTTTTTTTTTTTTTTTTTTTGGTGTCCTGTCAAGTTTGTGCCCTAGATCCCAGCCTTTGTGTCCTAGACTAATAATGGGTTAACCCTGCAGCAAGCTGTCTGGAGAGGGTAGTCTAGCCTCCTGTGGCCTTCTCATCCTTGCCAGAGGGGAGGGTGGCCGTAACTCCCCCAAAGCAGGTGGATGCTTACAGAATGCAGACCAGTTTCTGTAGCCAAAGCAAATAGTCTCTAAGAAACAAATCTACCAGGGTAAGAAGAATGCATTCCAAATTCGGTCAGGAATTATTTCTAGAATATTTATTCTTTTAAGTTCTTGGCACTTCCTTCTCCTCTTCATTGGTAAGGAAACATCCAGGCTGGCTTCCAGAGGATCATCTTCAGTTGCAGGCCTCACAGCTTACAGACAGCATTGCCTCTTTGTTCTGTCATGAAAGGCTTAGGGAACCCATTCAAAGGAGCTCTGCCTTGGAGAAGAAACCGTTTTTCTTGAAGTATCTATACTCTGGGGCTTTGGAGTATGGGTATAGCAGGGCTGGGTGCAAGGCACCTGCCTGCTGCCTACCCGTGTGCTCCACCCACTCTCAAAATTCCACTGGCATGGAGGTTTGGCAGAACCAGTGAGGAGGGAAAAATAATTTCCCTATTTTCTTCACCCAACTGAGATAATAAAACTTCATCAATATGATAGAAGGCTTCTCAAATAGTATGAATAAATGTCAGCCTTAAGGAGGAGAGATAAAAAGGTAGAATGTTCTAGAGTACTCCAGAAAAACAACTGAAGCAGAGCTCCGCATGTCAACACAGAGAAACGTCAAATATATCATTAGGCTTGATTCTTTCCAAGGATATTTCCAGGAAAACTTAGTCTGACTTGCTGTCTAGAAATCCTGAATCTAGGATGGTATCTGAGTTAGTCCCCTCTTCCTGTTTTTGGTTCCCTTCTCTCTTCCTCCAGTATCTGTACATGACCTTCCCTGCCTCTCTAGTTCCTAACCCTCCCTAGAACAGATCACATGTGTCTGTCCATGCGTGTGCATATGTGTGCAGACTCCATGGACCACACTAGGCTTGTGCAGACAATACTCAGGACATTCCATTATTCCATCTCCCTCTCCCTGACTGTAAGACCAGATAAACCAAGACTTATAGCATTTGGGAGATGGACAGAACTGTAAAGAGCTTGAGCTGAAGTTTCAATCCAGGCTGGAATCCAAAACCCAGCCTCTTCCCATGCTCAACCACACATCTTTCCTGTACCTCCCTCTACTCCTCTCAATTTTGCCAAGACCATCCCATCTGACCACTGCCGTTGGTTATGGTTTATCAAATGCTGGAACTTGATCTTCACAAGTCTCATGAAGGAGTCATGGCCAAGCATCCTCATGGGGCTAGCTGCTTTTCTGTCTCAAAATCCAGGGCTCTTTTAGTCCTCTGTTTTCACTGAGTGCCTTGGTAGAGACTTTCCAATGTCAAAGTCAAGAGTATGACAACCCCCGGGGGAGTATACCCTACCTAGGAATGTACAGACTGATATTTGAATGTTATTTTGTTCGCTGTGGCTTTTTGAAAACCAATTATTAATTGAACAGATTACATTAAAATATTATTTATTTGAGTTCTTAGTTTATTTGGCACTGCAGGCAGTATCTCTCTTACCTCCCTCCATCAACACTAGTCTGTTTTGACCTACAAGGAAACCCTCCTGCAAGTCAACCTCTGTGAGCTGGCTACAGGACTCCCAGCTGCTGCTTTCTCTGATCCTTGTACTCATTGTTTGATTCAGTCCCCCAGATCTTCCAGGAAACCTGTCTGATCAGAATGGCCTAGGGAGAGAGCAGGTGAGTACCTGAGTGGGTGTGGGGACAAGACATCACTTGTTTTTTGCCAGAGGGGCCAATGATGCTGCTGGAAACGGTTGCCACCCTGCTGCTTTGAGTGAGTTAGCAAAATGAAGCCCTTTTCTGGGAAGGGGACTCTTCAGGACCTAACTTCCATGGATCCCTCCTCTTTGGCCTTTAGGAAAACAGAAGGAACATTTTGATCAAGGTTTTTCTTAGAAAAACCCTCCGTGGACCTGTTATGGGAAACGAAGCTGGTTTTGTTTTCTTTGATTAATCACAGTGTCCTGTTTCCAAAAGCAAAGTGGCCTTGGATCTTTCGAAAGAACACAGCCTGTGCTGTGAAGGAGAAGGCTTGAAACAGCCTCCAGGACCCACAGCCCTGTCCTCTGCAGTCCGTACCTTCCTGGGAATACAAGTTACCCCCCCCCACACACACACACCTTTTCCTTTGTGTTTTCTGCTGGTGGGAGCAGGAGAAATCTTTCAAGATTTCTCTACAGTTCCTTGAAAGCCGGAGAGAGAAGCCAGGAGTGAATTCTATAACAGTAAAACCATTTTAAAGCAACATCAGCTTCCTATAGGCATGGGGTATTTCCTGGCCAGTTTCTGTTTCTTTCTGACTATAAACAAAAATGTGCAAATTTTGTGAAGAAAATTAAGGAGACCCCACCCCTGCCATCCCTCACTACTTTGTATTCTTTCCTCAGAGAAATAAATTCCCAGGATGGTAAGGGGGCAGGGAAGGAGGGGGGGGGGGGGATAGGTAACAGTGTCAATAACAACAAAAGTCTTCCAGAGCCTTTCTGAAGAAATACCGTGGGAAATCTCGTTCGCTAACCTCGGGGGCACAGCACTGTTCTGTGAAAATGGAGAGGAGGGAGGGAAAGCTGTCTAAATCATGTGTTTGTTTTCACTTAAGAGTCGGGAAATCTTATAAATAACCAGCCTGGCTTTTTCTTTTCAGGGAAGCCCCACCCTTTGATTTAAGCTCTGCATAAACCTCAGTGGCTCGGCTTTCTTTTATCTGTATATCAAACAGCCCTGGAAGTTCATCACATGCCCCAGCCTCCATAGCCTTTTGATTCAACTTTTTCTTTGTCCCCATTTTAGAGATGAGGAAACTGAGACCCACAGATTCCATGACTTGCCTGGTATCCCAGGCCCCCAGCTTTTCCCTCTATCTGGCATCATGCCCAGGAACTCAGATCCTTGCCTCTAGATAGTGACTTTCACCAAAGGGCAATTTTGTTTTCCATGGGGACTTTCGGCAACATCTGGAGTGTGTGTGTGTGTGTTCATCTGTCTGTCTGTCTGTGTCCTGCTTCCAGAAGCAAATGTGGCCTTGGATCTTCCGAAGGAACACAGCCTGTGCTGTGAAGGAGAGGGCTTGAAGCAGTGTCCAGGATCCACGCATTCCTGTCCGCAGAGACTAGGCCTTCAGCCTGAACCTTCCAGGGAGTGCAGGTTCTTCTTTCCTTTGTGTTTCTGCCAGTAGGAGCTTGCTGCTGACATGGTAGTAGGAAACTAGGGATGCTTACATATAACCCCCATACACAAATGGACCACCCAGAATGCACGTAATACAGATCTCGAGAATTCCTGGTCCATACTATGCTAAACAACTGAAGGAAATTCTCACATTTGAGGGTTGCTAAGATCTATTCTGCCTTGAAGCAGGATTAGCCTCTTTCCAATGGGAGCTAAAATCTGTACTGAGTGCCCTCTGGCTATGGTCAAGCGTGTGCATCTCCCCCTCTCACCCCCAGTTTACTTCAGGGACACACAGCAAGCTCATCAGCTGGATCTGATGTTCTATAATTTATAGTCACAGGGTGTCTGTCTTCTTTTAGCAGCAAGCCGGCTGGCATCCACCCTGTTAAGGAGGAAGCAGTTACCAAGAGGCCTGCAGCCTGGGCCAGCTGACAGCCCATGTTATTTGGGGATGGCTGGTACTCAGAGGCACCTGGGAATAGGCCCGGCCTAGATGGCGCTGAGCACGCGGTACCCCTTCAGACCCATCCGTCAGCAGCAGGCCTTGCCAGAGGATGGCCTATTGAACATTTCCAGGAATAGCACTGCCAAGCCTGTCAACTGCTTTCTTGGAAATACACTCAATAAGGATGGCTGTCCTCCAGCAGGCAGAGTGGAAAGCCTGGCCTGGACCACAGCACCAAGAAGTGGCAGAGCCTGGAGGCAGGCTTCCTCAGGACCTTAGGAGTGGGGTCTGTTTTTATGGGACTTCCAGCATGGAAGGAGATGAGCGATGGCCCTCAGAGCTCTCGGTGCTGATTCCTTCGGATGACTGACTTGGAGTTCTACACATGCAGAAGCTGTGTGTTCAAATAGTAGGAGGCAGCAAAGTGACAGGCAATATCCAGGTCTTATTGACGGTGATCTCACATCACCTGGCAGGTGTTCACCTGCACACCTTTTCTTGTATTTTACTCCCCAGGACACCCAAAGGAGCCCCAGAAAGAGGGATTCTTTCTTTCCTGTCCCCATATTCCAATCATTTTGAGAATACATCAAATACAAGAGAAAAAAGGGAAAAAAAAGCTTTTACTTTAATTACCTCACCCAAACTGTGTGCAAAATTAGCCTTTTCTGTCACTGAGGGAGACCTGATATGCTTGCTGGCATTTGACCACCCTGCAACCTCCCTTGACCTCTGGGGTGGTTCAGGAAAGGCACATGTTGACATTGTGTTCAAAGAGCTTCCTGTAGACCCAGGCATGAGTGTCATATGCAAGCAAGAGACCCAAAATTCTCAGGAACATTTCAGGAAATGTTGTTTAATCTTATCTTTTAAATTATGACAGATTTATGAAGTTCATCATAGAGCATCCTTTTATTTTGAAAAACCATGAGAAAATAGTTGAAACCGACACAGAGCTACAGTGAGCTCGGGATCATACTGCCAGATACTGTGGGGTTCACAGTTTGATTTAAATTTCAGATAAACAAGAAATTACTTTTTGATCTGCATCCCAAATATTTGTTGTTTATCCAAAATTCAGATGAACCGGGCATCATTTGTTTTGTTAAATCTTCCCATTTGGGAAGAAAGAGTGACCTACTTGTTAAATTATGACAGGAAATATCAACACAGAATCAATGGAAAAGGGGAGAATAGAGCTGAAGAGGAGCAAAACCAGAAAGGAACTAGCTTGCTGAGGACGGAGGTGGAGGATACGGATGATCTAGGAAATGATGACGCTTGCACAGCGCACCATCCCTGGGAGATGGGCTGACTATCTTCTGATGGTCTCCTTTCTGCTGAGGCAGCAGCTGTTAGAGAGAGATGAGTCTCCAGGCCGTGACTGCATCATCTACGTCCACATTCCCACAGATTGGGTTGTGTGGTTTTCTTGGTCTGTGCTCCTCTCCTGAACCCACCACCTGCCCATACTTCACTCACTGCAGCCTTTTATACAGCAACCTCCCCTTAAGGATCCCTGATAAAAGCCAGTGTGATTTGTTAGATCCCTTTTGTCAAATACTGCTCTTTGACAGGGTGAGACCAAATCTCAGACAGGATCCAATGGCAGGACAGACTCATTTCCTCTCCCCAGTTCGTCTTACACAGAGTGATCATTTGTAACTTGTGGCGTTTCAAAGAATTGGAATCTGAACAATAAAATGGACTCCGTTGCCACAATTCCGTGGAAGGCTTCTGCTGTTGAAGATGATTCAGAAACACTCCAGCAGCTTCTGCTTCAGAGTCGTGGTCCCGAGGAGCAGAAGTCCTGACGCCCAGCAGCAGAGCTTTCTTCAGCTCCTAGCACCCTTCTCCTTTGCCCACAGATGGAGGTCAGGGTGGCCTAACCCGGAGAGGAAGGCTTGGCAGGCTTCTGAGGGTGGGGACGAGAACTAGGCCTTCAGACAAAAAGCCTGCAGAAGCTGAGCCTGCCAACTGCACTGTGTCCTAAGAAGGTGAAAAGAGGCTGCCTTGGGTTAACCCCTGCCCAGGGCCCTGAGGTTCCTTAAAGGAGATTTAGTCTCTGTCTCTCTCATACTCTCTCTCTGTGTGTCCTGCCCCCCCCCCCCATGTGTGAAGTATTATTTCTCAGGTATTGTTTTGATACAAGATCACTCACTGGCCTAGAATTTGACAAGTAGACAAAGTTAGCTGCTCAGCAAACCCTAGAGAATCCCTTGTTTCTGTCCCTCAGCCCTGGGATTGCAAGGAATTACCACCATGTCCAGCTTCTTAAAGTGATTTCTGGCATCCAGTTCTGCCTCTTGTGTTTGCAAGGCGGAGAGTTTACCAGCTGAGCTGTCTCTTCAATCCCGGATCTTTCCTGTCTGTCTTTGCATCCTAGCCATAAATGAATACTTTGCTCTGCCCTCTGCACACCCCCATTGCCAACTAGAAGCCCCTTACCCAAGGCCTAACAGCAATGGGTTTTCAGGTAATGGGCTAAAACTGTGAGCCGTAATAAACCTCTTTGCATTATGAGTAATTTGTTATAGTGACAGAAGGCTGACTGTCATGTTAGACTGGGAAGCAGGTTCCACTGTAACTCTCAAAGGGTAGCAACAGTGCCTCATAACCAGAGTTGTGAAGAATCAGTGAGCTTATGTTGGGAATAAGTATTGCTACTACTATTGTTAATTAACTTTAGTTATATCAAAGGAGCTGGCTGGGCATGCCAGCTGCCAGTGCTGTCTGTCTGGAGGACACAGAGGGTACAGTTCTTCCCTCCCTGACTTCATCCACTAGTAAGTGGTTATTTTACACCCCAAGATGGCTACTTCTAGGCCAAGAGGACTGTTTGTAGAACCCTAGTCACAGGAGAATATGTTTTCCCTTTGTGTCCATTCAGGTTCTGCCTGTTGAAGTATGTCATTCATAGCAAGGTCTCAAGGCATGATGGGGTCACTTTCTGCATTTTGGATCATCTGACCACCTCAAGCAGGATTAGAAGGAATCTAATGTAATCATCCTTAAGATAGCCAGGGAACTCCCACGGAGATGCAAATTTTCCAGGTCAGGGTCAAAAGGTGGGTTTGCTGAAGGCCAAACCTCAACAGAAAGGTGTCACAATGCATATTTGTAAATTCTGTGCTCATTTCACAATCTCTGTGGTTTCTGAGTGAGTCACTGGTTGGGCAGTACCCGTATATACTTGTGAACAGATGCTGGAACATCATAGAAAGTACAGAAAGAACTAAGTACTTTCTATGAAAGAGTTACTCAGAAGGCTGAATTTCTTTAGGTTTATTCTTTAGGTATGCCTATTGGTAATGAGCACTAGCCAGTGTCTCTGAGGTAGCAAGCAAGCCCCAGAGCTAAGCAGTCTATCACAAAGAAAACTTCCTTCCACAAAAGCTGGAGGAAGCTTCGCTCCAAGACCTAAATTCAGGGATCCAAGGTGTTTCCACCTTCTGCCTCATCACATGTTTCTATGATCACAGCCAAATAAGACGAAAAAAAAAAAAAATGAATACATGTCCTGTGAGGTGTGTAATACATTACATACACTTCAATTTCCCCAGTCCACTGGCCAGACCAGTGATAGGAGCCTAGCCAGAGCAGGTAAGAAAGTGGGGGAACATGTGGCCCCTTCCTGTCCTGATGAGCAAACCTGAATCATAGCCCTGGGTTAAGAACAAATGCTTGTAACTTTCTTAACCTGGCGGGAGAATCCCTTCTTATTAATTATGGTCATGTGTTTATTTGATGGGCGCATCTTTAACCTCTTTATTCAATGAATATTCTTCTATTGTTCTCTCTCTCCCAGGCTTTTTATTCCTGCGGGTATTAGGGAATAAGCCAGGAAAACGCCATCACTGCACAGAGCTGGCATTCTATTAGCAAATAGTGAAGACATTCAATTAATGTAAGAAATAAGAAAGGATGGATTGTGAGCTCATGGGCAAAATGGTGGATGATAAAACAGGGGAAAAGAAGCTATGTGTGTGAGTATGCATATGTAATTGTATGTAAATGCTTATTACATGTGTGTCAATGAATATGTAAGAGTGTGTATATGTACATATATATATATGAAAGGAATGAGCATATGATTGTGTAAATGTGCATAAGGGTGCATATATATGTCATGTTTGTGTAAGAGTGTGTGAGCCTGTGAAAATATGTATGAATGTGTGCATGGGCACATATGTGTGAGACTGTGTGTGTATAAGTGTGTTTTTACAAGTGTGTTTATGTAATATTTGTATACAAGTGTATGGGCCCGTGAACGTATATCTGGTGTGTTTGTATGTGTGTGTTATCATGTATACTTATGTGTGTAAGACTGTATAAATGTGCATGGATGTATGCATGTATAAGTGTGTATTTGTATAAATGTGTGTATATTTGTAAGATTATGTGTATATGTACAAGTGTATTTGTGTGTTTGTAATATTTAACTGAATATGGATATATGAATGTGAATGTGCATTTAACTGTATAAGTAAATATTTGTATGTGAGTGTATGCATGTAATGCATGTGTATGTGTGTGTTAGTGCATGTAAGCACATGTGAATGTGTGTGCGCATGTGCGTGCGTGCATGCGTGTGTGTGTGTGTGTGTGTGTGTGTGTGTGTGTGTCTGTGTGTGTGTGTGTGTGTAGGCAAGCAATTTTAAATAGATGGCTAGGGCAGGCTTTTTTGGGAGGTCCAAATAATGCAAAGAAGGCAGCAGAGCTGGGTAAAAACCTGTGAAAGGTGAATAGCGCAGAAGCCTGAGGCAGAGCCTTGCATGTTGGTGGGAAGTGAGGACATTAGAGTGGCTTCAGAGCAGGGCAGTGGGAGCTGCAGTCGGGGTTGTGGGGCACTGACCCTTCAGAGTTTCATAGACTGTGTAAGAACATTTGCTATTCCAGTCCTATCCCCCAACACACACTGTCTCCCCCCTAATCTCTGATTCTCGAGCTTGAACAGGCTTTGGAGTCAGCTGGGAGACTAAGCAGAATACTGCTGTCCTGTCCCCATAGAGCT
Organism: Phyllotis vaccarum; assembly: GCA_033318265.1. Classification (NCBI taxonomy): domain Eukaryota; kingdom Metazoa; phylum Chordata; class Mammalia; order Rodentia; family Cricetidae; genus Phyllotis; species Phyllotis vaccarum. The sequence goes on from JARWLC010000014.1 coordinate 30,082,672, forward strand.
GGCAAGAGCTGAAAACCTCTAGTAGGATCCAGGGGCTAAATCTATGTGCTTATCCCTTTTCAAATTCACATGTTGATGCCTCACCCAGTCAGGTGGTATGTGTTTGACTGAGGCTTCACTAATTTGTCTTTGGTAAATATTCACTGAATGAAGTTAAGCCCTTTGGGACTTTATTGGCTCCCAAGAGCAGAGCCCTTCTGAGTGGAAATAATGCCATAGAAATCTCAGATAAGTTGAAAAGATGTCTCAGTGGCTGGAAGCACTTACTGTTCTTGTAGAGGACCTGAGTTCAGTTCTCAGCACCCTCATCAGGCAGGTAATACTCCAGCTCCAGGGTTTGGGGTTCAGATGCCCCTGCCCCCTCTAGCAACTTACTCCCATGAATGCATATATTAAAAATCATAAAAATAAATCTTAAGAAAGAAGGAAGGGAGGAATGATGGAGTACCAGAGAGTGGACTGGCTGCTTCTTCTACCACATGAGGATGGCGAGGATAGACACCATCTCTGGCTCTGAAGAAAGCAGATTCCTGCACAGAGTCGGTCTTGAACTTGGACCTCCATAGAGAATATGGCATTTTAATGTTTTAATACCAGAGCTTTTCATGACAGTGAAACATGTCTGCTCCTTGCAGCACCAATCTTCTTCATAAAAAGGATGATGGGTATCAAAGAAACTCCATATGCAGTTGTTTTCTTTATGGTAAAAGCTAGTCATTTGGGCAAGAAACTGCCCTTGCCTTGGCTGCTGACAGTATGCTGTCCAAACTGATGTGGGATGTTTTTGTACGCTGCGAGTTATTGTTGGATAATAAAGAAACTGTTCTGGCGTATGGAAAGGCATCTTAGAAGCAGGCGGAAGAAGGGTGAAGTCAAGAGAGAAGCTGTGAGCTTTGAGAGAGCAAGATGTAAAAATCTCAAGTAAGCCATGAACCATGTGGTAAGACATAGATAAATAAAAATAAGTTATAAGCGCTAACAAACAATAAGCCTGACTCACAGGCCAGCCAGTTTATAATTAACATAAGACTTCATATGATTCTTTGAGACAGCTGGTCTGAATCTTGGGGGTAGGTCAGGCCAGAAACTTCCTACTACACCAAGCTTTGCCAAGACATAGTAAGATAGTTCTTCAAATATTCCCGTTTCATAGAAAAGTCTATTGGATATACTAGTCCCATAGGATGCCCCAACATTACAGAGGAACCTTGGGTGACTGTCCAGACAGCCATATGTCTGTCTTGGAAGTGTCTTGTACTGTACTTTATGTTTACTCAGGCAATATTATGTCCTTCTGGGGTCTTTGATGAAGTTAAAGACTAGATAAAGTTTGCTTTTCCTTGGTTATGAAAGAAAATATATCAGGTACAAAACTGAACTCATTAAGAGAGAAAAGACAAGGAATACTTTCTCTAAATTTGTCAAATACTAATGGACTAGACATTATAAATATAATTCTTACTTGATAATTGTTCTTATTTTATGTAATTTTACTGTATTTTCCATTTTATTTAGACAAAAGGGGAAACACTGAATAATATTTTTGTACATTGTAATTTGTCTCTCTGATTAGTTTAATAAAAATCTGATGGCCAATAGATAGGCAGGATTTCTAAGCACAGAGGATGCTGGGAAGAAGGGCAGAGCCACAAGGATATGTACGTGGAGGAAGCCTGACATGTAGAATATGAGGTAACAAGCCATGAACCATGTGAAAGCGCAAAATATAAATTGATTAATTTAAGTTATAAAAGTTAGTTAGAAACAAGCCTAAGCTATTGGCTGAGCTTTCATGTGTGTGGTTACTTGGAAGCTTCCAGGCAGAACAGAAAAGTCCACCTACACCGCCAGCCTTCAGAACTGTGAGAAGCATCTGGTGTTTAAACCACCCAGTGAGGGTGTTCTGTGTTCTGTAGTAGACTGACAGAGACGCCAGGTCACACTGACTCAGGACTCTACTCTGACAACCATTGCTCTGGAAGACAAGATTCGTCTTTTTGGTGACAATTTTTATTTTCTGTTTAAATGATGCTAGTGCTCAAATTCAGGGCTTTGAACTCATTAAGCAAACGTCCTGCCCCTCAGCTCCACCTCCAGTTCCTTCCTCATTTTAGACCCCCCTCTCCCAGGACAACCTGCTCTAATTCCTGCATGTGATAGTTACATAAACTGCAAAACCATAGGTTCTTGCTCAAAAACTGAAGAGAAATGGACATTTACTGAATTGTAAATATTGTGTTTGCAAAATATTTTACTACTAAGTTTATAAACATAACAACATTAAATAACTACAAATTTTAAACGGAAAAGAAGTATTTTGAGGTTATAATTTTGGGTAATAACTAATACTTTACATCATGTGTTGACATGACAAATCACGAAGTGTTTAAGACTTGTTTTCTCTATATTCTTCAAATGGTGAAGTTCGTGCTTTTAGCAAATTAATTTTCAAATGATGTCATTGAGAGCAATGCCAATTGCTGTTGGCCAAGGGAATATCAAGTACTTTCAGATACATTTAGCTTTGATAATAAAATTCAGTACAGGTATCGCTAAAGCAGGTTTTCTAATTTCTTAGGCTGATGATGTCAGGGTAGAGTTCTGAAAAATTATTTGAAATAGGAATTTTGGTAAATCTAGAGGTGATAACGTGTGGGACTATTTTTCTGAAAGATTTTGCCTTTCTTACAATTTGGCTTTGAATATTTCAGTATTAATTATGTTTTCTGATAAATCCTAAGACTTGTGTAACTTGGGGTCTTCATGATTTTTATATAACTTAGTATCCAAAATTATTTTTATGTTCTCAGTGGCCATATCTTCAGGCACAAGGGAAATAAATTTGAAGGTTATTTAGTCAGTAACTGCCCATTCGTTTGTATGAAGTTATTGTTTCATTTTTGCCAAATAGAATTTTCTTCGTTTATATTCTATTTCTAAGCCAGTATAAATGTGGTCTGTGATGTACCTGATTCTCAAAGCTGGAAGTCCTACACAGTTAAAAATAACTGAGGCAGCATCACTATGTAGCTCAGACTATGGGTAAACTCACTATCCCCCTGCATCAGCTCAGTGAGTCCTGGAGTTACAGATGCCGCCCCACCCCTAACGTTTTTTACTGGAATGTGCCCATGAACACCCTTACTTTACAATAATTTACGGAGGAATTTTCTACCTGGGCATCAGCAGTCACTGTCCTGGTGTTGAGTAGAGAGTATTTGTATCAATGCTATAGAGGAAGTCATGAGGGTGTGTAGACAAGCTGTGACCATCATGTGCCCCATGCTGCCCTCGAAGGATGCCCTCTTCTCTCCCACAGCTGTTGCTGCTGATGACCCTACATCTGCTCCTCTGGCTGCTACAATCACCTTGGGCTCGGGCCTCACTTGTCTTTCAGCTTACATGTAGGTATTAAGTCCCTAAGTCAGCCATCTGTCGCTGACCATTGTGAACTGAGCTGAGCTTGCATGTGTATGAAATCCTTCTGTTACTATGATAAAATGTCCCCAGTGATTAATTTATGAAGAGAGAAAAGTTTATTTCAACACCCAGATTTGGAGTTTCTTCCCTATAACTTGTTACTTTGGACCTCTGACAAGACAGCATGTAATAGTGGAAACATATGATGGAGCAAATACATTTTAGCATGCAATATCCACGGTAAAGAATTTGCTCTATCTAGTCAAGGAAGTTTAATGTGACCCACCTCTCACTGGATGGGTATATGACAAGAAGACATTGAAGTCTGTTCTCTTAGCAAATCTCCAGGGTGTAGACTCCAGTATCATTCATTACAGCCCTCACACTGCACATTAGATCCCTAGGTTTGTTCATTCCACAACAGAGAAGCATCTTATGGCTTGGCCAGTGTCTTCTCATTTCCATGTTCCTATGGTAACTACAGCTTTACCATGTCTTTGCTTTTTCCTTTGTCTGTCTTGTAATAAACTATTTACTGAAACATCCTCCATTCACTTGTTACATACTGTACATCTATGGCTGTGTTACAGCAATAGGGCTGAATATCACAATGAGGAATGTTTGGCTCATAAGGCTTCCAACACTTGCTGTCTGGGATTTTATATAATAGGCTTGCTGACATCTATACTAGACTATAAACCCCACAAAGGCATGGATCAAATCAGTTTACTTCACAACTGTGTTCTCCAGGACCAAAGCAGTGCCAGGCATGAAGAGCATGCTTAGTCAAACCTTGCTGAAGAAAAAAGTATGTAGGAAAATTAACTATGTAATCATACTACTATTTTTTTAATATTTTGTTTAAAAAGTCATGTAAATCTTTTGTTTGACTACACTTTAGCATGCCTGCATAAAAAGGATGTTTAGAATAACTTATTGTACCGCGTCCGGTTTCTTTGTGGTCCGAGTTTTGTCCCAGGCGAGGAATATCAAGATAATCACACTCAGGAGTCATTTATTAGGTTCCATCATTCGGGCTCTCTCTCTGGCTCTCTCTCCCACCCACTCTGAGACCCAAACCTTTTATTCAGCACATCTTATCTCTTAGATCTGTCTGTCCCTCCCTCGCTTCTCCTTTGTCTCCGCTATCACCTTAACTCTCTTTCACACCCTGCCCCCTCATTTGGGCACACCCAAGGTCTGGAGGCTCCCGAGAGGCTAGCACTCAGCAGGTGGCAGCGTCTGTAGTGCAGGGAAACAGGTTTTTCCCTATTTCCTCTATAAACATAGGGTTTTAGTAGGATGGGCCATTAAAGGCCAGACTGGCACATACTCGGGAGACAACATCTCACTCCCCTTTATTAAATAAAAAATATAGAAGGAAACCCCTGTCTTAGGTTCGACCCCTAGTCCCTGCTACAGAACCCGTCATTGGATGTGCCAACTCCTGTCTTAGGTAGATATAGCAGGCGGGGAAGTTGCCCGTCTTTGGGTGAGTCCTTCTAACATTGATATGCATATCTGAGCATCAGTCAGGAGTTACAAGGCCAGAAGCCTGTTTTGTTATTTACTGCTGATGACTTTGCTGCTTTTGCAGCGTATTAGAATGAAAAGACAGCATGCCAACCTTTGAGGCAAAATATTAAGAAGGGATATAAATCCAGACCATTGGGAAGCCACTAGTCAGGGTATTCTATAAGCCACTAGTCTCAAGGGGTATAAAGATATATGCTAACTGCAAGGTGTAATTTAACAATTGCATTCTAGGGACCCCAAAAGCACTGGTTTAACAATATGCAACTGCTGACTTAACATTTTCTATCTTACTTGAGGTAACACAAATATCAGAATATCCAAAGTTACACAATAGCAATTATTACATATGCAAAATGTCAATAGGGCAGTTTGTTGGTTGAGAGATAAATTTTAAAATGTATTTGTCCATAAAAGTCTCTGGAATTTCAAAGGCAGTCACCACTCTGGCTGATAGCTGGTTCAGCAAGGATGCAGCTCTGGCTGTCTGGCTCAATGCATTTTCCGAGGCTGTAGCTCCAAAAGCAGCAGGGTGACTGTGTAGTTATTCTGAAGTTTCTCTTTGCACCTGGGAGATGGATCTTGGTCTGACGAAACGCTACTGGCATCACTGCAGCTGGAACTCGTACCAACAGGGCACTGGGATGTTCTTTACTCCAATCAGTTGCTTAAGCTGAAATTTAGAGCTGAACAGTTTAAAGAGAAACCCTCCCCACCCTCCAGGGTTTGAATCTGTGTGAAGTGACCAAGAGGTATGGGGTAGCTAAAAAATGAGTGCTGGCATTCTACTTAGCAGTGCTATTAAAAACAACTGCCTCAATCATATGTTATGAAAGCTTTTTGTATGGGCACCGTATTGGCAGCCGTGTCAGTGGCCTAAATTGAAGGCAAAAACAGTAGAAAACAAAGGGCTTTTTTTTTTTTTTTTTTTTTTTTTTTTTAAACTTACTTACTTATTTACTGGCCTCACCAGAAGCTTCAGGAACCACAATCTTTTCATGTTGAACAGGACGCACACACCTCTCAGGTATCCAGATTGGCTTTTCAGCACCTGGTGGATAAACACAGACAGCCCCCCTAACTCTGGCCAGGACAGGTGCTGGCGGTTGCCATTGTCCAGAGGATAAATTTTTCCATCGAACCATAGCTTCTGTGGAGGGGGGAACAGAATAGTGTCGCTGGGCAGCACTATATCCTTCATAATCCAGCAGCAAAAAATTTAAAGTGAATAAGGTAAGAGAAAGAAGGGCCTGTGGGCCCTGACAGTTTTGGTATATGTCACCCTCTTTTAATTTTTTTAAATAAGTTTTGATGTGCTGGTGGGTCCTCTCAACAATAGCTTGTCCTTGTGGATTATAAGGGATACCAGTACTGTGTTTAATATCCCAGAGTTCACAAAACCGGGAAAATTTTCTGCTAGTATATGCTGGACCATTGTCAGTTTTAATTTGTTTAGGCACTCCCATAACGGCAAAAGAAGCTAGCAAATGTTCAATTACTTGTTTAGTTTTCTCTCCTGAATGTAAGGTAGCCACGATCATTTTTGAATAAGTGTCTACAGCCACGTGTAAAAAATGTTTGGTTCCCAAACCATTGACATGAGTGACATCCATCTGCCATATATCATTTGGTCTGAGACCTCTAGGATTTACTCCTAAGGATGGAACATGAATAAAAGGAGCACAAGTGGCACATGTGGAAACTATAGAAAGGGCCTCTGTTTTGGTGCATTGTGTCTGATGCCTTAACGTTTGAGCATTGAGATGAAATTTTTTATGTAATTGTAAAGCCCGATCATATTCTAGGGAGGCAAAGATTATTCGAGTAGCTTCATCTGCTCGCGCATTGCCTTTGGCAAGTGGTCCAGGCAAGCCAGAATGTCCTCTAATATGTCCTACAAACACAGATTGCTTTCTGGACCATATCAAAATCTGTAAGCTTTGTAACTGGGTAACAATTTTTGATGATTCTCCCACATGAGGGGCCACTTCTAGTTGGGGCATAATATTAGCCACATAGACACTATCAGTATAAATATTAAGGGGCTCTTCAGGATATAACTGAAAGGCAAGTATCATAGCAGTAATTTCTATCAACTGAGCAGAGGCCTGAGGCACTACTACGCTTTCTATATGATCCCCATCCACAACTACTGCTTTTCCAGTCTTGGAGCCATCAGTGAAAAGTAGACGTGCCCCAGCTATAGGTTGAGTCTTTATTATCTTGGGAAAGATAAAAGGGCATAATTTAAAACTCTGAATGATTTTATGTTTAGGATAAGCTTGAACTATCTGTCCTTTAAAGGTGCACAAAAACAAACACCAGGAATCATCATTTTGAATCAAATTAGCAACCATTTCTTGGGTATAGGGCAAAACTATTATATCTGCATCTTTGGCAAATAAAGCCCGCCCCAAGCATCTACCCTTCCATAACAATTGAACTATTAATTCAGGATAAGGAATAACTGTGCGCCCAGGTGATGCAGAAAGATGTACCCAATAAATGGGACCCTTTTGCCAAAAAACACCAGTAGGTGCAAAATTAGAGGCCAAGACTAAAAATTGCAAAGGCTGTTCATAATCTATCTGCTGTACTGACATATCTTGTAATGCCTGTTCTATTTTAGTAAGGGCCTTCTTGGCCTCAGGAGTTAAAATCCGGGTAGATGTGGGTTCAGCATCTCCCTTTAGGAGTTCAAAAAGAGGCTTAAGTTCCCCTGTAGAAATTGAGAAAGAGGGCCTTAGCCATTGGATTTCTCCTAGGAATTGTTGCCACTGATGTAAGGTTTTTAACTGGGAGGTGGCCAACTGTATCTTTTGAGGGGCAATACCCACTCTTTGAATAACATAACCCAAATAACTATAAGGAGGTATTAATTGAACCTTTTCAGGAGCTATAACGAGACCCACTGATTTTAATCCTTTTTGTAATCTATCATACAATTCCATCAATGCCTCTTGAGAAGAATGTGCCAGAAGTAAATCATCCATGTAATGAATTATATAGGCTTCAGGAAACTGGCTTCTAATTGGCTCTAAGGCTGCAGAAACATACATTTGACACAATGTGGGGCTATTAGCCATGCCTTGGGGTAAAACTATCCAATGATATCTCTTATAAGGTTCCTTATAGTTTGGTGAGGGGACAGAAAAGGCAAAACGCTGGCAATCTTGAGGAGCAAGAGGAATGGTAAAAAAGCAATCTTTTAAATCTAAAACAATCAAATGCCAATCTTTAGGTATAGCAGCAGGATGAGGAAGTCCAGGCTGCAGCGCCCCCATAATTTGCATGGTGGCATTAACTGCTCTAAGATCTTGTAACAGCCTCCATTTTCCTGACTTCTTTTTTCTCCTCATTTCATTTTCTGCTCTTCCTGCCCTCAATCCTTTGCTAATCGCAGCAGCCATAACCTGTGCCTGCACAAAGCTTGCATCAATATCTCTACAGACCTTAATCATAAAATCAAGACTCTTTCCTTTGTGAGGTCTCAGGGCTTCTTTACAATGCTTGTTGGCATTTTCAAATGCCAGCTGTTTAACTACTGGCATAGCTGCTTTAACATCTCCAAGTATTTTTTCTGCTAATTGCAACAGTCGAGAAACAAAATCTGCATAGGGCTCTGAAGGACCTTGTAGGACCTTAGTTAATTGTTGACCAGCCGCAGTATTAGGCAGGGCTTTCCATGCTTTGTTTGCTGCAGCGGCAATTTGGGCATAAGTGCCGGCATCATACTGAATCTGTGCTTGTATACTAGCATACGCTCCAGTGCCAGTCAGCAGCTCTACGTTAACTTCAGGTTTTCCAGCCTGGGCGATTAAGTGGGCAATTTCAATGCATTTTTCCTGAAATTCTCCTTTCCATATTAAATAATCTCCGCCCGATAGAGCAGCCCTAGTCAATTGTTGCCAGTCACTAGGAGTCAAAAATGACCCTTGGTAAGATTCAAAAAGAGATTGGGTGAAAGGGGCATGAGGGCCGTAACTGGAAACAGCCTCTTTGAGCTGCTTCAGGTCTTTAAAGGTGAGCGGCTCATGCTGCCGAATAGTCTGGCCCTGGGCATCTTGTATCTCGGTAACCGGGTAAGCTTGCAATTCTGGGAAAACTACTCCCTTAGGGCTATATTCTTCTCTGTCCTGTCTCCCCTGCATCAGCCGCTTTTCTGGTCTGTCCCAATTATATGGGGGCGGTGGAGGCGCAGAGGGAGTGACTGGCTCCTTCGCCTCAGTCACTTCTAAATGCCTTAATTTTCGAGTCAATTTGTGAGTGTCTTTAACAAGGGAGCGCTCCTCAAAATGTCTCTCCCCTTCATTGTCTGAATCATAACTATTAGCCTCCGTCCATCCATTACTCTTACTGGATGAGGCAGTGGAAACCCCCTTCTCCGATTCAAGATCGGACAAATCTGAATCTGAGGCTTCTTTAAATGATTCCTGGGTCCCTATTTCCTGTTCCTCTCCAAACGTACGCTCTAGGTCAGCCAGTTGCTGTTTTATTTTAACCTGATTGGAGAGCAGCGCGTCTTTTACAAATCTCCAGAGAGAGAAAGTAAACATTGGAAGAGATTTGGGACCCTGATCTCTCAATGTCTTTTGTAAGTCTATCTTAACTTGTTCCCAATCAGAAACGTTGAAACTTCCTCCCGTCAAGAACCATGGACTAATCTCCCCTATCGTCTTTATAAAAGCGAGTGCGGTCTGACTTTTTATTAAAAGTCCCTGTTGCTTTAATAACTCTCGGAGTTCGGAAGCCAGCCGAACTTGCGAGGTTGAGTTTCCCATATTTCTATATTTCTATTTATAATCTATTATCTATTAGGCGCCTAACCCTGGGTATTCTTTTCCCAGATTTCCTTCCGGTCTCTGTACCGTGAGTCTTCTCCACTTTTTAATCCTACTTTCCTGGATCTCGGTGGGACCTCCACTTACCGCGTCCGGTTTCTTTGTGGTCCGAGTTTTGTCCCAGGCGAGGAATATCAAGATAATCACACTCAGGAGTCATTTATTAGGTTCCATCATTCGGGCTCTCTCTCTGGCTCTCTCTCCCACCCACTCTGAGACCCAAACCTTTTATTCAGCACATCTTATCTCTTAGATCTGTCTGTCCCTCCCTCGCTTCTCCTTTGTCTCCGCTATCACCTTAACTCTCTTTCACACCCTGCCCCCTCATTTGGGCACACCCAAGGTCTGGAGGCTCCCGAGAGGCTAGCACTCAGCAGGTGGCAGCGTCTGTAGTGCAGGGAAACAGGTTTTTCCCTATTTCCTCTATAAACATAGGGTTTTAGTAGGATGGGCCATTAAAGGCCAGACTGGCACATACTCGGGAGACAACATCATTGTGAGATTGATTCTTAAGGAAAGTGGTAGGTCTTCTACTGTGGCTTCATCTGTTCTTTGGCACATTGCCGCCAGCCCAGTCTGAAGAGGCTATTCACGGAATACATGTCATCATCACTCATATATTGAGAGACCTGGGGCCATGTGTGGGGACTGAGACGATAAGGATTCCACCATGTGTGACCCATTGGAACAAACTACCGCGTCCGGTTTGAAGTGTTCCAAGTCTAGTCCAGGTGAGGGGCGTCAAGGTTAAATAATCTGCACTCTGGAGTCGTTAGGTTCTATCATTCAGGATCACAATGAGAGACCTGAGCTTTATTCAGTACACCTTACATCTTAGTCCTGCTTCTCTCCCTCCATGCTTCTCTTCATGCTGGTCCCCAGCTTCTCCCCTGCATCTCTCCTGCCATGCTTCCCTCCTGCCATGCATCTCGGCTAGCTTTTTCCCCTCTAGCTTCCCGCCATGCTGGTCTCCTTCTTCCCATTCCACTGACTCTACTCCACAGCTTCTCCTTCCACACACTCTAACTCTCTAACTCCCCTCCATGTTTGTCTCCAGCTTCTCCCCTCTTTCCAGCTCTTCCTTCTTAACTCTCTCACACCCTGCCCCCTCATCCGGGCACACCCAAGGTCTTTGAAGATCCCAAAAGACTAGCACCTCAGCAGGTGGCAGCGATAACAAGCCGGTAGAGCAGGAAAACATGGTTTTCTTTTTCCCCCTATTTAACATAAGGTTTAGTCCTTTGGGGAGGAGGAGGGGACATAAGGGCCAAGGTGGAACTATTCAGGAATCAACAACAAACAAAGCTGGAAAACCAAAGCGAAACAGACTTGCAGATCTATAACAACACAAGTACAGATCCATAACGACCTGAAGAAAGGTGTCAAGTGCAAAGGAAAGGACTGTGATATGGGTGTTCCCAACCAGGACATGTTCCTCTTGACTTAGAGAGTCAGAAACAGCTGTTGCCCAGACCCTGTCTACTCTCAGATCCCAGCTAAGACTCAGAAAGGCAGTGCTCTGTAAAAGGAATATTACCAACCATCTTTACAGAATTTTTATTATGGAGAATTGATAAAATTTGAAGAATGGGTCAAGAGACCAGCAGAAGATTAGAAGAAATTAAAGAATTAGAATGGTGTGATCCAATGCACATTTCCTCAACACTTGAGAAATAATAGATATGGTAGAGCTTATGACTCCTCTGTAGACAATGGCCTTAGTCAGGATCTCTCCAATTGGAAAGAGCATAATATACTCAGGATGCTTCAACAGGCCTGAGGAAGGGGCAGGTTTTCAATAAGAAAATACATACATGCAGAAAGTTAGGCAAGAAAAATCATCAAAACCTGTACGTTCTCAGATCTTATGGCGAACTCAAGTCACATGACCAGCACCTTGAGCTTCAGCCATATTGGATGTCTTTGGCTTGGGACAACTGGTATGGCCACAGAACAGTGGCACCTGAAGCGAAGTGGTAAGGCCACCATTCCAAGAAGTTGCTTAGGAACCAGTAGGTTCCATAGCTGGTCTGGTGGAGACACTGTGACACAGGGTTTTCAGGGAGCTATCCATGAAACTGGGGATTGAGGAAGCCTTGGAAAGACCCACTTACCTCTAATTTTATACACTCCATGTGAGTTTATTTATTATATATGATTACCAATTGGTCCTAGGTTTTTTAAGGCAAAGAAGCTAGAGATTACTTATGAGCAGATTTTCCAACACATCCCAGAAAGTCAATTCACAGAATAGCTGATGTTATTTTTTAATTGTTGTCATTCATGGGGACTTTACTCATTTCTTAGAGGACCAATTTTGTGATTGGCTTAAAAGAGGGTTGCTTGTGGTGAAGTTGGGGTTTCTTAACTGCCTTGAGAGTAAAATGCTCTACTGCTGAGGAGAACAAGCAGAACAGCCCAACCCTCTGTGACTCTTTCCAGAACCCTCCATGGACAATACATCAATCGCAGGGGCCTGAGCTTGCAACACATATTCCAGGGATAAGTTAATACAGCTTAGTTCTAGGAGCTGTGTGTGTGTATGTGTGTGTGTGTGTGTGTGTGTGTGTGTGTGTGTGTGAGAGAGAGAGAGAGAGAGAGAGAGAGAGAGAGAGAGAGAGAGAGAGAGAGAGAGAAGGCAAAGAGAGTTTTTAAGCTGATACTTAGAAAATCTACTGATGGAGCAGATGTCTAAGGGACACGTTGATACTTGCTCTTCAAGTACTCACTGAGTACAAACAGGAACATCCTCTGCAGTTCTACCCAAGAAGGACTATGTATATTTTTCATTTAACACTTAAGAGACAAATACCTTGACACCCAACAAGTCTTTCTCTTAAACTTATTTAAATGGAAATTAATGAAGTAGACATTCGTAAATGAAAGTGAAGTAGCCTGATCTGACATTTGACATACGTTGCTATTTTTATGTAAGTCTTGGTTCTTTTTTTTTTAATGTGCATTGGTGTTTTGCCTGCATGTATGTGTGGGGATGTTGGGTTCCCTGGAAATGGAGTTAGAGACAATGGTGAGCTGCCACGTGGATGCTAGAATTGAACCCGGGTCCTCTAGAAGAGCAGTCAGTGCTCTTATCCACTGAGCCATCTCTCCAGCCTGTAATAGTGCTCTAACAGCCCCTGGCTGACTGTGCAGACCCACTGGATTGGAATGCTAACTCTGGCACCTGGCATCTGTGTGACCTGGCAAGCTTCCTAAATTCTATAGGCTTCCATTTTCCCATCTGAAAAATAAAGATAACAATAGTATCTATTTAAAGATCAAGGGAGAACATCTATAGAGTGGCTATCTTAATGCCTGGCATGCACTGGTCAGCTGTAACTGTTAGGAGTATTTATCATGGAAATAAGGGAGCTGGGGGTTAGAGAGATGGCTCAGCAGCTAGGCCCACTTGCTGTTCTTACAGAGGACCCAGATTCAATTCCTAGCACTCCTATGGTAGCTCATGGCCGTCTGTAACTCCAATTCCAGGGGCTTAAATTTCTGACCTCCTCAGGCACTGCTTGCATGTGGTATGAATATATATACATATATATGTACACACACATATATATTAAAAACTCACACACATAAATTACAACAATTTAAAGTCAGAGAGTTTGGAAATGCTAGTTGTCTAGGAGGAACTGTTGGTGTTGAGGTGTTTCTAACAGCCGAACCATGCTCCAGCCTCTCCTTTGCACTCTGGAAATAGATGGTGGTAATGTTTATTCAGCAATGTGAATGTACTTAAACTCTACTTAAAAGTCATTTAAAATGCTAGGCTTCATGTTCTGTGTATTTTATAAAATGAGTCAATGAACTAAAACTGAAGTTATTTTCAAAAACAAACAAACAAAAACCCTTTAGGACATTTCTATTCTCCATGAAGTTTGGCCTCACTAAAACTTTGGATAATCACTTTGGTATATCATTTTTGGGGGGGTGTAAATGCCATTCAAGGTACACGGACTACCACCTGAATTACCAGCCTATGGTACCAATGGTCGGGGGCAGAAGGTTTTAGAAGAGGGGCCTGGAAGGGAGGAGACAGGCAACCTGGGTGGGGATGTTCCCTTAAGAGGGGATACTGAGACCCTGGCCCCTTTCCTCCCATTCCCTGGCCACCCTGAGGTGAGTAACCTCCTCCAACACACGGTCCTGCAATGGTGTCCTGTTCCTCCACAGGCCCACAGTGACAGAACGAGGCAAGCCTGGCCTGAAACTGTGAACCGAAGCAAACTTTTCTTTCTTTCAAGTTGTTTGATTAGGGTGTTTCCTTACCACACAGAAAGCTGAGGAGCAACACCCGAGGGGAGGAGGATTTGCAGAAGGGGAGCAGAATGGGAGAGCAAGGCTCCGGAATAGACGAGGCCTGTTTACCTTTGCTTTCTGTCAGAACCGTTGCTGTTGCCTCAAGATGAGAATTGTCCCTGCCTTGTCTGCTTCTTCCTGCTGGAGTCCTAACGCAGCAGTGCTGACTGAGAACTTGAGCTCCAAGGATTAGGCTGAGCTCTCTAGGTTTTTCTTTTTCCTTTTAATGACTTTTTCTTTCTTGTTGCCCATGTTCTCCGGGTTCACTCTTTATCACAAAAATGTTCTGTGGTGGCAAAAGAACTTTCCAGAAAAAGATAAAAACATCTCTTCTCGTGGCTGCTTCCAATTTGCTGGCCCTTGAGCATGTTCCCTAAGGAAACCCAAGCAAGACCTGTGATGACCCGACAGCTCCCCACCCACGCACCAAACCTGCCCTTTTGTGTGAAGGGTTTCTAAAGGATAGGGCAGGGCCCTGGCTGTGGCACTTGAAGAGTCCAGTACCACTTCTATGACTTATCGTTGGGAGATCCGAATTGGGAAAGAATACCAGCTGCTGACAAACCATCTTTTCAGGAAGCCACTGAAGAAGTGAACTTCACTCACTAGGCAGTGAAATGGAGAAACTGTGGATATCAAAATAAATAATGACGGCTCGGGTTAGGGAAGAAGCATGTTTGCCTACCATGCACAAAAGCCCCAAGCTCTACCCCAGCACCTCATAAACTGAGTGTAGGGGTGCATGTCTGTAATCCCAGCACTCAGGAGGCAGAGATAGGATCAGAAGTTCAAGGTGATCTTTCCTTGTGCAGTGAATTTAGGCAAGCCTGGGATACATGAGGCTGTCTCAGAAAATTAAATAAAGAAATAATGACAGAAATGCAGTATAATCCATGGAATATTAAATGGGAAGTCACAAGTCCATATACCTAAATGAAAAGTAGAAAATTCACACACACACACACACACACACACACACACACAAAGATATTTATATACTTTAAACTACCTCTCCCCAAATACTTATTAATTACAAAGAGCAATCACAGCTCTGGCAGATGCATCCCTCTGCAAAAGATTAAAAGAGCACAGCCAGGCGAACTGACAGGATGCAGCAAGAGGACCCAAGCATCACCCTTGTGCCAAACCTGGCCGAGGATGGATCCTGACTGTAGTCATGGGGAACATAGACAATCCCAAATGGGAGGATCATTTTACAACATTAGTGGCCTCCAGAAGAGTCGGGATCATGAAAGACAAAGACCTAGACACTTTCAAACTCAAGCATAGGAAAAACCAGGAAGCCAACCACAAATGGCCTCATTCCAGTTCCTTAACAGTGAAGAACATCATCAGGGCAACTGGTATACTTTCAGATGGGTTCCAAAGTGTGGAGACTGATGTGGGAATGCGTTCATGTATGCTGTGAATCTCAATCTTTAAATAAAGGAGCTGTTTTGGTCCATGACAGACACCATAGAAAAAGTAGGAGGAGGAATCAGAATAGGTAGGAAAGGAAGGGCGGAGTCAGAGGCAGATCGAGCTGAAGCCACCCAAGAAGAAACATGTAAGGAACACAGGTGAGCCAAGGGCCACTTGGCGGATAGATTAATAGAAATGGGTTGATTAAGATGTAAGAGCTAGCTAGCAATGTGCCTGAGCCATAGGCCAAACAGCATGGAGTTAATATAAGCGTCTGAGTTGTTTCTGGGGACCCGGGCAGCTGGGCAGCTAAGGGGTCTCAGACGGCAGGTCTGTGGGTCTCTCGGACCTCTGACCGCCCGGGACCCAGAACCCCCACTACTACAGATGGCGCATACAATGTGGGGCGATTATCCACTTAATGTCTGAGAAAGTTTAAAAACGGTTTTAGCAGAAACTGAGCAAAGGCAGCTTCCAAATTGTGTATACGAAGCAGGTCTTTGTACAAAGAAAGCTTGGCCACCAGGTCACATTCAAAATGGCGCTGGCGGACTGGAGGCAGGCAGTGTAAGCTGAAGTTGCAATCAGGTGGGTTCCTGAATCTCAGAGAAGACTCAGTAGCATGTGATTGATTTTAGATTTCTGTTTATTTTGAACAAAAAGGAAACAAATTTTCTTAGTAGCAGCATTTTCTTGAGTGTGCTCTGTTTACTGGCCACGAATAGAGACACGGTCCCTTTAAGAGAACTTAGTGATTCAGCCTAATTTGCAAAAACTTTGCTTCTTTTTAGAGAGTGTATTTTGAAAGCTCTTATGGTTAGAAGATGATTAAGGATTCACAATAAAACAGATTCAGATAAAAAGAAAAACCTGTAAATGGGTTACAATGTCTGTAAAAGGTACATAGGCTTCAGAGAGAAAAGAAAGAGGTTAGAAAAAGTCTTTAAAAAGAGAAATAGAGTAATAAAAATATAATAAGCCATGTAAAGATGGAAAATAGACACAAAATCTGGATTTTGGTTGTTATTGTGTTTTCTTTTAATTTTTTAACTGTTAATGAGCTAACTGCAAAAAGACAGTGGATTGCAAATGCAAAGGCTACTAAGTTAAACAAGAATATATATTTTAAAGGTATTTTGATTTCAAAATTTGTGTCTAAGGATTTATTGCTTCAGAAGAGTTCTGCTTTTGTTTCCACAGAAGATGAGAACCTGTGGATTGCTTCCAGGCAAATATGGTTTCATCAACCAAGACCCCCTGAAAAAAACCTCTGTTGGGAAGAGATGGCCAGATCAGCTTCATGGCTGCAGATTATGATCCAGTCTCAACAATCTGTGAGATTTTCAACACCCCTTAATCAGCAGGAAGTAGTAATGGATAACTACGCCCAAATCCCCCAAATATTGTTTCTAAATGTTTGTTTTCATTATAAATGGTTAATGGTCATAGTTAATCTCTTTCTAAGAAGAAAAAGGGTATATGGTATATGAATAATTTTTAAAAAATTATATTATTGAATTTACTTAGATCAAGAAATCAGCTGTTAATCTCAAAATGCTTTACATTGGTATAGATTTTGGTTTATTGATACAAATTTAAGGTCAATTTTGTTATGCTGTATGTGTTTTTCTATTCTTGTTTAAGGTATGATGTTCATGTAACTGTTTTAAAATTGTAGTGTATAATTAAGAAATGAAGGTTAATAGTCACCTTTGATAATCAAACTTATAGTTAGGTTATTTAGGATTTTTAGGTATACAAAGATATATTTCAATTAGGTAGGTAATCTTCAAATACTTCTAAGACCTACAGAATATGGCATTTAAAATGTTTTAAGAGCTTAGACTTTTCTGGACAGTGAGACAGGTCTGCTTCTGGCAGCACTAATTTACTTCAACAGAAAAATGGGCATCGAAGAAACTCCATATGGAGTCTACTCTCTTTGTGGCAATGGTTAGCCACTGGACAAGGACCTGTTCTTATATTGACTGCTTGACAATATGCTGTTTAAACTGGACATGCAGGTTCCATAGGAAGATGACCTCTGAACTTTGGCAGAACAAGCCTAGATGGTCATTCAGGTTCCTGCTTTGCAGAGAAAACTGTCAGACATTCTTCAGGACTCAAGCAACTGATGAACTGTGCCAGAATGGGCAGAGCAGATTTCCTGCTTCACTGAAATGAAAAGAGACTCTGGGCCTATAGGCTGAAGATGGATGCCCCAACTTTATAAAGGAACTTTGGGTGACTGTCCAGGCAGATAGGTGTCATCTCTGTCCTTTCTAGATTTTAGAAGTTGCTTGCACTTCTAGTTTACTTGGGTAAATATATCCTTCTGTGGTCTTTAATGTAGTTGAAGATTATATAGTTATAGGTACAGTTTTTCTTAGTCATTTGAAAAGTATATTGGCTATAAAACTTTAGATTCATAAAGATAAGGTAGATAGTAAGATTATTTTCTTTAATTTTGCTAAATACAAATAGACTAGATATTATAACTGTAATTCTTGCTTGATAACTATTATGTTATATGTAATTTTGCCTTGTTAAAATTGAAACCTTCCTTTTTGATTAGACAGAAAGGGGGAAGTGATGTGGGAATGCCTTTCTGTATGCTGTGAATCTCAATCTTTAAATAAAGGAACTGTTTTGGGCCATGACTGGCACCATAGAAGAAGTAGGAGGAGAAATCAGAGAATAGGTAGGAAAGGAAGGGCGGAGTCAGGCAGATTGAGCTGAAGCTGCCCAAGAAGAAACATGTAAGAAACACAGGTGAGCCAAGGGCCACGTGGCGGACAGATTAATAGAACTGGGTTGATTTAAGAAGTAAGAGCTAGCTAGCAAAGTGTTGGAGCTGTAGGCCAAACAGCATGGAGTTAATATAAGCATCTGAGTCATTTTTGGGGGCCTGGGTGGCTGGGCGGCTAAGTGGGCTTGGGCGGCAGGTCTGTGGGTCTCGGCAGCCCGGGACCGAGAACTCTACTACAACAGGAGACTGGAGACACAACGATGCTGATTTCCTGGTGGTGGCTGAAATATGATTATGCAGGAAGTCTTGTTTGTTTGTAAGACTCACACACTGAAATGTTCAGGGTAACTGGAACTCACTGCTGCAATTTCATATCCAACCATTTAAGAAAAATTTTATGTACTGAGCTCTCAGTTTTTAGTACATATTATTGTGTCTTAAAGTGAAGAAAATAAGAGGAGGGAAGGAGGGAGGAAGGAAAAAAGGAAGTGAAGAAGGGAGGGTGGGAAGGATGGAGGAAGCTAGGGGGAGCCATCATAGTGAGCTTCATTCAGATGGTCCTAGCTTCAAGCCGTGGCTTCTTGAATTTGAAGAGCTTCCTTAAAGATTCCCGCAAGAATATGTACCAGTTACTTTATGGCATCTTAGGGGGGAGCGGTTACTCAGGTGTATGGTGTGGAGATGTAGTCCATCATGGCAGAAAGGGTGTGGAGGCCTAAGAGACTCTGCCTGTGGCCACAAGAGTTAACAGGACAGCTTCTTTATCTGTTGGTCAACTAGGAAGCAGAGGTCGAGTCAGAAACAAGGCCATGCAAGATGACCTATTCTGCCAGCTAGACCAAAGGTTCCACAGCTTCCCAATTGTTTAACTTTTAGTAGGACATGAGTGGAAATGGGTGGGGGCAGAGGGAGGAACGGAGAGAGGAACAGAGAAAGTATGAGCACTAGGCAGCTGTTTGTACTTCATCTGGTGACTTACAACTTGATAGGCAATATCTTTAAGTGTGTGTGCTCCTGTGTATAGAAACTTTAAAAATTGGAGTATTTAAAAATACATAGTTTATGACCTTACCTTCTTAGTGTCTTCTGAAAATTACTGTATAGTCTCACTGTGTAGTCCTAATTGGTCTAATTGGCCTAGAGCTTGCGAGGTAGACCAAGCTGGCCTTGAACTCACAGAGATCCACCTGTCTCCGCCACCCAAGTGTTGGGACTGAAGGATGTGGTACCACACCCTGTGACACATGATTCTAAAGGTTAGCTAATAAATAGCCACCAGTTGTGAATCATAGTAATTTATTTAACTAGCCCCAGCTGTGGTTTGGCTTAACACTCTTGTCCCACACTCCACCCTCCAGATACTGGCATCTATTATTCCTCAATATGAGGGCAAAAAGGGAAAAGCCTACAAGATCATTTCTAGGAGACTTTATGGTGTTTCTGCTTCTCTATGATGGAATTGGACTCTGGAGAGAAAGTTTTGGGAAATGATAAAGATCATCTTCTTGAACCAGTGGGCTGCATTAATTTTTTTCTTTTATCCATTTATCCATTTATCTGTCTATCTATCTATCTATCTATCTATCTATCTATCTATCTATCTATCTATCTATCTATCTATCTGATGGTGGAAGACTCTACTGGAGACTGAATTTGGGGACATCATGCAATGAAATCACCCTACCCAAACTACAGCTCTAGCCCTTAAATGAGCTTTACTTCAAATCCCAATTGTCTTCTCAGAAATCTTAAGACATGGCACCTAACATCTCCGTGTCTAGTTTCCTCATCTATAATATAGGGGTGAAATGAAATGTGCCCATTCACAAAGTCATTGACAGATTGACAAGTTGTAAGTGTTCATTGCTACTAGCCGTTGTTCGTATTATAAATAAATATAAGGCAGTGTTTGAGGTTAAAAAAAATAAAAAGATAGCAAGTAGGTCAGTCCCCTCCCTTAGAGGGAAAAGTCCCCTTTCCTGGCGACAGGAGTAATTATGATGGAAAAAAACCATCTTGCAAGGTCTGGAGCTGACGTATACTCCTTATGACATTTTAATCTGAGTAATAGATTCCATTGCCTACAGAGCCATGGCCTTTCCATTTATTGCTTTTCCCTCAGACCTGGAGTCTACCTCCTATTGACTCCATTCTCCCTCCAGCAGCCAGGCACTGTTTCTGGACAATTGTCACTACTATGACAGATCTGAAGGCCTGGCACAGCACCTTGTGTTCTTTAAAGGGATGCCAAGAGGCCCTTAATTCCCCCCTCTAACCTCATATTTTCTCCCAACCATATGCCCAAATGATGTTGGGTATAACTTTCAGATCATTTTATTGGTGTCAACCTGTCATAATGCTATCCAAGGCACTCTACTGTGATTGTGACCCTAACCTTAGTGTTCCAGAGTATGGCACCACTAACATGCTCAGAGACTGCATTTTGCATGTTTCCATGGTATTTTACTTAGCTGAGTGAGGAAGCAAGCTTCTCAATGGGAGAACTGGAGTAGAGGGATCTGGGAATAACACAGTTTCAGAGGACCCACTGCTTCAATGAAACGCACTACCAAAGGCAAGCTGGAGAGGAAAGAATCTATTTGGCTTATGTGTCCACATCACCATTCAAGGAACAGGGCAGCAAATCAAACAGGGCAGCAACCTGGCATGCAGAGGCTGTGGAGGAGTGCTGCTTACTGGCTTGCTTCCCATGGTTGCTCAGCCTCTTAGCCTTCAAGACCACCAGCTCTGGGATGGCAGCAGCCACAATGGGCTAGACCCTCCCCCATTAATCATTAATTAAGAAATGCCCTGCAGGCTTGCCTACAGCCCAGTCTTCTGGGGGTTGTTTATTAATTGAGGTTCCTTTCTCTCAAGTGACTTTATCTTGTGTCAGGTTGACATAAAACTACCCGTGCTTATGACACACTTGCTGGGAATCTCACAGTATGACTCAGGGCCTGCTGAGTGAGGGTGTGGACAGTCTTCCTTTAAAATGTGGGTAATTACTCCCCTGGTCCCAGGATATCTCCATCATGAAGTTCTAACTGATCTCACTCTCCTCTCACATCTTCAAGTCTTGGATGTTTGTATTCATCTGCTCTGAATCCCTTATGTCCGTCTTCCAGACCTAGGTCAGGCAGAGTGACTGTGATGTCTCCTCATCCCAGGGTGCCAGATGACAGTGGGAACATGGGATGGCTATCCAAGGAGCTGTGGAACCCTCTTTCTTTTCCCACAGGCTCTGCCCTCCCTGGCAGTCTTCAGGTTTCACATGGCAGAGAAAAATAAACTCACATTGACGTTTCTGATTCCATCCTGGGGGAAAAAAAAAGCTATCTGCACACCTTCATCGTCAAGGTCCTTGCTTATCTTATCAGTAAAAATGCCATAAAATTGCAGGGAAAACCTTGACTCATATTCAGGATAACCCTCATAACCTGGGGGGGGGGGTGGCTTTCTTTATGCTTTGATAGTCAAAATAAAACTAATCATTTCTTTTCCAGGATTGCAGATGATGCTTGGGTGAGGAGACAGGAAGAGGTGCAGCTGTACTTCTGTAAGCATGGAGCTGTAGGTGGCAGGTTTCCATATGGGCACTCAGAGGAGGCGTGGCCTTTGTAAAATGACCAGCCAAACTCCAACTCCTTCCTGAATTCAGCGTGGTAAGCTGCTTATTTTTAGAACACCCAGAATCCTCCAGGATGATTTCTGATATTCAGTAAAGCTCTGAAATTTTGAATCACCTCCATCACAGAAAGACAAGCTTTCTCCCTCTCCCTTTCTCTCCCTCCCTCTCTCTCCCTCCCTCCCTCTCCCCCTCTCTCCCTCCCTCTCTCCCTCCTTCTCTCCCTCCCTCTCTCCCTCCTTCTCTCCCTCTCTCTCTCCCTCCCTCTCTCCCTCCCTCCCTCTCTCCCTCCCTCTCTCTCTCTCCCTCCCTCTCTCCCTCCCTCCCTCTCTCTCTCCCTCCCTCTCTCTCTCTCCCTCCCTCTCTCTCTCCCTCCCTCTCTCCCTCCCTCCTTCCTTCCCTCCCCTTCCTTCCTTCCCTCCCCTTCCTTCCTTTCTTGCTTTTCCATGTTTGGGACCAAACTAAGAACTTTGTACATGTTGGGCAAGTCTGCTCTCAATGAGTTATACCCTCAGACCCCTGCCCCCACTGTCTTTTCTTCCCCACTACTAAAATTTAGTACAAATAAGAATGGTTTTCCAATAATTAAAAAGTAATCACTTAATACATATACACGGGAAAAAATTAAGAAATCAATGTCATCTTACTTTTTTCTGAGGTGGGCCTTCCCCCCCTCCCTGAAACCATTTCTCTAAATTATAAAGTTTTTAATTTCCTGATGGTTAGCTCCACACTGATTTTTTAAAAAATGCTCTACAGATTTTTGTGGTTTACTGTATTTATTCTTTATACACTGACTTCCTGTTAAGGTGAATCTTACCCTTTCCTTCCTTCCTCCAAGCTCCCCCGCCCTTCACAGCATATATCATTAAGTTCCGTGAGTGGCTTTTATAAAACCCTACCATGGAATTTCTACTGATCCTATCATATATTATTTTCTGAAACCAGTTTCTGCTAACTTAGAAAAGAAAAATCAGTGCATTGGAGGAACAAGGTCTGAAGCTTGGGTCTAAATCCCATCTCTTGTGAAGCTGAGGCTGCAGAATCATGGCTTGAGGCTAGACTAGGCTACAACAACTTCTGGACGAGCCTGGGCTACTTAGTGAAACTCTCAAAATAGCAAAAACAACAAAAAAAATCAAGCAAATCACTCATACACAAAGGGAAAAAAACCCAAGTAGCTTATAAGCTATAATTTAGATATGAAGGTTACAATGAATTGT
The DNA here is from genome assembly GCA_033318265.1 of Phyllotis vaccarum. Taxonomy (NCBI): domain Eukaryota; kingdom Metazoa; phylum Chordata; class Mammalia; order Rodentia; family Cricetidae; genus Phyllotis; species Phyllotis vaccarum. Next base: position 30,105,799 of record JARWLC010000014.1, read on the forward strand.
TTGCGCTTGTTAAGTGCTGGCCCCTGGGAGGCAGGAGAGATTGTACTTGCTTATCTGCCTTCTTACAGGGAGGTACTGCAGTGATGAACTAGTCCTCAGGACTCAGGGCAAGCTTGCTTAAGTCCAGGTAAAATGATCATCTCTGAGTAAGAGGATAGACAAAACTCTCTTCTTTCATAGTGTCTTAAGTGGTGTGTTTTGTGGCAGAAAGTCAGGGCCTGGAATAAGAAAGACTAAAACACACCCAAGCCTAGGCAGGTTCTTCCACATTGTTCTTATTAGGAATCACTTGGCTCTGTGTCTCAGGTTCCAGATGGAGCAGCAGTGCTTGGTGGGGCTGATGGTCACACTCACAAGCTAATTTGACCTCAGTTGTCATCTGTACGCCCACCTGTCTGGAAGACTTACTGCCTTGGCTTGTTTTTTTTTTTTTAATATTATTTTATTTTTTGTAATTATAATAGAATTGAATTTTAAATTCACAAATGAATGGAAAAATAACGTCCTTCCTAATTCACATTGGCTTATTGCCTTTGACAAGGGTTCTTCATTTTCTCTAGCAATCTTCCTTCTGAGAACTGGCACCATCATATGTTCCATGAAGTCTTGGGAACTGATAGGGAGTGAGTGGCAAAAGTAATCCAAAGGAGTAAATTCCAGGTTCTGAGACTCGGTTGCAAAATCCAAATTTCAAAGATTTCGCTATTAAAACATCCTGTGACCCATTCTGCAATCACAATACGGTTAGTATTTGAAGGGTGCTTGCATCTGTGGCTGTGCTGAAATGCTGAAATCTTCATATCACCCTGACAGAGATACTCTTATTGCCCCTTGGAAATGATAAACGTACGAGTAGTAAGATTGTTCAAGCTGAGTCAGCCAGTACCCGGAAAATCCAAGGTACACTTTTCCTGACTGGCTTGAGGAGTTAGAGTTTTGGTTCTGATACTTGGCCATTAACCTGTGAAATAGAATTTGGACAAAAGCACTGTCTAGTTGAGTCAAAGGTTTACATTTTGAAGGAAACAGTCAAATAAGTTTCATGTGTAGGCATTCCCTGTAAGGATTCCTGGCATGTAGCAGCTACATGGTAAACATGCTGGTCCAATAACCCAATACGGCACCAGGTGAGATAATTTCTGGCATGTAGCAGCCACGTGGTAAACTCAACAGGGCAAGGACAGAGCATGCTGGGTATGGAGGGCATGCCCCTAGGTGTGGCTATGTAAATCTGGTTCTCTTAAAAGGAGACACCACATGAAAGTCTGTCTCTTTTTCTCTTCTGCTTCTCTCCCTTGTACTGGTCCGGCAACTCACATAAAGACATTCTAGTGTGGCATCTAGTAGTGTGTGTGTGATCTCATGTCCCATGACTTGGATAGGCTCTCTCCTGGGCTTAGGTGCACGTAAGTGCTAAGAGAGCCTCATCTGGGGCTCATTACCAGGCAATTTTCCATCTACCCCACTGGAAGCTTGTTTGAACACTACTGGCCATGCAGTAAAAGAAGACCATTGATCATCTGGCTTTTTGGTAGGACTCTGTTCTTGGACCACCCCTAGCTACAGCCTTTACTGGTTATGGCTACTCCTCACCTGACACTCATTTCTGGCCTTCCCTGCTATCGAAGCCCAGCCTGGATCCTTGGATCCTGGTAGTGGCTGGTATTGGGTTTTATGGCTGCCCTAAGAACTAAAGAGTACTTAATGGTGGCTAGCATTTGTTCAGGCTTTGCCCTAACACTTACCACGAGTGTCTAGTGGTTTTCAGGCTTTGTTCTAAAGCTTACTCTAAGAGCCGACAAGTATACTTAGTGGTAGCTAGCATTTTCCCCCAGAAGATTAAGCCAGCAAAAAATATCTCTCCATCCTCACCTCTAGGATGCATTCTAGAGATTCTCAAGCCACTTAGCTTTTTGCCTTACCTAGACACCACTAAGTTTATTCATTATTGCACAAAGAAATGACTTAAGTATCCCTTAGATAATAACACAAAATAGCCACCTAACGGTTCACTGGACCTCAATATTTTATTTATTGGGGCATGCCAAGGTACACATGTGGAAGTGGAGGACAGCTTGTAGAAGTTGGTTCTCTCCTTTATCATGTGGTTCCTGGAGATGGAACTCAGGTCACGTGTTGTGTAAGTACCCACTGAGCCATCTCACCAGTTCAAATGTAATTAATGACTGAATATTGTGATTTATCCTGTTACCATTATGTTGCATTATTTATGATGTTCATAGGTTTCCTATTATTGTTGCTACCTTATCTATATATATGATAGACTGTCAAATATAAATGTATACATTATATACAATATATACTTTGGAAACTTATATGTCAAAGATATTTAAGTTTCCAAAATCATGGACATTTTCAGCCATGTTCATGACCCATCTTCTTTCCCAATAAGCTGCAAAACCCTGCTGTCTGCTCCCACTCATTTCCTGCCAGTCAACTTCTGGCCACAAAGGGTGCATCTCAAGGGAGAGCTAGATAGAAAAGATTCAAGTTTATTCAAGTCCCACAAGCTTGGGAATAGAGATGGGCTTCTGACTTAGCACTCTGACGTGGGGGCCCAGGAACACGCAGAGTTCTGCAGGGCAGAAGAAGGCACAGGGCAGTGAGCTGTCCTCTGGGGCCAGCTCTTGCAATTCTCCTTTTGAATTGTTGTGCTTTGTGTTAGCTGAGACCTAGAGTTAAACAATGAGTTTCTATGGATCTGAAGAAACACTTAACTGCAAACATCTTACCCATCTTCATGAGACTTCACTTCAGAATTTAGAATGTCCAATACAAGGTGTGTGTGTCTGTGTCTGTATGTGTGTATGTTTGTGTATATGTGTGTATGTCTGTGTGTGTCTGTGTACGCATATGTGTATGTCTGTATATCTGTGTGTGTGCTTGTGTGTGTCTGTGTGTGTATGTGTATATGTCTGTATATCTGTGTGTGTATGTGTGTGTCTGTGTGTGTATGTGTATATGTCTGTATGTCTGTGTGTGTATGTGTGTGTCTGTGTGTGTATGTGTATATGTCTGTATGTCTGTGTGTGTATGTGTGTGTCTGTGTGTGTATGTGTATATGTCTGTATGTCTGTGTGTGTATTCTGTATGTCTGTGTGTGTATGTCTGTATGTCTGTGTGTGTATGTCTGTATGTCTGTGTGTGTATGTGTGTATGTCTGTGTGTGTATGTGTGTCTGTGTGTGTGTGTGTATGTGTGTATGTCTCTGTGTGTATGTGTGTATGTCTGTGTGTGTATGTGTGTCTGTGTGTGTCTGTATGTGTGTATGTGTGTGTGTCTGTGTGTGTCTGTGTGTGTCTGTGTGTGTAAGGAATGAAGAGGTGAAATAAGAGCTGGAGGAAGGAGAAACAAAGGCCAGTTCCAAAGGTGTGGGCCCTGGTGAACCTTGGCTCTGTCTGGTTGCAGCTCCAAGGAGGGAAGCAGCTTTGCTTTCTAAGAGGTGTGTGTGTGTGTGTGTGTGTGAGAGAGAGAGAGAGAGAGAGAGAGAGAGAGAGAGAGAGAGAGAGAGAGAGAGAGGGAGAGGGAGAGGGAGAGGGATAGGAAAAGAGAGAGATGTGTGCATATGTGATGTGTGTGTGTATGTGGGTGTCTATGTGTCTGTGTGGATGTGTGTGTATGTGGGTGAGTGTGTGTGAAAATGTGTGAAATGTGTGTAAAAATCTGTGCGTATATGTGTGCATGTGATGTTTGTGTGTGCAAGTATATGTGTATGAGTGTGTATATGTGACAGTGCCTGTGTAAGTGACTGTGTATGCATGTTGAGTGTATTTATGTATGTATATGTCTGTATGTATGTGATATGTGTGTATGTATGTGAGTGTGTGTATTTGAGAGTACATATATATATTTGTGTGCATGGAGAGAAAGAGAGAGAGAGTTTCTTTTTCCTTACTCTGCTGCCTAAGCTTTTCCCCATCAGGAGGCAAACACAGAAGTTTCCTGGCCTCCAGACTTGACCTTTTGGGCCCAGAGCAAAGAATAATCAAGTTGTCCTATAGCTGCTCGCACTCACTGTGGGGATGGAGGTGAAGGGGAAGAGAATTTCCCTTGAGGGTGATGATTTCCTGGAGAGAAACACATTTCCTAAAAGCAACGTAAGCATGATTTATGCAACGCCCCACAGCCAGGCTTCTTTTATTTCTCTCCAACTCTGAAACACAGGCTGGAGGTTCTTGCTTATCTTCCATCCCAGAAGGAGATTCTGATCCTTGGAGGAGGGCTTGGTATTATGCCAGGATCTGAATTAGAAACCACAGCCTTGAGATGATGCCAACTGGGCCAATTAAGAAGGTGTTGACGATGCTTCCCAGGAATGAGTTTCTAGATATTTTAACTTTGATGGAAAAGTTTAAACTTCTAAAAATCCCCAAGAACCTCATATTTTCCAGGGAATAGTGCCTGGGCTCTTAAGAGCTTCCAAGAAAATGGGACTCTCAAGCCTTTTCACCTTCAGGCTTGAGAGACGTATGGAGAAGCAAAACCAAAGGAAACTGTGCCTTCTTACACACCCTGAGAGATTTAAGATGTCTTTAATAAGTTTGCTGCAAATGAGGGCAGTGCAGTCACTGGCTTTGGGAAGTGAGACCCTTGTATTCTCCCTACTTTTGGCTGCTGGGTATAGCAGGGTTGGCCAGCAACAATGCCAGCATAAAAAGCTCCGATTAGCACTTTCTCCAGCTGGCCTTCCTTCAGAATCCTGGCACACTTGAGAGTCTTCTTCCAAACTGGCACATGCTGGTTATCACAATCTAAAGCATAAGGGCCCATCAACTCCATGATCTTAATGCAAACCTTGAAAGATAGCCCTCACATCCCTCTGCGGAGGAGGAGAGAGCTAAAGCTCAGAGAAACCAAGAAATTCCTGGGAAGTTCAGTTGCAAAGATGACGCAGGTAGTTCTGATCCACACTTGGGAGTTCCTAAGAATAGGTGAGAGCAAGGTCTTCGCCAAGGTGGTTTGAGAAGTCCAGTTGCTCCGAGCATTAACCCTTCCGCTGCTGGACCTCTCAGAGACTCTAGTGGGAAGAGATTCCAACAAATAGCTCCAGGCAGTAGAAGAAAAAAAATGCTAAAAAAAATATCAAAGCAATGTGATCAGCATAGCTATACAAAAAAGGCAAGAGAGAGCGGCCACCTTAGCTCTGTTCCCAGGAACAGTGACATGAGCACCCAGGTTATAGACAAAGGGGACAGAAGGGTGGTGCAAAAACTGACACAGGATCAGTTCCAGTCAAATGGTGGTTCCACTGCTCATTATTCCGGTGTTGCTTAGGCAGGGCATGGTTGCAACAAGAAAGCCAAAAGCCGTTGCGTCTTGGATGGTAGATTGGACTCTTGTGGAAAGATGTGCTGAAATCTGAGATAAGTGCCAAAGACAGCAACTCAAAGCAGAAGGGGTGTATATGTAAAAAGGGATGCCAAGGTTTTATGTGTTTGTTTATCCTTGGGCATTTTGAGGCCAGACAAGAGTTGGTGCTTTTAGCAAAGGTAGCCTCTGAGCCAGGGGTTCTCAACTTGTGAGTCACCACCCCTCACAGAGCTTGCCTAAGACCACTAGACAACACAAATAGTCACATGACAGTCATGGAGTAGCAACGAGAATAATTATGTGGTTGGGGTTGGCACAACATGAACTGATTAAAGGGTCACAGCCTGAGAATCGCTGCGCTAAGTCCTTGTTTCCTCGGGGAGGTATGGAGTAGTGGGGAGAAAGCTTGTGGGGTCTTGAGCAAGTGCCTTTTTATTACCCTATTATTTCCATAATCTTAGAGCTGCCATAGCCAGCCCTGGAACAAGACGCAGAAGGCTGGAAGTGAAACCCAGTCAAAAGTGGGTTAAGGGAGGGGTCAGCTCTGCTTTGGGACAGAGTGGAAGTATAACAGGATGGGCCATCAAGAGTGTCAGGGCAAAGAGATGTTGGAGGCATCAAGCCATGGCGCCTACAACTCATTTACTGTAGCTGATTGGAGGGTGAGGTTTGGAGCTGGAGAGTAGAAAGAGAGAACCCTGATAAATGAAAATAGAAGACACAGAGAATGGGCACCTGAATGACACCTATCAATTTTTAAATAAAAATGTTTACCAAGTATTATATGTAGCAGACACTTTCCTTACCCCATTGATATAAAACACATATGTGTCAGCTCGCCTACCCGCTGAGGCAGAGTCATATGACCGTTCCTTGGACGCTCCATGTTGGCCTTGAATTACAACTGCATTTTCTCTTCTAACAATTTGGCAAGAACTGGGTCTTTTTTGAAAATGCTGCCCTGCTTAGGTGAGTGCCTGCCTTCTGATTACATTTTCCCAGGAGTCTTCCCTGGGGTTGGGTGTTGTTTCTTTCTTGGAGATAGGTTATGGATTTGCTGAGAATTAAACCACATTCAGATTCACAGCACAAATTCCCATTAAGCCTCCCCTCCCCCCACGACCTGAATTCCCAATTGCCTCTGCTGAGCAGATGAACTGAACTCATTTATACACCCATATCTGCAGGACGACCAAGCGCAGCCAATAGAGAGCCATAAATAATGCCGCCACTCCTTCAGAGGTCAGCACTCTAGCTCAGCTAATTCCTTTACCTCTTCACTCCTGATGCACACAGTCCCAAGTCCCCAAGTATCTCTACTTTTTGTTAATGTAGATTTGCTATGAATGGTGGAAGAGCCCATTAAGGTACAGCAAAAAGGGCAAGGGACCAGAGGTCATACTTACCGGTGTCAGATGTCCAACTCAAATATTTGGAAAGGCTTGCTCTTCCTTAATTCGACTGCTTTTTTGAGGAGAGCCTCCACAGTGTTTCATATAGTTTATAATCCTAGTGGGACCCATTCTCAGGGCAAGAAGAGATCTGATCTTGCCCTGCTTGAATGTGTCTGTATGTATCTGTGTGAGCACAAGAATTCTGCTTATTTTTAACCATAGTGGCACATGTTTGTTTCTAAGAGGAAATCAGGTACAGTGGAAGAAGCTGCTGGCTGGGTATCCTGAAGTTTGAAATCTAGTGCTAACTGTGCACACACTAAGCACCTGGTTCGTCCTTCATCCATCTCTTCTCGCTCTAGACTGCAGACTCTCAGCCTGTAAGCTGGCTTACTGAGCTTGTGGGGCTGGTGGTTCTCATCCCTGTGCTGAGCACATTTTCAGTTCATAGTGAAGAAAGAGCGAAGCACAGCTCAGAACTTTCAAGGACTATGACAACACTTGAGATGTAAGCAACCCTTCAGTACATTACTCACAACAATATAACTGTACCTCCGAAAACAACACAGCACAACACAATACAATAGCTGTACTTCCCAATACAATACAACACAACACAACACAATATAACACAATAAAACACAATACAACACAACACAATACAATACCACGCAACACAACACAACACAGTACAATATCTGTACTTCCCAATACAATACAACACAACACAACACAATATAATACCACACAGTACAATACAACACAACACAGTACAACATAACACAATATAAGACAAGATCTATACCTCCCAATTACTATAATGTTTTGGTTGTTTGTACACTTACTTTTTTGGGAGTACCTAACATCCAGCTCCCAAACAAATTCACACGGAGACTTAGTTCTTACTTGTGAATGCCTGGCCTTCGCTTGGCTTATTTCTAGCCAGCTTTTCTTATATTATCCCATATCCCTTTTACCTTGGACTTTTCACTTTCTCTATTTCTGGCTATTCCTCTTCTGTCTTGCTCTGTGGCTTGCTGTGTATATGGATAACTGGCCCATGAAGTCTTCCATTTCTCATTCTTTGATCCTGTCTTTTCTCTTTTTCTCTTTTTATTTATTCCCTCTATGACAGCCCTGCCTGTCCTTTCTCGTACCTTACTATTGGCCATTCAGCTCTTTATTACACCAATCAGATATTTTAAACAGGCAAAGTAACATAGTTTCACAGAATTAAACGAATAAGGAATGCAACACATTTTTGCATCATTAAACAAACATTCACAGCATAAGCAAATGTTACACATCTCAGATTAGTATTCCACAGTACTATAAAGTCACTCACAGTTATAGATCCATATCTGGTCAATGAGATGCTCACTACTCACTATATCTCCTAAATAATCCAGAGCAGGTTTCCCTCTGTAACTTTTCACATCCCTATTCCCCTGTCACACCCCTGCCTTACAAAGCATACTTGTCTCAAGTCTGTGTCTATACATACCTCTTGGTGTTGCATCTGATATATGAGCTTGGACATGAGAGCTTAATTATAGACCCATCTGATTTTTTAGAAAGTTGGGCTAAATATTGATAGTGACTATCCCAAAGGTCATATTTGCTAGAAAGTTCTAAGCTTTCTTATGTAAAACAAAACAGGTTGAAGAAAGAGCTGACCTGGGTGATTCTATGGTTTGAATAAGTTCTGAAAGGGTTCACATACCAGAGGACTGGTGTTTACCGTTTCTCTGTTGAGGGCATTGAAGTGATACCTCAAGAAGAAGGTAAGGGAGTTCTTATGAGACTTTTGTTATTTCCTTGCAGGGTAAGATGTCCTAAAAGGGTGGGCCTGGTTTTTCTCTTGGTCCCTGACTTTTTATACCTTCATCTTCCAACATGATGCCATCTATGGTGATACAAGGTAACCCGTGGCACTCCCAACAGAGGCCGAACCAGGAAGGCCCCTTGACCTTGGCCTTTCAGCTTCTAACTTTGTGAGCCACATAAAATCCCCTTCTTTGAAAATATGGTGCTTCAGATATTTTGCAGTAACAACTAAAAATGGACTAATATATTAGAGTGCTTAATTAAGTCTGTATTAGTTGGAGAAAGGAATCTTTATTGAAGAGAAAGTGAGCTAAGAAGCCTTTACAAGGCCCCCAAATCTGCAGAGCTTTAGGAAAATTGCCAGAAGAATGAATGTGGTGGTTCACACTGTTGTCTCCCGAATAAGTGCCATTCTGGGCCTTATGGCCCATCCTCTTCCCCTAAGGACTAAAACCTTGTTTACAAGGGGAAAAAGGAACTACAAATCTCCTTATCGCTGCCACCTGCTGAGTGCTAGTCTCTTGGGATCCTCTATGACCTTGGGCGTGCCCGGATGAGGAGGCAGGGTGTGTAAGAGAGTTAAGGTGACAGAGAGCTGAGACAAAGGAGACACGAGGAGGGACTCAGGCAGAAGCGGGAGAAGAGGCAGAAGCTGGGGACAAGCATGGATTAGAGTCAGTGTGTGTGAGCAGGAGCAGAAGGAATCCAGCATGGCGGGAAGCTAGAGGGGAAAAAGCTAGGCGAGATGCAGTGGCAAGACAGAAGCATGGCTAAGGGACAGACAGGTCTAAGATATAAGATGTACTGAATAAAGCTCAGGTCTCTCAGTGTCAGAGAGAGCCTGAATGATGGAACCTAAACGACTCCTGAGTGTAGACTTATTTAATCTTGACGCTCCTCGCCTGGGACTGTGGGGTTCCCCCCCGGACAAACTGAGGCAGGCACTGATATCAGGAAAAAGCACAAAAAGGTTTATTCATGCGCGCACGGGTCAACGGCCAGAATAGGAGCCGAAGACCCTGAACAGCAAGGTTTCAGGCTTTTTATTTGGTTCTTTTCTCAGGGCAGGGGAGCGAGGTCAGTTAGAGTTCGGCCATCCAGATTCCTTTGGTCTTTGTGGTATTTCCTGGAGTGGACTGCCCTCCGCCCTGGGCTCTTATCTTGGGGCATTGTAGTTCCATTTGTCTTAACACAGCATATTTGCACAGCAGTTTATAGCCCATAAAGGGAATGGTGGGAGAGTCATAAGGGCGCAATTCTCTCCCCTAGATGCTTATCTTAGGGTGCAGCTGGCTCCTCTCAGTCTGGCACGTACTTGTACACCAACTATCATTACACCAGGAATTATGGGGGGGGGGGTCAGGAGAGGGTCTAGTCTCTAGTCTCTTGGGAAAAGGGTGTACATTTTCAATCTCAACATTCCCTCCTCTTCTTATGTATGATCTATTAATCTTAAAGATCATTGTCTGGGATGGGCTGATACCTGTGCCTGACTATTAACATTTTTACTCCACTAATTTGTTTCCTTACGAACGTTGTGATACGATTAAGAATGCAGGGACCTATGAGTAATATCAGGAGGAGAATAAGCAAAGGTCCCGATATGACTGAAACAAGGGTAGTTAACCACGGAGATCTTGTGAACCATCCCTCAAACCATCCTTGGTAGCTGCTGAGTCTCTTATCTCTGGCATCTAGTCTTTCTTTGAGTTTAGCCATGGATTCTCTGACTATTCTGGTGTGGTCTATATAAACGCAACATTTTTCTTTCAAGGCGACACAGAGACCGCCTTCTTTTAGGAAGAGCAAGTCTAACCCGCGTCTGTTCTGCAGGACTACTTCTGACAGGGAGGTCAGGGATTTTTCTAAGGCCATAACAGAGGTTTCTATGGCCCTTAAATCCTGTTGGATAGCTGACTCGAGCATTCCCAACTGCCGGGGCCCCTCAATAAGAGCTGCGGCCCCGGTCCCTACCCCCGCTAGGACTCCTGCCCCTAGGAGGACGGCAAGCGTTATGCTAACTGGCTCTCGGTGGTAACGGGTGTAGTCCTGGAAGTGATCTTCAAAGTCATCAGGGGTGTAATAGAGTAGTCGGGGGTAAATTTTAACAAGCACACAAAAATCTCGGGAGCTGTTAAAGATTGCAGTGGAGACGCAGGGAGTTATGCCGGTGTTGCAAGCCCATCTGAGCCCTAAGCCAGGACTGGGAACTAAAAAGCCCGTGCTTTTAACTGCCCCGATGTGGGAACAGAGTTGATTTTCTTTCTCCGTGGGTGTTCCTAGGCAGGTTCCCTGACCTGCAACTTCAGGGAGGGTGAGCCTGTATCTAGTTGTCCAGTCACAGCCCTCGGAGGTGGTGCTGTGATTATAGCTCCCGTTTACCGCTATTCCCTCATAATAGGGGGGGCTAGCTTGGAGGCAAAGCCAGCAAGATTCTGTCAGGTTGGGCTGAGTGCTGTTTAGGGCTTTAAATCCTCCTTCAACTAGGTCCAGTAACCTCTGCCCTGTGGTGCTAATTATAGGGCTCGAGGTGGCTGGCGGGTGTGTCAAAGGACCCCTGGTGTTGGTCGATAAAGTGGGAGGACGGCGTAATGGGGGTTGGACTGGACCTTTTTGTTCTTTAATGACTGGGTTGGGGCCTACGGGCTGGGAGCTTGGGTTTCCTATTATCAATTTAATTCTGAACTGAGTCCCTGGATCGTATGCCGTCTGATGATATACTCTTAGGCCCCACTGTCTCCCTTTTATCCAATCTTTAGATGCCCTCCCTGAAGGAGTGAACGTGATATTTAAGGGATTACATGCAAAGGATACACAGGGCCCTGATCCATACCAAAGAGTAGTGACTGACCTGGGAACTCCTCTACAGTAATCTGAGGAAAGTGGCTGCTCACTTGCGTCTTGTCTTTTTACCTGTATCAGGTCCCATGAGGACTTTGGGTTCCACCAGGCCTGTCCAGTGGTTTCACATCCCCAGGCTCTGCAATAAAAACTTTCATGCCCCCCGCAGTTATAGGCCTGGGCCCTAGTTCTCCCATCCCTGGGGCACACATAGAAGGGTCTGTCTCTCAATGCAGCTCGTGCTCGTGGGTCACGGCACCCTGCTGGGTACTGTGAACAAGGACACCGTCCACTCTGCAAGCACACTTCCGGTTCGCTGGGTCTCGCCGGGTCCGTGGTAGGGATGTCAAAGTCCTCAGCACCCGCCAGGAGTTGGCATAGATCAGGGGTCAGTGGGGGCCACCAGGTCCAAGCAGGGTGCTTGTCAGAGGAGATTTTCCAAACCACATCTCCCGCCCCCGAGATCACCTGCCACGTTTGGCTAGTCGGCTGGTGGGGATTCATTTCTTCTGCGACAGATCCGAAGCTTAAGAGGGTTATCATCATTAGTCCGTTCCACAGTCCACTGTTGGTCATCCGGGGTAGGTGCTGGTTTAAGATGAGACGCATGGATCCAGGCCGAGATGCCATCAACCTTAACAGCCGTGGGCGTCGTCAGTAACACCTGGTATGGTCCCTTCCAGCGGGGCTCGAGAGTCTGATGTTGGTGTCTTCGAACGTAGACGAAATCACCCACTTGATAACGGTGGGGGGTTCCGTCTCCCTCTGGCCGGTACAGGTCGGACAGCTGTTTCCACAGGGTGTGCTGAACCTTAGCTAGCGCCTGCAGCCTGTCAGACAAAAGGGTGTGAGTAATCTCTCCCTGCCTCGAGGTGTCTCTGAGGTCCCGCACAGGGGGTGGGGAGCCAAAAAGGAGCTCAAAGGGTGTAAGTCCCGACTTTGAGGGGGTGTTTCTGGCCCTAAAAAGAGCATAAGGCAGGAGCATCGTCCAATCTCTATTTCCAGTCTCCATGGACAATTTGGTTAAGGTCTCTTTAATCGTTCTGTTCATTCTTTCTACCTGCCCTGAACTCTGGGGTCTGTATGCACAATGTAATTTCCAATCAATCCCCAGCACTCTGGCCATCCCTTGGCTTACCTGAGCCACAAATGCTGGCCCGTTGTCGGAACCAATTACCTTGGGCAATCCAAACCTCGGGAAGATTTCTTCTAGGATTTTCTTAACCACCATGGTAGCAGTCTCTCTCTTAGTCGGAAAAGCCTCTACCCATCCAGTGAAAGTATCTACGAACACTAGGAGGTATCTTAGTCCGTATTTAGCAGGTTTGACTTCCGTGAAGTCTATTTCCCAATACTGACCTGGCCTGGTTCCTCTCAGCCTTCGGCCTGGAGGAACTCGTGACGGGTAGGCGTTTACTTTTTGGCATGCCTGGCATCCAGCCACAACCTCGGCGGTCATTTTGGCTTTTTCTATGGAGGCCAAACTTGTCTCATCTTTGATCAGTTGGAGTAGTTTCTTCGATCCCAGGTGTGTTAACCTGTGGATTCTGTGGAGATAATCTCTGAGGTCTTCTGGTGGCTCAGATTTTTGACTATCGCCTTTTGCAGCCTTTAGAGCCATTGTTTTGGTGGGCTGCTGCGGAGCCTCCTGGAGTGCTGCCGCTCTGGCCTCTTCATCTGCCTTCCTGTTACCCCTTGCTATTGGTGAGTCTCCTTTCTGGTGTCCCTGGCAGTGTACAATGGCCAATTCTCTTGGCATCATTACTGCCGAGAGTAGAGCCAATATTTCTTGTTTATTTTTAATTTCTTTTCCCGCTGATGTCAGCAAGCCTCGTTCTCGATAGATGGCACCATGTACATGGGCAGTAGCAAAAGCATATCTGCTGTCTGTGTAGATGGTAACCCGTTTTCCTGCAGCTAGGTTCAAAGCCTTGGTCAGTGCTATCAACTCAGCTTTTTGTGCTGAGGTGCCTTCGGGTAGTCTCTGTGACCATATGACCTTGTCCTTACTCACCACTGCTGCCCCAGCTCTCCGAACGTCCTGGTGGATGAAGCTGCTTCCATCAGTATACCATATTAAGTCCGAGTTGGGCAATGGACAGTCTTTCAGGTCCTTACGTACTCCAGTTTCTTCTGCTAAGATATCCTGGCAATTATGAATCACCTCTGCCCCAGCCCCTTCCCCAGCGGGGAGGAGAGTAGCTGGATTCAGAGTCACCGGAGGCCCGAAGACAATACGGTCTTTATCTAGCAGCACAGTCTGATAATGAGTGATGCGGGCGTTGGTGAGCCACCGGTCAGGCGGTTGTCTAATTATGCTCTCTAGGGTATGAGGCGCCACGAGGGTTAGTTTCTGCCCTAACGTCAATTTGTCCGCGTCTTTGACCAGTATTGCCGCCGCTGCGATTGCGCGCAGACACTTGGGCCACCCTCGTGCCACTGCATCAAGTCTTTTGGACAGATAGGCCACTGGTCTCTTCCATGGGCCAAGCGCCTGAGTCAATACTCCCTTAGCGACCCCCTCCCTTTCATCCAGATAGAGTGTGAAAGGCTTACTCACGTCCGGTAACACCAAGGCGGGGGCCGAGAGCAGGGAGCGTTTGATGTCATCAAAGGATTTCTGCTGATTTTGTTCCCATGTGAATGGGACTCCGTCCTTAAGGAGTGGGTAGAGGGGAGCTGCCAAGGCCGCGAACCCTGGGATCCAGAGCCTGCAGTATCCGGCTGCACCTAGGAACTCTCGCAATTGTTTTCTGTTCAAGGGTGTTGGGATATTGGCCACCGCCTGTTTTCGAGTATCTGTGAGCCATCTTTTTCCATCCTTAAGGGAGTAGCCTAAGAAGATAGCCTCGGTCTTACAAATTTGTGCCTTTTTCGCTGAGGCTCGGTACCCAAGTTGCATGAGGCTTTTTAGAAGCTCTTCTGTACCCTGCCTGCAGGACTCGTATGTCTCTGCCGCTAGTAATAAGTCGTCCACATACTGTAGGAGAGTTACTTCAGGGTTCTGTTCTCGAAAATACCGCAAATCTTTGTGCAGTGCCTCATCAAAAATGGTGGGAGAATTTTTAAATCCCTGGGGTAGTCTGGTCCAGGCTAACTGCCCCGACGTCCCCCTCTCGGGGTCTGTCCATTCAAAAGCGAAAATGTTCTGAGAGTCAGGGTGGAGGGGTAAGCAAAAGAAGGCATCTTTTAGGTCAAGAACTGTGTACCACTTTCTTTCAGGTGGCAGGGTGCTCAGGAGATTATAAGGATTCGGTACAGTGGGGTGGATGTCCATAACTCTGTTGTTAACCTCCCTAAGGTCTTGCACCGGGCGATAGTCATTTGTGCCAGGCTTTTTAACAGGCAACAGAGGAGTGTTCCACTCAGATTGACAAGGTTTCAGTACCCCTAGGTCTAGAAACTTCTGTATATGGGGCCAGATGCCCTCTCGTGCCTCTTTGCTCAGGGCGTACTGCCTCACCCGGACAGGCGTGGCCGAGGGTTTTAAGGTGACCACTACTGGTGGTTGGTCTACAGCTAGCCCAAGTCCTCCTGTTTCAGCCCATGCGCCAGGGAACTTCCGCATCCACGTCTCCATCCCTTCTGGGGTGGAGATCGTGTGGGTCGGAGCGACTTCATATAGTCTATATTCTTGTTCTACAGGCAGCTCCATGGTGAGGAGTTGGAGGTCCCCTACCAAGGGGCTGGTGAATTTTAAGTCTGGTCCTCTAGAAGTAAAGGTGATCTGTGCTCCTAGCTTGGTTAATAAGTCTCTTCCCATCAGGGGAGCTGGACAATCTGGTAGCACCAAAAATGAATGTTGTACGGTACCTTTTCCCAGGTTGACTGTACGCTGGGTGGTCCAGGATCTCTTGCAGCTCCCATTTGCTCCTTGTACCAGCGTCTTCCGAGTGGATAGTGGCCCTAAGGGGGCCTGGAGAGCAGAGTATACCGCCCCCGTATCTACTTCAAAGTCAACGGGGGTCCCCTCCACATTGAAGGTTACCCGGAGCTCGGGGAGGGGGACCGAGCCCTGACCCCCCTAGTCGTCTAGGGCTAAGATTGGTGCCCTGGGTTTTGTTCCTTTATTTTTCTTGGGGCATTCTCGGGCCCAGTGTCCCTCTTCTTTGCAATATGCACACTGATTAGGCTTCAGGTCTCGGCGGTGGCCAGGTCTGCCCCGTGGCCCAGGGCTCTCCCTAACTACAGTGGCCAGAATCTTAGTTAAGTCTCGATCCCGTCGCCTCTCCCTCTGTCTTTCTTTTTCTTCTTTTTCTTTATTTAGTCTCGCCTCTCGCTCCTCTACTGTCTCTCTTTTATAGAACACTTTCTCAGCTTCTCTAACTAGGTCTCTTAGACTCAAATTCTGTAGTCCATCTAACCTCTGTAGCTTCCTTCTGATATCTGTGGCTGACTGCCCTATAAATGACATAGCTACTGCTCCCTTATGCTCCTCTGACTGCGGATCATATGGAGTGAACCGCCTGTAAGCTTCCATAAGTCTCTCCAAGAAGGCAGATGGAGATTCCTCACTGCCCTGCAGAACTTCACCTACTTTTGCCAAATTGGTGGGGCGTCGTGCCGCCGCCCGGAGACCTGCCATCAGAGTCTGGCAGTAGAGGGACAGATGCTCCCTACCTTCAGGGGTGTTGGGATCCCAATCCGGGCGTCGCAAGGGGAAGTGATCATCGATAAGGTTGGGGAGCTGAGTGGGTCTGCCATCTGGTCCTGGGACTAGTTTTCTAGCTTCTAAGAGAATCCGCTCCTTCTCCTCCGAAGTGAAGAGGATACCTAGAAGCTGCTGGCAGTCATCCCAGGTGGGCTGGTGGGAAAACATCACGGACTCTAGGAGGCCCGTTAGCTTAACGGGGTCCTCAGAAAAAGGGGGGTTATTATTTTTCCAGTTATAGAGATCGCTCGTTGAGAAGGGCCAGTACTGGAGAGCTGGCATGTCACCCCCTGTCCCATCATCCACGGTGGTTCCAAGGGGGCGCAGGGGGAGAGTGACTGCCACATCAGTACTAAGCACAGGTCGGGCTCGGCGCTGGCGTGTGCCTTGAGCCGGCCCTGAGGGGGAGGGGAGGGGAGGACTTGGGCCCGTGCCAGCGGGCCCCGAGGGTGAGTCATTTGGGGTCCCGCGCCGTTCGTTGCCGTAAGGTGGCGGGAGGTCAGCATCTAAGAGAATGAGATCAGTTTGAGACTCAGGCAGGACAGGAGCTGAGGCCGAGGGTAGGGGAGGAGACTTAGTTGTGTCCTTGACTGGTAGGGCAGAAACCGGAGTCTGAGGAATCTGGAAAGGCTTAACCCATTTGGGTGGGTCCATGGCTAGGTCCTCCCAAACCCAGATGTAAGCCTGCTGGTCTGGGTGGCCACGGGACCCTGGAGTAAAGATTATTTTCTTAACAGCCTGGATAAGGGGAAGATGGAAAGTACCGTCCGTGGGCCATCCCACTCCAAACGTTGGCCACTCGGAGGTGCAGAAAGTCTGCCATTTGCTCTTCTTAACCTGTAGAGAAAGACTGTGAGCCCGGTCAGTCACCTCAGACCAGTGTGAGAGAGTTAGGCTGAGGGGCGTTGATGTGGACTGTCCCATTCCAAACAGATAGAAACAGACACAATAAGACACAAAGAGAGACACGACACAGAAAGACAAGACAAGCCGGCACGATCGAGAAGAGAGTGAAACCAAAAATATTTCTAGCGGTCCGGACCTTTGGCCAAAATTCCGTCTCGGTAACAGAGAATCAGACTGGGTTCCCGTTTCCGGGTTCCCAAAATCAGACTGGGTTCCCGTTTCCGGGTTCCCAAAGGGCCCCAGGGCGTCCCCCAGGGTCGCGGCTTGTGGCTCCCGACACGTCTGTCCGCCACAGCTCGGGGCCCTCACGGACCTCACGAGCAGCCGTTACAGACCGACTTACCGAAGACAGGCAGACGCCCGAGGGGGTCTCCCACGAAACTGATAAGGATCTCGGTGGGACCTCCAAGATGTGGGGTTCCCCCCCGGACAAACTGAGGCAGGCACTGATATCAGGAAAAAGCACAAAAAGGTTTATTCATGCGCGCACGGGTCAACGGCCAGAATAGGAGCCGAAGACCCTGAACAGCAAGGTTTCAGGCTTTTTATTTGGTTCTTTTCTCAGGGCAGGGGAGCGAGGTCAGTTAGAGTTCGGCCATCCAGATTCCTTTGGTCTTTGTGGTATTTCCTGGAGTGGACTGCCCTCCGCCCTGGGCTCTTATCTTGGGGCATTGTAGTTCCATTTGTCTTAACACAGCATATTTGCACAGCAGTTTATAGCCCATAAAGGGAATGGTGGGAGAGTCATAAGGGCGCAATTCTCTCCCCTAGATGCTTATCTTAGGGTGCAGCTGGCTCCTCTCAGTCTGGCACGTACTTGTACACCAACTATCATTACACCAGGAATTATGGGGGGGGGGGTCAGGAGAGGGTCTAGTCTCTAGTCTCTTGGGAAAAGGGTGTACATTTTCAATCTCAACAGGACAAAACTCGGACCGCAAAGAAACCGGACGCGGTACACACAGATTATGAGTTGCAATAGGATGGAAGATCAGTTTCATTTTTTTTTTTTGTCTAACAGTTACAGATTTTTAGAAGGTGACTTATAAATTCTTTTGTAGTAGGAAGCGATGATTTTAAGTTCTGGAGGGTACTGAAGCATTGGCTCTACCGTGTTCCTGTAAATTACTTTTCATTCCCTCTAATGCCCTTTCCAAGCATCTGCTGCCTTGTTGTTCTAGGGCAGAGAAAATGACAAACAGTTCAGTGGCTGCTTAATAGCCATTCAAGACCCATCGTCAAAGAACGGGCGAAGATCAAAGCCTTTCAGAGGCAAACTGATCAAAGGAAATCTTTATCATGTGTCTTATGGGGTGTGACTTTAAACACCAGAAAATAGCCCTTTGGAGTTTATGTATTTACCATTAAAATGTGTCTTATTTCTAGGGAAACAAGGTCCTCAGGCCCCAGTCCACATTTTTGCCAGGAAATGGGTAGGTGTGATAGGCCTGTGATCTTCCTTTTCTTCTACTAATGAGACTCATGCCTTAGAACAGTGCTTTCACGGTGTGGTGTGCCGGATGTGTGCAGAACAGGAAGCCAGGCAGTTATGGGAGGTACCTCAACCTGTATTGATTGACACTAAAGATCCGGGCACAGATCCGGGCTCCAACATACAGGAAGGCCTGGGGTGGGGCAGTGAATGGCTCCTAGAGGAAATGAGGGGCTGCTAAATAGGGTCAGAGTACAGAATGTAAAGTGATTTTGCCAAGATGTTGGAACCCAGAGGGAGTCAGCAGATATATTACAAAGGGCCTTGTAAGCCACGCTGGAACTTACTAAGAAGAATGGGAAATCCCTAGAAGATTCTAGATGGGAGGTTAAGATCAGTGACTCTACATGGTATACTGCCTCTTGTTAGTGGCCTGATTTCCTTAGCAGGTTTTGAGAGAGTTACCTAGAGCAGGGTGCTTTGTGAAATGTCCCTGTGGGGATGTTTTGTTGAAACTACTTCCTCCAAACTGTCAACAGGATGCCTCTGCACTGAGGCATGTCTTTGGAGGAGTCTCCATCATCCTTTTCCCTCATTGAAGTCACCCCACTGATGGGCAACCCAGATGCTGACTTCTCCCCAATCTTAATAGGTTTTCATCTCATCTTGGGCTGTTTATTGCCAGCAGCCATTTTCCTTTTCTTGGTGTTGAGGGTTGAACCTGAGCACATGTTAAGAGTACAATTCCCCCATTGAGCTACAGTTCCAGTGATGCAACCGGGCATCTTCAAAGAGGACTTGGGATTTCTTCCTCATCACCTGGTTACCATTCTCTCTCCTGTTCACTCCCAGTGGGGTTGGATCAAAACATGAGCTGAAGCCACTGTACCCTACATGCCCCGTTATCTCACAGAACAGCAGTGAGGATGAGGCTCAACATCGTGTGGATTCACAGGGCATAACTGGTGCTGCTGCTTGATAGAATGCCTTTTTTTTTTTTCCTTTGTACAGATTTAAGCAAAGTTTCTGTAAAGATCAGAGTTGGGACATAAAGTTGGAGCCAGTTTGCATACCACATAAAAAGTCAGGCTATTAAGAATGACTCAATGGGTACCACTGAAGGCAAATGTCAGTGGCTTACTGAAAGACGTTATGTTCACACTGCATCTATAGGTGTGAAGTAGAACCAGACTAAGACGTCAAGACCCTAGCCTAAGCCACAAGCCTCAGGTCTGAGCATGAGATGCTTTCTCAAAAATTAAGGTGGAGAGTGACTGAGGAATGACGCCTGACTTCCACACACCTGTGTGGACCCCAGACACACATACACACACACACAGAGACAGACACACACATACACAATCTGTACTTATGAAGATGTCTCCTCACTGTACTCAGAAGGGGATTCTAACTCTCTATATTATCTCATACTAATGGAGAAGGTAAAAAGTCTGTACCAGAACCAAGCATAGTGGTACAGGCTTGCCGACCCAGCAGATCCACAGGCCACCCTGGGCCACATAGAGTGACAGTGTACATGCTAATTTCTGTCACTTTGACACAAATGAGTCATCTGAGAGGTGAGAGCCTCAGTGAGAAAATGCTTCAAACCTGTAGGGCATTTTCTTAATTAGTTATTGATGTGGGAGGGTCCAGCCCGTTGTGGGTGGTGCCAAGAAGGCGGGCTGAGCAGCTGGTAAGCAGTACTCTTCCAGGACCTCTGCATCAGATCCTGCCTTCAGGTTCCCACCCTGTTTGGATTCCTGTCCTGATTTCCTTTGATGATGAAGTGTGCTGTAGATTTGCAAGCCAAACAAACCCTTTCCTCCTCAGCTTGCTCTTTCTTTAGGGGGAAGGTCCATGGTGTTTCTTTACCGCGATGGTAACCCTAAGACAGAGACCTCGTCTCAAAGGAAAAAAAAAAATCTGCACAAAATGTCTTCCTATTCAGAGTACCTTTTCTCCAGCTCTTCCCTAAGTGGACTCATCACCTCTCATCTGCCTTTGTTTTAGGGAACAAAGTCGTCTAAATTCAAAGCTTCTGTCTGATGTTTACTCAGAATCTTGATGTTATTTCCAGACTATTTCCGACATATGCATTGTACTGCCCAGTCTCAGAGACCCCCCAGAAAGATCCCCAGAAACAGGCTGACTGACTCCAAATGCTAATGCAAAGCAAGGCTTCTTACAGCTGTACAGCTGAGCTCAGCTCCTGACTGTCACACGGCAGTGCCAGAGGAGAAGTGAGCTCTCCCTTACTCAAAAGCAGGGCTTTTTAAAACAAAGATCAAACAAAGACCATAGAAATGCCATTATCAAGCTGGGAGGTGAAGAGCCCAGAGGAAGTTTCTTTATTATCCTTGTCAGGCGGGCAGCTGCTGGCTGATTGTCTTAGGAGGGGGAGAAGATTCTGGAATGTCCTCTGATTGCCCAGGACCTTGGGTGCTTGGCCTTGGGGTTTAGAAACTTCTCAGGATGGGGGACTAGAAACTTCTCAGCTCCTGAAATAGCTCCAGGCTTCAAGGTGGAGGAACTTTAGTTTCTACATGCATGAGATGCACTTCACTCAATTTTTTCCTTGTTAATATAACTTTATTATGGGGCTTTGTTCGCATTAGGAATAAGAAAATGTGGGAGAATTTTCTTTTTCTTCTCTCTCTTGTAGTTTGGACCTTGAGTTTAAGACATGGTCCTTATTCGCTACAGGGAGATGGTAGGGGAACCTCTAAGATGTGTGGCCTTGTGGAAGGAGAGTTAGGTCATGAGAGTAGGCCCTTGAATGGGATAGTGACCCCAGTCCATTTATGCCTCTCTCTTTGCCATCCTTACTGCTAGGAGGTGAGTAGCTTTGCCCTATGACATGACTCAGCTTGATGCTTCATCCAGCCTCTCCATGTCACCTTGTCACCACAGACAGAAACATCTGACTTAGCATCCAAAGGAACCAAACACACTTGACCAGTGATGGTCAGAGGCAAGCCCTGCATATTGTACTTGAGATGCTGGTCTTGTTGGAGCAGGGTTGATGTCACTGAGAAGGGCTTGTTGCCTGGTGTGCGTAGAAACCAGTACTATGAGCCTGGGTTTGGCAAAAAGAAAAGGCTTTATTGTACCGCTGACTGTCAGGAGCTGCAAGCTCAGATCTACTTCCTTGATTTGTTAGGTGTGTGTGTGTGTGTGTGTGTGTGTGTGTGTGTGTGTGTGTGTGTGTGTGTGTGTGTGTGTGTGTGTGTGTGTGTGTATGGGGGGGGGTTGCCAGAGGTAAAGAGAGATAACACTTCTTGTTGGTTGGATGACAAGATGGAGGCCTATCCTTTTTTTGCAGGGGGTGTGTTTAACTAACTAAGCTCTGCACCAGGGCTTTTGTGCTCATAAAATCATTGACCAGACAACCTTAGTTCTCATGTCTATTCCTAAAAAACTAGCCCCAAACTATCTACAATGCTAGCAAAAGGCCTGCAGGCTATGCCGAGGGAACCACTTAAATTAAGGAATTCATGTCCACATGTGTCCAGGCCTCAGCTGCTTTTACTCATGGTGCCCAGCTGTGATGGCTGTACCCAGTGGGGGCTGTTATCTTTCCACTGGCAGCTGGGCTACACAGGGTAGCATGGGGTGGCTACCGATCCTGCCTGCCTTCAGCCTTCATCTCTTCCTGCCTCAGAGCCCTTTCATGGCTAATTCTTTAAATCTGATCCTTTCATTGTGGAATGAGCTAGTGTGGGTTTCCTTGTCCTCAAAGACTCAGCATTAGGCTGTGAGGGCCTTCAAACAGAATTTTATTCTCCTTTAAAGATGAAAAAGAAAGACTCCCTCTTTATAAATTATGAAGAAGATATTTAGCTAATCGTGTTTAAAATGTGTGTGATTGTGATTGTGAGCAGGATGGCAGTGACAGATAAATGACTGTGAGTGACGGGACTTAATTCTTACGGCTACTGATGGTCTTCATGGCTCACACTAGGAAAAGTAGAATTAAATTCCTTCAGTGCTCAAGGGAAAAGGACCCTCTTCTTAATCACCCTAGTGTGATTTTCAAGGGCTCACAAGGGTGTGTTGCTTAGGTGCCCATAGTGTAAGTGGTTCCTTTAATTGTCTGATGGACATCTGAAGCTATGTGGCCCATCAAGGTATATAGCCCCAGCATAAGACAAAGCCATACCCATGTGACTGATTTGAGATGCATTTCCATACAGGATTTGAAATTTAATCCCTAAAATCTAAAAAGAAAGACCATGGGGTGTAGTGTGATTATGTTCTGGTACATATTTGTCCCACCTACTGGTTTAATAAAAAGCTGATTGGCCAGAAGACAAACAGGAAGTGTGGGAGGGGCTACCAGACTAAGAAAACTTTGGGAACAGGAAGTGCAGAGAAGCCAGAGAGACTCAGCACAGCTGTCAGCAGAAACACCAGCAAACCCAGATGGAAGAAGTTGAAATGTTGCTCTGAGAAAAGGTACCAAGGCACATGGCTAAACAAATTAATGGAAATACATTAAGATGAAAGAAGTAGCTAGCAATATGTCTGAGCCATAGGTCAATCAACATGGAAATTAATATAAGCCTTTGTGTAATTATCTGGGGCAACGCGGCAGCAGGATCTGAACCTCTGAGTTAGGCCAGAAAGGTATGGCCAGAAACTTCTTATTTCAAATGGGCTGGTGAGATGGCACAGTAGGTAAAGGTGCTTGCCAGGGCCATGTCTGACAACCGGAGTTTTGTCTACAGATCATCCACAGCTCAAACACCAGGGTGAGGAATATGGTGGTGGGAACTGCTTTCTCTGTGGCTTGGGGAGCTTGAGGTGGGCAGGAAGCTGAGAGGGGTGGATGCTGGTACTCATCTCACCTTTTTCTTTTCCTGGTTTTATTCAGTCCAGGACCCAAGCCTGTGGGGAAGTACCATTCATATTCAGGGTTGATATACCTCTTCAGTTAACCCTACCCCCAATTCTCTCATGAACATGCCCAAACATGTGTCTTCTGGATGGTTTAAAATCCAGTAAAGTTGAGGATTGAAAATAACCAACACAGATCTCATACTGTCTTCTCTTTAATCCAGTGAAATTTCACATCAAATTCCAGCCACAACACTGACAAAACCTAAGTGTGCAGTAGCCATGCCCAGTGTAGGAGAAACTGGCTCAGTTATTTGGGCTTCTTCTCTCTCTTGCTTTCTTAGGCACCTCCTGATCCCCTTCCGCTAAGGATTTACAGAATTCCTAGGGTCCTTAAAAAAAAAAAAAAAGCTAAAATTTACTGGGTACATGTAGGGGTATTGTGTTGTTTCATGGTAAATAACTGTCCCACCCACTGGTTTAATAAAAAGTGCTGATGGGCCAAAGGCAGGCAGGAAGTGTGGGCGGGGCTACCAGACTAAAACCTCTTAGAACAGGAAGCACAGAGCAGAATGCCAGAGAGAACTTCAGAGAGAAGCCGGGAGAAGCAGAGGACAACTATGCTGCTCTAAGGAAAGGTACCAGGCCACATGGCTGAACAGGAAGAGTCATGGGTTAGATTAGGGGTAGAGAACTAGCAAGTTATATGCCTGGGCCTTAGGCCGATCAGCCTAAAAACTATTGAAAGCATCTGTGTGTCTCTGCTGGTCTGTGGGTCTGTGGGTCTGTGGGTCTGTGGGTCTAAACCTTGAGGTTAAGCCCGAAAGTCAGGGCCAGAAACCTCATACTACAGGTACAACATCAATTTCAATTATTATGGACAACAAACTTCATCATTAAAGAAAAGAAGTTGGCTTGGGCACACTGTAAATAGAAGCACAGCGATACTGAGCCCAAGGTGAATGCAATGAGAGGTAAAGGAAGAATAAACCCTAGTTCAGAAATGCTGAGGCTACCTGGATCTTCAGGGTGCAATCCCAGAGAGGAGAAAGGCCCCAGATTATGAATTGAGGTCTCCTTGGATCACTGGCTGGGAACTAAACAGCACATGTTCAGGGTGAGGTGCCAGAAGGTCATAGAGTGGTGACTGACGGAGGATAAGATGAATGATAAATTTGTAACAAGATCTTTTCTCTGTCCCACCAGCCAGCTCCCAAATAATGACATAGAGACTTCTTATTGATTATGAAAGCTCAGCCTATAGCTTAGGACTGTTCCTAACTAGCTCTTATAACTTAAGCCATTTATATTAATCTGTGTTTTATCGTGTGGTGTTAACTCTCTTCCATCTTGCACCCCTTGTTTCCTCCCGAGTTGACTGGAGTCTCCTGGGCACCCAGATTCATCCTCTGTTTCTTTTCTCTCCCCAGAAATCCCGCCTATACCTCCTGCCTAGATATTGGCCATTTATCTTTTTATTACACCAACCACAGCAATACCTTCATACAGTGCATACATACCCCACAACATAAATGCAGAAACATTTTTGTTCTGACAGAACATAAAGACCTTACCAAAAATAATATATACATCCAACTTAGTGACCTGCAATCAGTAGAGATTCTGTAAGATCAAATGTGAGGAGTAGAGGTATCTGTATCCAGATACAAACTTTTGTCATAGTAGAGTTGCGGCTACTCATTATTCAGTATTGCTGAGCTCTTGCTAACCTGAGTTAGAAGTTATACTCTATCCCAGGTAGGTATGTATAAAAAAATATAGTGTAGGTAACTCCCAAGGGCAATTGGGGTCTTGAAATGTATCCCCTTACAGATAATGGGGGAGCTACCGTAGAAAATGCTTGCTAATATATGACATAGATAAATGCATAAATGAACTAACTGACTTATGTAATTAGGAAATTAAAGTCAAAGCTGTTCTCTTTTCCATCCCATAGGACTGTTCCATAGCAGAGTTGGTCTTAAGTAATAACTCCTATCCAGAGTCCATTATAATTGAATTTCCTAGAGATTGCAAACTATTATTCTACCTGTAATTATAAACCAAATGCTATTTGCTTATTTTTCTTCCCGGATGGGGTGCTACACATGTAGACATTGTAAGAGTTTCCTGAAAATGAATGGAGGGTGGGAGAAAGTTCCTTTAAACACTGTAATAGATAATGCTTATTGTCAATATGAGGAGATGTGGGGTAACCATAGAAAAGGACCCTCTAGGTATGCCTGTGAGATAGCTTCTAGATTGAGTTAACTGGAGTAGTAAGACTCACCCTAAATTTGAATGACACCATTCCATAGCTTGGGGTCTTGGACTGAAGAAGGAGGAGAGTGTCTCCACTGGGCAAAAGAAGACGTGTTCTCTTGCAGAGGACCTGAGTTCAGATCTTAGCATTGGAATCAGGCTTCTCACACCGCCTGTAACTCCAGCTGCAAGGGATCCAAAGCTTCTGGCCTCTACAAGCAACTGCACAATACACACACACACACACACACACACACACACACACACACACACACACACACACACACACACACACCCCATATACACAATTGAAAGTAAAGTAACTCTTTTTTAAAAGACCGAGACAATGATTTCTGCAGCCGACTCAGGCACCTTCTTCCACAGTGAGCCAGTATTAACTTTTCCATCTCTCAGTTTTGTCACAATTTCACAGCAACATTAAAATAATAAATGAAATATGCATTTTAAGTGTCTGGGATGAACTTTCTCAACCCTGCCTGCCCAGAAGTCAATGAGGCCTATAGGATGACTCTGTTTTCTTGTGGGACATACAGGGAGCTGGTCCTTCATAGCCGTGCAGAGCTTGCAACAGTGACTTCATCGAGCACCTATGATATTGCAATAATAATTGCTATTACTTAAAGAGCCTCTGCTGTTTGCCAAGTACTATGGTAAGCTCTTGGCTTTCAATTCATTTACTCCTCATTATAGCCTTTGATGTACTATGGTGTTTCCCTATCTCATAGGGTGGATAACCCAGGCTCAGAGTTCAGTTATTTTGAGTTACATACTGAACCTCTGGGACTCCTCAGCCCATGGACATCATAGGAGTGTTCCTTTTCTTACATATAGAACAATTGCTTCTCATTTTTTAATTGAATTTCTTGAAAGTACTGTACATCTTGGATAACTGATTTTTGGTTTTTGAAATACATTTTTATTTAATTCTTATGTTATTAAAAAAAGAAAAATAGGGTGCTGGAGAGATGGCTCGTCAGTTAAGAGCACTTATCGCTCTTCTAGAGGACCTGAGTTTGGTTCCCAGCACCCACGTGAAGGTAGCTCAGAACTGTTTATAACTCCAGCTTCATAGGATGCCTCTGGCCTCCTCAGGCATTTGAATTCATGTGTGTATCCCCTCCACTACCACATTCCATAATCTAAAATGATAAAAAAAATATTTTTAAAAGCAAATGATCTGATCCATACCTACATTCCCTATCCCCTTTTATCATTATTTCCTACCAATTTAACTTGCTTAACCTAAACAAAACACCAGATCCACTTGTATGTGTATGAGTATAGGGCCATCTACTGAAGCATGGATAGTTTCTCATGGACCACATATTTGAAGAAAACTGACTCTCCTGCCTCCAGCAGCCATCAGTTCTAATTGTTTCTCAGCTAAGGGTGGAACTTTGTGACTCTCTCCCTCATTTATACATAGGTCTTGTCTGGTTTGATTTGGCTAGGTCTTGTGCATGGAGTCATAGCTACTGTTAACTCATTTGTGAAATGTATGAAATCTTCTTCTGTCTCATGTCCTCCAAACATGATGGACAATATCACTGTTACCACCAACTACCTCTGGATCTTATAGTCTTTTTACCCACTCTTGGTGTGGGATGTCTTTGTGTATGCTGTGAATACCACTGGATAATAAAGGAATTGTTTTGGCCTATGGCAGAGCAGCTTAGAAATCCGAGCACAGATACACGGGAATCAGGGTAGAGTCAGGAGAGATGTGCTCCAGCCACCCAAGAAGCAATACGTAATGGAATACAGGTAAGCCACGAGCCACGTGGCAAGACAGATTAATAGAGATGGAGTGAATTAAGATGCAGGAATTAGCTGGCAATAAGCCTGAGCCATAGGCCGAACAGAATATAAATGATACAAGCCTTTATGTGATTATATGGGACCAAGCAGGCCTGCGGGTCCGAACCTTGGGCTAGACTAGGCTATAGGCAGGAGAGATTCATTTGGATTATGGAGCTAAGCTGAGCCAGAAATTTCATACAACACACTCTTCCACTATGACCCCAGGACCTGTGGGGGGAGGGGAGTGATATAGATATCTCATTTAGGTTTGTTCACATTTATTCTGGATATTTTTATTAATATCACCAAGTGATATCAATCCCCCTTGTTATCCATGGTTTTTCTGACATAAAATTGAAAAAGTTACAGTCTGGCATAAAATTGAGAAGATAAGTCTGTATATTTTCTTGGAGGCCTTGTAAATTGTGTGATTTAGGCAGGATGCCAGATTTAAGACACAGACCATGGAGGCTGTGCCATCATAGACTATATGATGTCATAAACTCGAGGACATAAACTCATAACTTTATAGATTGAACTTGATCTCTACATTTAAGCACCTTTCTATAGTTTTCTCTGTCATTTGAGAATTTAACAGCTTCTAACCCACAGTGAACAGCCATCATTCATAGATGATCACAGGAAGGCTGAGAATGCACTGTCTGCCTCAGCTGGGAGGAGATGTTCATTCATCCTCAGCCTCTTTCGTGGTACATCCTGAGGCTCCAGATGTCTTGGCTTTAAGGACATTTGGTCTACACTATCAATCCATCTCCCAGATTACATATACCAGAATCATATGGCTAACTTCTGCCGTCAGAATGCAACCACAGATGGAGACTACAATTCATTTTTCTGCAATAAAATTTGGCTCCTATACAAAATGGGTAAAGCATCCTCCAGAGGGGCTCAGAGAAGGCAAGTGCATGCCTGTTGTAGAGTATTATTTTAAGGTGTATTACTTGATGTGCGATGTCTTTGTGTATGCTATGAGATACCACTGGATAATAAAGGAATTGTTTTGGTCTACGGTAAGCCAGCTTATAGGCAGACAGGAAATCCAAGCATAGATTAAAAGGAAAGAAGGGTAGAGTCAGAGAGTCACTGTGAGCTGCCACTGAGAGAGGAAGTTGTAGATGAACTTGGGTCAGCCACAAGCCACGTAAGACACAGACTAATAGATATGGGTTAAGATGCAAGAGCTAGCTAATAATAAGCCTGAGCCATAGGCTAAGCAACATGTAGTTAATATAAGATTTTATGTGATTATTTGACACTAAGCAGCTGAGGGCAGCTTATTTGGGATTAGTGGTCCAGATCTCAGGGCTAGCAGGGCCAGACACCATTATTACAGCTACTTTTGTTCACGTTGCCTTTGTTTAACCCTGTGAAGCTGTGTTACGGTGCCTGTCTAGAACACCTGATGGTCTATTTTGAACTGAATGGCCAATAGATAGGCAAGAGAAAGAAAAGGCCGGCAGGCAGAGAGAATACATAGGAGGAGAATTCTAGGAGGAAGAAAAAGAAACATCAAGGGAAGGAGGATGATGCAAAGAACCAGATTACAGAAGTAAGAAAAAGGAGAAAGCCCAGAGGCGAAAGGTAGAGGGGGATACGTTAAGGAAAGCCGGCTAGAAACAAGCAAGCTAAGGTTGGGCATTTATAACTAAGATTTGTTTAGAAGCTGGGTGGTGTACCCCCCAAAAGAATTAAAGAATAAAAATAACAATATGTGCCTAGTTGGGTCAATATAGATCTCGGTCTGTTTGCAGTGATAGCGTGTTTATTAAATCCCCATAAACTACTCTCATTTTTTGTGGATTACAGAGTAGATACTTCCTATTCCAGCGACGTGAGCGTTGGGATGGGGTTGTGAGTCTTTGTTTTTGCTGTTGCTTTTTTTCTGTCATCTGGATTTTTTTAGTAGTGATATCCTGGCCATCAGTGCTTTCTTATCTTCCAGTGGAAAATTGCTCATTTGGGAAGGCAAATGCTCCCCAAATACGAGTTGTTCTGTACTCAGCTGGAACTGCCATGCTTGTTAATTAACTTTTGCAGAATTCAGATACAGTTCAAGTCTAGCCACAGCCAAGGTTCTGGCTCATATGTTAGTCACTTGTACCGTTTTGAGACCCCAGGCTACCCTACCCACTCATCTGTAAGGACTGACTGGCCAAAACTCTGTGGCCTCTTTCAAAGATTTTTTTTCTTTTGATTTCCCCAAGCTTATTGTTAATCTATTATTTGATTGGTTTCATTGACTCTCTTTAGTTTTAAAGCTGTGATTTATAGGAAGCTTCTAGAACATCCCATTTGATATGGAAGATTCAGGCTTGGTACTTGCGGTCTGTTTCTCATAAATTCCTCCCCCACCCCCATCCATTTCTCCTTCCCTGGATGACCTTCTCAGCTGACATCATCTTTGGGCTGGCTGCCTTGAGAAACGGGAGAGGCTGGGAATGACAGCACTAAGCAAGCATCCCTAAGGCATGTTGAGTTGTAGACTAGCAGAATCTCAAGGCTGGATGGGTAAAAGGAAATTGGTTAGTTCTATCTTTCTCCCCACACAAGAATTTGTTCTCTGAGATAGAATCCTGACAAGCAGAGAGCTCATTTGTTGGCTGGGCAAACTGTTCTCTGCTTCACGTTCTAATTGCTGGAGTTATTCATCAAATTAAACTCTGCTTAATGTTCCCCTTTAGTTCTAGATCTACCCTTGGAAGCAATGCATTTAAGTAGATTGATTTCTTAATAAGGCCATAGCTATTGCTACTGTATGCCAAGATCTTCCTGAGGTCTCTACCAATTGTCTTAGTCAAGGTTCTGGTAGCAATAGGAACCAACTCCGCCTAACTATTTTAGCTATCTTCAGCCAAAGAAGAACTATTCCAAAACTTCATGCCTCAAAGAAATATTCATTACCTCACAGTTGCTCTAGGCCTGGAATCCAGAAGCAACTTACTAAGTGATTCTGGGTCAGGACTTCTTATAAGGTTTTAGCCAAAATGTCATCCTGCTATGATCATCTGAAGGCTTGACTGAGGGTGTGGGTCCACTTCTCAGCTCTCTCTAACATTGCTGATGACAACAGGTCTTTTCAGCTGTTGGCCAGAGCTGCCATGCCTTTTTTTTCCCTATAAAAACCTCATTTTGGTCTGTCTCCAACATAGCAACTGGATTGATATAGGCTATAAAATGAAGAGGTGAGGTAATCTTTTTATGACTTGATCTATGAACTCACTAATAATGTGGGTTTTTGTTTTGTTTTGTTTTTTGCCGGGGTAGTATTGGAGATTGAACTCAGAGCCTCATGCATGCTAAGCAGATACTCTACCACCGAGTTACTCCACAGTTCACTTTTCACATTTACTTTATCACAGGTCTGAGGTTTCTGAGCCAGAGACACAATGACTATTTGGTTTCTGACTATCTTTATAGTTCTTTTCTGTGTACCATTGACCCCTAGGGATGGGAAGGGGTCGAAACAGGTTGATCTTGTTCAGGTGGAGGAGAGGGTCTCTTCTACATGATAGGAATTCTGAAAATGCTAATTCAAAGTCTATCATCTAGCTGGATCTTTTACTACAGTTTTCATCACAGAAAAGGAGGAAGAACGTAGAATATAAAATAATAGTCTGTAGGAGGAATAGGAAGCACTCTGACCACGATATAAGTATGTGGTTTATACAGATTTTATTTTACTTTGACTAGAAACCAATTACTATCCTAAAGGGTGTGTTTATTCAGATGTGAGGAGCAAATTGTTTTCTATATTGTAGCTGAGAATGACCTTGAACTTCCTGGTCTTCCTGTTC
Source organism: Phyllotis vaccarum (assembly GCA_033318265.1). NCBI lineage: Eukaryota > Metazoa > Chordata > Mammalia > Rodentia > Cricetidae > Phyllotis > Phyllotis vaccarum. Next base: position 30,136,918 of record JARWLC010000014.1, read on the forward strand.
CTACTTACCTTGCACTACAAAGTCCAGTTCAATGCAGGGCTGGGAATCAGACCCAGGGCTTCATAAGACACATACTCTACCCACTAAGCTGCATTCTTGGCCTGACAGTCTGTGTTTAGAAGGCATGTCAGTTACCACTACTCAGAAAGCTCTACTTCTAGGAACATACATATATTCACACTGTTTTCCAGGACCCATGGCCATTCTTTCTTCTTTCTATTTATTAGCAGTAAGTCACCAAGTCCAGCCCACATTCAAGGCAAGCTGAATCAAGTTCCACTGCTTGAAAACCAAAGAAACTAAAATGTTTAAAAAAAAAAAAAGTGGATTTAAAAACCATCACATTCTACTAAAAAAAGAAGAAAAAAACCACCTTACGGTTTGAATATGTACTAAGCATATGGATATATGCCCCTCCCAGTTCCTGTGATGCCATACTACATACATGTCAGCTTACAGAATTGCCTTTTGAATGAAGACCAGGTGACTATGGAGTTTTTCATGGTTGCTCCTTAAATACATTTCTAATTAAAAATCTGCCAGAGGGTCAAAGCTGTCTTCTTTCCATCCCCAGCATGAATGGTTAGATAGGCCTGGGCTGGCCAAAATAGATAGTTCTGTGCCCCAAACAGGAAAACAGGAAGCTGGTCTTCAGCAACTTAGAGTTCCAGTTGGCAAGTGTTAGAACTTCTCAGTCCCGTTGAGGAATGTCAGAAGCAGTCTAGGGCTCAAAGTGAAGGGCTAGTTTTCCATATCCCCTGCTTCTGTTTTGGGGTTCATAGTTCTGCCTTTTTAGCCACCCTCCTGGACCTGGCTCAATGGGTTACATTGTGGTGAGTGCAAAGCACAGCCAAGACCTCACAGAATGGTTTCTTGCTGGAAGCAGGCAAGAAACAGAGGGTATTTCTAAACTCTGCTTTTCTGGGACAAAGGCAGCTTGGAGCAATCACTCAGGAAGGCACTCACACACAACTTGGCCTATTTCTAAGCATGCGTAGTTTAAGATCCCACTTAAAAAAAAGACTGTAGACATATTTTGCTATGCTTATCTCATGGAAGACATGTTTAAAAGATTAAAAGGATATCTTTGAATGCCATGGGCATTGCACCATAAAGTCTCAGCTGAAAATAGAGAAATGATACCATGATGGTGGGCAAGGAAGGGCTTTTCACAATTCTAAAAGTAGGTCAAGACAATTTGTTCATGGTCTAGAACAGTTTAATTCCCTGTATGCCAAAAGTCCAGTCATTTGGCCTTTTAGAATCTTCAACAAGGGTTCGTCTTTTCTTTTATTCTGGGAACTTCAGTTGACAGAAGTTACAAGTACCAAGTAAACATTACTGCACAGCTTCTGAAAGCCTGGAATCTTAAAGCAGGTCAGCAAGGTGGTTTTGACTCAGACCCTCTCTGAAGTTACAGCAAAGATGTTGGTGGAAACAGTTACAGAAGCTCTAGCCTCATAGATGGATTGCAGGGGATAGGTTTTGAGGAATCTGGCTCACAGTAAGGAAGCCCTACCCCCTCAAAGCCATGGGGCACTCCTGGGTCTAGGACTGTGGTTAACATCAGGTGCCAGCTTATGTGTCTGACATGGTGACTGTGGGTGACTATGGGTCACAGAACATTTGGCCTGAATCTGGAAGGAATAGGCCCCCACTAACAGCTCTGTAGCTATTTGGGGTTTATCTACTACATCACACAGCATTCAAATTCTTCATCAGTTACTGACCTTTCTGACCACATGCTGGTTCATTGAAGTCCCTCTGACTGTGTGGTATTTAATACCTAGAATATTTTAATACTCTAGAATAATTTGTCCAGTTAAGGGAACAGAAGAACAATTAAATACACTAGAAATTCTGCCCAAGACTCTTGTTTGTGGGGAGAATAAAACAAAAGTAAATTGTCATGACAAGTACTTGGGTGAAAATTGAGAGCCGTCTCTGAAGTGCGTAGGAAGACAGATACTTAAGTTTGATCCTTTTCTGGTCCTAGGTCCTCAGGATGTGGACATGTGTTTCTTCATGTCCAGCACAATTAACATCATTTGCTGTGAGAACTGCCAATGTCCAGATAATAGTCCTTTCATGAAGAGATGCTTTCTGTTGAAATCTCCCCGGGGCCAATCTTAAGGTCTGAATATATGTGACCCCAGTCCTCTCCAAGACAGTTTCTGGGAAGCTCAACCAAGACTGTTAGCTTTGCTTATAGTAAGATCCTAATGCCCTGTATCCTTGGCATCTAGACTTCAGCCTTATCAGTTGTAATCCTGTCAGGAGCCCTTGGGAGCTGCATTGTAATTTCATATAAATTTCCTTAGTGGTCCTTTAAAGATAAGAGCTTTCAGACCCATCAAAATTGTTTCTAAGACTATTCTAGAAACAGTAAAGCAGGACTCTCTCTTGAGAAGCCCACACCCATGCTCTGGAGTTTATCTTTTCTTTTTCTTAACCCTCATGTTTAAAATATACACTAAGGGTCTTGAGAGTGACTAAGAGGACCGTCTGCTCCTCTATAGGATCTGGGTTGAATTCTCAGCATTCACATGGTGGCTCAAAACCAGTCCCGGGGGATCTGATGCTTCAGTTGGCATTCTCATGCACCAGGCACATGTGTGACAAATAGATATAAATGCAATCAAAACAGCCATACACATAAAATAAAAATAAAATCTCCTATAATCATTACTAAAAAATGTCTTTTCATAAACTCTAATTCTCCTTCGTACTAGATCATCTTGAGTATCTCTTCTGCATCAAAGTCAAGGCTCTGGCTTGACTTGAGGTTTCTAAAAGATGACAAGAAGTCCTCAAGCTAAGAGAGACCGCTTCAGGCTCCCTTCCCATCAAAGCTGACATCTTTGGGTGTGTTATATCTTGTTCAGAAGGTGTCCCATTATTTTCACCTTAATATATACCCCAGCCCCGTTCTCTGCATGAGTATTTGCCTTCCTCGACTTTCTTAGATATTCTCCATTCATAGCAGATGATGCCTCGTAAGTTGTAACTACAACTTGTTTACTTATTAATAAGCTGCATTTCTCTACCAGAAGAGCAGCTTCTTAGAAAGATCTGTTGCCCACGATATATAGAGAGAGCTAGTATGCTGGCTGGTTTTTTTCCTTCAACTTGTCCGAATCTAGAGTTATCTGAAAGGAACTCCAATTGAGAAAGGACTCCATAAGATCCATCTGTAAGGCATTTTCTTAATTAGTGACCAAAAAGATAGGCCCAGCTCACTGTGGGTGGTGCTATCCCTGGGCTGATTGGTGGTCTTGGGTTCTATAAGAAAGCAGGCTGAACAAGCCAGTAAGCAGCACTCCCCCATGGCCTCCACATCAGCTCCTGCCTCCAGGTTCCTGTCCTGCTTGACTTCTGGTCCTCACTTCCTTCCGTGACAGACTTTAATGTGGAAATATAAGCCAAACAAACCCTCTCCTCCCCAGCTTACTTTTGGTCATGATGCTTCATCACAGCAACAGTGACCCTAAAAAGGACAGAAATTGGTACCAGGATTGTGGGATATTGCTGTGATAGACATGACTATGTTGTTTTGCGGAGGACTGTAAAAATAAAAACTTTGGAACTTTAGGCTAAAAAAGCCATTGGGTGTTCAAACCTTGTTGAGCTAGCTGTTCTATGGGAACTGAAAAAAAATAAATAAATGTTGAGGGAAATGCATACAATGCATGGTTGGCTTGGGAAGTTCCAGAGGGAAGTTTGAGAGTTCCTTAAAGACTCTGTCACAGCTGTTGCATATTTTGAGTTAAGAATCTATGGTGTCTGCTTCGCTTGGCCTGAAGAATGAGTTGTGATTAACAAGAGACCAGAATCAATAAAGTGAAGCCTTTACTAACTGGGACAATAGACGTTGGTCTAAGAGCTAAGAAATTAATGACAATTCAAAAAAGACGTGCATTGCTGGGAAGTGTTTCCTCAGAGTCCATACTCAGAAGCTGTGTTCCTAGGGTGGCCAACGTTGTGCCTTGTGCTGACAGCTGAAGTTGGTAGTGTAATAGTCACCACAGTGGTGCTGGTTTAACAGCCTGATGGATCATATAGAGTGGCTGAGGCTTGGCACTGAGAGAGCCAGACCAGGCCACTGGAGTTAGGTGCAGCCTCAGGATAGTTGAAGTCCCAGGATTAAAGGGTCCATGAGACAAGCTGAGGTTTGGCACTGTGGAGAGAGCCCAGGAAAGGTTATTGAGTACACCATGGTGTTTCTTCATAGCATCAGTAACTCTAACTAGGGCAGCGGATATTGTCAGCCTTTTGACAACTTATATTGAATTAATGCATAGCTAGGCATCATTTACATAGTTTGCAGAAAGAAGTTATTCCGTAGGAAACAAGAAACCCTTCCTTCTGGGTTTTTGTGAGGGTTGAATTTGTCATTGTGAGGAAAATGTGTTGTGTTACCATCTTGACTGAGGTTTTGTTTTGTTTTGTTTTTTGTTTGTTTGTTTGGTTTGTTTTTTTTTGTTTTTTTTTTGTTTTTTTTGTTTTGTCCACCCTCTCTCCCCATAAAGTGTGATGGTGAGAAAATTCAAATGTCTGAAGACTCGAGAACAAATTTTAGAGCAGTGATGTCACCTGGATTTCTGGACTCATTCACAAGAATCAAGACACAAGATTTGCACCTGAGGTAAGTGTAGACTAACAGCTATAAACAGTGCCGGACACACTTGGTAAGACTCAGGTGAGTAGCGATGACCCCACTTCAAGATCCTGAATTTTGTTAGATAGTCAAAGACTCCATGGTAAGCCTTGCCCATGCCTTACAGCATCCAATCTGCTCAACAATCACAGAAGAGCTGTACTGTGGACCCCCCCCCCCTTACTTAGGAAGATGCTGTGGCTTAGCAAGCCTGATTTGAAGCAGGCTGACTAACTGGCTCTAGAACCCTGTGAGAATTTTCTGGGGTGGGGTGGGTGGACTCACAGTATTCTTTTCTTCTTGTCCCTTGTTCCTTCTTACCACAGCTTCTTAACTTCCAGTGTGACATTTAGCTTGGAGGGATACACTTGGTTCTTCTGTGAAGTCACTCCATTTCATAACCCTTCAAGTGCCTTCCTCCTTCCACACTGCCGTACATTCCATGCAGAGCTCTGGGGACATGTTTTTACATATCACCTTGACTCATTAGGATTATTGCTTCCCCTGGCGCTCAAGGTGTCTGTTCCAGGGCTGTGTCTTTCAACAGCTGTGTCCTTGGGCCATGAAACTAATTTCTGGGTCTCTCTTTATTTTTTAAACTTCTAAAAGAAAATGGATTATACTTACTTTATGAAGTCATTAAAATGATCACATAAGAATGCCTGTCGGTCTGAACAGGCTAGGTTGGCCTGCTAGCACAAGAAGCCCCTTAAAACTCCATGGTTTCATTTGGCTTGATACTGTATGCTCATGGTGAAGTCATGAGCTTCAAAGAGGGTACACTCTACCTTTGGCTGGCATGCATAGCACACGTGGACCAGTGACAGATGCAGAATTGTCTCTATGTGAAACCAGTCCCTGCAGGATCCATGTTTAGACACCAACTATGCCAAATAATTAAATCCCCTTTAGGTCTCCTGGCTTCATCATCTGGGTGGGATGGGAGAGATGCTGAATTTGTTTTCTGGAGAAACTGTAAGAAACAACCACGAACTTGGTAGCTTAAGCCAATAGAAATATAGGCTCACAGTTCTGGAGCTCAGAAATCTGGGTTAAGATGCTGACGGCAGGCACTCCAGGGATCTCAGGAGACTCTGAGCTTTGCTTCTTACAACTTCAGTGGCTATGACATCCCTTGACTATTGACCTCATTGTTCCCACCTCCCTCTTATAAGAACATTTGTCAGTGAAGTATTTATGCAAATCTGGATAATCTAAGATGACCTCATCTCAAAATCCTTAATGATATCCTTAAAGCACTGTCTTTGAAATAATGTCATAGCCATAGATCCTTGAAAGCAAAACTACTGCTAGTACCATGTGGGTAAGTTGTTGGATATTATTTTAGAATGAGATTGACTTTATACATAACTTTTTTTATTGGTGACCAAGGTTTTAATTGACATCCAGAAATCAAGTGACACACTGCTGTCAAAGCCCCATGTTGCACGAATAAATGAGACTCAGGGATAGATCTCTGAGGAAGTCAGAGATATTAGAGAGAATAAACACCACAGTCAGATCTTACCCAGCTGTCTTCCAGCTTCCTCAGCCTCGCTTCTCTTGGCTTCCTCTCCTGTCTTTCTATCCTCGCCTTAAATACTCTCTTGGTAAATTAAGGCGTGGCCCCACCACTGCCTGCTTCGGAGCCTGGAATTCCTTCTATAATCTAGAATGACCTTGGCTCAGTTGGGATTAAGGGCGTAGGTCACCACTTCCAGGATACTCCCTGTGCTGGGATTAAAGGTGTGAATTACCACTCTGGTTCTCCTAGACTGACTATGGTTAGATCTCCAGAACTTCTGGAGCTTTTATTAACTCCCCACATAGACTGTGGGTAGATTCCCTCTGATATCTCCGAAACTTCCAAAGCTTTTATTGAATCCCCACAGCCCCATGTGTCACTGAGTAACTTCCCAGTAACATGTTGGTTCAAACATGCATGTGTGTGTAGGGTTGATAGCATTTTTTCCTAGAGTTTTCTTTCAGACTGTCAATGTCTCTAGCATACAAATGTACACTAAAGTACAAAAAGTCATATTTTTCACATCTGACCAAAACAGAAAAAAAAAAAAATGAAATTTTCCATGTAATGCTGGACTAAGGCCTTCTAGGAAATTCTCTGGGGCAGACTGTACCCAAAACACAAAGTCATTATGAGAGATGATCCATAAGAAAGTCATTAGAATTCCTAAGAAGTTTTGGCTATGATTAATTATGTTTTAAAATAAGTTATTCTTGCTTCTGAGCTTTGTGGAAGAATTAAATGTAATTGGGTATCCGGGAAGAAAATGTCAGCCTAGTCCTGCCCATTCTTGTTTTGTTCTCCCTGGCTCTTGATAAAAGTTAATGAGGTGCACTTTTTCTATTAGCATATGTTCCTACTCTTGGTGTAGAAATAACTGATGCTTACTGCCCTTTCATGTTATGTGATGGAGGCCAGGCGAAAAGGAAGAGTGGTAATTTGTTGTCATGGAAATGAGTTAACACAGAGCCTCTGATTTGAACTTTAACATGAGATTCTTGGGAAAGAGAAGGCAGAAGAATAATACAGCCATACTATCAACGTCCTCTGAGAGATGGGGGGAAGGTGCTGGTTAGGTTCTAGTCGGCTTCTTCTCACTTGAATACCCTGAGCTCACACTGGTCAAAAACAAGTAGGCCGGTCACCAGGAACTTTTAGCTCCTTAATATGCTGTGGCCAAGAATGCTGTTCAGTAGATTTAGCATTCAGACTGCAGTTATTGAATAAATATAACTCCAACTTTAATAAAAAAGACTGATCCTGAAGGCATTTTTAGCAGCTTCCTTTACTTCCCAAAATTAGATTGGTGCAGCTTCCAACAATATCTTCGTTTCTTGAATGGCCCTAAATGAAAGAGCCCTGTGACCATATCTGGATTATTGATCTCGACTGTCCCTACCCTCCAGCCTTTAGATGCCACTCAATTAGATTGGTTATGGTAATTCATCCTTCCAGACATGATTGATTGACCCAAAGGTTAACATCTGAGGAATACCAGAGCAATCAGAGTAATTTCTCAGAACTTTCAAGTAGGAACAAAAAAAATGTTGGTTTCATTTTGGAGGTGACACCATACTATGGGGTAGACTGACCTCTGAATGTTGTCATATGGCTCATGTCTTCAAAATTCATTGTTCAAGAGAACAAAACACAGAAGAGCAGACAAGAGATGCAAATGAGGCTGTTGGGATGGCTCAGTGGGTAGAGACACTTGCTGTCAAGTCTGAAAGCCTGAGTGAGGTCCCTGAAGACTTCCCAGCAGAAGGAGAAAACTGGCTCCTTTGACATCCATCCATCTACTCCATGTATGGTTTCATTATAAAGATATAAAGATGCCTACTAGCCAGTACTGAGGCCCCAGATGACTTGCCCCATAGTCATGAGATCTACCTCCAACAATTTTCCATTGCTTTACTCCATTGTTCTAGATGGACAGATGGGCTCTGGCACTGGAAATCAAATCTTAACTGACGAGTCCTATTACCTTTTCTGACTGTAACTAAATCACTCTCAGCCAAGTATTCAGTTTCTTAGGACCCAATAGGTTTGGTTTGGGTGACCACAAGGATATCCTTGTGTTATATGAAACAGTAACTCAGTGGTACAATGATTACCTAGCATGTGTAAGGAGGTCAGTCTCCAGCAAAATCACACACACATACACACACACCATCCTTGTTGTTCGGCCAAAGCTGGATATTATAGCTGGATATTATAGCGCATACCCATAATTCCAGAGGCTGAGACAGGAAGACCAAGAATTCAAGTCCAGCCTGGGATATATAGCAATATGTTGTGAGCATGTTATTGCAGAAACATAGATCGGCATATCTGCGTGTTTCCACACTATCAGAGTTTACTGAATAAATATAAATTCACAAGCTACATCACGTTGGCTGCAGTTTACCAACTAACTCCTACTTTCACGTGATAGCTGACCACTGGCCATCATGGTTCTTAATATCCAATTATTAACTCCCAGATCACACATTACACTTCATACAAGAGTGTGTGTGGAGGGTTTAGGAGGCTTCAGAGTTTACAAGATTGTCCTGAAATTGGGGCTGAAAGCTGACTCGGGGACAAGGGAAAGTCTGCAGCAGACATGTAAGAAGTGTTAGGAGCATCAGGTCCAGGGACTTGTTCAGGCACCGGTGTCTGATGCAGGACTGAGATGCAGGGCTGGGAGCAGACCATTTCAAGGGTCACTGTGAAGTAGACTGAACAGACCCAGGACTCATACCTGCTTCATTTTGTGGTCTTGGAGTATTTCTTTTGGGCCACCAACCAGCTCCCAAATCACAACACAGAGGCTTCCTTTTAGTTATGAGTGCTTGGCCTTATCTTATGCGTGTCTCCCTTGCTCTTATAACTTCAGTTAACCTGTTTCTCTTCATCTGTGTTTTGCCTCAGGGCTTTTTACTTTCTTTCATTCTGTGTGCCCTACACTATGTCTGGCAGGTGGCTGCCTGGCCCTGGGCATCTCCCTCTTGATCTATTCAATGGAAAAGGAACCTTAGTCAATAGATTTATAACATCTTTTCTAATGCCCATATATATAAAATTCATATCCTATCTGAAAAAAACATCCCAGTGTGGTGTGAACAGAGCATGAGGTATCTCGCTGTGCTGATATAACTTTCCAGATCATCTAGGTCTACTTGATCTGACATCACACCCAGTCAGCAACCTTTAGTTATTATTAAACTTCACGGGGCAGGGGAATAACGTATCGATTGATCCTAGAGCCTTCAAATATTCTTGTCTTTCTGAAGATGTTTTCCTCAGGCAAAGGGTAAGCTGACTTCCCACCAGCCTCTTGATTGTGATTAACAGGAGCCTGACTCAGAGATACATAAACTACTGATGTGCTGACAAGGTCAGGTTTTGACCTTGCCTAATCATCAGAACACTGTGGTTATAAATTTGTAAGGTAATAAATAATGCCAAGCCTGGTTGTTAGCAAGACAGCCAGCCAATGTTTTTTTAGTAAGGTATGCTGATAAAGCTGTCTGAGAAAGCACACTGACCTTTCCCAGGAGCACATTCTCAAGTACAGGAGTGCTCTCTCTCTTTCTGGTAGGATCTCACTAGACAGCTGTAGCTGGTCTAGATCTCGCTTTATAGACCACGCTGGCCTTGACTTCACAGAGATCCACCTGCCTCTGTCTCACAAATGTGGGGATTGAAAGTGTGTCCCACCATGCTTTGCCACATTTTGAACCTGAATACAATTCTTGTGAAGGAAAATAGTTATAAAAGGGTAAAAACCATCTAGGTTGCAAGGTTGGAGACGATGCCAAAAGTGTTGGTAGAATAGATGTGAGGGCCATGAAAATTGTACCTCATAGCCTGCCATCACGGGGAGGGAAGGGTGTGCTCTGGAGCCCATCTCTAGATTTTCACGGAGACCATACTCTGTCCCAACCAGGGATGGAGCCTTGTGGGAATGAGGGAGCCTATTCTAGAAGACAAGGAATGCTGTGGTATCTGGCTTTAGCCTGGGAATTCCTGTCAGCCCTGCCAAACTTCTTCTGGATTGTACAGTAGTCTAGAATGCTGCCATCCATTGTCTCCCATCTCCCCCTTGGCTTCTTGGGGTTGTGGTTTTTACCGTGCTTGCTTGTTGAAGCTTATCCTGACATCTGTTTTTCAAATACTTCTGATGAGCACAACAAATTTGCCCTATTGGGATCTGAGCACAAAAGAGAAGTAGGACCCTAAGTGGGGTCCTAGGGGACGGACCATATGGAGAACCTACAATTGCCTAGGAATGGGGAGTGGGTGAGTGGGAGCCAGTGCATCCCCCATATTAGGCAAAAGGGAACAAAGCAGGGAGCAGTTTAGGAATCTAGAGATGAGGGGTGCTTCTTATAGAGCTGGGAAGTTTCCAGAAGGGATATAGCCATATGTAGGTCCCCAGATGCAGGTGTGTCAGCCTTAATCCTTTGGGACCCAGCACTCTGAATTCATTACTCCCTCCTTCCCCCCATCTTGCTGGTGTTCAACTCACTTGGAAGCCTCAGGGATCATGGGCATGCTGGCAGCTCATGAGTTCCACACAGGGAGCACAGGGAGGCAGGGGTATCTGGAAGCCAAGTGGAGATGATGTCCCCAGCCAAAAGACAACAGCTGGCTTTTATGTGGTGGCAGCAAGCCTTCCCTCTAGGTTTGCCAGTAGCAGGAACCCCAAAACAAAATACCAACTCTGTAAATTGAAGAGCAGCTTCCTCCCAAGGGTCTGCTTCAGGGCAGATGCACATCTGAGAATGGGCTTCACCTCCCTCTACATCTCTTAGTCTCAAACTCCCCCAAGTGGCAGCTTCATCCTCAGGCTAGTTGAAGGATAACCAAATCCCTTCTGCTGTCACACAGATTCTATTGTCAGGGGCAGGAAGTCATTTCTCTGTCATATGTCACTAAGGAGTGAGAAAACCTCTCGAGAATACCTCAAAAGAGTCTCATTAATGACCATGGTTATGAGAAAGGAATTTTAAACAAACTGAATTCTGCTACAAAGGAAAAAAGCTCTGCTGTACATATCCTTTTCTTTCTTTTTGGTGAGGTCTTTCTTATAAAGTCAAGCTGACCTTGAGTTTACCATTTTCTTGCCTCTGTCTTCCAAGTGCTGGGTTATGGGCATGTGCAACCCACCCCACCTACTTTATTTAATTTCTACATTATAAACTGAGTTATCTGTCTAATGCACACATCTGATGGCATCATTCTCTTCTGCTTAAAATCCTTCAATGACTCCAACTGCATCATCTGATCATAAGGAACCCATTGTTCTATGACCTGAGGGTAACTGCCTAGCTTCGTGTCTCTGCATACTCTGCATCTACATCTGTAAGAGTCATGCTCCCCCTTCTGTCATTTTCTCTGTGAGTTCGTTGTGCCCTCAACCTGGAGCGCTCTTTCTTCTTCTGACTTCCTCAGCTCATAGGGAACGCCACACGCACATGACATCTCAGGAGCCTGCTGTGTGCTCCACAACACCTTGGATTTATCTGGATGGTTTCTGTATATTTCAGCGACCCATCTTCCAGTCACTCTCTCCTGGTGTATAGGCTGGAAGAAGGAGAAGCCTGTACCTATCAGCAGGCAATGCTGGAGGCCACGGTCAGTGCTCAGCTTCCAGCAGCAGACAGCCTGGGTTTGGCTTCCGCCTTTGTTGTTCTTTCGTCATGAGCCCGGGGAGGTTATTTAACTCCTGAGCTTCTGTTTCCCCGCCTAATAGCAACAAGCTATTATAGAATCAAGTGAATGGGATTTATGGTGAGCATCAAACAAGGCACTTAGCAGTGTCTAGCCTGGGGTTATTGCACTATAAGTATTTGAAGACTGAATGGCGATGTGACATGTAACAGAGCCCACTATTCTGGAAGAGTTTTATTATTTCTTAATGCACCTGCACAGGCAGAGAAATGTCAAGGCCAGTCTTTTATATGTGGCTGGAAAGAAAAATGTAGCTGTCTGCTGATCTCCCAACACCTTGACCAGCTGTGATGCTGCTCAAATCTGCCATTATAGATTGATCCCCTAGTGCCGGCCATTAAGCAATACTTACTAAGCAGAAACAGTTTTAAGAGTGTAGCAAGGGTCTCACTTCTTGCTACAAACACTTTAATCTTGTCCAATTGGTCAAGGTATAAAGGGCAAATACACTGCCCTTCACAGGAGAGCTCTACATCACTTGGGAGGATGGATAACATTTAGACAGGCAGGGTAGGAACAAAAGAATTACCCAGATAATGGGAAGGGAAGAGGGTGGGAGAGCTTTATCAATAATACACATCAAGTGACTGCAAGGTATTGAAAGAAGAAAGTCTTCAACATTTTCCTTTCAAAAAAATGTGAATTGCCTTAAATTAATGTGACGTGGGATGTCTCTGTGTATACTGTGAATATGCTTTATTAGCATCAGTTAATAAAGAAGCTGTTTTGGTCTCGGGCAAGGCAGCTTAGAGGCAGGTGGGAAATCCAAGCGAAGAGATAGGAGAAGAAGGACAGAGTCTGAGGGACATGATCCAGCTGCCCAAGAAACAAGATATGAAAGTACTGGTAAGCCACCGGTCACATGGCAGGACATAAATTAATAAAGATGGGTTGAGTTAAGTTATAAGAGCTACTTGGTCATTAGCCTGAGCCATAGGCCAAACAGTTTGTAATTAATATAAGCCTCTGAACAATTATTATATAAGTGACTGTAGGACCACAGGTGGGAGAGTTTTGTCTGGACCATGGGCTGAGATGGCTCAGGCTACATTCACGTATTCATGCTGATGTATAAATGACCCAAAGCCAAAATCAAGGGCACCATTCTCAAATGTCTTATGCCAAGAAGGCTTGGTGTAGTCACAGGGACTATCTTAGGAAGGTGTATCTCCAATCCTATCTGCTAAGGAGTCATGCCTTAACTCTGCAAAAATCCACCTCACCCAGGGACCCACATATAACATTCTAAAGGGATAATTCTTAAGATATTTGAGAACAGCTGCCATGCCACAACCCTCTGCTCACACCTCAGTTATTTAGGCCAAACAGAGTTCATTCTTCTTGCCTCTTATTTCCAGTTTACCCTTGTTGACCTGCTCTGCGTGAGTGGCCATCTGTCCACGTCTATTTCAAGGTACCGTGAATGGAATGTAAGATTCCAGTTGTGCAGGAAGCTCAGTACAGCTCCCTCCAACTCAACCAGCACCGTGGTTCATGAAGGGGTTTCTATTAATGGAGTCTGAATAGCAGTTCCAGTTGTACTAAAATAAAACAGACAAATATTGGGGAAGACTTGGCTGTGGCTATTCCATTCCCGTCTAGCCCCTCACTCATACTCATGAGGACCCTCCTATCCCAAGACCTGAAACCTCAGAGTCATTTTTGCATCTTCCAGTTCTTTTATGCTCATAAAATTTTGTTGCTTTTATTCTTTTGATCAAATCTATTTTGTTTCTTAAGATGTGTCTGAACCCATCCCTTCCGGTTTCCACACTCAGTACCATCTGAACAGCTGCACTGGTCTTTGGTTCCCGCAGCCCCACGCCAGATGTTCAGACTGATGAACGTCTTTGTTCCTCCACTGACTGCTTGGCAAGGGGATCTAGAACTTTGCAGGCAAGTGCCTTGGACATAGTTTTCTACCACTCATTTGGGGTTGGGCTAGGGGTGTAGTCAGTGTTCTGATTGTGTTGACCCTCCTCAGGACAGAAAAGGAATCTGCGTCTCTACTCTTGTAACTGTCTGTCTAAGGTCTGGCTGTTTCCCGCTGGCCTCAGCTCAGCCACTGTTCTGCACATGCTCCTGTAATATGTGTGTCACATTCTACACCTGTAGAACTATGTTTTTTTTTTTTTTGTCATTTAAGACAGATTGTTAGAGTCCTTTACCCGTGTTCTTTTTGTTGTTGTTGGCTTTTTTAAAGAATAGGGTCTCACGTGGCCCTGGTTGCCTAAATTCACTGTGTAGCAGAGGGCGACCCTGGGCTTATTCTCCTGCCCCTATTTCCCCAAATACTGTTAACAGGTGTGCACTATCATGCCAAGTTTATAGAGTTTGGAAATCAAACCCAGTTCTCTGAACATGCTAGGCAAGTACTCTACAAACTACAGCCACAGCCCCTTAAAAGAGAGTTACACTTATGTCTTTGAAAACATCCTGTCTGCCTCTAATCCATTCCATGCAGAGCCAAACTGGTCCCTTTAAAATGCTTCTTTCATTTTCTGAGACTCTTCTACTTAAAAATCTCTAGTAGCGCATCATTCATTTCATCAGGGTGATGGACTCATCTTAACTTTCTCAAAGCTGATCTTTCTAATTGATCAAGACACTTCTTCCCCTACTCACCAAAGAAGGCATTAGACTTCTTCAGAGCCCTTATTATCAGCTTCCTGAAACTGGCATGAAAGATAAATCTTCTATTCTTTAGCCTTTTGCAAAATTACTGGCAAAGGATGGTTTTCTCTCTGAGTATGCTTATGTAGTATATCACATCTTGCTGGTCCATAGATATAGGTATTGCTTCCTGAAATGGACTTTGAGTTTGTTTTAGTTTTACAGTTTTGGGTGTTTTTTTTTTTTTTTAATTAAATGACGGAGTAAAGGCAGACACTGTTTGTAGGTGTTCTTTGGTCAAAGAGGAGATGTTGGAGCTGGTAGAAGATCAAAGCAAGGCCAAAAGGAGGATTAAGGTCCAGGGAGCAAGGTAAGGTCATGTACAAGCAGAGCCAAGGATGGAGAAGCATGGGATGCAGACTGCAAGTTGGAACCAGGCAGACCAGACCGTTCAGAGCTGAGACTAAACCAGTGCTTCTGGGAGCTGTCAGAGCTGCCTCTGTGCAGGATCAGCCATTAAAACAGAACTATGTGTGTAATCGGCATTAATGCATCGCGAAGCAAAGGCATAAATCAGAGAATGACTCCCTAATCCTATGTTGAAATGTTGTATTAACAAGAAATTTCTATGGTTTCCTCAATCTTCTACATCCAGTTTTATATTAAAATACCAGCTTGGCAACTTTTCCTTAAACTACTGGGGTCTCTTGAGGTATCTTTAATGTCCCACTTAAGCCAGTGTGGAAAAGGTCTCCTTTGCTGCACATACTAGTAAGAAGGTACAGCTTACAAATGTGGCAATGGAAACAAAAAGGCAATACCTGAGGACTTCTACAGATTAGAGCTCCAGGAAGCCCCAGGTTTCCTCCCGGCTCCCACTGAGTCTGAAGAACAAACCTTCTTGCCACAGCTGCAAAAATTAGCAATAGGTGACAAGCTCAATGGCTCTCCCTGGGTTTGGGTTGGCCATGATAGGAACGTGGACCTTCTGAAGAGGCGTTGGTTTGTGGACTCAGGAGGGCCATAAAGAACAATGGGCAAGAATTGGAGTGAGTCAGGAAGCAGAAGGTAGCAAACAGAACACCGAAAAGCCAAATGGTAGGAGCAAGGGCAGCTTGTATTGACCCCAGTGAGTAGAAACAAGTTGACTCATGCAATCCCTGGAACAGCAGAATATTGACTTGCATGCCATGAATCATCTAATGAGCAAGGCAAGCCACCAACTCCAATTAGCCTTGTGTATTAAAACATATCTGAGTATTTTGATCAGTAGCTACTGAAATTGATCTGTATTGCTACATGCCCCGATAGCTTGATGACTGTATCAGAAATGAGAAACCTGGCTAGGGGCAGAAAAGCCTTTCTTTTTAGCATGCAGTTCCAGCCCTGTGGTTCCCACGCATGTCAGGTGGTGTAGGTTTTCTGGAGGGTTTTGCATCATCCATACTGCCTTCCAGCATCTCTGTCTACAGGGCTTAGGCTGATATTTATAGCTCTTTGTATTTGAGAATAGCTGCTCCTACTGGCTTGTAGAATTTCAAGTGCTAGGCTGGCCGACTGCTGATTGTTATTGTTCAGGCTGCTTGTGGGCATCTGTTGAGTTTTAGAATTCAGGGTGGGTGCCACATTTCCTTACTAATAGTGCCTGGTTGCTGTTCCTTGAGGGTGAGGCTTGTCTCCCCTCTTGGAGACAATCTAATTTTCATCAGCTCCCTTCATTTTCCTCAGACAAGGCCTGAGAATGAGTTCCTTCTTTGTGTTCCCATGACCGTTGTTTTAATTTTTTGTTTTCTAAGACAGGGGCTCTATATGGTCAAGGCTGGCCTAGAACTCACTATGTAGCTCAGGGTGGCCTCAAACTTAAGTTCTTCCTGGCTCAGACTCCAATCTATGAGATCGCAGAAGTCCATCACCACACCAGGTTTATGTTTGGCATTGACCAAAAGGCTAAGAGATTCAAAAATGGTGAACGCATCCCATCTGCCGTGATGTTCCAGAAAATTAAGATGGGCGCTTATGCAATAGATAGCAAGATCCCTAAGATGCCTTGGGGTCAGGCTGTGTTTGCTCTCTAGCCATCTCTTTGTTTGCTCTCTGAGTCTGTTCTTTTGGCTTCCCTATATGCTTTCAACCTCCTTTAAAAAAGGCTGAAGTTGCCAAAAGTATGTTTGCTACCTGTGACCAAAGAACTGTATTTCATGCAGATTCATATCTGTCCATCTCTTTTTAAAAGGAATGGTAATTATCATAAGCCCAGTAGACTTGTTACATGAGCAGTGGTTCAGAAAACTCTCCTGTCTTTTATAAGGCTCATTACTTAACACCGTATCTTGCCTCTCTCATCTTCTCTTGCCTTGCAGTGCCTCTTATGATTAATTTGTTCTTCATTTTAACTCCTATGTCCAATATCCTCAATGTATAATAAATGGGTGATGTATTATCTACAACCCTGATTGTCCAAAAATATAATTCACTCTGTCAAGTCTCATAGGGTACAAAGCTTTTAGCTTTCTTGTCTTTTGTTATATGTGATATATATGTATTTGACTATCAGTATTTAAGAACAAAAGTAATAATTTTAGAAGTACAAAAATACAGTAAAATATCAAATGTTATGAGAGAAAGGTGATAGGTCATGAGCAGAGCCTTGAGATAAATGAAACTTTATGGTGATATGTTATATTTTAATAAAAACAGTCTGGAATATCAGAGAGATAGGGAATAAACCACAGCCGTTTCTCACCTAGCAAACTTCTCAGGCTGAACAGGGTAACTGCTGTCTCCACAAATCCTCAGACTGACTGAACAGGCAAAAGGGAGAATGTCTGCCTTCTTTCCCCACCCACCTATCTTCCTGGTTCGACTTTTCTAGAGCTAGGCTTAAAGATGTGTGCTGCCACTGCCTGGCTGTTAGGCCTTAAATTGGATCTCTGTCTCCTAAGTGATTAAAGACGTGGGTCTCCACCCCCTGATCTTCATGCCTTCATGTGGATGATTATGCCCTCTGATATTCTAGACTAATTTTTTAAATTAAATATACAATATATCACCACAGAACTCCATTACAAAATAGACTGTACCTGTCGTTTCTGCTCTGTCTACATGTAAGGTTATCATGAAAAGGGAGGGGTGTCTTCACACTCAGTCTGCTGGTACCTCTATACACCTTGGTCTTTAACTTTCCAGCCTCTAGAATTCTGAGATATAATATTCTGCTATGTAGTAGCCACCCACTCTAGGGTATTTTTTTAAATTTATTTTTATCTTTGTTTATGTGTGTGTGACTGCTTGTCTGCATACGTGCAGGCACCTGTGGAGGTCAGAAGAGGCTGTTTCCTCTGGAACTGGAGTTACAATTGGTTATGAACCACCTGAAGTAGGTGCTGTGAACTGAGCCCAGGTCCTTTGTAAGAGCAGTGAACTCTCTTAACTGCTGAGCCATCTTGCAAGCCCCTATGATATTTTCTTGATAGCAGCCACAGATAGACTGAAACCATCCTACGTACATAGATACAGTGGAAAGGTATGTGAACTGTGTCTGATATCAATGATAACTGACTTTATGAAGCTCTAGCTAAAGATAAGACCATGTTCTGTTTCTTACATATAATTAATTCAGCCCTAACTGTCTGACTAGGTATATGTCGTTAACACAAGTAACACCCATAATTAACTAAACAGATGGCTTACACTTAATGTCAATTAAAAGGTGGGTTATTAAAGCTTTTATTTGAACTGACACATTAAATATTTATGTCAAAGCAACAATGAAAACTGTGTGTGTTGAGCAAATACTGCTCTGGTGTTTTTCATCTTATGAAATAAATATCTAAGATAAAGCCTTGTCTTGTACCCAGAAGTTCATCTGAAATTTGGTGTTCATCCCTAAAACTTGAAAAATGCCAATTGTTCTTGTGCTTTGCTCCATAAATATTAAAAAGATTTTAAGCCAGAAGAAAGGAAGTTTTGCTTAATTCCCATTTCTTATTCCTGATTTATAAATTGAAAATGCACTGCTATGCAGCACTTCTCTGAAAATAGTTTGTGTAATGCTGGAGTGATTTTTATAGCTTGAAAAAAAGAAATCCCAGGGCTCAGCTGGCCAGTTTTTTAAAAATGAGCTGTCACAAAAGCACATTGAATAGTCACATGTGATCACGACCTTTGCCTTGTTTTATTTCGCAAGCAAATTTAAAGATGTTATTTTTAAGTGTGTTTGAAAGAAAATGGCCCCCAAAGAAAGTGGCACTATCAGGAGTTGTGGCCTTGTTGGAGGAAGTGTTTCACCATGGGGGTGGGCTCTGAAGTCTCTCTTTTCTTCTTCTTCAAGCTTCCCTTAGTGTATAGGTCAGTTGACTTCCTGTTACCTGCAAAGTGTAGAACTCTCAGCTCCAGCACCATGTCTGTCTGCATGTCACCACGCTCCTTTTCATTATCATAATAAACTGAACCTCTGGAAGTATAAATGAGCCACCCTCAGTTTAATGTTTTCTTTATAGAAGTTGCTGTGGTCATGGTGTCTCTTCATGCAATAGTAAACCCCAAGACAGTGCTTGTGTAATTACAGGTGCCTGAAGAGGCCAAAAGAGGGCAGTGGCCCTCCTAAGCCTGGAATTACAGGTAGTTATGCACTGGGAATATAACTTGGGTGCTTCGTAAGAACAGTGCCTGCTCCTGACCACTGAGCAACCTCTCCAGCTTCCAGGAATAGCGTTCAAAAAAGCATATTTTTGTGATTTTTTTTAAATGCACTGTCCACAAACTTGTGATTCTCCTGAAGAGATAGATCATGAGATCTATCCTTCACCACAATCAGTAAAGAGATTTAAAGGAGATCCCATTCGTACCCACAACATTATTTCTTAACTTTCCTGCGTTTTTCCCTGCTGTAATTATCTCAATCTTGAAGCCCCCCCCCCCAAGACCTTTCTTCCTTTATTGATCTGCCCAAATCCCCACCAAATTCTTGGATGCCTCTACTCTTTAGAATATTTTCTTCATCTCCTTCTTCTTTACATCATTTTAGATTTCTTTCAAGAAAGCCCTGTGATGTTTCTCATTCCAGACTCAGGTTGTTTCAGCTGGACCATGCATGATATGACTATCAAGTCGAGACGATATATAAACTCTGAAGTTTCCACGGAGGGAACATGTCAGAAAGAGGCAAATTAGTTATTTATAGATAAATGATACCTTGAATCTTTATTTGAAAAAGATGTACCGAGGCCATTTCTGTTGATAAAATCAGGCATCTTTTGAAGATTTGCCATCGTATTAGCATTAAAAAGCCCTGAGAGTTATTGAGAAACAAAGAATTCCATTTCTTTCATTTCATTTAATATTTCCCCAAATGGGTCTCAGAATGAATTCTTTTGATCATCTCTCCTCTTTCTTCTTGCATCCAAAGCACCCATGGAACACAATTTGAGTAACATTACCTTAAGTAGTAAAAGAGATAACAAAACTAGCAGAAGGTAGCTATTAAATACATAAGGGGCTGGCTGGCCGGCCTGGGGACAGCAACAATCTGAATGTGGTCTATATCTTGTGTATGCCATGCCACACTGGCATTTTTCTTTCTGTCTTATAGTTGTGACATGAAGTAGCAGACAAAACGGCCACTGACCGAGTATGACTTTATATTTAAAGAGGCCATTCCAATATAGCAGTTGTCCTTGGGTTGAAGTTTCCTAAGACATTTTGTGTTACAGTCTCTCAGGTTATCTTGACTTTCTTTGGACATTAGCCAATGCCATGACCTAATATAGCTATTAATTAATTGGCCATTGCCTAAGTATAATGACACTTGGTGAAAGGGTCTGGTCAGGGTAAACAGACTTGTTAGTGTGTGTGAACAAGCTCTCATATAGTTGCTCTGGAATGAAAAACCATGCTTGGGAGCTACAGTGACTTAAGTAACATTCAAAACCTCACATGGATTCATGAGTAGGGCAACAACTATTGAATAATTTGCCCACTTCAAAGTTTCAGATGAGCCTGGTAAGACTGGTAATCTTCCAAAAAGTTTCCTCATCAACAGAAAGATAGCCTATAAAAAGATTTTAACTAATAAGTAAAACATTGACATTTTTTTATTATTGTTGTCTAATTTAGTTGGAACTATTGATATTTGAATTTATGTTAGGTGTCAAGATTCAAATCCACCTCCAAGTTTGGAATTTTATGACCTTTTGAGCTTTGGGGGCTTAAGATTAAGTAGACAGTTTGAAATTTGTAATTTGTTCAAAGTTTATCTCAAAGAAGCATTTCTACCTAAAGATATTTAACTTACAGAGAAAAATATATGTGTCTGAAAATAAATTTCAGTTTTTATATTATATCCAAAGGTGGTAATCATTATTCATGAAACATCTCCAATTCTCCATGTGGATAAAGCTGTGGTTACATGTTCCTCTCACTTTATAGTAACTGAAGCCACATGACTAACTTTGGCTAAGGAAATATGGAAGGAAAAACCACACGGCTTATAGGCAAAAATCTTAAGGACAAACACATGATTTTCCATAGAGTGAGGAAAAAATTAAAAAACTGTTTCAAGGTATGTAGGCTTGGGAATGTTTGTTACTGCAATTTTTGCTAACTGCGTCTGACTGGTTTATCACAATGGAACATTAGTAGTTTGCAAACATTATATGGTAGAGAATTAGATGATAAGAAAACACACAGATGACATGTTAGATGTGCATTTAAAATATTGGTCAACTATTGGATAAAATGTGTGAAATAGGGTTATTTCTAAAGGTATATTGAACCTTTAGAAGTTTGAAACTGGGGAGAAATAATTGAAAAGAGAATAATTAGTGTGGGTCTCTTGACAGGTGAATAACTGTGCAAAATGTGATATATACACACCATGAAATATTACTCAGCCTTAAGAAGAAAGGATGCATTGACATATGTTGTAGCATATGAAGACATTATGCTATGTGAAATAAGTCAGGCACAAAAATGTAAATACAATGTAGTGGAATTACTTAGAATAGTCAAAGTCAAAGAGACAGAAGGTAGACCTGTGGATGTCAGAATCTGGGAGAGAGGGAATGTAGAGTGTTTATTGGGCATAAAATTCCAGTTTTACAGGATCATAAAGAAAAGCAGAGATGCATATGTTTAGAGCCGAGCACTCAGGTTGCATGGTAACAGTTATAGAATAAGAAGTCATGGATGTGAAAGGGATGGGAGGAAATGGAGGGAGAAGAGCAATGGATGTCTTTCTGTATGCAGTGAATACCCTTGGTTAATAAAGAGGCTGTTTGGGCCTATAGCAAGCCAGCTTATGGACAGGCAGGAAGTCCAAGCATAGATAAAGGGGAAGGAGGGCGGAGTCACACGGAGATGCTTCAAACTGCCACACAAGGAAACAAGATGTAAAGAAACACAAGTAAGCTATGAGCCACATGGCAATACACATATTAATAAAAATGGGTTAAGTTGAAAGAGCTAGCAAGTAATAAGTCTGAGTCATAAGCCAAACATAAGTCATAAGCTTTTAATTAATATAAGCCTTTGTGTGATTATTTGGGTCTAAGCAGCTACAGAACTATAGGTCTGGACTTTGGGCCGGACAGGCCAGAAACTTTTTACTACAAAAGAGGAAAGGAAAAATTATGTAGATACTATTGTCACATATGAAATTCTGAGCAGAAAAGGTATTGAGAGGAATGATAGGGATAGTTGTATAATATATGTGAACTATCACTGAACTGCTTACATTTGAATAGGTAAAATGGTAAACTTTATGTTATATGCATTTTGCAAAGATAAAATTGGTGGGGGTATTTTTGTGGGAGGAAACCAAATACTCCGTTTTCCCCTTAGGAGGTAAGTCATGCCTTCTTTCTGAGCTGGAAGAGGACCTTGAGTTCCCCTTTGAGAAATGCAGGTGATTCCTGGTGTCTAGAATGACATTCACTATGTCTGCAAAAAGTCCCCTGATGGCCAGATGGGAGCCATGCTCATTCAACAGTTGCCTATAGAAAAGCTGTCTTCTAGAAGTTGCAGGGTTTTTGTTTTTTTATCACAGATTGGGGAAATAGTACATCCCTTTCTGTTTCTCCCTGTGGAAACAAGGGTCTGGTCAGAGCAAAGATCAACTGTCAGTATACCGCAGAGTGGGGATTCAGCCTGACAAAATCCCACAGGATCCAAACCTCCAGAATTTGGCTGGCAATGTGGCTAATTGGTGAGCACTTGCCTCTCATGTACAGACCCTCACCTTGATTCTCAGTACCAGTCAATAAAGAAGTACATTAATAAAAGCTCCAAATTCCCAATACCACGGGAGAGCATCCAGCTTCCTGTGTGTGTATGCATATCTTCATCTCTCTAGACAAGGTGACACCTGTGATCCCTCTCCAGTTCTCCTTGAAGACAAAAGAAGGTGTCGAGGGGGAAAAACTCACCACAAGGAGTTCTTCTTTGAGAATAAAATCTTCCCAACAGGATAGGAAAGAGCACAATTATCTTCAGACTGTAATTAATAGTGTCAGATTTAATCATTGTTTCTCCATGAGAATCCAAGGCACCATGCCATCACCTAAGACCTGCTGCTCTGTCTATGACAAAGGTTTTGTCCCTCTCTATGGAAGTCAGTGCTTACCACATCCCGTGTCTGTGTTCCCAAAGGACTCATCTCATGCAATGATACTAGGAGGAAGCAGGAGGCCCTGGCACTGCCATCTTGCTGTTACCAAATCAATCCCTTCTGGGATGCCTCTCAAAGAATCTACTGCCAGATTTTAGTGAGAATGCCACTTCCGGAGATCACGAGAGAAATGTGGGAAGAAATTCGCTTAGAGATGAGCTTTGGAGCAAAAATGTCAATACAAGTGAGAAAATTCACCTGCATCACATGCTGAGGTGAATGGTCACAGTGGGAAGTACAGGGACACACATGCATGTATATGCACATGCATGGGATGTGGGCACTTAACTGAGAAATCTTCATATAGGACAAGAAAGCAGAAGCCTAGAGCATCTGAGTGTCTGGGTTGGAGCAGAATCCACATTTTAGCAATGCCCTTTTTCTCCCCCTTCACAGTCAACTGCCATTTTGCTTAAAGCTTCTGTTCTTCAAGCCAAAGGGGGAGGGGACATACACCACAGCGCCAGTAAGTGCTTGGAAAGAAGCTCTGGAGAAACGCACCCCACTTAACTCCTTTTAGCTCTGTGAGTGATTACAGGGTTTGGGCTATTTCTGGCCACATCTCCTTGTCCATGAAAAGTGGAAGTCAAGTCATTAAGGAGAATGAGCATCTGTGCATTTAGTAATTTGCCTTGAGTCAGAAAGTCTAGACACTCCCCTGGGGATGTGAAACATGCAGTATGTTTCTGTGACCTTCAAGACTCTTTTGTAACCCAAAAGGCATTAAGCAACCGGATCTCCAAGTAAATGGGCTCTGGAGCTTTTGGCCAGGGCATGGAAAGCACAGGGAAAGTGCACAGAGCTGGTGTCTGACATAACCAGTCCTACCCTGGACTGGGTGATGTGTAACCAGAGCCACTGATCAGGTGGAGCTCCATCCCATGTAAATATCATTGATTTCCTACCACAACAACCTGAGAATTTGACCTGAGCCTCAGTTCCTTTTACTGTGTCCCACAATGGTAAGAGTTCATATTTACTGGGACTGCCAGGTGCCAGACATACAACCCTGATTCACTTTGTACTTCATAGTAACACTCTGGGGTAGATGGATAACACTGGCACATTTCAGTGATCCCAAGATGTCCATTGCTTTGCTTTCTTTTAACATTTGCCATTTCAAGGTGTATCATAGAGTTGATTTTTTTTTAAAAAAAAAAAAAAAAGTATAAAAATCAGAGCAGATCGCTCACTTGCACATCTTCCTCAGGGGCACATAAGTTGGTGGTGTGTTGTATCCAGTGAGGAAACTGAGGCTCAGGTATAACTCACCCAACTAGAAATGGGTAGAGTTTGAATCCACGTAATGTCTAGAGTGGAGTTTATTGAAAGGATTCCTGGATTTGATAATGACACTTCTTGTTTTGCATAATTCCTATATGCCAGTTAAAAAGGCAGGGGGAAGGCTTGCAAACGCACTAGGTTTCTGATTCATCTTGCCTGTGTGACTTCAGGCCTTCCTGTGCCTCAGCTTTTGCAATCTGTTCAATGATGACAATAATAACAGTAACTAATTCACAGATTATAATGGGAACTAAACAGGTTTGTACACACAAAGCCCTTAAAATCACGTCTGACATATCTGGAAGCTCTCCATTAAAATTTAGCTATGATTAACTTTCACATGTTTTGAAGAAAAGCAACTAAAAAAAAAGTATAACAAAAGAATGTGTTAAATAACACATCTCATTGGTCCTAAAACTGTCATGCTGTCAGGAAAAGTACCTTAGCTGTATTTTTGAAAATTTAATTTTATTCTATTTCTTCAAAACCAAGAGATCAAGTATAATGGGAGAGTATTCTGAGAGGAAGTGGCTAACAGGTAAGGGTAGAAAGAAGAGGAAGGGACCCTGGGGCAGTGAAATCTGGGACTGCCTTGGGCAGAGGCATGTTTTGCAAAGCTTGACCAGAGCAGCTGGAGAACAGGCAGAACTGGGGACCAGAACTGACACAAATTTTCAGTCTCCAAGTCCCGATTCCTTCTGAAACTGTGGAATGAACTTGGTAGGTCACAACCAGGATCTGTGAGATGAGAGAGAGAGAGAGAGAGAGAGAGAGAGAGAGAGAGAGAGAGAGAGAGAGAGAGAGAGAGAGAGAGGGGAGAAGCAAGTGGTCATGAAGTGTGGATGAGCCTATGTAAAGAAGAGGCGAGAAGCAGGTGGACACAGGAAGACATAGCACAGCACCCAGAGTGTATGTAATAATTACAAACATCATTTCATGGAATTTGGACTTCAGTTAGGGAAGTAGAGATAGAG
Source organism: Phyllotis vaccarum (assembly GCA_033318265.1). Taxonomy (NCBI): domain Eukaryota; kingdom Metazoa; phylum Chordata; class Mammalia; order Rodentia; family Cricetidae; genus Phyllotis; species Phyllotis vaccarum. The sequence goes on from JARWLC010000014.1 coordinate 30,162,354, forward strand.
GTGTCTTGGATTGTGAAGTAGAGCGAATTTTAGGATAAAAGCTTGAAAACTAAAAGCTTAAAGCAAAGAGGAGAGAGTAGGTCTTGGCTGAGAATAGATGCAGACTACACATTTAACGCGACACATTGATATTAATAGGTATCTACTGTCTTGTGGCTGTGGTAGAATGCCTAACAGAAGCACCCTAAGGATGGGTTTAGCCTGACTTTGATTTCGTGGGCATGCAGTTCATGGTGGTGCGGGACTGTGAGCAGGTATGGTATGGTATCCACAGTCAGGAAGTAAAGAGAGCTGAATGCTGGTGTTCAGCTTTCTCCTTCTCCATTGTATTTAGGCCGGGACTCCAGTTCCTGATTTTACTATATTCTTTTACACCTCGCTAAAAACAGGGACATGTACAGAGGTGCCTCCCCTCCAGCTATTCTAAATCCAGTCAAGTTGACAACAAAAATTTACCACGAAAAGCAAAGACACCCCCGTCTATGGTGATATATTTCGTATTTAATAAAATCAGCCCGGAATATCAGAGAATAGAATCACCCACAGTCAAGTCAGGAGGGTCAGAGAGTGGTAACTCAAGTCTTTAATCCCATCACTCAGGAGACAGAGATCTTTCTGTATTTCGGTGAGTTCAAGGCCTAACAGCCAAACAGTAGTAGGTCACAACTTTAATTCTCTCTCTAGTATTCTGATGCAGGGTTGAACCTGGAAATGAACAACTGGGCAGAGAAGATATTTAAGGCAGGCACAGGCAGAGATTCAGGCATTCTGTAGAAGGGACCAGCCAGGCATTGGACTCTTGAAGATAGCATTTATCCTGTTTAGCCTAAGAAATTAGTTGCGTGAGAATTGATTGTGGTCTGTTTCCTCTCTAATATTCCAGCTTTTCCCTAATATCTGGTTCTGGTTTTCATTAAATAACCAGCTAGAATTTGTGAAATTCTGTCTACTTGGTATAGGTTCTCAGACATGTCTTTAGACCCTTACAGGATGCTTCTGCTTCTCTCTATCTTCTGGCCTTGAGACCACTTTTCTACCCTAAGTCTGTGCCTTTCCTTGGCTCATCCACTTTGCCTTAAATGCCACTCCTGTCCCTCCCAGGTCCTTCCAGATGTCATGCCCTAAGCCTGATCATCATTGGGATAAGAGCCATCTGAAAACTCCATACAGGATAACTGGTCACTTCAGGATGCCAAGCTGTCCCCTTATATTTTTGTATTATTGAAATTAACTTGGGATTCCAAGTTGGGTGTAGCTCTAATCCATACTAGACAAAGTAGTCAAGCACTGGGCAAGTCACAGTCCTGGTGTTCACATCAACTCAAACTGACTTGGGACCCAACTGAGCATCTGATTTTATACTCAGGTAGAAGAGAGGATCTGATATAGCAGGCCCCATTCTTGCTTCTGCATGAAGACCCAGAGTGACAAAGGGATACATATATTTTGAGGGGACTGGCTCTAGAACTTACGATACAAACGCTAAGCCACAGAGATAGTCTATAGACATGATACGCTGTAGCACAGACCCTGATTTCCTGCTCTTACATCCCTAAACACGGGGAAGCAGGAAAGTCTAGGACCTTGCCATCACCACCAGAGAATGTTATAGCCCCACAGTCTTTAAACTTGATCTGTCTGCACAAGTACTTCACAGAATGAACACATAGTGAGTCTCCAGCCACCAAAGCCCAACTTGCTATAGCACAGTGCCATATTAAGGGGACAGGACCATCGCTAGACTTCACCTTGCTCTAGGATTGGTCAGTAGGCAGCCCTTTCATCGCAACAGCTGCTATCAGAATCCCAGAGCCATCAGCACTCTCTTCATACAGCCCACTGACAGGCTTCTTTGCTGAGCACAGCCTCAGGCCACTGTGTCTCTTGGGCCTAAGGACAGGTGGCTTCCACAGCAAGTGTCTCTGACAATTGCAAAGCTATGGTACAAAACAGGCAGGTACAGACATAATGTACAGATGAGTAGCGTGGAGTATGCAGAAATTAATCTGCATGCATGCAGCCAAGTGACTTTCAACAAAGGTATCGAGAAGATACATACATGGAAGATAATGTCACTTGGGTAAGTGACAAGGGGCAATAAGTTATACATATACAAAAGAACGAAATTCAATTACTAGCCTTTGTTATATACTGTTGCGTGATATTTTGATCACATTCTAGCAAAGTTTGCATTGAATCAAAGGGCAAAACTACATGTTTTTACTCCCATATCTGACACTTGATTTTTTTTTTTATTGATAATGAAGAACAATTAGAAAATGCAACAGTATTTAAAAAATCAATTAAAAATGGGCTAAAGACTATTAGATCAAGTCTATGAAACTCATACAAGAAAACATGGGGGGGGATGCTCTGGGCCATCAGTACAGGAGGACCCCTGTAGCACAGGCAATTAATGCAAGAATGTGCAAATGGAATTGCATCCAACAAAGAAGCTTCTGCTCCTTAAACAAAACTATGAGCAAAATGAAAAGACAAGTGGAGGGGAGAAAATATCAGCAAACCACACACCCAGCAAACGATCAATATTCAGAATATATCATTATCTTATTTAAACGCTGGGCAAGTGATCTCACTCTCATTATGTTTCAGGGGACGACCTAAAAATAGGCAAGAAGAATATGAAAGAAAAATACTCATTATTACTAGGCATCAGGGAAATGCAAATCAAGGCCACTGTGATGTACTAATTTCACCCTAATTAGAACGGCTATTATCAAAAAGTCAAGAAGAAAAAAAAAATAAATGCTGGTAGGGATATATAGAGAGGGCAGCTGGTGTGCGCTGTTGGTGGGAATGGAAATTAGTACAGTCATTATGGCAATGTGGAGATTCTTCCCAAAACTAAAAATAGCCTACTGTGTGACTCAGCAGTCTCATTATTGGGTCTATACCCAAAGAAAATGAAATTGGTAAGTCTAAGAGATCTTTAGGCTCCCAAGTTAATGGTAGCTCTATCTATATTAGCCAAGACATGGAATTTTCCAAATTGTCTGTCAACGAAAGGACAAAGAAAACATGGTAAGTGTATACCATTTGCATATACATTTTTAAAATTAAAAATTTTCATTTGTAGCACCATGTTAAGTGAAATAAGCCAGGCAAAGAAGACAAGTGCTGAGTGTTCTAATTCACTGGTGGAAGAGAGAGAGAGAGAGAGAGAGAGAGAGAGAGAGAGAGAGAGAGAGAGAGAGAGAGAGAATGAGAGAGAATGGAATACTTATTAGAGAGGGAGAGAGGGCGGAGGAAAGATGGAGGGAGACTAGGTTGCATGCACCAGCATACAGCTAGATGGGAGGGATTAAATCTGATGCCCAATAGGGTGACCATGGTCTACAAATTATATTTGAAAGGAACTAGAAGTGTTTGAAGAGGTAAAATTAATTATCCTGATTTGATTAGTATTGTAATGGGTGGGTGCCCCCAACTTTAGCACCCCTAGACACCCCAAGACCACGGCTAATGACCACTGTTAACTTTAAAGAAAAAGAGAGTTTAATGAATATGAATACCGGTACACACATGTGTGGGCTCCAGGCACTGTGGAAGCCAAGAGCCCCGAATACTTTCAGGGTAGAATTCTTAGACTGCACTCTGGGTAGGGGAGGGGGTATGGGCGGGCTCGGTGTGGATAACAGGGCGGGGCCAAAGGTCAGTTTAGGACATAGTTTAGGAATGCAGGCAGGCAGACAGTCAGGCAAGCTATTTCCTGTGAAACAATAGGACCACCTGAAGACATTCATTTCCTGGAGCAATGGTCATGATGGGCACATTGCACAAGCTTCAGAAAGTTTTCATGGTAGGGATTTCCTGGGTGGCCCCACCCAGGTTGCTACATCGGGAATGTGGAATGCGTCCCAGCCAGGCAAAGGGCTCAGGAGGGGGTTAGTGAACAAGTATCTTCTTAGCAAACAGAAAGTTAGCGTGACAGCACAAGAAGTCAAATCTTAGGTTAGGCCAGGAAATGCAGTATGAACTGCATAATGCGCCAAATTCTATACTCTACAAATATGTATTATAAAACAGTATATCTATATGTGTAAGATATGTGGATATATAAAATACACATATTTACTTAAATATACTTCAATAAAAAGGAATCTGGTGGGAGTAGATTCTAATCAAAGATCTATCTTTCAGATTGAGTAGAGTAAACGAGACTAGATCTAATCCTTTTTCTATTTAAAGTGACCAGTGATAAGTATTAAGTCTGACAAATTAGCATCATTTCAAAATATTTATATGCATGCAGTTTACAGCAGAACATAGGATCAGACACCTGCTCAAATCTGAGAGGCTGGAAACATCCAATGTAGCCAGGGCAATTGGTATGAAGCAACTCTAAAAAAGATATCTGGCATGGTACCAGCTGCATGAGTCTGTGTGTTTGCAATTCAGTGTCGATGTAAAAAAAAAAAAAGCAACTGGAACTCATTGGTAAATGTTACGTGGAAGCTCCCAGAGGAAGAGAAAGCCCATCACCATGGTAAAGTGGGAATCAACTTCCCTTGAAAACAGTGAATGAAGTACTAGCATTCAGGCTGGACGGAGTTGTACCTGTCTGAAACCTCACACTTGAGGGGCTGAAGCAGGAGGATGATGAGTTTGATGCTAGCCTGAGCTACACTATGAGACTTGTCTCATAAGCTAAAAACACAAAAATCAAGCCGTTAGCAGATTCAAAAAAGACTCATTAGGAATCTCTCAAGATTAAAGAGAGCATTAACACTGGACATTGCTGGTCATGACAAGGACTTCTTCACACACACACTGTTCTCAAAGTGGAGTCTGGGGTCATAACTGCAGTAGGGTATTTGCCCAGTGTGAGGTTGTGAAGTTCTGGGCTCAGTCTCCAGCACTGCAAAAGAAAAAAAACCAAAACAAAACAAAACAAAAAAAAAACCATACCAAAGGGTGGGGGTTGGGAGATAAGGAAATCACAAGCATGTGGTGTGTGTCTAGAGAATAGTAAATTTGAAGTCACCTTGAGCTACATACACAATGAGACCCTGTCTCTAAAAACAATACATTGAAATGGGCTGGCACGGCGGTTTAAGCCTGTAATCCTAGCTCTAGAGAAGCTGAGGCAGGACGATCAAGAGTTCAAGGTTCTCCTTAGCTCCGTAGCAGGTATGAAACTGGTCTGAGCTGCATGAGACTCTGACTCCAAGAGCAAAACAACAAATAATAAACAAAAATCCTCACACCAACATCTAAAATGTAGCTACTACATGGAAACTCACGTTGTCTGCAATCCAGTTAGGCATCTTATCCAGACTTTCATTTTGGTCCCCATTACATAATTGACATTTTCGGGTAACTATTCTTATTAATATAAGGTGGGGGATGGGAGACTGCTGGTACACATCCCTTGCTCTCAGTGTCTTTGGAGAAAATGGGCTTTGAAAGAAGCATTAATGTTTTCCTGTGAGTACATGAACTAACTACCAAGTGAATTCAGAAATGAATGTTGGACTTACAGAGTATCAGGAAACTGAGGTAGAACTCTTCAGAGGGTAGACAGAAAGACTGGCCTGGGGTCTAGCCATCCCCAGCATAAGGCTCTGTCCCCTAGAGATGAACCAGGCTAAGGCCTGCTTCCTTTGCCAATCATTCTTCAAAAGCGGTCTAGAATTCCTCATTTGTAAGCCCCACCCACACCCCCAAGGCTTGTAACACTCACTCTGTGTGGGGCTGGCTTGGAGGTGGGCAGCTTTCTGCTTTATGAAGAGGCCGGGGGTTGGCTGCAGTCAGATCTAATCTCTCAGAGCAAATGTTGAGAGTTTGAAAGTGAGAACAGCAGGTCTATCTCTAGTTCTTAAGCGGTCCTCTAGGAATCACTACCTCATTTCACTATGGTTCATAGTTCATAGTAAATGGTCGGGGGAGACGATCAAGGAATCTTAATGGCAGCTATGATTAGAGCCAATAAACTTGACAGTGCCTTTTCCAAGTTTGACTTTTAAGTTGAAGGGGGGGGGGGGAGAGTAAGGACCAATTCTGTGTCCTCTAATGGAGCTCAATACTGGGAGCATCCAAGAATTCTGGGAGAAGAATTAAAACTACAAGATTTCTTTTGAAGGTGGCCCCTTTGGTGGCTGATTGCTACCTCGGGATTGAAGAATGATCAACTAACAATGGGAAAGGTCATGTGTAGTAGGAGGTTTCTGACCCGGACTTTTGGGCCTAGCCTCAAGGTTTAGACCCACAGACCCCCAGACGCACAGAGACACACAGATGTTTACAATAGTTTGAGGCGGATCGAACTAAGGCCCAGGCATATTACTTCTAGCTCTCTACCCTTCATCTAACCCATGTCTCTTGTTCAGCCATGCAGCTGGGAACCTTTCCCTAGAGCAGCATGGTTGTCCTCTGCTTCTTCTGGCTTCTCTCTGGCGTTCTGCTCTGTGCTTCCTGTTCTCAGAGTTTTTCTTAGTCTGGTAGCCCTGCCCACACTTTCTGCTGCCTTTGGCCAATCAGTGTTTTTTATTGAACCAGTGGGTGGGACAATTATTTACAATGAAACAATACAGTCTCCCACAGTCATGGGACAATGGGTCACAGGAAAGAAGTGGAATGGCTAGTCCTTTTTTTCAAGTCACAGGTACAACACAGAAAAATCAGAAATAGAAACAAGAACATAAAACCGCCTATAAACCTGCTACCAAAAATAAACATCTGGACAGACAGGGTATAGTGGTACCCTCACTTCAGGAGAAGAGGCAAGAGATTTCTGAGTTAGAGGCCAGCCTGGTCTACATAGGGAAATCCAGCACAGCCCAGACTATATGGTGAGACACTGTTTCAAGAGGGGGAAAAAAACTTATATATTGGTGTATCAATTTCAAAATGTTTGTGTATAAGTTGTTTGCATAAATATATTTGCATATGCACAGAGTCGTAACTCATAAAATTAAATATACTTTCCTTCCAAAGGACACACTATAGATTTTCTATAATATTTTTTAAACAATAAATTAATGTCACATGTTGGTTTGCATATTTTATCATTCTAAATTGCTATTTATTGTATTTTCATGATGGATCATAATGTATTAAGTAAAACCTAATTTTAGACATTTGCACTTCAAAAAGGTTCTTGTGATATTTTTGAGTAGCCCTGAGATATCCCTGCATAGGCTTGCCACTTTCATCTCCTCTCTGATGGCCTATTCCCCACAGTGTTGCAAGCCTTGGTTCCCTAGACATAAAGCCCTCGGTAGGAAAGTAGAGTCTCTTCATTGGAATTAGTGACATTATAAGAGAGATCTTAAAAAGCTTATGGTCTTCCTATGCCCTGAGAAGAAGCAGTAAAAGACAGCACAAGAAGAGAGACAGAGAAGTTGACTGTCCATGAACAAGTATATAGGCCCTTGCCCGAGCACACTCTGTACCACCTTAACTGTGGACTCTCTAGTCTTCAGGAGAGTGAGACATAAACTTCCAGTTTTGTAAGCTAGTCAGTCAGTGTGTGGTTTTCTGTTATGGTATCGAAGATGCTCCTGATATCAACTGACCATGTTCATTGCAGAGAACTAATTTATTAAGAAAAAGTCCTGGGAAAGAGTAACTAAGTGAACATCCACTCATGTAGCTATATATTATGTATGAATAAGTGTAATAGCATATGCCCATGTAATACATGTGTGCACGCACACACACATGCACAGTTTAAGGATGTGTTTATTTTGTTTTAGGTAGATGTAGCTTTATTAAGGAAAAGTGACCAGAACTCATGATGAGAGGGGGTCTGAGGAAGAAGTACCCTCAATATATATTTCTAAAGGGGTTGGTGACATATAACTGTCTCTTTACAATGTATAACAGAAATCACTCCAGGTCAACTAGTGTAGGTCATTAATATTTAATTCCTACTTAATATCCTATCCTAAGGATTGTCATAATTTATCCAGGTATTCTTTTATTAATGGATTTGATTTCCTATCAACTTTAAATTATTAAAACTAAGGTTGCAATGATCATCCTTGCACATATGTACTTGAACACTAGGGTTTAATTTCTGTGGTTTACAGTCCCAGGAGTGGACCTTGGATGGAATTGCATGTGCACATACATCTTTAACGGAGGTCATAAATCATTTTTACCTGTCTCCACAATGATATATGAGTACTCTTGCCCAGATTCCCGTCCTTGGTAGTAATAGGCACTATACCACTTTTATTCTTGCTACCGTGATGGATCTTTATGCTAATTTTAATTTCCATTTCTTTGCTCATTAGGGGAAGCTGAACATTTTTTCTAACTTGCTCTTCTGACAATTACCTTTTCATATCTCCAACCTATTTTGCTATTGGTTTGACTAGCCTTATTTTTTAAATTGTAAAGGAGCTGTTCTTAAATTATAGATATGAATTGAATGTATCATTTGAATTTAGGGACTTTATAGTTGGCATCTATTGAGCTATGAATGATATCTGAAAATTTTATGCATATATACATATAATACACACAATACATATATGTTTTCTGGTGTTAATTAAGAACATTTCCCTGGGGCCAGGGAGATGGCACAGTAAATAAAGGTACTTGCCACCAAATTTCAGGACCTGAGTTCAATCCCTGGATCCCATACACGGGAAGGTAAGAACTGACTGTCACAAATTGTCCTGGCCTCCACACATATGACATGTACATGTATGCATATGCCCATGCTCATATCTCTCCTCCATGAAGGAATAAATATAAGCAAATAAATAAAATCATATACCTAACAGTTAGTTCCACCAAAGAGCAAGTGGTTGGATCTTGTCATGACCTTTGCTCTCCTCTCTTTCAGCTCCAGCAGAATTCAAAATGGCTGGTGGTAGGTTTAGGAAGGACTCCAGATAGGCAAGCCAAGACAGTTAGATTCTCATATGCAAAGTACTGGCTGGCAGTTGCCTGTGGACTATATTCATGACTCTAACTAGGGTATTCATGTAGTCACTGAGATTTGGGTATCACTTCTCTTGGGCTTAGTGTGCTCCTCTTTCTAGACCACTGGCTCTCAATCTTCTTAACACTGTAACCCTTTAATACAGTTCCTCATGTTTTGGTGACCCCCAACCATAACATTATTTTTTTTGCAACTTCTTTACCTGCAATCTTGCTATGGTTACAAGTCATAATGTAAATATCTGTGTTTTCTGATGGTCCTAGGCAGCCCTTGTGAAAGGGTCGGTTGACCCACAGGTGGAGAGCCACTGTGCTAGAGTGCATCTTTACGAACTACTTAAACTGGCCTAATCTAAAGGTCACATGATTCCTTAGTCTCTCAGGATCCAGAACTTGTGATTCCAAGGCACTGTACCTCTGTGAAAAACCCAATTTTACATTTTAAAAATTCTATTTGCGTATGATGGAACTTTAATTAGCTTCCCATCTGGGCAGATTTCTGAATTTCAAGTCTAAACGGTATTTAAGTGCAACTGTGGCTTCAGGATACTGTAGCTTCTGTGGGTTTGTTTGTTTGTTTGGGTTTTTTTTTTTTTGACTTGATTGTTTTTAAAAACTATATCATAATTGTGATACAAAAGTTATGGTGCAAACATTTAGTTTTATAGATATTATTTCCACTCTGTGAACAAACTTAATAGGATTCATGACTCATCACCCCAACTCTCCTCTACAAATATTATTTCTTCAACTCCCTATTTTTTTTTCTAACATGATTAGCTTTACTTGCAGGTATCAGTCTATCAGGAATTTTTTTTTTTGAAGCTAAACTAAATTTATATGCTATCTCCAGGAGAACAGAATTTATTGTTTCCTTAGGGGAGGAAAGAGTTTATTTGGCTTATACATCTAGATAATATTCCAGAAGGAACTCAGTATAGACTTAAACAGGAAGTTGGAGGCTAAATACACAGAGATGTTGCTTTCTGGCTCACTCACAGGTTCATGCTTAACTATCTTTCTTACGTTGCTCAGGACCATCTGCCCAGGGAATGGTGTTTCCCATAGTGGACAGGACCTTCTGCCTCAATTGAGGCAATCAAAATAATCTTACATAAACATACCCATGGGCTAGTTGATCTAGAAAATCCATCCATTGAAAATTCTTAGTCAAATCTAGGCTATGTCAAGTTGACAAAGCTAACTGAGACAAAGGGCTTTAAAGGAATTTTATTTTTATGTTTTACAAAATGCAACTTTTGTAAATACTTTCTTGGTAGTTCACACTATCTAATATTTTTGTTACTTTTCTATAAAGCTAGATAACATCTTGAATAATTAGTCCTATTAAATGGTTTGGGGATGTTGCTATGTTTGTGTGTCATGAGGTCTGTCTCAGTGTGTACATCATTTAAGAGATTTCAGTAAAGATTACAAGATAAATGATTAACCAATGTAAGTCTCGTTTTGCATAATATGTAAAGATCATCATTTAATTACAAATTAGCTTTTATTAGAGATCAGATTTTTTATGATAATGAATATTTCTTTTCAAGAACATTGTAAAGATTCCTACTTTTCAGGTCATATTTTTGTCCCACAGTAGGACCTAATTTTCATATATTTCTGATTTTTTTTATCATTATTGTATTTTGGATGTTCTTATTTCTATGTATAGGTAAATTTTAGTCATGTAGAAAAGCTAATGATTTTATTTCTTTATTTTGTATCTACCCAGTTTATCAACTATCTTTTTACCTTTTTTATTTTTTGCTAGAGTTTCTCAGTGATATGAGGTATACAATTGTATTACCAATGAAGTTATACCTCTTTCTTCCATATTTATACTTTATATTTTATACAACATATGTGATACATGTACAATTACTTACTAGGATATACAGACAGTGTTAAATGATAACACTATAAGGTCCTCTCTTGTTCTTGATTTGGGCAGGAACCATTATTTTTAAAACTTGTTATATAGCCAAAGATGATCTTAAATTTCTGATCTCCTTGCCTCCACTTTCTGAGTGCTGGGATTCCAGGCACGGTCACTCCATCTGCTGTATGTGGTATTGAGTATTGAATCCAGGGCTCATGCAAAAGAGGTAGGCACTCTGCCAATTAAGCTGCATCCTAGCTCCAAAATTTTTACTTTAATTTTAATAAAATAACTCATCTTGCTTCTTAGCTGTAGGTTACCCATGTCTCTGTTTTTTATTTTTCTTTCTAGGATCCAGATAAGTCTAGTTTTCTAGGGTTCGTTGCCATTCTTATAACTGTAAAAGTTACCATGGCCAGTTCACACAGTGGCCCTTAAACTTCAACTCTCCCAGGTGTCTTGGATTTTGTTGGCCAAATACAGGCCCCATGGTACTGTGATGTTAATGTTATGGAGAACTATAAACCTTCCATAGCTAAAGCAATAAGTAATAAACAACACAGTACACTCTATCCCACCTCACCATTTATGATTATATTTGCTACTGCCTTCTCATGCTGACCTTTATAATCTTCACTAAGAGCCAAGTACCTTCCTTCTATGTCCATGGTACTTGGTCTGTTTCAAGTAGGTGTTCGGTTAATCCAAACAGCACCATCCATGGATGTGTACAATTGTTTGATTCCTTTAGTTTATTAAAGCAATCTAAATAATTTCCCCATAATCAACTCTTCTTGAGTTTCCACAATAACTATATTCAGAGCTGTGAACTATTCCCCTGATAATCCAATGAATTCTATTTCATAAAAAATAGAATTAATTTAATTAGTTGATAATGATCTACTCTGAGATAGGTTTGGCTTTTAGGTGTTGCAAATTTCATAATGTGAATTTGGATGTTTTAATTTTTATTTTCACAAAGTAAATAATTTATTGGAGCTAGTTTATGGAAATATTTCCTATTCAAACTTAGTTGTACATTTTGGATTCTAATGCTTTTTCTTTCCTCTCTTCCCTCTTCCTTCCTTCCTTCCTTCCTTCCTTCCTTCCTTCCTTCCTTCCCTCTTCCTTCCTTCCTTCCTTTCTTCCTCCCCCTCTCTTCCCCCTTCCTTCCTTCCTTCCTTTATCCCTCCCTCCTTCCCTCCCTCCCCCCCTCTCCTTTCCTCCTTTTTTGACAGGTAGAATCTCATTATAAAGCCCACACTTGCCCTAGATTTATGGTCCTCTTGCTTCAGCTTACCAAGCACTGAAATTACAAGGGTGTGCCACCACTCAACAGCAATCTGTTACCTATTCTTAGTGTTTATGTGGTAAATGATCTAATAAAATCCCCCCCCCCCCCCCGTGTTCATGTTGATGTGTGCTTGCATGCATGTAAGGGCATGTGAGTGTGCAAACATATTTGAAGGCTGGAGATCAACAACATACATTGTTCACCTTCCTCGATCATTACTTTTTGAGACAATCTCTCATTAAGTCTAGAGGTCATCAGAGGTCATCAATTCAGTTAGGCTAGCTGCCTAGTGAGCTCCAGGGACACATTTTCCTCTGCTTCCCCAGGGCTGGAATTATTGTGGGATATTCACCGAGAGGACTGCTCGGTGGGTTTCAGACTTAGTAACACTGTGGCCAGTGACACAGTAGGTGTTTGGCATCCCAGGGTAGCATGGAGCCTTTCAAGGTGAGCATTTCAGCGCGCGCGTGTGCGCGCGCGCGCACACACACACACACACACACACACACACACACACACACACACACACACATATCGTATTCTGGGTTGACATAGTTAACTATGGTTAACAAGAACAGTTTATCCAGGAGAAGAACTGCAGAAGTTAAAAGGCAAGGTTATTATGTTTTGAGTCTTTCCCAGAACTATATGGACTTTGATGGATTAGGTCTTTGCTTTAGTTTGGGCAGGTAGTACTGTCAACATGCTGAGTTTTACAGCCTGAATGATATGTCCATCATGGAGTCTGTTGTGCTAAGGTTTGGGGCCCTGATCCAGAATTACAGATGCATACCACCCACCTAGCTTTTTACATGGATGCTGGAATCCTAACTCAGGTCCTCATGTCTTCACAACTGAGCAACCTCCCCAATACCTAACATTTTTGCTTTTGAAGTCACTTTCCAAACTTAAATTCATATTAAAATCCTCTGTTTAGCAATAGGTTTTCAAATATATGGTAAGCCTACCTTTATTATAATCTGATGTATTCTGTATGTGTGTGATTGTGTCTCTTAATTCATTCTAATCTTATAAGTTTATCATAAGTATGCGTATGATTTGTAAGTTTGTATTGTTGATCAAGAAGTAATGTTTAGTCCAGCCAGTAAAGTGTTTGTCTGTGAGCATGGAGCTCTTAGTTTGATTCCCAGAACTGATGTAAAGGAGCCAGACATGGAGACATGGTGGCTTTAATCCCAGTACTGATGAGGTAGAGACAGATGGATTCCTAAGGATCACTGGCTAGTCAGTATTCTGCACGATGAATTCTAGGCTAGTTGGATAAAAAACAAAAAACAAAACAAACAAACAAACAAAACCAAAAAGCAAAAAAAAATGGACAGTGTTCAAGACACTACACCTGAGGTTATCCTTTGGCCTCTACATGTATGTGTACATAAATACACACACACACACACACACACACACACACACACACACACGAGTACTCTCAGATCTTCAGAGGCTGAGGCAGAAAGATCACAAACTTGAGGTCAGCCTGGGTTACATGACAATATAATGTTTTTTAAAAAAGAAGGAAAGTACATTTTAAATTAATATTCTTTTCATTATTACTTCATTTTCTGACTTACTGCTTTCAGCTTATTTATAAACTTTATTTTATTTTCTTGCTCATTTTGTAATTCCTCAAGAAAACTTCCAATCTTTTGCCCTTTTTAAAATCATGCATAGTAGAGATATCTATAATTAACTTTATCGTTGGCAATCTTATTTCTTATGGTATAGACTGACTTTCATTGCTTTCCAGTTTGTGAAAATTTTCCATAAATTTTGCCACAGCCCCACCCAAATTATTTTCACACACACTCAGATGCACTCATGTATTGTTTTTGCTTCATCCCACCCCCTCCTATGGTTTAAACTAATTGTTTCTAGATTTTCCCAAAGATATAAGCTCAGACTTATCCATTTCTTAATACATGCAATTAGTTCTGTGAGTTTAATCCTCAAGTACAGTTCTCTAAATCCGCAATAAATCTATTTTTCTTGGTTATTTGTATCATGATGACGCAGTATAGAATGTTAGGATTTATCTTTCTTTTCTGCCTTTCCTGTTACACCCATTCTGTTCAAACACTAAACCCTGATTATTTTATCACAATAAAGATTACCTTCCTAGCATCTCCATCTGCCATTGCTGCCTTGGCTTGAATCATCTCTGAAAGATTATCTCAAAGACACAAGACTGACTTTCTGTTTCCCTTCTCCCTATCCCATTCTGTTCTGAACACATCCCCTAAAACCTCAACAATAATCTATGTAAGATGCAAGTTTCACTGTTTAAAGTTTTTAGGATTCTCTCTGTTTCCAGAATAAACTCAGCATAGTCTACCCTTTTCCTTCCCCTGGAAGATAAAAAGGAAAAAATAACATGAGTGACAGTTTGACTCATTTCATGAACTCCTCTATCAAGGCGCCTGTATCCTCAGAAAGTACTGAGTGGAAAAAAGCTCTAACATTTTCTCTTGTCTATTGTGAAGCAGGTCTTGTACTAGAGTTTATCTTTGTTTTTATTTTATTGCTATAAAATACATGCAATGTTGTTAGCTGTGATTCTATCTCATTGATGGTGCCTTACACCTGAAACACAGTACATTCTCTTATGTTATAACAAGTCTCAAAGTGGAAAGGTCCCCAGACCTGGTTTTCTGTTTTGCCATATTTAGCAGATTGGCCTCTCTCTCTCTCTCTCTCTCTCTCTCTCTCTCTCTCTCTCTCTCTCTCTCTCTCTGTCTGTCTCTGTCTCTGTCTCTGTCTCTGTCTCTGTCTCTCTCTCTCTGTGTGTGTGTGTGTGTCTGTGTGTCTGTGTGTCTGTGTGTGGTGTATGTGCTTATTTCATCAAGGAAGCAAGATGGCTGATGAAGTTCTGGATAACAACAGGAGAAGGAAGAGCAGGGAGCTCTCTTATGGAATCCCAGGCCCTCTAGAAAGATGCAAACACTCTTCCTAAATTCTCCGAACAGGTCTCCATTTACATCTCATGAGCCAGATGTAGTCACCTGACTCTTGCAATATTCAAGCAAGCAGTTTCCAGCCTGGGGAGAAGGGGGGGGCTGAGAGATGGGCCCAGAATAATGCCAAGACACCATTATTGTCTTCAATTCATAGATGAGAGTAAAATGATCCAAAGTCATTTGGTACCAATTGGCTATTGGTAATTGGTGGATCTTGGATTGGGCACCGAGTCCTGTTTCCAGATTTTACACATCTTCTCAACAATACCCTAGTTTTTCATATCCTCTGACAGGATTTCAGACAGGGTCATTTTCTAACACCAGTTGCTTTTCTTGAAATCACACTGCATATATTCTCGTGCACTGAGTAGAGTTACTTACAACATTCTTAACACGACATCTCATGTAACCTGGTTTCCTTTTTTAAGTGGAAACTTTAGGGACCACACTAAGGCTGCTCAGACTGGCTTTGAAGTACATGCCATAGAAAGCAATCACATTCAACTACACACTCTCTCTGACCTTCCCAATCCCCCGTCTGGACTCTCTGACAAGTTTCATCATTTACCTCTGAAGATGCTTTTAGACACAATCTTCCTGACCTTTGGACACTTCACTTTGCCTAATGAATAGCTTGTAACTTGGGAGAGACAGCTAAAGCTCCTCTAATATATCAAAGAAAAGAAATATAACTACCCCAGGAGAGGGTTCATTTCAACAGTGATTTCTAAGGGAATAAAATATGCATATGAGCCTTTGTGTTTCGGTCTTTTTCATCCTCTTTAATAAACGAGAGTCCACAGGGTAAGAGTCCAATTCTTCACTGGTGCAAAAAGAATTTAAACCTTTTATTAGCGACTGTGTGATGTTTTTGACAGTACAAAGAAAACACGGTTTCAGGCGGTGAGTGCAGGGAATGTCTATAAGCTGTAGGAAGCATTAAATGGTACTAATTCTAACTGCACCAGAATTCATCTCCCCCCACCCCACCCCCCCGACAGTGATTTTCAGTTCCACCTGCTGCAAATTTCTTTTTTACAGACATAAAGCTGTGGGCAGCTTAGCAGTCAGAACTGCAAAAGATAAACGTGGAGATGAGGGAAGAAATATCTATATTTTTTTCCTTTTGAAGCAATCTAAACCTAGTTCCTAAAATGGGCTAAAAAGGTCACTATCAATCCTGAGAGTCTGGATAACTCATGCTACTCTGAGAAACATTAGACCCCCAAAATGGCCATATTATTCTGGCCTCTCTAGTGGCTTTGGTGATGCCTTCATTTTTCTTTCTAGCTCAGACAGTGAGTTTTCCTGTGGTGAGGCCATGCTGCTCCTGGCAAAATAAGACAACTCATGTTGAAATTGTCAGCTTAGAAGAAGAGGCAGTCATTTCCTTGTACAAACATTTCAAAAACCTCTGTAAGACTTGGGTTTCTGCTCTGACATTAATTCAAAGATGAGACAAATGTAAAATATGCAACCGTAATGAGTAAACAGAGTGTATAATATAGATAACTTAGATGTGATAGTATAGATGGCCCCTGGCTCCCAATTGTTCAACTTAAGATTTTTGACTCTACAATGGTGCAGCACTGTAGTATGAATTTCTGGCCCATACTACACAAAATAGCACACGTTCAATAGAAATTATATTTCAAATTTTAAATCTTATCTCCCCCCACCCCTGGGCTACGGACATGCATGATGGAACACGATCTTGGCATATTGGGCAGCAGAAATTGGGCACATATTCCCTATCTATACAATGAACAGAATGGACAGCCCCATTCTGCCAGGCACTACATTGCTGGATTATAATATTTGGCAGGTGGGTATATTAACTGCATTCTCAACTTCAGACAATTTACAATTATAGTGTGTTTATAAGACTACAACCCCATGGTTAAGTGGGAGTATATATGTACACAGGCTTAATCTTGAGGCCCTCTGTATTTAGGTAACAGAGATGAAATATGATAGACAGAGGCAAGCCCAGCAATGTTCTTCATACTTAGTTTTCTGCAATAACTGTTGCTATGGAAACATTGAATCCTCAGCAGATTTCCTGGAAGTTAAGGGTCTGCCTGCAGACTTCTTTCCAGATGCCAGTTAGCTCGCTTGTTAAATGAAACTTGGCATTTATCACTTGGGAGATTTTATCTCAGCCCACACCAGGATCCCTACCCAGGGTGTTGAGCTCTGTGCTCAGTTGAATAGGTTTTTAGATGGTAAGAGAGAGTCATTGGCTAGGTGTCTCAGGGTTTTAGATTCAAGGACCTGTCAACCCCATGGTTCTTCCCTCCCCTCATCAACACTTCCCGTAAAGAAACAAGTTGAAAATAGAATCAGCTCTTAGTAGCCAGATGACGGGCACTCACTTTGTCAATGAAGCTGTCTGCCTGTGTTAAACAGCTTAGGTCTTTCTGGATATGAGTGAGAAAAATCACATTTTGCCGTAGATGTTTCAGGTCGTCTCTTTAAGAGTAATTTCCCCCTAGCAATTAGACAGCAGTTTGCTCCCAGAAAGCAGACTAATTAATTAGGAAGCCATTAAATGAGTTCTTTTAAAAAGATGTCTGAATGTGTTTTTCTCTTTCGTAATCCTCTTGAACTTAACTAATAGCTTTTTTTTTTTTTTTTTGAAAGCATCCCTCCAACAACAAATGAATGATAATTATATTGGCACTCTTCTGCCCTTAGTTTAAGAGTGACTTGAAATGATAATAAGGACTTCTGTGCGCATCACCAGGACATCAGTCCAGAGTTACCCATCCCTGATCCAACCCATGTTTCTAGCTTCTCTCATTCTGTTATTGGCTGTCGTGGTCGTCATTGGAGAATCCCAGCCTATCTCCATATGGATATTTTTGTGTTCCAGTTGGGGCCTTGGCCTTCTCCTGAGGTGTCTTCGTGTCTTGCTAGCCACTGTGCATCAATCATATAATTTCCACACTTTACCAAAAGTATGGAGAAAGAATAAAGGGCATCTTCTCTTCTGCCCTCAAGAAGGTGGTAGAAAGGATGCCCTAGTTCGATATGCGGACTGTTCATAGTGACCCCCTTCCAAAGAGTACAGAGTGGAGGGGTAGGATAAAGGAGTGAATGTGTAGTAAAGTGCTCTGGTGGCTACTGCTCAGCCAGTCAAACCCACAGTTTAACTTTGTAACACCACATTGCTGCATGCTAGTACCACAAGCACTGTGCAAGCATGGGCAGAATGAAATGGAATTATCTTCTCACAAGCAACTTTTAGGGATGAATCATTGGTTTTTGAGCATTTGAAAACCCTATTCTGGGCTTGGTAGACCCCATTCATCTTCAGCACTGGGTGATTTATGGGTTTTGGATGTGACTATGGGAAGACTCTCCTCAAAGTCCACAATACATGGAAATTTATAGTACCACTGGGACATGAACCAGACTCACCTTCTAGCAAAGCTGGATGGCCCGATTCCACAGTGTATTTTGAGAACTCGTGTGCCAAACCCCTGTAGGCACTGGGTACTGCATCTAACCTAAACTAGGCTGGTAGGACCCTGAAGAGGGTCCTGTTCATGACACATGAGTGATGCTAATGACATTCATTCAGGTGAGACTCTTACTATTCCATCTCCTCAGCATTCCTCTGCAGCACCAAACACATGTGTCCACTAAATAGATGTGGGCAGCATCCTTCCTGCTTAGACATCATGGTGAACCCAGGTCCATTTTAGCTTATGACTGTTGTCCCCACACATGGTAGCTCCCCTTATCTTTGAGATTTATGCTTCAAAATCCCCATTTGCATGAGAAGAGCTGCAGTTGGTAATGAACACTATATACAGGTAATGGGAATTATATTGGTATGTTTCATGTGCCATTTAAGTTTGTTAAAAGTGGGCTGTGGAAGCAAAGAGGGCTTATTTGATTCCTCTGACCCCTTTCTTCTCTCCCCACTCTGTTCTGGGTCAGGCTTGTCCCCTGGGCTTCGTGACAGGGAGAGAGAGAAAACTCATCAGGTAGCCAAGAGCATTAAAAACATCGCATCCTTGAGAACAGCTAGACGACGAACCATTTCCAGTAGACATCTCTGTTCTTTATCCCATGAAGTAAGCATGGCTGTGGTGGGAAAGGGAAGCCAGATGCTCACCCGTTAAGAGAAAACTCAATCAGAAACATTGGCTGACTATCCCAACGTACCTAGTTGATTTTTGCTTAGATGTTTACAAGCCCCGATTGCATGACATTACCTGGCTTTGTAATTCCCGTCAGTGCTGCCTGCTACAGACACCTGATTTGGCCTTTCTCTATCTCTCTTGGTTTCTATCCATCACTTGCTATTTGTTCTCTTAATTTGGCTTGTAATATACTTAATAAACTCATTCATTGAAAACAAAAGCATAGCTGTCAGGGATCATTCTCTTCAACGTACAGAGCAACCCTGGTACTATTGCTTCTTCTACATGTCCTGCTGTGTTGCTACGTAACACCAAGAAAATCTGTTCTTCCACAGCCCACCTTCAAAGCCCAACTCCAAAGATGATAGGAGAAAAGCACCCAACCCAAATCATGGCCAAATTAATTAATTAATTAAATTAATTAAAGCAAGTTATTTTTTATCCATGTACACAGGCTGCCTTCCCCTTATGTTAGGGTTCAAGAGGTCAATATTAGATGTGAAGAAGCCAAAGCCTTTTTAACTTTGGGTATGGCATTTGGTTCACAAAACAGGTGGGGTTACAGGGGAAGAATATAAGCTTAACAAGTTACTTCCTCTTGAAACAAAGACAGGGATCCAATGTAGGCATAACAGGGTAGTCATGGGTGATCATATAACATTTTTAAAACAAAGGTAGGGCTGCAAGATGGTTATACACAATTTTTTTTGAAACAAAGACATTAATGCCATTCCTGGAACAGGCAGTACAGAACCCAATCCTCAAGAAGCAGAGGTTTAGTCATAAACAGGAATGAACCTAATTTTTTTTTTTTTTTTTTTTTTTTTACTGTAAGATGGCTTTTAAGCCTTCTTTACCTCCTTCCCTTTGTACTTTGGGGGCCTTGTTAAATAGAATAAGGGTTTTTGGACACAATTATGGCAATACTGTGACAATTGTTCTGATAACTGAGAGGGCTATTCAATAAATAACATGCAGGTAGTATGTATATAGCATGCATACACTGGACCAAAGGATGATTCATGTTCCAAATAGAATATGGCTTAATGGTATGAGATTTCATTGTACTGCCCGATACTGTAATTTATAGTTTGTAGATTGAGGTTGAAAGATGGCTCAGTGGGTATGCTCAGTGCCTAAGCAAAGAGACTCAGTCTAGATCCACAGCACCCATCTAGAAAGCCAAGCATGACAGTGTGTAACTATAGTCCATAACTGGAAGGCAGAAATAGGAGGACCCCAGGGATTCAGTGGCCAGCCAGTCTAGTCAATTGGTGAGCTCTACGTTCAATAAAAAAGCCCGCCTCAAAAATAAGTAAATAAAGTGGAGAAAAATAAAGGAAGGCGTCTAACATTGACTTCTGACCTCCACATGCAATTTTCACACACATGAATACATGTATACATGTACATATATATGTATGTGTGTGTACATGTATACAAATGAATAGATAATAAAATGAAAAATATAAATAAATAAATAAATAAATAAATAAATAAATAAATAAATAAATAAATAAATAAAATGGATGGATTTTTTGCTTTCGGAAATTTCCATTTAATATCTGGATGAGGGGTGGGGACATAAACAGTGGGGAACAAACCATGGGTAAGGAGATGACTACGCTAGTTGTTAGTGGTGTCGTCCACTCTCAAACATGCTCTACTTTGAGAAATAGCTTGCACATTCACCATAACTGGATTAGAGTCCTCTGATGCTCCAGGCTGAAACCTCCCGAAACCACACCCACTGCTGAGATGTAGGAATGCTCTAAAATGTCAGGCTCTCTGAAAACAACTCACTGTGGAAGACATGATGTCCTCCGGGAACATGACTACTCACTCACGCCACATGGGTGATTTTCCAACTCGGCCAGTTTCAAGAATATGTCTTTTGCTGGGAGCTGTGGCAACCATTTAAACAGATTAGACCTCCGACTGCAACCTATACTCTAAAAGCTAGATATGTTGCTCTTAAGAAGTGACAGATGGCTTCTCCCTCTATGAAGTCTGTCAGCATGATTTCACGAGATGCCACACTGAGCATCGATAACTAGCCTGTTGGAACAGCCCTGGAGCAAGAAATGCTTTAGTTCAACCCTAACTTTCTTGTCATTGACGATTTACTGTGATTCTTACCCTTGACAAGCATCCTCAACCTCTTTTCTGGCCTAATAGATCTTGTTTTACACTAAGTCCATAAACTTTGGCAGTTCTAATTCAATTTTTCTTGTTCTGTAAAGTGGGCACCACCCACTTTTTAAAAAGTCATTTGCAAAGTTGATGCAGTCATGGAAGAATATGGAGTCTTCAGCCCCATCAACAGTCAGCCATGGGTGGGGAAAGGACTCACAGGTCTCTAGCCCTTAACCACTAAACTATTGAGTGTAGGGGATTATTTTGTTCCATTGTAAATAATTGTCCCACCCACTGGTTTAATAAAAAATGCTGATTGGTCAAAGGCAGACAGGAAGTGTGGGTGGGTCTACCAGCCTAAGAAAACTCTGGGAACTGGAAGAGCAGAGCAGAATGCCAGAAAGAAGCCAGAGGAAGCAGAAGACAACTATCTGCTCTGAGAAAAGGTACCGAGCTGCATGGCTGAACAGGATAAGAGTCATGGGTTAGCTTAAGGGTAAAGAGTTAGCAAGTTATATGCCTGGGCCTTAGGCCGATCAGCGTAAAACTATTGTAAGCATCTGTGTGTCTCGGTGGGTCTGCGGGTGTGAGGGCCTAAACCTTGAGGTTAGGCCCGAAAGTCCGGGCCAGAAACCTTATACTACAATTGAGTCTGGATGGGAGGGAGCCATTACCTTGGGTTGTATATCCGCTGTGAGTCTACCAGGCACCAATGGATAATTACAATCCTGTGATCACACAGATGGCCTGGACAAGCTCAATGGATTATAAATGAAATAAAAAGACATGAATGCAGGAATGAGATCATAGGAAAGAAGAGAAAGAGCCAGGAAGATGAAGGAGGTAAGAGAGGGTGGGAGGTGAGAATCAGGATGCATTATATACATGCAATGAATTATGGCATTGCCTAAAAATAATTTTTAAAAGAATATGAAGTTTTGCTTCCAAAAACCTCTTAAGTACCAGCTGTTCCTATTATTGTTTGTTTCTTTTTTTTTTCTGATGAATTCTATGATTTATTGCAAAATTCTCTTTTCCCAGGGTCACAAATCTCTAGAAGCTACCAAAAATTGAAAATATGCACTCAAGTCTAGTTCTTTACTAAAGCTAGTGATAGAATGTGGTCTTCTGCCCTGCTGTGGCCAAGCCAATTGTAAAATACATAGGATAGATCAAGCCCTAGAAAGAGACAGCAGTAAAGGCCGCTCAGCACTATTATACTTTTGTGCTATTTTGTCGTGTATTCAAAATGGTAAACAGTGAAATTTACGTAATTTACATAATCCATACTTCAGCGCAATCTTTTAGTATATAGAACATAAAAATTAGAAGTAATGAGGGACAAGGACTATGAGAAAAACAGAGATAGAGAAAGGGAGAGAGAGGAAGGGAGAGAGGCTGCCTCTATGGATAGTAGATGTGGCTAAACATGTAAATAGCTAAGAACTAAGAAGATAGGTAGTTTCTGGAGAAATGGTTTCCAATTTCAGATGGTCTAAATAGGTTGTAGGCTTTCATGAGGATAAACATGGCCTGGCCTTGTTTTCCAGCCAAAGAAATGGTGTGGGAAAATTACCATGGATCTTCAAAAGACAAAAGATTTTCATCATACAAAATATGGAAATAAGTGGCAAATGTATTCATTTATTCAAGAAACAGTTACTGTACCCCTGATACCAAATTTTATCATACCTGATGCGATGTGAATTATTAAATCCGCTGTGTATTACATGTGTGGTTATTACATAATATTCTATTTTTGTATATCTAAAATATATAACTACTTAAGAGTGCTGATACTCCCCCAAGTACTGTGAGCCTGGGATGCTGTAAATTTACTTCCTTTACATGAAGCCATGATAGGAATGGTGGACAGATTACAGAAGACTCAGTGGTCTTTCTAAAGGACATGTAGTAAAGAGTTTCTGGCCCAGACTTTCAAGCCTAGCCTCAAGGTTTACCTACAGACCCACAGACCTGCAGAGACACACAGATGCTTACATTAATTTTAGGCTGATCGGTCCTAAGGCCCAGGCATACAACTTGCTATCTCTTTACCCTTAAACTAACCCATGATTCTTATCATGTTCAGCCCTGGGGCTTGGTACCTCTTCTCAGAGCAGTATAGTTGTCCTCTGCATCTTCTGGCTTGTCTCACAACTCTGGAGTCTCTGTGGCATTTCTGTTCTGTTCTTCCTGTTCCCAGAGTTTTCTTAGTCTGGTAGCCCCGCCCACACTTCCTGTCTGCCTTTGGCCAATCAGCACTTTTTATTAAACTCAAAGGCAGGACAATTATTTACAATGTAACATCATAAATCCACTACAAGGACACAAGTTTGGTCCCCAGCACCCAGGTCTGGTGGTTCACAATGGCCTGTAATGTCAGCCCCACAGGATCCAACACCCTTTCCTGGTCTCCACATGCTTCTACACAAAGATGGCAAAGCTAAGAAACTGTGGTAAACAACAGGAAAGGGTCTTGGGAAAGATCAGATAACACGCACTGTTGTGGTCTAAGCACACAATGAGTGGTTATCTGGAAAAACAAAAATGCTCAAATGATAAGATGTAACTATCCCAACATGACTCGTTTCTCTTTATAGATGGGAAGGAATATCTTTCCTCTACCTGAATCTCTCTTCATCTTTTCTCCACGGAGAAAGAAGAATCTGATTGGCCTTACTTCCTGACAGAGACTGGGTCATTTACTGGTGTGCATAGGGCTCACTAGAGTGCTAAAGTGTTACATGCACTTGTGTAAGAAACTTCCACATTGCAGCTTGCTGGGCAATTTTCATGTTACGTGACCTTGATCAACATGTTCAGTTGATTGCAACTTCCTTTATTTCACTGTAAAATAGGGAAAATAATAGACTTGAATCATAAATAGGCATAGACAAAATTAAGTTATTCATAGGAGGCCCTCAGCTGAGAACCTGGCACTTGATGTGCATCTAATCAGGGCCAGTCACTATAGTGGGATTATGTTCTGGTACCTTATCCCTCCTATCATTTAATAAAAAGCTGATTGGCTAAAAGGCAGACAGGAAGTGTGGGCGGGGCTACCAGACTAAGAAAACTCTGGGAACAGGAAGAGCAGAGTAGTGACACCAGCAGACACAGAGGAAAGAAGATGAAATGCTGCTCTGAGAAAAGGTACCAGGCCACATGGCTAAACAGATTAAAAGAAATAAACTGAGTTAAGATGAGAGAGCTAGTTAGTAATATGTCCGAGCCATAGGTCAATCAGCATGAAATTAATACAAGTCTTTGTGTGATTATTGGAGGCTACACTGAAGCAGGGCTGCCAGTGGGTCTGAATCTCAAGGCTAAGCCAGAAAGTCCAGGCCAGAAACTTCATATTCCAAGTCACTGTCACCATCCCATGTTGTAAGGACAGTAGCTGTTATCATCTCTTGTCCCTACTGCCCCAGTCCACCTACAGACTCTATTCTATTTTTGCTTCCCAGAAAGATCCATGTCCACCCCCTACCCATAGTCCTCCTCTTTAGCTAACCTCTCTGAGTCTGTGAATTGCAGCTTGATTTTCATTTACTTAGCAGTTAATATTTAATTATAAATGAATACATACCATATTTGTCTTTCTGAGCCCGGATAACTCAGGATGATTTTTTTTCTAATTGCATCCATTTGCCTGCAAATTTCATGAAGTCACTTAAAAAAAACAGTAAATAATACTCCATTGTGTAAATGTACCACAATTTCTTTATCCATTCTTTGATTGAGGGACATCTAGCTTGTTTCTCATTCCTGGCTATTGTGAATAAAACTTCAATGAACATAGCTGAGTAAGTGTCCTTGTGGTAGGATGGAGCATCCTTTAGTTATATGCCCAAGAGTGGTATAGCTGTCTTGAGGTAGATCAATTTTCAATTTTCTGAGAAACCACCATATTGAGTTCCATAGTGACTATACAAGTTTGCACTCCCACCAGCAGTGAAGGAGTGTTCCCCTTGCTACACATTCCCTCCAGCATAAGCTGTCACTTGTGTTACTGATCTTAGCCATTCTGACAGGTGTAAGATGAAATCTCAAAGTACTTTGGATTTGCATTTCCCTGATGAGTTAGGATGTTGAACATTTCTTAAAGTGTTTCTTGGCCGTTTGATATTTCTCTGTTGAGAATTCTCTGTTTAGATCAGTATCTCACTTTTAAAGTTAGATTATTTAGTTTTTAAATATCTAGTTTCTCAAGTGCTTTATATACTTTATATATTAGTACTTTATAAGATGTGAAATTAGTAAATTTTTTTTCTGTAGGCTGCTCTTTGTCCTATTGATGGTGTTCTTTGCCTTACAGAAGCTTTCGGTGTCATGAGGTTCCATTTATTAATTGCTGATCTGAATGTCTGTACTATTACAAAAAGTAGTCTCCTGTGCCAATGTCTATCCCCACTTCCTCTTCTATCGGGCCAGTGTGTCTGGTTTTATGTTGCAGTCTTTGGTACACTTGGACTTGAGTTCTGTTCAGGGTGGTAAATATGGATGTTTTCATTCTTCTACATGTAGACATCAGTTTCATTAGCACCAGTTTGTTGAAGATGCTTTCTTTTTTCCATTATGTATTTCTGGCTTCTTTATGAAATATCAGGTGTCCATAAGTGAGTGCATTTATGTCTGTGTCTTCAGCTCAAGTCCATTGATCAGCCTGTCTGCTTTTATGCCAACCATGTAGTTTTTATTACACTATCCCTGAAGCACAGATTTAAATCGGGAATGTTGAAGCCTCCAGCAGTTCTTTTATCTTCAGGATTGTTTTACTATCTTGCTTTTTTTCCATATGAAGTTGAGAATTTTTTCCCTCAAGGTCTGTAAAGAATTGCATTGGAAATTTGATGAGGATTGCATTGAATCTATGGATTGCTATTGGTAGGATGGCCATTTTTACTATGTTAATATACAGATCCATAAGCATGGGAGATCCTTCCATTTTCTGATATCTTCTTCAATTACTTTTTAAAACATCTTAGAAGTTTTCCCATACAAGTCTTTTACTGGCTTGCTTAGAATTCCTCCAAGAGGGTGTATTATTTGAGACTAATGTGAAGGACGTTGATCTGATTTCTTCCTCAGTCTGTTTGTCATTTTTTTTTAATAAGTATCTTGTATCTAGCCATTTTTCTAAAATAGTTTATTAGCTGTAGGAGTTCCCTAGGGGAACTTTTAGAATCACTCAGATATACTATCATATCATCTGCAAGTAATGATACTTCGATTTCTTCCTTTCCAGTTTGCATTCACTTGATCCCACATGTCTTGTTGCTCTAGCTAAAACTTCAAGTACTGTATTGAATAGATATGGAGAGAGGGGACAGCTTTGTCTTGTTCCTGATTTTAGTAGACTTTGAGTTTCTCTCCATTTAATTTGATGTTAGCAATAGGCTTGCTGAAAATTGCCTTTATTGTGTTTAGGTATGCCCCTTGTATCCCCGGTCTCTCCAAGACCTTTTTTTAATCATGAAAGGGCATTGGATTTTGTCCAAGGCTTTTTTAAAAATCATCTGGTGAGATGATCATGTATGCTTTTTTTCCTTTCAGTTTATTTATAAGGCAGATTATATTTACCGATTTTCATATATTTAACCATTCCTGCATCTTTAGCATAAAGCCTACTTGGTCATGATGGATAATCTTTTTTATGTGAACCTGAATTCAGTTTGCAAGTATACTTTATTCAATACGTTTACATCTATATCCATATGGAATATTGGTCTGCAATTTCCTTTCTTTGCTGTGTCTTTATGTGGTTGGGGAGTCAGGATAATAGTCATCTTATAAAATGAACTGGTAAATGTTCTTTCTTTTTCTATTTTGTGGAATAATTTGAGAAGTATTGGCGTTACCTTGATGATTGCTACTACTTCACTAGGGGCTATAGGTCTATTTACATTGCTTATCTCATCTTGCTTTATCTTGGGTAAGTGATATTTATTGATAAAATTCATTTCTTTTAGATCTTTCAATTTGGTGGAGCACACTATATTCTTATGATTCTCTGGATTTCATTGGTGCCTGCTGTTATTACCCCCTTTTGATTTGTGATTTTATCAGACTGGATATTCTCTCCATGTCTTTTAGTTTGAATAAGGGTTTGTCTATCTTGTTGATTTTCTAAAACAACCAACGCTTTGTTTCATTGATTCTTTGCATTGTTCTCTTTGTTTCTATTTTATTAATTTCAGCCCTCAATTTGATAATGTCTTGCTTTCTATTCCTCTTGGTGTGCTACTTCTTTGTGTTCTAGAGCTTTCAGGTATGCTGTAAAGATGCTAGTGTGGATCTCTGCAATTTTCTTATGTAGACACTGATATGAGCTTTCTTCTTAGCACGGCTCTTACGGTGCCCCTTAAGTGGGGAATGTTGTGCATTCTTTTTCACTGAACTCTGGAGAGTCTTTCTTTCTCTCTTGACCTAGTGGCCATTCATTAGAGAGTTGTTTGTTTCCCATGAGTTTATAGGCTTTCTGTTGCTTCTGTTGTTGATATCCAGCAACAGAAGCTTGATAGGATGCCGAGAGTTATTTCAATTTTCTTGTATCTATTGAGACTTGCTTTGAGTCTAAGTATGTTGCCAATTTTGGAAAACATTCTGTGAGGTGCTGAGAAGGTGTACTTTTTCCGTGTTTGGGTGGAATGCTCTGCAGATGTCCCTTAGGTCCCTTTAGTAATAGCGTCAGTTAATGCCAGCATTTCTCTGTTTTGTTTTGGTTTTTGGTCTGGATGACCTGTCCATTGGTGAGAGTAAGGTACTGACATCTCCTACCTTCAATGTGTGATTTAAGCCATAGTCGCATTTTTTGGGTTTTTTTTGTTTGTTTGTTTGTTTGTAATTGTTGTTTTGTTTTTATAAAGGTGGGTGCCCCTGTGTTTGGGGCATAGATACTAAGAATTGAAATGTCATTTGTGGTGATATGTTATATATTTAATAAAACCTGGGTTATCATAGTCAAGCAATTAGGGTCAGAGAGTGGCGACACACACCCCAGCATGGGGGTAGGGGCGTTGGACGGTGTGGGGCTGAGGGGACTGAGAGTGGTGACCTATGCCCTATGCCCTATGCCTTTAATCCCATAACTCCAGAGATCTTTCTGTGTTGCTGTGAGTTCAAGGTCTAACTAACAAATAGTAGTAGCTCACGCCTTTAATCTTAACTCTAGAATATGATGCAGAGTTGAACCTGGAAATGAAACAACTGGGCAAAGAATGTATTTAAGGCAGGCATAGGAAGACAGATTTATTCTGTAGAAGTGAGGCTTAGGAAGCTGGAAGATAGCTTTTACCTTGAGAAGTTGACTGTGATCTGTTTCCTCGCTCTGATATTTCACACTGGTTTTTATTAAATATATAATATATCATCACAGTCATTTTGGTGGAGTTTTCCTTTGATGAATATGTAATGTACTTCCTCATCTCTTTTGATTAATTTTTGTTTCAAGTTTATTTTGTTAGATATTAAAATGGCTACACTAGCTTGCTTCTTAGGTCCATTTGCTTTGGAATATCTTTCTCCAACCCTTTGCCCTGAGGTAATGTCTATCCTTGATGTGGAGGTGTGCTTCTTGTATGCAGAAAAAGGATGGCTCCTGTTTTCTTATCCATTCTGTTAATCTGTGCCTTTTTTACTGGGGAATTGAAGCCAATGATATTGAGAAATATCTATAAACAATGATTATTAGTTCTGATTATTTTATTGTTGGTATTGATGGTGTATGCTTGTGTGCATGCATGTGCTTGTGTGTGCTTGTGTGTGTGTGTGTACTTGTGTGTGTGCTTTCCCTTCTTTTGGTTTTGCTGTTATGAGACTATTTACTGTTTTTACATGAATAGTTAATCTCTTTAGTTTGGATTTCTAACATCTTTTGCTGGGCTAAATTTGTAGATAGATATTGTCTAAATTTGACTTTGTCCTAGAATATTTTATTTTCTCCACTTATGTGATTGAAAGTTTTGCTGGGTATAGATAGTTCTTTGGGCTGGCATCTGGTCTTTTACAGTCTATAGCATATCTCTCCAAGCCTTTCTGGGTTTTAGAGACTTCATTGAACAGTCTGGCATAATTCTAACAGGCATACCTTTATTGTTACTATGTCTATTTTCTTTGCAGCCTTTAATATTCTGTCTCTGTTCTGTGTTTAGTGTGTTGGTTATTATGTGGCCAGGGGAGTTTCCTTTTTGAACCAATCTATTTTGTGTTCTGTATGCTTTTGTATTTCTATAGGCATCTCCTTTAGATTAGAAAAATCTCTATGATTTTTGTTGAAAATATTTTCTGGGCCTTTAAGCTGATATTCTTCTTCCTCTACTGTTACTTGAAGGTTTGGTCTTTTCATCGTATCCCAGATTTCCTGAATGTTTTATGTTAGGAAGTTTTTAGATCTGACATGTTTTTAACTGATGTATACATTTCTTCTATAGTATTGTCAAAGCCTGTGGTTCTCTCTTCATTTTCTTGTGGTCTGCTGGTGAAGCTTGCCTCTGCAGTTCCAGTTTGCATTTCTAAATTTTTCATTTCTAGGACTCCTCGGTTCATATTTTCTTTGTTGCTTCTTAATAGAAACATTTTCAGGCCTTGAACAGTTTTGTTTCCTTCAATTGTTTTTCCTGGATCTCTTTGAGGGATTTGTTAATTTCCTCCAATTGTTTGTTGGTGTTTTCCTACATTTCTTTGAGGGATTTCTTCATTTCTGGATTTGTCTTGGTTGGGTGGGTGTTTTGTTCTTTGATTTATGTTTTCTCTCTGGATTTTCAGAGAGTGTGTTGGCTGAGAATTTTCTGTTTTATGAGCCTGTTCATCTGGTGTCTTAATGGGAGAATGCTTGCTGGTGTTGGAGGCTGGGTGAGGGCAAGTGCAGGGGAACTGGTCTGTGGGATCCACAGGAGGGGTGCACAGGGGCGGGAAAGCTGTACCTGGAGTTCTGTTGCAGTGCTGGGAGTGACCCCAAGAATTGGGGAAATAAAGAGAGTGGGGAAGATTTGTGGCAACCTTCCTGGCAGGCATGTCTTCTGGTGTGTGTGGGGGGGGGGAAGGTGGTCTGCCTGGCTTGGGGGCTGCACACAGTGATTGAGTATGTGACTTTAACGACCCTTAAAGAAATATCTCAGTCCTAGCTTGCTTTTATTTTTCTCCAGAGAGCCGTGAAAGTCATATTTCTTGATTAAAAAATTGGAAAGAGACCTCGAGATTTGGATTTTTTCATTTGGGTACCCCCCTCCCCCAAAACAGCCTACTCTATTCTCCCCACACTCTCTCTTCACCTGTGCATTTATTAATATGTTTATTTTTCTGTATATGTGGTATATATTTACATGTATGCATGTGTGCACATGCACTCATACCCATGAACATGCACATGCCAGAGGAAGCCATCATCACTCAGTACTCTCTACCTTATTCCCTTGAGAAAGGGTCTCTTACTGAGCCTGGAGCTAGACTTGTGACCCACAAGCCCTAATAAGCCTCTTTTCTCCACCTCACACAGTACTGGGGTAGCAGGTACATATGCTTTGCTTTTTACAAGAGTTCTGGGGATTTGAACCCATGGCCTTATGCTTGCACAGCAATGCTCTTATCTGCTAAGCCTTTCAGAAGAGTCTCCTAGGACCATCAGAAAACACATATGTTTACATTATGGTTCATAACAGTAGCAAAATTACACTCAGGAAGTAACAATGAAATAATTTTATGGTTGAAGGTTACCACAACATGAAGAACTATATTAAAGTGTCAAAGCATTAGGAAGGTAGAGAACCACTGAGCCAAGCCATCTCCCAGCCCCAAAATATGTTTATTATATCTTATTTACTGTTTGTAAGTATCTTCTATTGGGAAGGATTTCAAATTACTCCTGCATAGCAGGTAATGAGGAATAATAATGCTCTTGGGAAGTACAGAAGCTTTTATTGTTGCTTTCAAAGATCTATAATATTTTGAAGCGTTTATTTGGAAATATGTTTAAGAAGATATTTTAAAGATTCACAGCTTTAAGGACTATAGAGAAAAAGTGCACACCCATTTCCTATAGAGGAGCTGAACTCAGTTCCAGGCACCTACACTGGGTGACTCACAGCTGTTTGTAACTCTAGATCCAGGGTATTCATCACCTGTTTCAGAAACTTCACTTTTGAGTTTATATTCTCACACAGATATGCACACGCACATATAATTTGATATAAAAATAAACATTTTTAAAAATCTTCAAAAATCCAATTCTCCCAGACACTGCTCAGTTAAAATAGTCATGGTAGCGGTTGTTGTTCTTAGTTATACAAATTTTGCAGATGAGAGCACTGATATTTGTTACCTAGGCTACGTGATTACAAAACTCAGTGGGGACAGCAAAAATGTAGTGAAGCCCAGGTGTGAGTTGGAGCAAAGAATCCACCTAAGGCAGTGTTTCTCAATCTGTGGGTTACGACCCATCTGGAGTCACATATCTTATATCCTGCATATCAGATATTTACATTACAATTCATAGCAGTAGCAAAATTACGGTTGTGAAGTATCAATGAAATAATTTTATATTCCCAACATTAATTAGCTAATTAATGGCCAACCATTATGTGGTGGGTCACCATAATATAAGGAATATTAATAATAATAACATTATTATTATTATTGTAATAATAAGATATAATAATTGTACAATTAATAAAATTGTAATAATAATAAGAAGAACATTAAAAAGTTTCAACATTATGAGGTTGAGAATCCCTGTCCTAAGGGATGTATCTTTTGATAAATGGAAGAGATACTTTCAAACATCACTGGGACTGAAAGATAGTAATTTCCCAACCACAGTAGGAGAATCCCATTGAGCCTTCCTATCAAGTAGACATCTAGTGAGTAGCGTCTTTTGTAGAGGGTGGCCTGGCCAGTAGTTTGAGAATCAGATACAAAGCTTATTTGGAAAAGCAGGACTTTGAAGTTTTGCTCTGTGTTTTGATAGAGTTGTCTGGGATGGAGTCCGGAAATCTGTATTTTTAACAAGCATCCCCGGTGACTTTCAAGCACACTGAAGTAGGGAAGCTCTAGAGCATATTTTTATTTGAACGGAGTTTGTTGTCATAATTCCAGGAGCCCCACTGATTTGCACAGCTGGAATAAAAAGAGTCAAACAAAGATCCGTTTCAGAGCTTGACATGAAAGTCTCCAGGATTCTGTTACATTAAACCCTAGGATTGGAGCCATGACAGAAAGACAATTGAGTCTGACAGACTACCCACTGTGGCTAGTCCAGCAGTCTTCACATAAATGCGTGATGTGGTGCATGGTCACCTTTAGGTGCAGACGTGCCTAATGAGAGTCAGTGACATAGAATTAGGACCACAAAAAAGTCCTTCTAGGCTGAAGCAAAGCTGAAACTTCAGGCCCCATCTTCCTGGAGAAAAGCCTTTCCCACTGCAGTGCAGGAAAGGGCTATATTGCTGCCAAACTCACATTGTGTGCCATGGGTCACTATTGGACACATCATCTTTCATTTTTATGTCCATTCCTCTCATGTTGTGTGCTTGCTTCTTTCTTACCCCAGAATTGTAAAGTCCAGTCTAAGTTAGAAGAATTCCTTCAGGGGCGGGGCACATAGCTCATTAGGGAAGAACTTGCTAAACATGTAAAAAAAAGACTAAAGGAAAGAAGGGAGGGAAGGAGGAAGGAAGGAAGGGAGGAAGGAAGGAAGGAAGGAACCGGCCAGCCTACCTATGGGAAACTTCATATAGACCCTAGAATACTATAATTCTGCTGCCCGGGGTAGGTACATGTCACGTCTGTCCAAATGGTGAATAAAGAGCCACTGAAGCAAAAACAGGAGAAAAGTACTACCTAATATTCTAGTGTTGGTGGCAGAGGGTAATGTGTGGTTTTCAGGGCTAGTAAGATAAGTTTAGGATTAGTAGAGAATTAGGCTTGGTGTGTGTGCACCTGGGTGGGGGGAATCACAGTGTAATGGCCCTGTCCCTTTAAGGCATATTATAAAGATAGAATATTTTAAAGAATGCCATCCATTGAAATTTGGAGGGATGTGGAAGAATGGCAATAGAGGAATTTTAAATAAAGAACTTTGCTGTGATTGTTTCTTTAAGCATCATTTTTGGTTTGCAAATTACATGCCATTTTATAGACAACTAAAGAAACATGATCCAACTGTATTCTTTTGCTGTCCCGGTGTTTGAGCATTTCCATATGGCTAACATCAGCCTAGAGATTTCTTTAGAAACAATTGAAGGTCGTGCCAGATATAAGGGAAGAAACCACATGAGCATGTTTTCTGCTTGCTAGTGACATTTTGCCCTCCCCTTCCCCCATGCCTGTGGCAAATCACTCTGCCTGCTGGAGTAGGGCCTCTCAATGGCTGGGAAATGACAGCCCTTGTCTGAGACATCTTTTACCACAACCCGAATTGGGCTTGAAAGAAACAGTAACGCAGAATGTAGTCTGTTTTGTTTCTATGGCACCCAAATGTCAGCAGTAGGAAATGAAAACAGCTGGCGGGGCTTAGCTCAAGGTAAAGGAATTGATGGTTAATTAATAGTCTGTGGCCCCACTTGGGAGACCGTGTTGATGAATAAAGGTTCAAGAGAGGTAGTACTCATTTGAAATTTTTGGTGGCTTTTGGTCTCAAGGCCTCATTTCTCACTCCTGTCACTTGAGATAGGAGTAAGCCTACTTGGATACTCCTGTAGGGTAAGGAACAGTGGAAATCCCAGTTGAAAGACAACCACAGGTAACCTCCAAGGTAGGAGCAGACACGGGGTATGGCTGGCCTAGTGGCCTCTGGATAGATGGTGTTCTACTGAGTATACTCTCAAGTGGAGGCCAGTTAAGACAGAGGGCATATTGGTAGGGATAGATGGGGGCAAAGGACCATCTATGACTCCTCTCCATCTGACTGAACCTAGGGATATGGAAAAGTCATCAGTTAGTAGAGATTTGGCATGCCCTGTTGAACGAACAAGCCTATATTTGAAATATAGGCTTTATTCATTTACCAAAGTTTTCTTAAAAACTCCTTCTATCCTACTGCCCCCTACATAGACACACACACAGACACACAGACACACAAACAGACACACACAGGCACACACACATACACACAGATACACACATCTTCTTGGAGAAAAAGCAATTGAGAGAGCAAGTATCTCCCAGGAGTCTACTGCTTTGGGTAGGAAAAGGGGTTTTGTGAAGCGTGAGATGATGAAAACATCTGAGTAAGAAATTGCTCCTCTGGGGAGATTTATTTTTATATTAAATAATGTGTATATGTGTGTATCTATATATGGGCACAAAATGCAGTTGCCTGCAGAAGCCAGAAGAGAATGTTGAGTCTAGACAGTATTTTCTTGCTTTATACCCTCCAGGGGCAAGGACAGAGATGATATGAGGCCTGCTGGTTCTTTCATGCTCTCAGTTCAGTTCATGTCTGTCCCTTCTGCTGCTTGAAAATGAAAACCACCTTCTAATTTAGAGCTCTTTGGGTGTCAGTATTTTCTAATTTTCTCCTCTGTCAGTATATTTACATCAGGCAAAGATTTATATGGCAATTTTCATCTGAGGGATCTCATTTTTTTAAACATAATGAATATCTCAACTCACCACTCACTGTCATAATAGCCCTTTAGGTGGGCCGGAGGCATTTACTGAATTGACTTACTCTAAATGTCAAAACCCAGAGGCCTACAGGAATCTCTGCTCTAGCTAGAAAAGGAGATCGGGTAGCCCAGGAAAACCAGAAGAACCTCACTATCTCTTAGATTAAAAGCTTAGGGATCCCAAATGAATAGTTAGTTACCTTGGGAAATCTGGAAAGAGAGTTTCTCTCAATTTCTTTAGTCTGTTTTAAAATCATTCAGAAGTGAGCACCAAGACGCAAACTTCCCAGCAAGACTGTTCTCGGAAAAGCATTGCAAGCCCCCAAGCCTAATTATAATCTCTCTCTCAGTCTCTCCAGTCTCTCTCGTGTGTGTGTTTAGTATGTATGATGCGTTGGTGTTCATGTGTGTGGCACATGTGTGCACAGGTATATGTGCACATGAGTGTGGTGCACATTGAATGACCTTGATTGGTGTCCACCTTATTTTTCCAGAGACTCTCACTGAACCTGGAGCTCACTGAATAGGCTTGGCTGGCTTGCCAAAGAGCTTCAAAGGCCCCTCCCCCCCACATCTCTACTTCCTCTATGCCCAGCTTTTTATATGGCAGCTGGGTATCACACAAATTATATTTAGTATATAATAAGACCCGGAGCCAGATATTGAGAAAAAGCTGGAATATCAGAGAGACAGGGAACAAATCACAGCCAATTTTTACCCAGCTAACTCTTCAGGTCAAACAGGGTAGGTCCTATCTCCATGAGTCCTCAGACTGACTGACTATTCAGGAAAAAAAAGGAGAACTTCTGCCTTTTACACACCCCCCCCACTCATACCTATCTTACTTCCTGGTTCAACTTTCCTAGAGCTAGGATTAAAGGTCTGAGCTACCACTGTCTGGCTGGTAGACTTTGATCTCACAGAGATCCAAAGGATCTCTGTCTCTTGAGTGATAGGATTAAAGACATAGATCACCACTCCCTGACCTTCATGGCTTGGCTCTGTGGGTGGCTCTGTCCTCTGATATTCCAGACTAGTTTTATTAAATATACAATATATCACCACAACTGGGGAATCTGAGCCGGTAGCTAGGGATCTGAGCCCACATCTTCATGTCTGCACGGTAATCTCTTTTTACCAACATAGTGATCTCAGTTCCTCCAACCCCAGTTTTATCAGTCACAATGGATTGAACTTTGTTGTTGTAAAAACACTCCCTAAATCTTGGTGCATTAAGGTGTAACAGGCTTATACTTGAGGCCACACATTGACACATTTTAGTGGTGTTTGTTCATAGAATCCCCAGTTGAGGACAGAGGCTGATATTTCCAGCCTGACAACAGAAAAAGAACATGAGAAATTGCAGAGATGCTGCTCCAAATTGACAACACCCCCCCCCCCCCCAGGCCTCTATTCACTTTCCCTGGGCTGGAGCACGTGTCATGGCTACACTGAACTTTCCCAAACTCAAAGTGACATGGCACTGGGTATTAAATAGGAGAAGGTGGGAGTGTTTACCACAACCATTACGGCACCCACGTTTGAATGTCTTCCACTTTTGTTCCGTTTTATTAGACTGGCTGTCAGCTTTTGGAACACCATGTAATTGTATTTTTCTCGGTCTCTTCTAACTTGGCAGCATCCGTAATATCGTCTGAAATCTGTGGGTTGGAGCTCTGACAGTACCTCTGGTGTTGTCAAAAGCCTGGTTTCCTCCTGTGTTTTCCGCCCTTCCCTGCCCCCACCTGGGTCTGATTGTGAAAAGCATCTGCATGTTTTAAATGCTCATTATGTAAATGTATCAGAGTCCATATCCATCAACAGATAATTAAGAAGACTATATACATATTTATGAGATAGCTTAATATTGCTTTAATGAGGAGGTTTACTAGAAATATCAAATCAAGGAGGCAAAAAGAAAAATGATCGGAACAAAAAAGTATACATGCTTTCATCAGTTCTTGATAGTTCTGAACCGTCAGAACATTCAGCTAGCTGTCAGAATTCAGACTTCCGATTAGCCTACCATACATGGTGAGAAGCAGCCAGGAAGACGGGAGGTAGACTCACTCCAGACTTCTTTGAAAGCAAAGCTTTCTTGTTTCAAACCAGAGACTTTTCAAGGAGCCAGCCTCATGTTCCCACACCTGGGAAAGCATTCACCACAGAGAATGACTACACGTCTCATATGGTAGTCTCTAGCTGGTGCCAGAGAGAGGAGATGTGCCTGCTTCTCAAGCAGGCAAAGCCCCACAGACGTGTGCCTCAGGGAAAAGAAGAGGTTTTGTCCAAACTCCTAAATGCCTCTTGTCCTGGTGCCAGGACACACAGGTGGGAAAAGCCTGAATAAAAAGTCAGTTTTTCCTGGCCTTGTGGGGCAGGCATCGCTGTACAGCACAGTGTGGACAGTGAAGTTGTCACCAGGAGCTACCTAAGTGTTGGAAGAACAGGGCTCCACTCCCATAATATCCAGCACTGTGTTCCCTCTGCTTGCCTACATGTCTTCTCAACCCCTTTGGGATACCCCTGCCTCAGTCATTCTGTAGGTCAGTCTTTGGCCCACTGTGTCTTGTTTAGGGTTACTATTGTTGTGAAGGGACACCAGGACCACGGCAACTCTTATAAAGGAAAACATTTCATTGGGGTGGCTCACAGTGTTAGAGATTTAGTCCATTGTCTTCATGGTGGGACATGGCAGCATGCAAGGCAGATGTGGTGCTGGAGAAGGAGGTAAAAGTCCTACAATTTTCAGGCAACAACAAATGAATTAAGACATTGGGTGTGGCTTGAGCATATAGGAGACCTCAAAGCCCACCTCCACAGAGACATACTTCCTCCAACAGGACCACACCCACTCCAGCAAGACCATACCTCCCTTGAGGGGGGGGGGGGGCTTTTTTTCTTTTAAGCCACCACTTACTGTGTCACCAAAATACAAAGAAAGCTGGAAAATGTAGGCTTGCACGGTGGTCAGGAGCAAAGGGAAGCTAGATTTGTTCACCATGATGTAGCCTTGTCTCCAGGATAGTTTTTTTTTATCTAGTCAACAAATACCCACTTGACTCTTGGTCTTCATATTATCATGTCAGCTTAGAAAACCCAAAGACTGTCCAGTCACTTTAAATAGCTCAGAGTCAAGGACCTCAGTGGCATGGCCAGTCCTCACCACTGGATCTGGACTGGCCTCCTCTGCTCTGGAGACCTGTGAACTGGAAAACAAATTTGTGCCCATCCCGACCCATACACCCTGCTGAAGTAAAGTGGTTACCTCAAACAAGAGCTCCCATTCAAATAGAAGAGTCCCAGAAGAAACAGCCTTTGTCCACAGCAGTTCTGAAATGTTAGGTTTTATCAGTACATGTCCCTGGGACGTGGCTCTGCCTGCCATTCTTCTTGATGTGTCTAGACACAGACAACAGGGCTTATTGGGAAGTGACACAGCTTTGGGACCCTGGGATTTTTCCTAAAGCAGACTCACGGGTCTAAGGTGGATTTTAACTTCACCAATCCAAGTATTTTACTTTCACTTAAATTCATGCTTATGGTTTCTTTGGCTTAAACGGTTCTCTAGTGTTGAGCTGGTACTGTATCAGGAGTTTCTTCAGCCTCTTCCTCCCTTTCTATTCTCCCTCCTTCTTCTCACATATTCCCTAACCCATGTCCCAGAATTCATTTACACATCTTATTTGTGTACTCAAAAAGGAAAAGGAAGAGGGTTCACATGCCTGTCATCATTTTTTTCCTTGCCTGCAGACTTCCATAGCCTTGTAGATGACTTACCCTGACCAGTAACCCAGTCCAAACACATCTTTGGAGTGAGGTAAAGTATTGTTTCCAGATGAAAATAAGGTCTGAACTTGACAAACAGAATATTCTAACTTGGATAGATGGCTTTAGTTACCTCCATTATAAAATGGAATTCATAATCCTTTATAGATTGTCTACCAGTTGGTCAAGCACTTTGCACAATATCATTTAAGAGGAACTTCTGGAACACCATAGAAAGCAGAATAAATATGATGCTGAGTCTATAAATTTGTCTATGTAATGAATTTAACTTCATTTTTCCATATTGGAACTTAAAATCTTTAGTCCCAGTGACAGAAACTGAATCTCAGTCTGTTCCCAGCCAAGGTCTGTGAGGCCAATTCAGCTCCAGGTACAAGGACAGTGAGGGAGACGTCTTCTGGACTTTGTTGTATCCTGCCCATTGAGATAGCCTCGGCTATTATTTGGTCCCTGGTTTATGTGGATCATATCTTGTTGCCAGTACTAACCCTCTACAGGCCTGCAAATTCGACATGCCATACCTGGATGACTCCAAAGCACACAGAAAGCATCCCATGTACTGCTCAGATCATTCTGTAACCTTATCTTCCTTCCTGGGGCAACCTTGGTCCTTTCTGACTTGATGCGTTTCACGGAAATGTTTTCTGCTCTCACACCTCATAGGCCTAAGGGCCCAGGAGTCTTCCCATACCTTGACAGTGCAGCTCATATGTGTTCTCTGCTTTTAGATCCCCATGCTACCTTGGTATTCCTTCATTTAACATCAACCTCCCCTCCAAAGACTCTACTAAAAAGTTCTCACAGTCTCTGGCCGTGCCTTCCAGTCCCAGAGACCCTGGCCAAATGTGGTTATTCAAATGCAAAGAAAATGAAAGTGTTCATTGAGTTAGACTGGGCATATTTCAAGGACTCCTTAGCCATGGGGACAAAAGCTGCCATTCTAAAGGCTTTTACTATGGGACATTTCCATTGCCCAGGGAGGTCTATTACATGGCATTGGTCTAAGATTTCTTCCCTGTGTGGCCTTCACTCACCCTTCCCCTCAGAATCTTTACTGATCTGGGGAAGTTCTTACATTCTTCCAATTGTATGTACCTCTTGCCTTGGGTTTCTACTTAGGTTTAGAAGCCCAAAAGACACAAAGTGATTTCTGTGTTTTCCATGTTGCATTGGATCTTCAAACACACTGAGAGTGGTGTCTCTTTATTGTAAATGGAGTGGTTGATCACTCCAGTTTGCCAGGCCAAAAGGATTTGTGGGACATGGATGCTATGGAGGAAGTCCCTGACAATTGTACAAGTCAGTCACCCTAGCTACAAAGAAGCACAGCTTATCTATGTCCATGGTGTGGAATACACACAAACACACACACACACACACACACACACACACACACACACACACACCTTAAAATGCATCTTACTTCTGTTAATTTGGCAAAAATCACACATGAACCTTTTAAATTAGACTCAGATATTATATTTCTTCTCCTCTATCTAGAAGTTTCCCTAGCCGCCCCCTCACACTTTCCCCTCCTGACCCTGTGACTTACATAAATTCTGGTTGGTTCCACCTGATATTAATGGTGTAGTATCACATAAGTTTCACCTCTCACCTTCGCTAAAGGGAACTGTGTCAAATATTTCAGCCTTCTCCTGGGGGAAAAAATGATTAATCCTGGGGTCAATGAAGAAGTGAGTCCCCACATAAGGCCTTTCCCGAACAAACAGCAAGGGGTCCCTCCACAGAACCCCTGTGGGCATTAAATTGAACCCTTCAGTGTGTTGTTAATAGCTGTCTTTTGCCCCATTTCTAATTGACGTAGTGCCAGTTCCAAAGGAAAAGTGACTGCAGAGAAACCTCTGTGACTCTCTGCAGATCATTTCTCATCCGGTTCAGTCCTTTTCCTGACATTTCCCTGCCCTGGATGATTAACCTAAAAATATCTTGATAGAAGCAGCTTTGGAGGGATGAGAGAGAGAGAGAGAGAGAGAGAGAGAGAGAGAGAGAGAGAGAGAGAGAGAGAGAGAGAGAGAGAGAGAGAGAGAGAGAGAGAGAGAGAGTGTGTTCATGGAGAAGACAAATGTCCCCCAGGAGTCCCTTGTGAGGTCCTTGGCTAATAGCTACTTTCCATGTTTTCTCTTTCCCATAGACATGACTCCTGCTTCTCTGCTCCCTC
Source organism: Phyllotis vaccarum (assembly GCA_033318265.1). Classification (NCBI taxonomy): domain Eukaryota; kingdom Metazoa; phylum Chordata; class Mammalia; order Rodentia; family Cricetidae; genus Phyllotis; species Phyllotis vaccarum. Next base: position 30,203,289 of record JARWLC010000014.1, read on the forward strand.
AGGGTCCTCCTCCCCCTATTGACTTACCCTGTAGGGGTTATTTCAAGTACAACCTTCTCCAGGAAACCACTCATGATTTATGTTGGTCAAACCATTGTCTCAACTGCCAACCTCACAGAAGATTCAGAAAACAGAGGTGTTTTATGTCTTTCCCACCAGACATGAATCAAATTCTTGGGGTGAAAGTTCTAAATGTATAGGTGATGGTAGGGACAAAAGCAGGGGCCTTGAGAATGATAGGTAAGCGCTGTGCATCCCTAGCTCTCCCTTCAGTTTTGATTCTGAAACAGAATCTGTTTAAATTGCCCAGCCTAGCCACGACCTCATCCTGTAGCCCAAGAAGGCCTTGAACCTGTGATCCTTCTGCATCAGCCTTCCAAGTACCTGGGCTATTGCATCTCGGCAGAGAAGTACAACATGTGGTCCTGCCTGGTTTCTGTCACTTAGATAATTTTTCAAGATTCATCTCCATTGTAGTCTCATGGACCTTTTTCTCATTTCTTTTTCTGTCCAAATAATATCCCATTGTATGTACATGCCAACTTTTCTTTTTCTAGTCATTAGTCGCTATACATTTGGGTTGTGCCTGCTGTGCTATCATGAATAATGCTGATGAATATTCATGTACAATTTTGTGCACATATGCCTGGCTATATGCCCGGGAGTATAATTGCTGGCTTGTACAGCAACTCTAAGTTTTTAAAGAACAGTTAGACTTTTCCACACTGGTTTCACCATTTTACATTCCCAGCAGCAATGGGAAGGGTTCCGGCTTCTCATCCAAGAGTTGTTATTGCCTGTCGTTTATTAAAACCATTCTAGTGGCTGTGCAGGAGCATCTTATTGGTGCTTTGGTTTGCAAGTCTTTAATGGCTAACGAGGAGCTTGCTTGAGCTCCTTGAAGTTTAGGATTCTTTGATATTATGTCCATGGAACAGTGACAGAGGGACCTGCCCTGTGGTCCCTGCTACATGGTCAGCTCCCAGGAGGCCTAGTGCAAACCATATTCTCTTAGTGACTTCCTGGTGCCGATACTATTGATGTCACTCACCATAAATCAAATAATGAGTTGCCAAAACCTCCTAGCTCTTTCTAATCTGGATGGAGAAACAACTGCGGGAGCCAGCAACAAATGACTGAAAGGCCCTTTGGCATCATGAAACATAGAAACCAGCTCATCCCAGACACACAATCCAAGCCAAAGCTACCATCCAAAGCCCGACTTAATTGCTCTTGATATGAGGTCCTTGAAGAAGAGCTTAGCAACAAGGGAGGCTTACATTATATATGCACAGGTTAAACAAATTAATTCACTGAACCATCCCAGCTCTCTGAGATAGGGCTGATTACCTTTTGCCATTTTTTGGAGCAAAGAAAAGATTAATAATTATCTAGACCACTTAGTAGAAAGAAGCATAGCCCACATTGAACTGAGTCTGCCCAGTGCCAAGCTAGGCTGCCTCCTGTAATGCACACTGGGTAAGTAAATGAATGAGATAAAAACCCTACCGGAGAGAAAGCAATGACTAAAAGCCAGCTTCCTAGATGATCAGAGCAAGGAGCTTGAGGGGCCTTGTCCTTCTCAGTGACATCTTGATCTCTGACAGAATTTCAATTTCTGATGTGGGTCTTGGAAAGTTTCAATGGGCTTGGAATGTTATTTTTATTTTTTTAAATATTCATTTATTTTTATTTTATATGTATGAGTGTTTTGCCTGTAGGCATATATATGTGCACATGTACATACCTGATACCCATGGATGTAAGCAGAGGACACTGGATCCCCCAGAACTGAAGATACAGGTAGTTGTGAGTGCTGGGAACTGAACCTGGGTCCTCTGCAAGAGCACTCTAGCCCTGGACCTGGGATTTTTATAGACGCACATCCTGAGTCCCCACACCCATATCAAGATATATTGTTGGTGGAAATAAAAACAGACTCATTCTCCCCACACCTTGTGGGGATACACTGACTGACCTTGAGGTGAAAAGGAGAAAAGGTCTTGGTGGCTCTGAACCAAGCTGTTTCTTATTTAAGATCTCCTTAAAATTAAAGCTGGTGAAGAGAAACCCATCAGTATAGCCTGCCAGTGCAATGCTGGATACCTTCCGATTCTGTGGGGGTTATTTACAAAGTGATACATCTCTCTGAGAAGGGCAGATGCTTGAAGAGCTGAAGTAAGCCTGGATGTCTTGGCTGGCTGAGCTCTTGTAGTACCCTGAACAAGCCTATATGGTATCCTAGAACCATCACCCTGAATTCCAAAGGGTCAGTAATTGCCTTTTAATGACTAAGTGGTCCTGTTGCTGGTGAATAGAGAAATCTTGGCAATCAAGGAACAACTTGCCATAAATCTAAAAATGGGTTGCCAAAAGCTCCTTGTTCTTTCTCCAGATGAAGAAGCAACCACAGGAGCCAGAAACAAATGCCTGAGAGGATCTTTGTCTGGCATTATGAGATGCAGAAGCCAGTGAAACCCAGACACACAATTCAAGCCAAAGCCACCATTCAAAACTAGACTCATTCATCTTGACATCAGTGTCTAATTTAAAAAACCAGGATGCTTTGGGGCCTTGAAATAGAACAGAACAAGAAGGAGACTGGAGCATTGCAACTCAGGAGCCCAGGCAGCCTGATCATGCTGTACCCAGAACATCCCCAGAAGTCCATACTGCTTCATAGGCAGATGACAGGACCACTGGACACACTGGCTTTGGAAAGTGACCTGTTAAGGTCCTGGAAACATTGTGGAGCTTTAGTCGGGGAATGAAGCTGAAAGAATGTTCATTTGGCTCCCAGGGGCCATGGTGACATACTACATCTTGTTTATGCTCCTTGAGTGACAAGCCTAGTAACGAACAACAGTAAATGATGCGGCCCTGTGGTTCACTCACTCTGTGACTGTGGTCACAGACAGAGGAACAATGTTGAGATAGAATAGGAAGATGGCCATACATGGGCCAAAAGGACAGAAGCACATCACGAGCAGTGCCTGAGCATGGCATAAGTCTAATCACACTGCTTATTATTATTGGTGGTAAGTACTGATAGAGCCACTAAGCTTCTAAGTCTGCTCTAGGGCTCTCCCTTGCTCATCTTGCTTTTATCATCAAGCAACACGATAGTCCTTGGAGATGGCAAATACTCATGGGAGTATCTTGAAGAGCTCTAAAGTCCAGAGGAGTGAGACACCTTAGCGAAGACCCTACCGCTCCCACACATTGGTGGATATGGGTCTAGAGCTCTGTAGTCTCACTCCAAAGCCCAAGCATGACCACACGGTACAATACTTTATTCCCAGAGGACTAGAGTATGTAAAGATAAAGTCTGGAGAGGGTTTGGATCACCTATGTGTCTCGTAAGTCACAATGGGTCTTTGAAATCATAAACATAAATACTGGGCATGTTTCCCACACATCTATGCATCAACACACCTACAGACATATATTCAAGGAATACCTATCAAACTTTGTCTTCCTTGTTACAGTTAATATAACTTCGAGGAATGATTTATGGCAGATAGGTTCCAAAAAACAGCTGCAACAATATCTTGTCTTTATGGGGAGGGTGGGGGGAATCTGTGTGTGTGTGTGTGTGTGTGTGTGTGTGTGTGTGTGTGTGTGTGTGTGTGTGTGTGTGTGAGTGTCTGTGTGTGCATGCATGTGTGGTCTCTCTCTCCCTGTCTCCCTGTCTCCCTGTCTCCCTGTCTCCCTGTCTCCCTCTCTGTCTCCCTCCCTCTCTCTCTCTCTCTCTCTCTCTCTCTCTCTCTCTCTCTCTCTCTCTCTCTCTGTGTGTGTGTGTGTAGGGTCATTCTTCAGACACTATGCACCTTTTAAAAATCAGGGTCCTCTCACTGGTCTGGAACATTCCAAGTAGGCTAAAGCCCCAGGGATCCACCTGTCTCTGCCTCCTCAGAGATTGCGGTAATTTTTAAGTGGGCTATATCCTCATCCCTCCCCTGTCTTGGACAGGAAGACTTTCTCAATTCTGTCCTTAAGGGGTAGGATCTATGGAGTTTCACTGACTTTGGCCTGTTTGTGTGTTGCTTTGACTAATATCGGGCCATACAAGACTGGTTGGTAGATTGGTAGATGGGCAGCAGAGAGGTAGTTAGATTTAAGGGATTATCCCATGTGATTGTGGAGACTAGGGGTCCTAAAATCTTCTGATAGGTAACTAACTGGAGACTGGGAAAGTGCTGATGTTCAATTCAAAAGTTCCATTTCAAAGACTATCCATGAAAAATTCTCTCTTGTTCAAGGGAAATCCTGTTGGCAGAAGTTTTCTTGTCCTGACCACCTGCTCTCAAATAACCAGCAGCTGCTTCCAAAACAACTGACTCAGAGACTTAATATAAATCATAAATGCTCATCCAATAGCTCAGGCTTGTTACTACCTAACTCATACATTTAAATTAAACCATATTTTTTTTAATTTATGCTTCACCATGTGATTTATGGCTTGTTACCCATTTTCTACATGTCCTTCCTCAGAGGCTGGCTGGCGTCTCCTCTGACTCCGCCCTTTTCCCTCCCAGAATTCTCAGTTTGACTGTCCTGCCTATACTGTTGCCTGGCTACTGGCCAATCAGCATTGTATTAAACCAACTTGAGTGACAAATCTTTACAGAATACAAAGGGAGTATATTCCACAGAAAAAAAATCTGTCTTTTATTCTATTCAATTCTTCAACTCATTGGACAAAGCTCACCACCTTCTATAATGGAAAGCAACTGACTCCATTCAGAGTTTACCAATTTAATTGTTAAACAAGCAGTGACTTGTGACCAAGTATCTAGGCTCCATGGTCCAGCCAATTGACATATAAAATTAACCATCACATGGCACCCTAACCAGAAGCATATTGAACAGAAGTGATACCTGATGACATCACAGGAGCAGATGAACCACCCAGCTGAGCTGTGCCCAACGGCTAGCTTCCAGCATTGAGAATTAAGGCATTCTTAGTTTCTAACCATGAGTTTCAGGCTGTTCAGTAAACAGCAATATAAGAGTGACAATCGCTGATAGAACTTACAATTTGGTGGCTTTAAAATGTAAGTAAACATATAGTTGTTGCATATTAAGAACAGAACCAGGCATGGCCAGAGATAGTGGGTACAGCCTGAAGCAGGTGCGGAGATACCACACACAGCCTGAAGCAAGCAAGTATATGATTGAGAGATGGGGAGAAAAAGGGAAGCAGAATATTTTGTGTGCTGTGAAAAGAGGTGGAACTGGTTGCTAGGGAGGTGAAAACAGCTTGATGTGAGAGGCCTACACTGCTGCCTGAGGCCATGGGGATATCTGGGACTATGTTGTTGCCAAGGACCATGTCTAGGTCCATGGTCCTACTGTAGCTGTGTGTGTGTTGATAGCCATGGCCAATGTTGCCACTATTCAGATGTCTATGATCTGTAATGTAGCCTGAAGCTATGTTGATGTTCAAGGGCTTGGTTGAGCTGGCTCCTCTCCTCACCAGCTACCACACTGTAGTACTGCCCAGAAGAGCTGGCTGAACCCCTTGCATGGCCAGTAGGAGGAAAGCTCTGGTGATGTGGGTGTGGGAGAGTTGGTACACTGACCAGCTCAGCTACTACCCAGGCTCAGATCTAGGACTTTGAGTTGGCCCACCCCAACATCTGCCCCACCTATGAGCAGCTGGAACACATGAATTGGTTGGTCCTGCAGAACCATAGCCACAGGATCTCCATGGCTCAGGGCAACAGCAGGATATCAGGGAGTCTTTATGAGGGTTCAGTATTGATGGTGTAGCAGAAGCCAGAGGCCTTGAACTAGACTAATGACTCATTGCAATAAATATTTTCAAGAAAAGCTGTTTGGGGAAAATGATAGACTGCATGGTACTTCACTGCTTCTAATGCCATTACAATGATGTGATGGAGATGTGGGAATGATGGAGGTGCAGAATGGTCCATGCACAGGAAGCTGTGGTTGATAGAGAGGCAGGGCTTTGCCCAGAGGAGTCAGTGAGATAAGTTTTTAGGTTTTGGTTTTGTTATCTTCTAATTCCAATTTTTGTTTTTATTTTCTTTTGGTGGAGAACAAAGGTGGAGGGCAGATATGAAAAGACTAGGAAATGAATGGGATAGGGTGCATGATGGGAAACTCTCAAAGATTCAATAGAAACTTATGTTGTAAAGAAGAAGAGAATCAATACCTGAGTGCTTTTCCTACACTCACAGGACAAAGTTCCATGGCACAAGCAGACTGTCTCCTTTACTAGGCTCTGACACACTAGAAGCAACATCTGGACACATCACTGGGCTGTTCCAGGCCTGGCTTTCTCCATCTGTGAGATGGGCAGGATTGTGCATTCTTTCTGCCTCACCGGTGTGGTTGATGAAGAAGAGAAAGAGGGAACAGAGCCTAGACAAAAGCTGCCACATAATCAGATATAGTTCCCATAGGCCCCAGATGCAAAATTGCTTCACCATGCAGTTCTGAAAAGGAGACATCTGGCCAGGGATACCTAAAGGAAGCCGCAGCTTTTCTGACCAAAGCAGTTTCTAATAGCTGATCACAGGAGTCTCCTCATGCTCTCACTCACCCACCAACTCAAGTCCACTTAGAAACTCATCAGCTTTGCTCAACATCTGCTATGTCTATTTTTACTTTTGGCCAGAATAGACAAGGAAGCCTTTTAAATACCCTTCTAAATAGTGACTAACACCCCCACCCCCCACCACTGCTGCCAGACATTCCAGCAAAGAGTATTGAATTGTGGAGGGATTTTTAGACACAGCCACATTAGGCTACAGTTAGTCTACAAGTAAGTGAGATTCTACCTTCGTAATGAGATAGCAAACCCGGGAACTAAATCCAGTTGCATCTAGTCTTCATTTAGAAACTTCAACTGATAGCCCAAAGCCTTATGTGAACACTATGGAAATCAGTATTGCTTGTCAACTAAATAAGATCTGGAATAAGCCATGAGTCAAGGCCTCTGGCCACACCCATAAAGGATTTTTTGATTGGGTTATTTGTAGTAGAAAGACCACCACAAATGGGGAGAGGGGACTCCTTCCATCAGTGGCCCAGAAATAAGGGAGTATGGGTGGACAGATGTGCTTTATGCCTGCTTGCTTTAGCTTCTCACTGCTGAGTAGGTCTACCCTGTTCAAGAGTTCATGTACTCGGTCTCCCAGCTGTTTCCATCCTCACTGCCAGGGCTTTCATAGAACTGCTGAATAAGGGCAGCATTTCTCTCCCTGCCCTGGGTGCCCTTCCTCACAGCTTCCCTCTCACCTAGACCAATGTTCTCATGCTCAGAAATCACAACAGCCATCAAAGTTTAGGTCTCTGCCTCCCTAGACAAGTGTCCCTATCACTGTGCCCTATTTATGAGTCCAAATAACTGCCTTGGAGTCAGGTCAGCCGGGCAAGATAAAGAAGAATGGAGATCTGGCTCTGTTAATAAAATGCCTGCTGCATAAGCATGGATGAGACCAAAGATGGATCCACAGAACCCATATAGAAGCCAAGCAGGCCTAGCAGCCACCTGTAATCCATTCCTAGGAAGGTAGAGATAGGAGATTCTGGGGCAAAGCTAGGTAACTGGACAAACCAATTGGAGAGTGATGAATTTGTCTGGGATTGAAATTAAGTACATTAAAAGGAGAGCAATGGAAGAAGACACCCTAAGTTAATGTTGAGCCTCCACAGGCATGCACACATATGTGCTTATGCATCTGCATACACTTTACACATACATATACACACAGAGAGAGAGACAGGGAGAGAAACAGAAAGAGGTAGAGACAGATAGGCAGACACACAGAGAGAGACAGACAGGGAGAGGGAGAGACAGGAGAGAGAGAGAGAGAGAGAGAGAGAGAGAGAGAGAGAGAGAGAGAGAGAGAGAGAGAGAGAAGCATAGAAGTATATATCTGGTACTGTCTCCAGGCAAGGATGAATCTTCCCTGTCAAAGTTCCTTCTGTTACCTATCTCAGGAGATAGACTAGAACCTTGCCCTCTGGCTGTCTGTGTGAGCTCTCAAAGCTATGATAGAAACGTGGGAGTCATTCTATCGCTACCTTCAATTCCCAAGGAGCTCCAGGCATGTTGTTCATTATTCTAGCATGCTCACAGCAGCCTGCTCTCCTCATAGAAAATGAACATGGATAATCTGCATCAAGCCTCATCTGTGCACTTCAAGGCATTATTTCAGAGCTGGACTAACTGGCTACCATGAGTTTGTAAGCTGTGTTTTCACTGTTCTCTCCAACAACACTCACATTTGAGCCTGAGAAAGAAAAACACAAAACACCCAGTAACTGATCACCCAAGAACATTTTCAAATACTCTTAAAAATACACCAGAGCAAGGGGAAACATAGATGTTTTGGGGAGGATCTCAGACAAACTGTAATCGGACTTTTTCATCAGGACCATCAGCTCCCCAGTAATAACATGGGGACTTATTACTAATTATGAAAGCTCAGGCAACAGCTTAGGCTTGTTCCTATCTAGCTCTTATAACTTAAATTAACCCATATTTAAAATCAGTTTATTTTATATGGCTTGGTTGCCTTTACTCCATACTCTCATCCTGCATCCTTTTTGTCTGTCTGGCGACTCCCTTTTCTTCTTCCAAGCATCCTCTGTGCCTGGAAGTTCTGCCCAGCTATTGGCAATTTATCTTTAAGCCAATCCCAGTGACACATTGTCACACAGCATAAAGGAATATTCCACAACCTAAAACCCACCCCAGATGCACCTTGTTTAGCATCCTTGGGCATCACAAAACAGCTGCACAGAGATCTCCAGTTCCTTCCAGGAGGTGGAGAAGGGGAGGGAAAGGTGGGGGTGGGCATCAATGGATCACTAAGAGGCTTCCTGCTGCATATAACAGAAGAACACCTATAGGCTGGTACTATAGGTGTTTCTTCTTCTAAAATTCTTAAGGGTGTAGAGTTGGTGGTTCATCCATCAGGGCTTCTCTCAGAATCTCATGAGACTATTGTTCATTAGTGCAAGGTGGCTGCCAAGGCTTTCTAGATTCTGTCTTGACAAAAATCAAAATAAAATAAAAAATGCCAAAGTACCTGGAAGAATGAACGAGATGTGGATTTTCCTCATATGCACTTGTTTACCTTAGTTATATCTTACCCAGAAGTCCTACAGCAGAGTTCTCTTCAAGAAGAATTAACCAGTGTTGCCAGAGCAGGAAGTGAGAGCCTGCATTTCCTGCCCCTGTGATGGGAATACACCCTGTTGGCTGGGACAAGGGTTAAGAGTATGACTGCCCGACAGGAAGTCAAAAGTGTCTGCCCCATTCAGCCTTCCCTTGACCTTCCTCTGAGTCCTGCTAGCCCTGCCTAGAATATGACTTAACATCCCAGTGACAGGCACAGAGAAATCTAGAGAGCCTCATGTGCACATCCCCACAGGATTGTTCCCTAAGGGATCCTAGACCCTATCAAGTTGATTATCTATATTAACTATCCAAGCAGGCTACCTTAGTCAGAGACTGAGCAGTTATCTAGGTAACTAAGTAAAAATGAATTTATTGGAGTGTGCTCTCTAATTCAGCATGGGTCTTATAAACAGAAGTTTGGGCAGAAACATCCATAGCTGATAGACAGGGTGAGGACACGTGAAGACAGGCGTGTATACAAACCCAGGAGGGCGGCTTTAGAAAGCCCCTCTCACAACCCTTAAGGAGTCAATGTAACACCTTTTGGGTTTTGTTTGTTTTTGATACAGGACCTCACTATGTAACCTAGGTAACGTTGGTTTTGCAAACTCCCTGTCTCTGCCTCCCGAACACGAAGGTGACAGTCCTGTAGCATCATGTCCAGATGCTATCACCATCTTGCTCTTATATTTCCAGTATGCAGAATGGTTTGCTTAAGCCACAGTGTCTTTGTTACAGCTGTTCTGGCAACCTAATGCAAGGAATGTAGGTGGTCAGCAAATAGGCAGACTCACAAAGAACTTAAAAACCGAAAAGGGTGGTAGTAAGTGTTCTGGAGAACAAGAAGACAGAGTAAGCAGAAATGCTGGCCAGAGAGCAGTGACGCAGTGACATTTCACAGACAGGGAGGGGGTGAGGGAGCAGGATAAAGGACATTGAGGGAAGGGGTGGTTTGTAGCACAGCTGAGATGTCCCAGAGGCTGGAACATGCCTGCTGTGTTCAAGAAACGACCAAGGGGCCAGAAAGGTTGCGGCAGAGAAAACCAGGTCCAGGAGGACAGGGCAGGCTAGAGAAAGAAGGGACCAGAGGATGTGAGCTCATGCCATACAACTGTGAATTTCCCCTGAATAAGAAGAAAATCCTGCAAGGGTTTGAACAGGGGACTGACATAATATGACATAACACTTTAAAAGCTCTTATCTGACGTTTGAATACACCAGAGAGGAAGATGGACATGGGAGAGGCAAGGATGGGCATCACTAGCTGAGGGATGAAAAAGAGCCACAGGATGGCTAAGGTCACACTGCAAAGAGACATCAGCACTAGAGACAGGAAAGACGGTGTCTCTTTTGCCTAGCGAGGAATGCTATACCTCTAGACATACAAATGGTGGAGAACTGGATATAGGAGTCTACGTAAGGGAGAGAGAGACATGTGACCAGATGTAGCCTGCAGAATCCTGGGGTCCCAAATCTATTACTCCTCTGACTCTGCCATACCTTGTAGCAATCTCCTCCTCAGGCAGAGCTTGGGGACCTATGCTGCCTGTAGAGCTGGCTTTCTGTGGCTTCCCGGAGTCTAGTTAGTTTAGACTCTCCCTTAGCCAGCTGGTTGCCTGGTAAACTCCTTTGTCCAAAGGCTATTTTTTTCCTCCTCAGTGGAGCTAACATCTGTTCTTCCTCCTCAGTGGAGCTAACATCTGTCCTGACACCCTACAAGCCTCATCGGGCAGACATTAAGAATATACTTTCTGCTACTGCTTTATAGTAGTCACTGAATAAAAAGACACAGGGCTTGTAATCCAGTGGGGAAAGGCCAACATACAAAATGTAAATAGATAAATCCATAACTAAAACCATGAGATATTGGACACCAAAGCCTGTCTCTGTCACTCACTTCCAGTACTGCTCACCCCAGCTCACCCCCAGGATTCGCCCCTTTTGTGTGCCTCTGCCTTTTGGATCCTGTTGCTTTTCCTCAAGCTCTGAGTGCTAGAGGTAAGAAGGTTGTGAGTTTAGTAGGCTCTGTAACCCCTGAGTGTCCCGAGTTTTTGTCAGGAGCTGGGGTGTTTATTTGTAATGCTCCTAGTGATAGCATCCATCAGAGTCTAAGAAGCCATTTCTTCTCCTTCAGCAGGGCCAGAAGAAACCACTTTAGCCTGGCTTTTGCTGATCTCCAACTAGGATCCTAAAGTCCTTGCATGAGCCATATTTTTTCTTTAGCCATGATAAAATACTTAAGAAAAAGTCAGCAGGATGTCTCAGTGGATAAAGGCACCAGTGCTGAGAAGCTGAGCTTAACCCCAAGGACTCACAACTTAAAAGGTAGAAAAAGGGAATCAACTTTATGTGCATGCGAGCATAAACACAAACACACACACAGATATATACATGGTGGCACATCTTCACACATCATATTCACACATAGACAATAGACAAACAAACAAATGTAAAAATAGTACAACTTGAAGGAGGGTTATTTTTTAGCTCATGGATTCAGAGGTTTTAGTCCATGGTCAGCCAGCGCCATTGTGATAGGCCTGTGTTAAGGATGAACATTGTAGTAACTCAAGCAAGTAAGGGAGGAGGCTGCACATCTCATGGGAAGCAGAGACAGACAGGGGAAGGGTCCAGGGACAAAATAGACCCTTCAAAGGCATGTCCCTAACTATCTACTTCCTCCAATTAGAACTCACCTTCCACAGTTCCTCCACTCCCAACAGGTCCACTCAGCTCCTTGTGGACCCACTGAAGTTAGAGTCTGTGCAGCTTAATCAATCCTCAACAGAGCTACTGTCTGGGGACCAACTCTTCAGCACATGAGCTTTGCAGGATATTTCATAACCAAGCCACAGAATCCCTTCCTAAAAGTCCCACTTCCATGGTCCCATGTACAGGTGAGGGTGTTCCTGTGCTCCATTCATGCAGAAAAAAAAATGAGAAATTCTGGTTTCTGCAGAAAATAGTTTCCAGCTTTGTAGGCCATTTGGAAATGGAGCAACCGTGATGTTAACAAGCTGAGAATCTTGCTTCTTTTGCTGAGAAATGGAAAAGTACAAGTCAAGAAATCAAAATCTGGAATCCTTTCTCTCATATTGTTACCAAAAAAAAAAAAAAAAAAGTCCCCAAAATACAAAAATGAAGGCAGCATCACTCTATGGGCTGAGATAAACACCACTATTGTCTTTGCTTCCTAAATGTGAACAAAATGTGACCATCTGCCTGAAATGCCCAGTCCGCCATGATGGACTGCGTCTTCTCAAATCGTATGCCAGTGCTTCTCAATCTTCCTAATGCTATGACCCTTTAATTCAGTTCCTCATGTTGTGGTGACCTCTAACCACAAAATTATTTTTGTTCCTGCTTCATTGTGGGATGAATAAGCCCCAGAGGCTTCTAAGGGCCTGGGAGTCAGCCTACCTTCAGCCAGTTTAAACTGATTATGACTGGTACTTTAAATAATGTGCTCATGGCACTTCCTCATAGCCACGAGGACCCTGTGAGTGGGCACTTCCTCATAAACCAGCCTGGGGACCTTGGCAACAGAGGGGAGTCCTGATGTAAGATGACTTGTACCGGCAGAGACTAGCCTCCTAAGACTGTAATTCACCTTCTTGCCCTGCCCCAAAGGAAAGCTAGCAGGGCCCAAAGGCAACCTCAACACTTCATACATGTAATTTTGCTATTGTTAGGAATGTAACGCTAATGTAAATATCTGATACTTGACCCCCAAAGGTTCTAAGCCAAACTAAACCTTTCTTAAGCTATAGTCAGTTATGTAGTCATAGCAACAAGGAAAATAAGAAACCTTCTGAGGCATGGGTGCTTAGGACTTCAAAACATGAGTCTTGGGGGGAAATTCAGCCTTTATATCTCCTTAGAATAAGAACTTCTTCCTCTGTAGTAGAGAAAAAACTCATTAACCTTTAATGAGTGAATCAATATGCAAATATCCACTTCTTATATTATCAGCTCCATTATCTCTAGCAACTGAAAAATCTTTATCAGTTATTTCTGCACATCCACAGGTTACTGAGAGCTGATATTAATAATGATATCTGGAAATATGAAATGCTTCCAAGGGCCATTTGAGTAATTGGACAAGATTACATGAAGCTCAGTGTAATTTTAATTCTGGATATGTGCTGTTGTATTTTACTGATATCAAAGTCAGTCATTGATAAGTGGGATTTATGTTAATCACCAATATTTACAGGGCTTCTTTCTACTCTAGTCCAGAAGAATGTGGGGGCTTAAGTAGTGTGCCCAAAATAGAAATTCAGTAAAGGAAGAATAAAAATAAGCAAAACAGAATGAAGCAAAGAAAAGCACATGAGCTGACCGTGGGAGTCATTGCAACTGCCTACTGTAGCATGAAATTGTATTTAAAATTGTGTGCAACCAACAGCAGATGAAACCAATACCTCAAAGGCTGGCTTACACCCATTCAGAAGACCGAAGACTGTGCCTTAAATAAAATGCCAAAGTTTCTACATGGGCCATCTATAAAGCACAGTGGTCTGCTGTATTGCTGGTATTTCCCAGTGTCGTTGCCATGAGTTCTGATGTAGTCAGGGTGCCTCTTACAACCAGCACCAGAAAAGTCTGTCAGCACCCTGGAAACACTATTTAGGACAGGCTGTGGTTGGGGTGTGTTGTATGAATGCCAAGCTCTCCACTTGAGAAGGGCGTAGAATATCTGGTGAGGTACTTGACTCCCAGACCCCCTTGTATCTTCTCCCTAGACCTCATTTCTGTTCCTTCATGCTCTTTACAACAACAAGCTACAGCATGGTGGTTAAAAGAGGTGGCTATCTGGATTTGAGTCCTTTTTTTTTTTTTAACCACCTCTATATTGTGTGATCCACGGCAATATTTTATGTATAAAATATAGGTGGTCTTAATGTCTATTTTGTAGGTATGCAGTAAAATTTAAACAAGTAAAATGTAGGCAAAGTTCCTAATGCAATACTTGATGTGTCTAAGCATTTGGTAACATTAGTGGTCCTGAGCTGTAGCATATTCAGGGAAATGGTAGTGTGTGTACACATGCCTGCATGTGGAGTACATGATAGAAGTATGTCATGCAAACAAGGTCTCTTTCAGGCTTAGATGAAAAGTATCATTTTTTCATATAGTTCCATTGTTTAAGTTGGCATTCTACTGAGAATTAAAGATATTTTCTTTATTTTTACTTTGCCTTATATCATGAAAATTATAAGACATGAATTGATCCCCTTCCTTGACTAAAATCATCATATATGTGATTCTATCCCCCTGACTGTTCCTAGGACATGTAGGGATGGTGGCTCCCGCACTATGTGGTCTCAAACTGCACTGTCAGCCTCTTTGTCCTGGAGTACCATCGGTTCCTCTGTTGTCACTTGTCACTGATCATAATTTCCTTCCTCATAGACGAGTCAGTGGCTGGGATCAAGGTCCAAGTGTGTATCCTTAGCCCTTCCTCCTTTGAAAGTACAACTACATCTCTATGGACCATTCTCTTTTATTTCAAAGTAAAGTTCTGGGGTCTAAATGGTTGGCATTCCTAGAAATGTGACTCTGGAGAAGTACCATGCTATTTAAATTCCTGACGGTTTACCCACTTGACGAAAACATTAAGAAACTAAAATCATAGACTAATTTCACAAACTACTCTTTCCTTGAATGATTAGGCCTTCAGAAGGTTTTTTTCTAGAAAACTGTCCACAAACCCAGAAACCAATCTGAACAAAGAAAATGAAGCTAGGTACTATATTTTTCCTCTTCAGCTAGGGCATGAATGCCACTCAGGTTCTCTGGAAAAACCGATTATCACAGATGAAAGGTAGCTCAGCCATTATTGCTCCAGCAGAGGACCAGAGTTTGAGTCCCAGGGCCCATATTGGATAGTTATAAACACATGTAACTCCAGTGCCAAGGAATCCAACATCCCCTCTGGCCTGGCTTCCGTGGAGACACACATGCATGCACGCGCACATACACACACACACACACACACACACACACACACACACACACACACACAAAGTAAAATAAACACACACAAATAAAATAAAATAAAATAATTTAAAATCTACTGGGACCATGAAAACTGGAGATCCAGGGTTCAAACAAGTCAAGGTGAATTTCCCTCTCTAAAAGCAAATCAAACAATAGGCATATTGTATTTAGCAAAAGGCCAGATACTGCAGTCTACGTAGGTTCTTTTTTGTACACTCTTTTGTAGTAAGTCTTTCTCTGTCCCTCCAGCCAGCTCCCAGATAACCATTTGGAGATTCATTATTAATTATGAAATCTTGGGCTATAGCTTAGGCTTGCTTCTAACTAGCTCTTACAAGTTAAATTAACACAGTTCTATTAATTTACATGCTACCATATGTCTCATAGCTTGTTACCTCATCCCTACCTGCCATCTTCTTCCATGTCTCCTCAAGACTCTGCCCCTCTTTCCAGCCTCCCCTGTGCCTGTAAATCCTGCCTAGCTATTGGTCATTCAGCTCCCCATTAAATCAACCAGAGTGACACACATCCTCACAGTGTACAAAAAGACCACTTCACAACACTCATTTCTATTATTTTATTTTATTTTATTTGGGGAGGGGGTTGGGATAGACTGTGAAGTTGAGACAGACTCTGTAGACCAGGCTGGTCTTGAACTCAGTGATCTGCCTGCCTCTGCCTCTCAAGTGGTAGGTTTAACAGCACGCACCACCACTGCCCAGCTTATTTTTTTATTTTTTTACTGTTTTAAAACTCTTTAAGATCATAAGAAAATTATTAGTCCAAGAGACTGTACCAAATTGGTGCAATATGGCCTATAGCTGTTGTTTGCTGGTTTGAGTCTTAGACCTCTAAGATGTGAATCCTGTTTTGCTACCATGAGCTGAGCAGAAATGAGCCAAGTCAGCCTGCCAAGACTCAGGCTCATGGCCTGTAAATGAGAATCCAGGACCTATGCTACAGGACTTCTGTCTGGGCTGCATCCTCATAAGGCACATCCATGCCCACTGGAATTGGTACTTCCAGACTCACCAGGGGGTCTCTGCTGCAACTTTTGCATTTTCTGTGCTCTTGAAAAGTCACTTCAGTGTTAAGTCAGGATTGACATGGGAGTTGAATCCATCCCAGCAAGTCCTGGAGAAACAAGGCAACTGTAGTGAATGTATCTGAAATGCTGTCCTGTCAACTGGAAAAGGGGATAATTTCCATAAGAGATGCTCCTCTGCCACATGATACCACATCTTTGTAGTCCTGTTACAAGGTGCCTAAAGGAGATGGAAGTTCAGGCAACTGGCCAGCAGCACAAGCTTGTTTAGGAAATTAGCTCATCCCTGAGCAGAGCCTGAGGGGAAAGTCCGCAATGATGATATCACTGGCCAGAATACAGTCTGTAGAGTAGTCCAAGTGTGGGAGAATTGAGGCCTGAGGGTGAAGAGGTACCAAGAGGTATTGCTCAAATTCTATTTCATATATAATAAAACCCAGAGCCAGATACTGGGGGAAAGCTGAACTTTCAGAGAGACAGGGAATAAACCACAGCCAATTCTTACCCAGCCAACTCCCCAGGCCCAACAGGGTAGGTTCTGTCTCCACGGGTCCCCCGGACTGACTGGGTATGCAGGCAAAAGAGAAGAATTTCTGCCTTCTCCTGCCTTCTGTTTCTTTCCCTGACAGCTATTTTACTTCCTCATCCAACATTCCTAGAGCTGGGATTAAAGATGTGTGCCATCACCGTCTGGTTCTGTTTGGCCTTGAACTCATAGAGATCTGAGGACCTCTGCCTCCCTAGTGCTGGGGTTAAAGATATCACTCCCTGACCTTCATGGCTTAGCTCTGTTCTCTAATATTTCAGGCTATTTTTATTAAATATACCACCACACAGAGGAAGACAGAAAGTACACATGGCTGCTGCCCTGTATTGGTTATCTTGAGGTGTCAATTTCCTCTTCTAGGCTGTGACGTCAGCTCTCTCAGTGGCTGGATGGGAAATGTGAGCTCTCCCAATCCCAAATCAAGGTAGCCGCACTTATCTCTAGGACTCACCCCAAGCACAGCTTGCTGGCTGATGGAGCAGTTTGTCTTCCCAGTCTCCTGGGCTTGCAGTAGGGGGCAAGTGGATTTCTTGTTCACATTTTGTGCTTGTGAAACCTAAGAAAACGGACAGAGGTATGCATAAATCCTGGAAGCACAGTGAAAAAAGCCCACCTAAGCTTCCTCATGACCATGACAGCCTACCCTATCCTCAACATCACAGCATCTCTTGCTTCACTTTTTTCAAAAGTACTCTTCTCATCTAATTATGCATGAGTTCAGGAAACATCAATACCTGTTGTCTATTTTAACCTTTGAGGTAGTTTGAATGTAACTGGCCCCCATAAGCTCCTAAGCCATGGCGTTATTATGAGCTATGGCCTTGTTGGAGTAGGTGTGGCCTTGTTGGAAGAAGTGTGTCACTATGGAAGCAGGCTTTGATGTCTCATATATGCTCAAGCTACACACATTGAGACAGACTACTTCCTGTTGCCAGCAGGATCAAGAGTATAGCAGCTCCTGCTTCAGCACCATGTCTGTACTGCATGCTGCTGGCTGTGATGATAATGAACTAAACCTCTGAACTGTAAGCCAGTCCGTGATCATGGTGTCTTGTCACAGCAATAGAAACCCTAACTTTCATGAATCAAATTTCCACAGTTTTTAGTTTTATATGCCCGGTGTCTTGTTGAACATCAAATCCTGTAAGGTTCCTTACCTTTTGGAACCTGACAAGGCCTGACTGACTTTCATAACTGTACAGAAATCCATGTTTGAACACACTCTGGTTACCTTTTTTTTCCCTTCTGTTAACAGACACTTGAAATATTTCTACCATGGAGCAATTACAAACACTGCTGTTGCCATGGCATTTTTAATCACATGACCTGCTGCCATTAGCTTCCATTTCTGATTTTTCTAAGCCTGGAATTGTGGCAAGTAAGCATGTGTATCCTCACTTAAACTAGGTTCCACTAAGTGCCTTTTATTCTTTACCTACACTTTTCTGGGAATGGCCTACTTGACTCACACAGTAAGAATTTTCAAAAGCTATTTTTCACATTATTTTTAATCACCTATTGTCTTAGAGTTTCTATTGCTCTGATGAAACACCTTGACAAAAAAAGCAAGTTGGGGAAGACGGGGTGTATTTGGCTTCTACTTCCATATCTCTGTTCACCACTGAAGGATATCAGGGCAAGAACTCAAGCAGGGAAGGATCCTGGAGGCTGGAGCTGATGCAGAGGCCATGGAGGGGTGTTGCTTACTGCCTTGATCAGCATGCTTTATATATATATATATATATAAGACTCAGGACCACCAGCCCAGGGATGACACCAAACACATGGGCCCTCCCCCATCAATGACTAATTTAAAAAATGCCTTACAGATGGATCTTTTTCTTTTTTTCTCCCTCCCTCCCTCTTTCCCTCCCTCCTCTTCCCTGCCTCTCTCCCTCTCTCCCTCCCTCCTTCCTTCCTTTCTTCCTTTCTTTCTCCTTTAGACGGGCTTTCTTTGTATAGCCTTGGCTGTCCAGGAACTAGCTCTGTGGCCTCAAACTCACAGAGATCTACCTGTGTAACGGGAGGTTTCTGACCCAACTAGCCCCAAGGTCTGGACCCGCCTGAAGCCGCTTTTCCCCCCCAAATGACTCAGACACTAATATTAATTACATCCTGTTTGGCCTATGGCTAGCATTTGCTAGCTAGCTATTTCATCTTAATTCAACCCATTTTCATTACTGTCCCACAGCTCACCTATTTTATTACATCTTGTAACATGAGTGGCTGGATCACTTCTCTGTCTGACTCTGCCCTCCTTCTACCTATGCTCTGATTGCCCCACCTACTTCTACAGTGTTTGCCATGGTCAAAACAGTCCTTTACTTAAATAATTATATTCACAGCATACAAAAAGACATTCCCACATCACACCTGCCTATCATTCATTCAATGAATATAGTAGCATCCACTTGTGCCTAGCATGTGGCTAGGTGCTGAGCTTGCAAAAATGAAGGAAAAAAACAAATATTTCTAATTTTAATCAATTGATAATACTATATAAGATATAATTATGAATTGTTTTTTAATTGTTTGTTTTAAGACTGAGTTCATGTAACTGAGGGTGATCTTGAACTTCTGATCCTCCTGACTCCACTTCCCAAGGGCTAGGATTACAAGTATGTGCACGATTTCTGGTTTATGAATGCTAGGGATCAAACCCAGGGCCTCATGCATGCTAGACAAGCATTTTAACAATATCCTTAACTCAATGACACCCTTATTCAAAATACACCAGGTATAAGCTAGGTTTGTTGCCTCCCACCTATAACCCCCAAACCCAAAATACTGATGCAGGGAAATCTTGAGTTTGAGGTGAGAAAAATCTCAAAAAGCTTGTTCTAAAAAGTAAATTAATTAACCAGTTAATTAGTTTGAAAAGTGTTCCAGATATAGAATACATAAAGAACTCTTACAACTTAAAGCAGTAACAAAAAGTACTACATAGCTTGACTTTAAAAATTGGCAAAGGCTGGGTCTGTAGCTCAGTGGCACAGGATTCACCTGGCATCCCATGATCCTAAGTTCAATGCCCAGCACCACAAAAAAACCAAAACCAAACAGATCAACAAAAATACTAAAATCAGTCAAAGGGCTTTACCACTAGTTTTCAACCTGTGGGTCACGACCCCTCCTTTTTTGGCAACCTATATTTCCAAAGATATTTAATTATGATTTATAATAGTAGCAAAATTAGAGTTATGAAATAGCAACAAAAATAATTTTATGATGGGGGTCACCATGATGTGAGGAACTATATTAAAGGTTGAGAAGCACTGGTCTAGTCACTTCAAAGAAAATATACAGATACCTACAAGCATGAAAAAAAAATCTATCTAGTCCCACTAATCATTGGAGAAAAGCAAACTAGAACTATAATCATATCACAGCCATCAGGGCGATTGCTGATGGAGAAACAGATGAGGAAGAGCCTGTGTGAACTGTTAGTCAGAACATGACCTATTAGCTGCTGTGAAGAACAAAATGGCAGTTCCTCAAAATTGCCATGTATCCAAGCATTCCACTTTTGAACATGCACCAGGAGGTCGTGAGGAGATGTGTGTATGGCCCTGCTTACAGCATCATTACTCACAACCGCCAAAGAGTGGAAGCAACCTGTCCTTCAAGAGATGAATGGATGAGCAAAATTAGTACATGCGTATGATGGAGTGCTATTCAGCCACAAAAAATGGTCTGAGCCATGTGGGAGAAAATTGAGTACAGTATGCCAAGCAAGATAAGCCAGTCTCAGAAAGCAAATATTAGATTATTCCATTTAACGTGAACAGTCAACTTCTCAGGGACAGAGAGAATGAGTAGAACAGAGCCTTCTGGAGGCTCAGTGAGAGGGAAAGGTTATTGTTTTATAGGCTGAGTTTCCATTCTGAAAAGTGAAATGTGCTTTGGAGAGAGTGGTGACCATTGTCCATTGTTGTGAATCTACCTAATTTCACTGTGTGGCTGAAAAATTTTCAAAAGTGGTAACTGTTACCTGCATTTTACTATACTTTGAAAAACCTTGTAGGATATAGGGAATGGGTATAGATACAAATTAGATATGATATCATATAGGTAAATATCAGGCATTTATCAGATAGATAAAGAAGTTAAGGAGACCCTAGGAGGTGTACTGGTTACTGCCTCCTTGTACCCAAATATCTGGCAGAAACAATGTGAGGAGGGAAGGGTCTGTTTGGGCTCACAGTAAGAATACAGTGCATCACACTGGTGAAGACAGAGGCAAGAGCATCTCAGGATTATTGCACGAATTCTAGTTGGTATTTAATGAAAACCTAGAGCCAGATATTGGAAAATCTGGAATATCAGAGAGAGGAAACAGACCACAGCCGATTCTCACCCAGCCAACTTCTCAGGTTGAGCAGGGTAAAGGCTGTCTTCAGGAGTCTTCTGCCTGGGTAGTCGCTACTAGAGAACGCCCTAATCTCTGCTCCTCCTGCCTTAAATATCTTCTCTTCCCACTTGTTTTCTGGGTTCAATTTTGCATCATAATCCTAGAGTTAGGATTAAAGGTGTGAGCTACTACTGTTTGGTTGTTAGGCCATGAACTCACAGAAATACCTAAAAAACTCTGTCTCCTGAGTGATGGTCTGGAGCAGAGCTAACAGCAGAAACCAAGATCAAAGAAGGCAGGGCTGAGGCAGAGGGAGGAGAGCTGTGCAGGGCCCATCAGACAGCCCTGTGCTGCTAGTCTGAGTATGGGAGTATCTGTCTACTCTGTAAGAATCACAAACCACAACCTCCCTGAACTATAGAGTCTTTGATTTATAAAATAGTAACACCTGCCCCTACAGATCACAAAGGTTTCAGGAAGATCACCTTAGAGAAATTAGGTGAACTAACATGTAACAAGTCATAGATTGCAATATTAATTACATGCAAATGCATATAGCATAATCCCAGCCATCTTCCATTATATACCACTGTGGCTTGTGTACCTAGTTCTAGGAGGTTGCCCTGAAGTTTCCTAAGAAAATATTGAACTCTGAACTTAATATCAGCCCAGTCTAGCCCACTCCACAACCAAGACACTCCTAAATGCAGCAAGGTTTGGAGCTACTTATCCTACAGTTAAGTTTGATAAAATAGAGACTGGACAATGTTCCCAGACCCTTCACCTCTAGTGTATATGATGGACTGAACTTATAATGTTTGACCCCTCCCAATGCTTGAATGACATATTCACTTACAGAAATAGCTGGGCTGGGCCACATATCAGAATTTTGAAAAAGTGATGTGATTGTCACATGTGGCCCCTATAAAGAGACATTTAATACAGAGTTGAATTCTTAATGTGCTTTCCCTGGGCTTCTAACACCCTTGGCCTCTCTTGATACTTTTGATAAATGCACAGAAATGAAGACTCGCTGCTTTTACGGCTGCCCTCCAGCCTTTCCCCCAGCCAATCCATCACTAGAGCCAAATGAGCTATCACACCTGTGACTCTGATCTCACTGGCGTCTGGCACAGGTCCAGAGGACAGTCTGTCCGATGGCAAGCAGGCTTTGACATTCTTGATTCAGATATTTCCACACACCAGATGGGAATTGGGAGTTTCTGAACCCTCAGCCTGCCATCTATTTAATTCAGATAATAGATCTGCCAGATGGCTAACCAATCCTAACCTTTCAGCTGGGTGTTTCTCTATCCACTCAGCACAATAAACCTTGTGGACACACGGATACTCCAGAGACCATTAGAATGAGTTGGAGATGTGGCCCCGAAAGGGGTCAGAGGAAATCTAAGGATACTAAAAGCAACCAGAGGCTTCACTGCAAGAAAAAAACACTCACACTAGGGCCAAGTACTAGAAATGCAAAGAGCAGCTTAGGGTCACCCTTACAGCAATGACCCATTGGGCCCTAGACCTGAGTTGGAACATGGATGCTGTAGGCAACATGCCTCAGGTGATCTTGATAAAACATTGTCTCTTTGCCCAGGAGATATGCTTTGAGAAAGGCTTGGGGTACATATTTGTACCAAGATTAATATCTATGGGGTCAGGACACCCCAAAGAACAGCCCATTTACATTCTTACTTGTTCTGTTGGCTATTTTAATTTTCAACACCTCAGGCCCATTTCATGTCCGTTCCCTTCTGAAATGCACGTGGCTATTCCCAGCTATACTTACCTATTCTCCTCATGGCTCACCTCCTCCATGCAGTCTTCCCAGACCACTCAAGGCCTTGCTTGTCCCCACTACTCCGAGAGCCTCTAAAGATCATCTTCCTTACACTAATGGATGCATATAACTCTCACACTCCTTGTTCAATTTGATGACGGGTACCGTGTTTGGGTATCCTTGGTTGTTCTGCCTCATTACCTAACCCAGTAACCAACCATAGTGGGTGCCTTCTGACTCATTAGCATGATCTGGGACATGCAAATAACCTTTAAAAACTAAATTGGGTAATACAATACACTTGATGAAAAATAAACTTCCCCTTGAATGATGAGAGATGGGCTTTGGCAAACAAACACAGTAGATCATTCCATCATCCTGCATCGTTGGAAAAAAAAAAATACAAAATGAAAGGGAGAGACCAAACACAAGTTCCCAGTGACATCAGCTTTGGCAGTCCCTGATGGAAAGTGACCTTGCCAGAGCCCCTGCCCCCTCATTCAGTTGGAACACTTTCCATTAACGCTATTGCTATTAATCTGGCCCAACATCCTGAGACAGAGCTGCCTGGGCCAACCACTCCTGCCCCATTCCAAATGCTGAATCATCTCTCTTTCTCTCCTTTGCCTTTCCTAATGACTTCAAGAATTAGAAGAATCGAAGGAGGAAGGGAGAAGCTCAGAGTACCATCCACACCCTCATATGGACAGCAGGAGTGCTTGGGGCCTTTCCATCCCTGAGAAGCCTTTTCATTAGAAATGTTTTTCTGTTGCATCCATGTTTTAGATTTCTTTTTGTTATCCTCAGAGAAACCTTCTTACTCCTCACCCCCAACCACATATTATAAATAGTTTCCTTCCAAGGGTTTCTGCATTATTTTTCCCCCTAAGTTAACAGCTCAATTACTTGGCATCGACCGAGGAAACCCTAGTAACATCCTGGCCTCTGAAAGCAGATCAGAGATCAGAAGCCTCCGCATCTGCCTTCTGGACTTGGCGTGATAAAACACCACAAGAAAACACAGAGAGTGGACATGTTAAGTTAAACATAAAAAAGCACCTTAAAGGAAGCAAAAAGCAGACAACCAAGAAGCAAGCAGATCCAATCTCTCTGAGCTGGAAAACAAGAGCCCAGGGAATTCTGTTCTTAACAGAGGCTGAGCCAGCTCCATCCTCCAAGGGTGGGGTAGGGTTCGAAGGAGGCTATGGCGCCCTCTGTCGGGAATCTAACAGCCTATAGCTAAGGGCTTTTCATTCATGATCTCTTGTTGGTCTCTGTGTAACCCTTGGAAGGTCTGATAATCTAAAAAGGACTTAAGAGCAGAGAAACCAAGCAACTTCACCGAGATCAAGGTGGTACAGTTTGGCAATGACGTCAGGAAGGATGCTAACCCAGCTTTCATTTTCTTAACATGACTCTTTCCTAAAAGACTCACATTGTTTCATGATCCAGGGGTTTGATAGCCAGATTTCTCTAGTATACAGAGTCAGGTCTCAAAGCTGAACACTTTGGACCTCCTAGAGATGTACTCTACTATGTCTGGGTAAGTCCCTCCCAAAGGCTGGCACATTAAAGGCTTGGGCTCCAGACAGTGTCACCACGAGGGATGGTAGAACCTTTAAGAAGTAAAAGCTTCGAGAAGGAACTTGGGTCTTTGGGAGACATGCCTTTAGTTAACCTGGCAGGAAGATACTCTAAAAGAGAGACTGTGTCACCTATCTAGTAGTTATTGAAACAATGGTCCCCAAGAAATTGGGCTTCCCCAGGAGCCTCACATTGGGCAAAGGAATGGGCTGAAGCATAGTGCCAGGTAGAGGAGGCACTTAGCTCCCTGGAAGAGATTTCACACAATTCTAATGTCTCATCCGATCACCTCCGAGGAGAGACTGGAGTTGAAATAATGATGAATTGATAATGGGTTAATGATGGACAGGATCGAACCTTAGCCAGGGACAGCTTAGTTATGCACATCACTTGCCATTTAGTTAACCCTTAGCTTCTTGTCTGAACTTGGGGGCCATTAGATTTATCTGTTTGCTCCTCTTCCCAATGGGGTTACATCAAATGCATGGTTTTTTGTCTCTGTTTGCCATGCCTGTTGAGGATGGGTAGCTGCACCTCTCAGGGCAGCCTAGGCCCAGACTCTGATTTAATCCCTCAGCTAACACACCTTATAAGGGAAGTGTGGGCTTGTGGTCTTTCCTCCTTTTGTTTGACTGAGGCTAACTTAGAGTACCTGGCTTCTAGATCTCTGGAGTACAACCCATTTTGTCTACAACTTGGGTTCCCAGCATCTGAAACAAAACACACACATACACACTCATACACGCACACGCACACACACACACACATGCACACGCACACGCGCGCGCGCGCGCACACACACACACACACACACACACACACGCACGCACGCACGCACACTTCAAGAGAGGCTAGAATGCAGTAAGTGTTTGATAAATGGAGCCTACTCTTATGAGCACAAAAAAAAAATTCTTCTGGGAGCCCTGGGTTGCCCACACGGCAGCTGTGGGTCAGAATAAGCAAAGCAGCATATGGAACAGTGTAAGAACTAGGCAGAAAGGTGGGGTTTCTG
Organism: Phyllotis vaccarum; assembly: GCA_033318265.1. Classification (NCBI taxonomy): domain Eukaryota; kingdom Metazoa; phylum Chordata; class Mammalia; order Rodentia; family Cricetidae; genus Phyllotis; species Phyllotis vaccarum. Next base: position 30,228,780 of record JARWLC010000014.1, read on the forward strand.
GCTGTGTCTCTGTTCGTTTATATTGGACAAGTGATGGAGAGGAGTAGGTGGTACATTAGTAAAGGTAGCAGTGAGAGGGCCATGTAACAAGTTTATCCTCCAGTTGGTCTTGAATGTTTACACCTACCTGTTCTAACATCTCATCCTATTTACAGCATTTGGTTCACAACTCAGTAATTTAATATTTCATTGTAACATGAACCACTGAGATACCCAAAGGGCCCAGAAATATGAGTTTCCCCTACACTTCATTTATAAACCAAATACAGCCAGCACATCAATTTCAGAGCCTCTAGATGATTTCTGGTTCTTAAGCACTCCCAAGCATAAAACTGCTTTCTGTCTATTTGGTTGAATTATGAATGTTTTAAAACATTTGGGCAAATAACTGTTTTTCAGTTTCCTCATCTGTAAACAGGGACATGGTGACACCTACCTATGAGGTTGTTATGAACATTAAATGACTTCTACATACAAAGGATGATCTGTAAACGGAGGTGGAAATTTTCTGTCCTAACCACTCAGTCCCAAATAAACACCCAAAAGTTTATATTAATTATAAAATGCTTAGTCAATAGTTCAGGCTTATTATTAACTAGCTCTTGCCTTTAAATTAACCTCTTTCTATTAATGTATGTATGGCCATGTGGCCCATGGCTTTACTGGTTCTCTGGCATCTTGCTTCTTGGGCAGCTTGCTTACATCACTCCCAATTCCTCCCCTCTTCATCTTAGTCTCCAGTTTGATTGTCCCACCTAACTTTATCCTGCCTTGCTAGAGGCTCAACCACTGTATTATTAACCAATGAGAGTGATACATATTCAAAGCATACAGAAGGATCATCCTACAGCAATAGTCAAATACTTACTAGGTTGGATATGAACACCCCAATGGGGTCAATTTGATTTTGGAGAAAGATAGGGAGATAGGTGTGGAAGCAGCCAACTTAGAAAACCTTATTGGCAATATAATAACTCTGGGAGATTATGTTGTTACATTGTAAATAATTGTCCCACCCACTGGTTTAATAAAAAGCGCTGATTGGCCAAAGGCAGGCAGGAAGTGTGGGCGGGGCTACCAGACTAAGAAAACTCTGAGAACAGGAAGCACAGAGCAGAATGCTAGAGAGAAGCCGGAAGAAGCAGAGGACAACTATGCTGCTCTAAGAAAAGGTACCGAGCTGCATGGCTGAACAAGATAAGAGTTATGGGTTAGATTAAAGGAAAAGAGTTAGCAAGTGATATGCCTGGGTCTTAGGTTGATCAGCTGAAAACTATTGTAAACATCTGTGTGTCTCTGCACGTCTGGGGGTCTCCGGGTCTAAACCTTGAGGCTAGGCCCAAAAGTCAGGGTCAGAAACCTCATACTACAAATAACCTTCAAGTTCTTTTGTTTGTGCAAGCCAATTGCCTTTTAAGCTTCAAGAGTAAGGAATCCACCTGTGGTGGTTTGAATAAGCCCCCATCATCTCATGTTTGAATACTTAGGAAACATTAGAAGGTATCATCCTGTTGGAGTAGGTGTGGCCTTGTTGGAGGAAGTGTATCACTGGGGTGGGCGTTGAGGTTTCAGAAGTTCAAGGCAGGCCCAGTGTCACTCTTCCTGTTGCCTGTAGATGCAAGGGTAGAACTCTTAGCTCCCTCTCTAGCACCATGTCTGCCTGAGCACCACCATGCTTCCCACCATGATGATAATGGACTAAACCTTTGAACTGTAAGCCAGCCCCAATTACATATTTTTTTAATAAGAGTTGCCATGGTCATGGTCATTTCACAGCAATAGAACAGTGGCTAAGACATCACAGTAGGAGCCAAAGAGAGTAACTTACGACCAGTGTACACATTGTATACATCAAGCACTTTTCTGGGAACCAGGAAGGTCATGGTCAAACAAGGTCTGTTCTCTGAGCTAAAGTGGAAGAGACTTGACAGACTCTATAATAAAGGAGAAAACAGTGAGAGTGCCCATGGAAATGGCTGTGCCTGGCCTGGTATGGGGGCAAGGACATCAGGGGGGAATTTTTTGGAGGAAATAGCATCTCAGCTGGTTAAGCTGTTTCCCAGATGCAGTTATAGGGACATGAAGAGTTTGGAAGGGAAGTGCCCCTCTGAAGGCATGAGATAAAATACAAGCAGCATTTTTAAGGAGCTTCAGCATCGAAGTAAGTATGATAGTCAGAAGGTAGAGCCAGGTCTAGAAGGTGGAGCCACCAGGTCTAGAAGGTGGAGCCACCAGGTCTAGAAGGTGGAGCCACCAGGTCTAGAAGGTAGAGTCAGATCAAGAAATGAAATGGTAAAGACCTAGCTGCAGAATCAAATGCCATTTCTTTAATAGATTGACTTAACTATGACAAGGAGTCTGATTTTACATTAACAACAATGACAGCTGTCAGCAGCTTTAAGCGGACCAATTTTATCATGTTTGAACTATAGAAACAATCACTCTCTGGTTGAGAAGGAGCAAGACAACAATTGCAATAGTTTGGGAACAATTGTAATGATTTTGGTGAAAGGTATTGGAAGGGAGAGCCATGATAGTGGTGAGTAGGAGTCATTGGCATAGGTTTAGAAATGTTGGGATGATGGCAATGTATAAGCCATGGTTGGGGGGTAAGGGGTTCTAGGTTAGGTAAATGGGGTTCTAGGTTAGGTAAATGGAGTTCTAGGTTAGGTAAGTGATGGCACCATTCATTAAATCAAGAAATACAGGAATCGTCAATTGGTGAAGCAGAAGATCAGCTCAACTGATCACGTGTTGATGTGAATACAGTGATGGCCTATGGGACCTCTGTGTAGTTAGATAACTCTGGAGTTTTAGATAAAGACTGGGGTTATGAGAGTTATCTGTCTTTGCTTGATCTACGTGAAACCATTCAGGGAGAGAGGAGAGAAGAAGATGGGCCAAAGCCTTTTAAATGCAAGAGAAATTGGAGAGTCTAGAAAGGAATCAAGTATTGACTAACAAGAGAAGGTCAGGGTCCCAGAAGTTCAGGATGTGAGGATCTCAGTGGAGTGAGAGGTTCATGTAATCAACACATCAGGACATCAGAGGAGATGAGGGTTTGACCTGACATAGTTTAAGCTGTGCACATGTCCAGAGGAGTGATGGATGGCTGTGACATTAGCCTGAAATGTGGGAAACTTCACTCTGCTCATAGGTCTAGAGATTGCTGAATCAGGTGGCTGTATGGCTTGTAGAGTTGTGGAGAGAAAGGCATCCCAGGGGAAGGCACAGAAGAGAAAAATGACTCACCTGGGGGCTACAGAGCACAGGCAAAAGGGTGAGTTAGAAACAAGAAATCCCCCCAAAGGCATTCTCTCAAGGATCTAGTCCTTTCAACCAGTTATCCCCACTTTAATTTCCATCTGCTCCCAATAGCTCATCAGACAACAAACTCATTAATTGATCAATCCATGAATTATATCAGAGGCCTCATGGTCTGATCACTTCCCTAAACCCTCCACTTACATTCCCTCCACTGAGTTCTCAACACATGACAGGGATGTTTCAGTCAGATCCCCAGCTATAATGGGGAATTGGTATTGCTTTTAATTGTTACCTTGATGTGATTCAGAATCACCTAGGAAATGGGTCTCTGGGCATCCCATGAAGGATTATCTTAATGTACCCACTGTGGGTGGCACTTCCTGGGATGGTAAACAAAAAGGAGAAAGGACATGAGCTGAAGGCACCTGTGTACCACTCTGGATGCAGCTACCTCAAGCGCCTGCCCCTGTGACCTCCCTGCAATGATGGACTGACCGTAGCCTAGAACTGTGGGCCAAAATAAACCCTTCCTTCCTTAAAATATTTCCATATTTCCAAATTTCTCTCCTCACTAAAATTATGCCCCCAAATCAACATTTACTGTACGTTTCCACGTTCATATACTCAGGAAGGCATTAAAATTTAAAAATAAAAATTTAGACCTTATTTTTATTTTATTGTATGGATATTTTGTCTGCATTATGCGTGTGTACTGTGTGCAAGCAGTGCCCATAGAGACCAGAAAAAAAGGCATTGGATTTCCTAAAACTAGAGTTACAGATGGCTGTGAGCTGCCATGTTGGAATCAAACCTGGATCATCTAAGAGAACAGCCAGTGCTTTTAACAGATGAGGCAATGCTCCATCCCCAAAAGTTGAAAATTTTGAGTCAGTCCATGCATATATCTCCAGCACGGAGACCCTGCTTGGCATGCAACAATTCTGAAAAAAAAAACATTATTAGTACAGTGGGAGGTTCTACATCTTCATTGGAACCATCACACATGTTTGCTTCTATTGCACAAATTCTATTTGGGATTATAATACAAATCCGGAGGCAGATATTGGGGAAAAGCTGAAATATCGGAGAGACAGAGGAATAAGCCACAGCAACTTCTCATCAAGCCAACTTCTCAGGCCTGTCTTCCTGAATCCTTAGACTGAATACCTCTGAGTCCACAGCTGGCAGGGAAGCTGGTTGCAGAGGAAGGCAAGGGGGATCAACCCTGTCTCCTTCAGCCTTATCTTTCTTTTTCTGCCCAGATATTTCACTTCCTAGTTCAACTTTCCTGGTGCTAGGATTAAAGGTATGTGCCTTGAACTCAGAGGTTCAGACAAATCTCTGCCTCTGAGTCCTAGGATTAAAGGCATGGATCATTACTCCCTGACTTTAACAGCTAAATGTGGTTTGGTTCTGTTTGTCCTCTGATTTTCAGGCATACTTTATTAAATACACAATATATTACCACATGCCTCTGCAGTCCTTTCTTGTATTTCCCCTTTTGTTTTGCTGTTAGTTTTCTGATTATAAGTTCAGATAGCCTTTTCTACTTCTGTGCTGTTTTGAGCCTTAAAATGTCAAACAGACCCATTAGAAATGGTGGTCCCCTTCTGCAATTCCAGAACTTAGGAACTTCAGAAAACTTAAGGGTCATTATCTCAAGAAAAGCTTTGATTTTATAACTAGTCTGAGGCCAGCCCAGGCTACATGAGATCCTGTCCCAAAAAAGAGGAGTCTTGTTTGCTTGTTATTTTGATTTTTCAACAACTTCCCACAGTTTTGTAAATTAGGCCCAGATGAAACTCTGTGGGATAATGTTCTCGTACACTGTAAAGATTTATCACTGGTATTGATTGAATGCTGATTAGCCATTAGTCAGGAAGGAAGTAGAAGTAAGCAACCAGACATGAGAATTCTGGGAAGAGGAAAGACAGAGCAGCAGACAGATGCAGAGGAAGGAAGGGGAGAACGCTGCACTGAGCAAAGGTGCTAAGTCATGTGGCAAAACGTAGATAAAAATGACGGGTTAATTTAAGTGTAAGAGCTAGATAGCAATACGCTTGAGCTACTGGCCCACCATTTACTGTAATATTAAACCTTCGAGTCAATTACTTGGGAAGCGTCTACCAGATATTTGAGAGTTTGTGGGACAGAAACCTCTGACTACAGAACTCCCACGTCATTTTCCTTTTACTGAAGATAGTAACTCAGGAAAAAAAAAAAAAAAAAAGCAGCCATTTTACTTACGACAACAGTCAGTTGGTTTCCAAAACTGAAATTTACAAAGACATGAGCAAGTCTGTGTAAAAGAATCTGCTACAACACCTCATGCAAAGGAATCGTTAAGGGTTGATAGAAGGAACATTGGAAAAGGTCAGGAAACAGAAGTGATAAATTCCCTCCCTGGGCTCTTACACCAAAAGAGAGCTTCCATTCTATAATATATCATTTTATTTCCCCCCACCCAGAAATGTATTCACAGAAGGGTATCCATATAGCATAATGAACTTTCCCCCCTTTTTTTTGAATTCATCATCTTTTAAATTAAAATGTTGTTTACAGCCTATGGGAAGTCATCATAATTTATTGGGCAGAGATTTCCCTATCATTACCATACATAAAAAATGGTATATCTATTATTAATGATGTCTTAAATCCAGCAAAATGTAGTATTTAAATTTTTGATTCCAGACTTTTCCAGGATTGATATTATAAATAAATATTCTCACTTGGTGCAAAACTGTTATTATGTACTGTGTGTTTTATGGGTTGATGTCACTGAAACAGAGCTACTCTTATAAATCTCTGAGTTCTATGCTAATGAAGGAACATGTCTCTCCTTGGGGATTGCCTTAACTCTCCTCCTGGGCAGTCACAGTGACAGGGTCCTGCAGCCATCCTTTTCATGGTCAAGATGCCAGACTTACATTATCCTTTCAACCCTAACTCTCTCTTCTGATCCTCCACTTAGTGATTTTTACCCTTGTTTCAGTTATTAAGAGGAGGAGGATTTTTCTCCTCTTCAGAAACAAGTAGGGGCCAGCTAAACAAATCAAGATGCATGCTTTCACAGTGTGTCAGCTATACGTATTTTGCCCTTCCAGATCTGAGGTTTTCATCCTTTCTGTTTGCCTCTGACATGGCGTCTCACCACTCTTGGTGAGTGACAGCTCAGCCTGATGAAAGGTGTATTACCCAAAAGGACATCAGACTCTGTTGTATTATGTTTCTGGCCTGGACTTTCTGGCTTAGCCTCATGGTGCAGACTTTCCAGCCCACAGTCCTAGAGTCCCACTGAAACACACAGATGCTTGTATTAGTCATACTCTGATTGACCTGGGGCCCAGGCTAGCTCTTGCTCTTAAAATAACCCATGATTTTTATCCTGTTCAGCCACGTGGCTCGGTACCTTTTCTCAGAGCAGCATAGTTGTCCTCTGCATCTGTGGTATCTCTGTGGCATCTCTGCTCTGTTCTTCCTGTTCCCAGAGTTTTTCTAGTCTGGTAGCTCTGCCCACACTTTCTGCCTGTCTTCATTGTTTTTATTAAACTAGTAGGCGGTACAATTATTTACAATGTAACATTATCTTCCTACAAGACTCCATCAAGACTATGCCTCAGGCCCTTTGGTATTCTTTTCATTTTATTATATATGTATATGTGTATGTATATATATGTGTGTACATATATGTGAGTGCAGATGCCCGTGGAGTCCAGAAGAAAGTGTCAGATCCTGTGGAGCTAGAACTGCAGGTTGTGAGCCCCCCCAGCACAGGTACTAGGAACTGATACAGGTACTTTGAATCAATAGCAAGTGCTCTTCACTGCTGAGCCAGCCATCTCTCCAGTTCCAACTCTTGTAGTTATTCTAACCTACACATATCCCAGCTTTTAGTCATGCGTATGCCCTGGAAAGTGAGTGAACACAGTTATGCTCAATAAATCGTTTCTGAAAATAATACCAAATAGAGAACACGAACTTAGGCATAAGCCGTTTGAGAGGAATAGCAGGAAGTGAACCGTTCTGAGACTTGCACCTTCTCGTCCCCTAGATGTTGCCATATGTCTGGCCAATTGAACATGGAGTAAGGTGCTTTATAAAAAGATGGGGCGGCCTCCTTCTGTGTGTGTTGGGGGGGGGGTTCTTCCTCCTTTTCGTTGTCTGGAACTAACATAGGATGGCTAGGGCTCCGGTGATCGTGTTGAACCAAGAAAACAGGGATCGGAGCCCATTCGATGAGCAGTCCCTGATGGTGATGAAGCTGCCCATCAATCCACCAATCCTAAGCAGGTTCCTCCCTGACCTCCTTTTTTAGTGAAGAAATAGTCTTGAGTGTTCAAAACATCATCTGGGCCATTTCTAAATGTCAGCCAAATCCAGTTCCTCACTGATATATCATAAAAAGATCTGTTCAGGGTTAGACAGCAGGATAAGAGTGAATGCCTGGAGCCAGCCAAGAATCTTTTTATTCTTTGCTATCGTACTTTTACACCGTGCTTGCTCTGTGGACTTCGGAAGCTGCTTAAGCATCAAGTACTCATGAGTCCTCATAGAAAATAATAGATAAGCTTTCCTCCCACAGAATCCTGGTAACTACTTGACATAAAAACAGGAAAGTGGTTTGGAGTGGCCAGCTTTCCTCTTCCTAATGGCTAGTGGTGAGCTAATCTTCCCAGTGTCCCATTCTTGCTAAGTGACTTTACTCGGGCAACCTAGTCAGGAGTGTGGATATTAAAAATTAAACCGCAAACCATAGTTTAGTGGAATTATAATTGTTCAGCTGGAGAACAGAAGGTGGGAAAGAAGTCTTCCAATGACACGGTGCTTGCCAAGAAGGTCCAGCTGTTTCCTGTGTCCTCCAAGAATGGCAGAAGGTAATTAAAAGATTTTCCTCCCTGGGTTCTGTCTTAAGAGCTGGCTTCTTAGGAATAGAATCTGGGGAGAGAAGTAATCTCAAGGGAGAGGTAGAATGATGAAGGAGAGCAGAGGAAGTGTGTTTAGCAGCTCCCACAGGCCCTTGAAGATGGGCCAAGGGGGTGAAGCCTAGCTTTATGCTCCAGATCAGCAGATCTCTGCTGAAGACCACTTCTGAAGTGGGGAAAGAATACAGACTCCTAAGAGTCCCCTTCCCCTGGGATGAGAATGATTATGCACAAATGGTGAAACTGACCTATAGAAGCAGTGTACATGCATATAGCATCGGTGTGAGAATGCACTGTATCCAAGTAGGGAGAAGAGTGTGTTCACCTGATGTCTACCATGGGTACAAAGAACAGGGCAATAAAGGATTATAGAGGAGCCATGGTGGTGATGCATGCCTTTAATCCCAACACAGAGGAAGGCAGATCTCTCTGAGTTCAAAGTCAACCTGGCTTGTCTACAGAGAAAGGATTCCAGGACAGTCAAAAAAACACTGTCTCAAAAACCAAAAACCAAACAAAATTATAGAGAAGTTCTCTAAAGACACTTAAAAGTAGAACCATGTCATTCATCTGTCTGGAGTCAGATGGATGTGCTTGGTGTGAACAGATGCATGCGTGGGTGAGACATCTTTACCATGGATGCTTTGCCTCTGTGGCTCTGTTTTTTGCCTTCTGGAGTGCAGAGAGCCTTCCTTCCCCAGCCTGGGAGTACATGCACACACAGGGAGTGCCCAGACTTTCTTCTAGAGCTTCTTCTTCCTCCCACAAAGACAGATCACTGGGAAGAGGGGTTGGAGCCAAGTGTGATGACTAACACCTGTAATCTCATACCCTTGAGGCTGAGGTTGCTGGATGGCCTTGAGTGCAAGTCCATCCTATCCTATGTAGAAAGTGTGATCTTATTAGTCTTAACAATAAAAACCAGGAGTCATATATCAGGAGTCAATGATAACCTGGAAGATCAGAGAAGCAGAGCATCAGCCACCACAAACTTACTTCTGTGAATTCTCAGACCCAATGGGGACCAAGATCCTGTCTCTACCCACCTTAGATTCCTGTCCCCGCCTCCCTGCTGCTGGGATTAAAGGTGTGCACCACTGCCACCTGGCTCTGCTTCTCCTTTTAGACTGGTTTAGTCTGAGGTCTTCAGAGTGGCCTTGAACTCCTGATCTTCCTGCTTCCTCCTCTCAAGTGCTGGGACTAAAGATGTGAGCCACCACTACCTGGCCTCTATGGTTAACTAGTGACTAGCTCTGCCCTCTGATCTCCAGGCAAGCTTTACTTGTCAGAACACAAACAAGTATCAAACAACATATGTAATGAGTACCAGGTTAACTTGGGCTACCGTGTGAAACCCTGTCTCAAAAAAAAAGAGGCTGCAAGTTTACAGTTAACTCTGTGGTTCTGCCCTGGACCTGATCAGTTAAGCTCTCCGAGCTGTACCTTCTCCACAAACAGGACTTGTGGCTGGACACCCCTCCACAGCATGGCCATCTTACTCTCACCAACGGGAAATGAGCAGAAGTGATGTCTCTGATGGAAGAAGCTAACAGTGCCTGTATCTCCCCTGCCTACAGCTGAGGAATACAGGAGATACTGAAGGAGGAGCCTTGGTTCCCACGCAGACTGGTGCAGGATAAACAGGGATGATTCTGTTAGAGGAAAGCACAAGCTTTGGGGAGATACTGTCAGTATGCTGCCTTATGGAGTTGCAAATGATACTCTAGCTTTGCTATAAAATTGAGAGGAAGCCTATAAAGAATTTTGGACATTTTATTATCCATCATCTTCCTTGGCAAGGTACCTAAATAATGTAGAGGCTATAAAGCCAATATGAAAATGCAGTTAGAAGACATTTCTCTAGCCCTGCCTCCAAATCCAATAGCTAGAATTTCCAGAGCTGTTGTCAGAACCAGCAGATAGCAGTGCTTAGGCATGCCATTTTGGGGTGTCAGCGAAGAAAAGGGAAGGAATAATAATTTTCTGGACACAATAACAAATTCAATAATGATTGAGTACAAGACCAGATGAAGAACTTGGATATTGTTATCATTTTAACACTAATCATGAACTCATCAAGGCAACTGTGGCTCCAGAAAGTTATTACCAGCCTAACAAGGTGGCTCTGCAGATAAAGATGGCCACCACCGAGCTTGACGACCAGGGGCTGATGGAGCAGGAAAGAACTGTCTCTGAAGTCATCCTCTGACCCCCCCACACACACCCATATACACATGTAATAAATAACTAAATGTAATAAAAAGAAGAGGAGGAGAGAGGAGAAGGGGGTGAGTGAAGTGGGGGAGGGGAAGGGTAGGAGGTTGTTCCTAAATGCTGAGGTGCAGAGTTGATCTGAGTCTAGGTATGCTCGGCCCCAAAGTCTGTGGCCCGTCCCCTTTGCAAGGAAACAGACCTGTCGCTCATGGCCTTAGGAAAGGGCTATACAGCTTGGGGTGTGGGTTTACGAATTGAGCACTGATAGATTGAGAATTCTTTTCCCAAATACACTGCTTTCCTGGGTGTTCTGCGTTTCTTGGTTGTACCTCATTTCCCAGATGTCCTGACTTTCCAGGAGGTAATGATTTTTCTCAGACATCGTCATTTTCCCTGATGTGCCGCATTCCCCAGGTGTACCGCTTTTCCTGGATGTACTGTATTGCTGTTGTTGGACAGAACAGAAGGCTCATGCAGCTTTCTTCATTGCAACCCTCACTCCGTGCGTGCGCAGAATGCATTCGATTAGGCAAGGTCCAAATTACAGCGTGATTACAGGGCTCCGAAAGCATTCCTAAGTGGAGAGGTGTTTTCAGGGGCTCTAGCATTATACAAACTAAAAAATTGCCTTGGACTAGAACGGAGAGTCGTGTCTCCCCTTCTTGTTTTGACTCCTTGGTTCTAGAATTCTGTACACTGTCACCCAGCGTTCTATATACTGGATGGCATGCTTCTAGTTATAGGGAATACCATAGCAAGCCAAGGAAAGCTATCACGAATCTTCTCTGAGAACCCTGGAATCTTAAGAAGCAGTTTCTCACCCAGTTTCTTAAACTAATTTGGATGACTGATGGGTAAAGATTCCACGGCTGTTTGACTCACAGGATAGTTAACTTGCTCTTCTGTCCGCTGCAGGTGATTTTATTTTTTTCTTTGGAAGTCTTAATCTGTCTAGCTGCTCAAGAAGGGTGGATCTTCCAGAAGGAGCCAGATAAATGCTGATGTTTATCATAGCTGGCTCTACCCTGTTAAGCAAGCACTGTTTCCCTCCACAGCAGCTGTCAGGGAGTCAAGGAGAGCCATAACCCATTGGAGAGAAGCAGAGCTGGAGACGAATATCCCAGGACTGGATAAGAGAGATGATGCTCTCAAAGTCATGTCATCGTGTCAAAACTCCTCAGAAAAAGTTCTAGTTTACATATGTGTAATCTCTATATAAGAGGGTTTTAAATTTTGTTGAGAAAATACAATTTCATATCTTCTGATACAGGCTCTTGACCCACCTAGGCTCAAGACACCACCATCTCCCAACTGAATTGATCTCGCTTCTTTTTCTTGATTGTTGACCTTGTCACCCCTGATAAATGCCATCTTAAGTCTACCAGAATTCTTCTGTTGGTCATGGCAACCCAAGATGCCACTGCCCTCTGGACATTTACTGTGATCTTTCTGGACAAAGCCACTTTCTCTGGACTTCTCTGTAGACACACCACAATTTGGTCTCTCTATTTGTGTGTTTGTCTTCCCGTCTCTTTAAGGAACATCTTTCTGTTCATCCTGCAGCTCCACACTAGCATTTCTCAACCTGTGGGTCCTGACCCCAATGGAGGTCAAATGGCCTTTTCACTGGGTCACATATCAGATATCCTGCATATCAGATGTTTACATTACAATTCATAACAGTAGCAAAATTACATTCTAAACTGGCAACAACAATAATTTTATGGTTGGGGATCACCCCAACATGAGGAGCTGTATTAAAGGGTTGCAGTTTAGGAAGGTTGAGAACCACTTCCCTGCAGCATCTAGCATTGTTTTACATTCCTATTTAGTTATTCATTGAATTGCCATTGGCTTGAGTTAAGTTAGCTTGGAGTTAAGACAAGTTGTCTTTATTTTTATGTAGACTGAAATACCATGATGTTCCCAACTATTTCCTATTCTGTGTTCATAAATAATTGCACCCTTCTCCAAAAATGGTATCATGCTGGTAAATTTTTAGGACAATTTCTTCTTTTGATCAGATTTTAGGAGTCATATAGTCTACAGTAAGCAGGGACAGGACAAGCCTAGCAACTGAATAAAAAAAAAAATGTCAAGGTTTTGGAGTTAGGTTGAATCCTTATGTAATCCTAGGTAAGCTCCTAAGTCTCTTTGAGACTTATTTTGTCATCTCTAAAATAGAAACTATTTATGAGAATTATCCTGTTCTTTGCTCAGTGTTCAGTGTGTAGTAAATCTCCACAAATCTTACTTCATCCGTCTTCCACTGTAGACCTGTTCCCATAGCATCCTTTCTTCTTCCCACACTTTACTTCAAAACCAAATGCTCAGCCTTTTAGAATGCATTCTAAGCACCCAGTATTGCCTAGCACAGTGCTGTGGAAAGGGAGTAGGGGGTAGAAATGGAGACCAAAAGCATTGAATATGACAAGATTATAATTTGACTAGATGAGGTTATTAGCACCAAAAGGTATGTATTAAATAATTCCATAGACAGATGCTCAAGTGTGTTGGAAGGTAAAAGATTAACTTTGATCAAAAGGATATGCAATAGAGTAGCTGTCATCCTTAGCTCCATTTCCTTAGTATCAGTTATAAGTGACCAACACAAATATTCTTATGAATATTAAATAGGAAAGTCCAGGAATAAATAACTCAAGCATTTACATTGTACTTGACGTATAGTGGTGCCATGAGATCTCACTCTGTCTTGCCCAGGATAACTCACACTTCTGCCCCATGTTTCTGAAGTGCATATGCTACACCATTTCTCACTCAGTCATACACTTCATTATCAAGTCAACTGACACAGAATCAGAGCTTGTGTCCAAGCAACCTTCATTTTACTCAATAAATAGCTTTTAGGTTCAAAGATGATAGTTTTGGAAATGGGATTGTGTCAAAGTGAAGCCGTAAAGTGCTTCCTTTAAGTCAAAAGTGATGCCTTTAGCAAAGATATTAATACATGTATAGTAGCGAACACTATATACATTATATACATCATGTCTCAAGAATCTACTGGGATTGAAACAGCCCCTTTGGATAAAAGGGGAAATGCCTCTGTGGTGGTTTGAAAGAAAATAGTCCCATAAGGGAGTGATACTGCTAAGAAGTGTGGTTTTAGAGTAGATGTGGTTTTGTTGAAGGAAGTGTGTCACTGAGGGGATGGGCTTTGAGGTCCCTATTCTCAGGCTTCGCTCAGTGTGACAGTCGGCTTCCTATTACCTACAAAATGTAGACTCTCAGTTACTCCTCCAGCACCACATCTGCCTGCACACCACCATGCTCCCTGCTATGATAGTGGACTGAATCTCTGAAATGGTAAGCAAGCCACCCTAATTAAATCTTTTAATTTATAAGAGTTACTATAGTTGTGGCGTCTCTTTACAGCAATAAAAACCCAAAAGTGACAGACTTGGTCTCTTTTTCCATTGCTGCGATCAAATATTCTGACAAAAAAACACCTAAAGGAAGAAAGGGTTGGTTTGTGCTTGTAATTTGAGAGTTCATTCCATCATGGCAAGGGAGTCATGGTAGCAGGAACTTGAAGTAGCTGATCAGTTGAATCTGCTGTGGGTCAGGAAGAAGGAAGCAATGAGTACCAACTCTCCTCCACTCATTTCCTCCTGTTAACATGGTCCAGGACCCCAGCCCAGGAAATTGTGTGGCTCTCCTTTGGGGTAAGTCTTCTCCCAGTTAATCTTATCTAGATAGTCCCTCATAGGTGTGCTTGGAGGCTTGCGTCCTAGGTGACCCCGACTTTGTCACGTGACAATCAATACTAACAATCCCATAAATGTGGCAATACATAGCCCTTGGACAAGGCCTGTGAGCCTTCACTGGTCAAGGCTTCCTGTGGAGTGATTCAGACCCCTTGGAGAACGTGGAAAGACCCTGAGAACTTACAGTCTTATCCCTGCCTTGAAATATGTGTGCCTTTGTGCAGGTTTGTGCACATGGGTGCAGGGCCCACGAAGTCTGGAGCTGATGCTTAGCCAGGAGTAGATTCCAGCCACTCTCTGCCTCTGGTGGCCACCTGAGAAGTACAGCCTAGAAAACAGTGGCTTGGAACTTCTGGAAGACTGTAACTTGCTTAAGTTTGCATCCTGAGAGAGTGGAGGTAGAGAATCCTGAGTGAGTCTGTCTGAGTAACTGTTTATGGTACTCACTTTCTCCCACCCTGCCAACCCTACCCCAGCATGCCTCTTCTGTTGAAGTTCATCTCATGTACTGCCCACTCTTGTCCCTACAATATCTCTTCAGTACTTTTCTTTCCCAGACGTTACTCCACCCAAATTAGTAAACCACCCCCCAGCTTTCCCAGCCTGGCACACAGAAAGTGCTTGATAAAATGCCGATTGTCAAATAAATGAAAGAACAACTCTTTTCATGCAAGAAGGAAAGATAAAGTAGAGTGTGTGTGGGGAAGCCTTTTCCAGATTTTAAAATTTGTTACTGTTAATAGATCTCTCTCTCTCTCTCTCTCTCTCTCTCTCTCTCTCTCTCTCTCTCTCTCTCTCGCTCACACACACACACACACACACACACACACACACACACACACACACAAACCTATCCCCCTAACCCCCCCATCCACCCCACCTCCCCCCCCCATCCCTGTGGGGTAACCTCTCAGGCCCCAGGAAACGCAAATGAATTTCAGTGTTCACTTAAGATAACAGTGTGCTGTAGATCTGCAGGGAGCAAAAAGAACATTCCAAGACCGCATTCAAGGTCAGACATAAGTGATCCAGAATTATCTCAGTGTAGGGAGCCAGCAGGGCTCTGGCAATCACATCCAGGCAGGATGAGGATTAGGCAAGGCCTCCGGTGCTTTGCCCAGCGGGGAGCTGGAGCAGGGGAAGGACGCCCTCTGCCGAGGGTGAAGAAAAATACAGCCTAGCAATTGAGCCCTATGGCTACATTTCACTTCTAGAGGGGCAGAAAAGCGACCAGAGTGTGTTCCTTGACAAGCTCTCTCAGTCGCTTCTCATCAGCCTCCAAGCATAAAGTCTGGTGGTTATCTGCAGGTGCTGTTCCCAGGGGGAGGATGTGCCCCCACTAGCCCTCAGTTCCTAAGAAAGATGTCCTTTAGACCCTTTAATCTTCCCCATCCAAGCTCTAGAGCTCAGGAACTGGGGGCTTGATCCTGGGGAAGACTTCCTTGTGAGTAAGGAGGGAGCTCTGGCCCACCCCAAGGCTGCACACACACACACACACACACACACACACACACACACACACACACACACACACACACACACACATACACACACACACACTGGTTGCCCATCTATAAAACTGAGAGGCTGAATTCAACAGTCAGATGGCTCCAACCCTGGTGGCACCTGACAGCTGTCCTATTTTAGACCTATCCAGCGTGTATCTGCAGAAGGAGAACTATCACAAAACAATGGGTGGGGACAGTCTAATAAGCTTCCTCCCCAAGAAAGGTGGAAATAGCTTTCTAAGGACCTTGTCTCTTTATTGAATCTTGAGTGACACCTAGTGGTCCACTTGCCTCACGGTCGCCGAGGCTTCTGCTCAGAGGGGTTTTCAGAAGACATGAGCTTATCCTTGCTGTCAAAGACCTGGTGATCCATGGCAGTGCTGAAGGTTCCTAGCACTTTGCCAGAAGCATGCGCCGCGCTGTGCTGTGATTCTGATAGAAATATCTGGAGAGTTTACTCAACAGACATGCCATTCTAGCAGCGGGAGTGTTGAGAATGGTGTTCTCCCAGGTGCTGGGAACACAGAGATGGCCCAGCCTTGACTCCCGCTCTCCAGAAACATACAGCCTAGGCAAGTGCTAGAAGTGGACCGATTTTTTTTTTTAATGAAATACCATACTACACTGTGTTTAAAAAAATGGGTGGGTATGCCATCTGTGGAGGAGCTAACTCCCAAGAGCATTGAGGAAGGCAGTCATCACTTGACTGGGTCCTGAAGATCAGGTAGTGTGATAGACAGAATAATAAGCTGACTGACAACACTCTCGGCCCACCATGTACACATTCTTCTTCCCAGTTGTTCATATGATTAGCTTGAGTGCCACTTCGGAGAGAATTTGTGGGTGTGGTTAAGCTCCCTAAATCTACCAATCTTATAATCCAAAGATTGTCCGGGGTTGGCTTCACCTAATCGCTGAACATTTGAAAGGGGCTGGGATTTTCCTGGCAAAAGAGAGTCAAGAATAAAAAGGACTCTTGTGGAGTTTCCTCTGATTGGCCACTTGTTAGAAATGTGGGCAGCTGGGAGAGCTGAGAGCCAAAGATTAAACCGGGCTTGAGTTCTCCAAATGTGAGAAAGTGCTAGACTCTGATGGTGGACGGTAAGCTGGGAGAGAAGCAGAGCTTGATACACACAGAACCAAAGCTCACGCCCGAGCTTAGCTTTGCAAGACCATGGATAGAGGACTAAGGCTGTCTGTGCTGAGCTACCAAACTGTGGTTAATAGATAGGAGGTGATTTAAGCTGATAACTGTGTAACGTGTTCAGAAGCCACGGGATGGGGAGGCAGGTAGCCATTTGGAAAGGGAAGGCAGGCTCAGAGCAAAGGCTCAGAGCAGGGGATACTTGGAGAACAAAAGCCATCAGGTCCAGCAGGATCATGCCAGCAAATGAGGATGGGAAACCTGGTGTTAAAAATTAGGTTTTGGATGGGAGACATAGTGTCCTCATATGAACTGATAGTTCCTTGTTCTCACAGAGTAAAATGGAGTTAGCAGTCAAGCCTAGAACCATGCCAGTGGTACACATGCATATTGCCGTCCTGACTATTAATGGTTCAGATGTTAGGCAGATATAATCATAGCAATTAACCCAGCATACACTGGACTGGATGGAGAGGCCTTGGTCATGGGTCGGATTTCTTTGGGGGGGGGGAGGCTAGGGACTATATACCACAGAATTACCTAACCCTACTTTTACTGTTACCAAATCAGACTCTATGAGTAAGGCCTGAGGACACACACTCTCAAGAAGCTTCCAGAAAGAGAGGGAACTGTAACTGGAGCATTGTAGCCCTTTCACAGAAGCAGCTACTAGAATGAAGCAGGGTAGTGAGAACAGGATGTACACATGACGAGCTTTGAGAGAGCCAGAGCCCAGTCTATGGGGCTGAGCAGCTAGCCAGAGGATGTGCTGGGATCATTCTCAGAGGTGGTGGTGATGAGGCTAACAAGTAGTGTTATTGGGAATCTTCGGAGCTGCAAAGCCATGGAGACAGGAACACTAACTCAGGGACCGTATTGGGACTGGAATGTCAGTGTCCGTGAGTACATGAAGTCATGGGATGATGTCATGAACAGAACTGAAAATGTCCAGGGCAAGGGAGCAGGCTTCTCTAGCACTGAGAATAAGCCATCAAAAGTAAGCAAGGGTGCTGTGGCGCAGGGCCACAGAGACATTAGCCACCAGTGTCTCTGGCTTGGGAGAATCCAAATGGACAAATATGAACACATTCCTGGAATGTAATAGGCAATGGCCGCCCATTCTCTCTCTTCTAAGGATGTTTGTAATAACTTCCCTTAAAGAGGTGATCCAGAACCCTGCCCACAAGATACATAAAAAATGCTGGAGCTCTGCAGAGAATCAGTTCCTGGGAGCATCTGGTGGAACCAATATTACTACTGTATTAGTCAGAGTCCTCTAAAGGAATGGAACTAACCCCCCACTCCCCCTCCCATGTGTGTGTGTGTGTGTGTGTGTGTGTGTGTTAAATGGGCATTGATTGGATTGATTCACAGAATATGGTCCTGATAATCCAAGTCTCTCACACTCAAAAGGAAGTCAGTTTTAATACCAGGGAGTACCCCAGCAGCAGGATAGATGGGTTAGCCAGCCAGTCTGACAGCAAGCATGCAAAAGCACTTTCTTCCACATCCCTTGATCTGGGCTGCCACCAGAAGGCACTGCCCACATCTGGGCTTGGTCTAACCCCCTCTCATAATCGGATCAAAGAAATCCCTCACAGGTGTGCCCAGCAGCTTGGGTTCCTGTTGATCCCAGATATAGTCAATGTAACAATTGAGATTGGTCCTCAGAGGGGCTGTGGGAAAAGTGGACCCACACAATATACTATTATTTCTTTGGATGATTCTGGTATTGCTAGAAACCGGAGCAAACCATGGAGCCAAGAAAAGTTACCCAGGCGGCTGGCCAGTCAGAGAGTTTGACTTGACGTTAAGTGACTGGACTACTAAGTGTGCTTCACACATGGCTTTCGAGAGGAACTGTTGTCAGCAATTGATTATGATATTGGGCAAATGAGTGTGCAATTGTGTGAGGGATAATCTATCACTCCCTATCTGGGAACTCCAGGCACTCAATCTTTTTTGACAGGCAGCGTGTATATTCTATTGCCAGGAAGGAAGGCAGTTGTCAAATTCCCAATTTTTCTCTTTGAAAAATTAACATTTAACTCAAATGTGAGCTCTGGAGGAACACACAAGACCTTAATTACAAAGTGCAATTCAAGATTTGTACTAATTAATAAGCTGATAAAAAAATTCATTGAAATTCAGAGAAGAAACGAGTGGAGAGAAAGCTGGCCAGGGTTAACACAGAGTTCTATAAAATGTTTAAGTCTATCCAAACAGGCAGCCACCCCTCTGTCATAATTACAGTTTAATCACTGCATGATTATTTCATCTGTAAAACTTTAGATGCACATCAAAAGCTGTGCAGAGAATATTTCCTTAAACTTTGTGGTTTCTCACAGCAATATTATAGTAGTATATTAGAGCCTTTAAAGGCTAGCTTGGTCTCCTAACATTGTTTCTTTGTTTGTAGGGTTTGAGGACAGTGTCTATCTAGCCTGAGTAGCCTGAAACATACTGTGTATACCAGATTGGCCTTGAACTGGTGTTTTTCCCTGCCATGCTCCCATGGCAGGTGTGCACGACTAGACCCAGCCTTTAAATGTAAGGAAAACTGCTGGGTCCGTATTGCTGATGTTTACTAGCTGTGACCTCCAGCTAGTTGAATATCCCTTTAGAGTTTGTCTTTTGTTCCAAAATAGTGATGGGAATGACCTGCCAGGCTGTGGTAAAGATGGTTGCTTTTTTCTGTGAGTCATTACACCCTTCCCTTCCAGAGTCTGAGTGCAACCAGACCAGGAACTAGATTGGACTCAAACAGAAAAAAATGGCACAGCTGAGCTATTGGGTAAGGCAGAGAGAGAGGATTCCAGCGATCCTGTGCTTGGCGGGAACCCCACCTACCCTGGCCCCCAACTACCATTACCACCTCAGCCAGATCTGAGAATCTGACATAGAAGATTAGATCTGCAGAGACAAATTCAAGCAGGCTAACCAACGGCAGAGTTCCATGAGGAACATCAGTAAAAAAGAGAAGTGGGTGAAGGGATATGGAGGCCCTGATCTTAGGAGAGGAGGGAGGCTGTAACTGAGGCAGGCAGTGGACTCCCTTCAGGAGACAGGAGTTCTGCATTCTGGAGGAGGAGGGTTATATGTTCTTGGCCCCACCAAACCAGTTTCTCCAAGATAAAAGTACTACCATCCAGTGGGAGTGGCCATGAGGCCAACATCCCATAATGTTCCTGTTTCCTGAGTCACAGAGAAGAGAGACACCCTCCAGCCTGCCCGGCGTCATGCAGAACCCAATGGCCAGCTCCCCCAAACTGCCATCAAAGGACCTTTACAGAACAGAAGTCTAGTTGTAGCTGGTAAGGTAAAGTCCAGGCCAGCACATCGGTCTTTAGTAATACAGGTCCTGTTCGTGTGTGTGTCATATCACTGTCTCTTTACTGCCTGCTTGTCTTTACTTTTCCTGTTGCTGTGGAAATACATTCAGACAAAAGTAACAAATAAGGAAGAATTGATTTTGGCTTACAGTTCTAGAGTAAGTCCAGCCAGTCCACCATAGCATTCAAGATGGCAGGAGCTTGAAACAGTCTGTCACATTGTATCCATAGTCAGGAAGAAGGGGAGGAGCTTGAAGCAATCTGTCACATTGTATCCAGTCAAGAAGAAGAGTGCAATGAATGCTCAGGGCCAGTTCACTTTCTTTTCTTCCTCCAGCTCAGAATCACAGCCCAGGGAGTGGTGCCACCCACAGTGGACAAGTCCTTCTGTCTCAATTAACCTAATCACAGTAGCCCAACCCATAGACCTGGCCAGAGATCCATCTCCCAGATGAGTCTAGTTGCATAATATTTCAAGTTGACAACTAAGATTAACCATCACACCACTTTACCCAAGACCTTTTCTTCTATGGTCCCCCCAAACCTCTCACAGTCCTCATAGCATTGTGTTCCTAAGTTCTCTGTATAAAATAGCCCTGCCCCGGTGCATCCTGAGAATATCTAGGCACCTCTCAGGAGCTACTTAGAGCAAGCCTCCATCTCGACACCCCCCTTGAACTTCTCTCTACTGCTGGTTGCCCTGGACAACCTATGCTTCCAAACCTCAGTTCTTTGATTAAGCATGCACACAGAAGCCATCTTTCTAAATTCAAATTCAGTGCCTGTGGGACCTTGGCAAGCGAATAGACAAGCTCCTGGGCTTGTTTCTTTATTGGCAAAATAGGAGTGCCCACAGTAGCCATGGTTACTGGAAAGATTATGCAGTATGCAGAGAGTATCAATAGAAAAAAAGATTTGCTCTGTACTAAGTATCCATAAGTGATAATTAATTTATTTTTGTTGCCAACTTTATGCTTTTTGCCCTCTCTTGGTACCACTGTGCTAGGCTTTTTTTTTTTTTTCTTTTCCTTAAATTTTCATTTTTAATCCTCAAGGCCTTTTTTTCTGGTTCCAAAATTACTCCTATGCTTTTTTCTTTTGTTTTGCTGGTGTTTTTTATTTAAATTTTTTAAAAATTTGTTTTATGTATATGGTATTTTGCCTGCATATATGTCTGTGCACCATATACACGCCTGGTGCTTTCAGGGTCCAGAAGAGGGCATGGAATATGATATGATATGATATGATATGATATGATATGATATGATATGATATAACATAACATAGTTCCTGGGACTGGAATTATAGATTGTTGGGAGCTGTTATGTGGTTGCTGGAAACTGAACCGTGGATCTCTGGAAGAGCAACTGGTGCTCTTAACCACTGAGCTATCTCTCTGGACCCTCTCTATTATTTTTTTAAGTCAGCATACAAAGCAATAGGTTCTCCTTATGGCCTTTTCTACACACCTGTTAGCATCCTTGATTGCAGCCTGTCCCCCTCCCCTTTCCTGCATTCTATGCCCCCATATTATTTTCTTTAATTTAATTCCCCAAGTTTCCAAGGCAGAGTCCATGGAATTCTAGAGATGGACTAGTTATGTTCATATAATACAGATTAAGTAATACTTGGCTGTCTGTGGAGCCTCTGTTCAGCATCTCCTCTCTCTACACATGTACAAAACACCATTTTAGACAATGTCTCAATGGTGTGTCCATCTGCCAGTAAAGACTGTATAAAGGCCAACGCCAAAGACCACCTCCTGTTTCAGTTAGTAAATAGTTCATAAATTATCTTGACAAATGATAGCCTTCCATCACTGTGCAGTCAGTGAGTAGAGGTAGTTTGAAATGTTCATCCCATGTTTAAGCAGCTGGAACAACCTATGTAAAGGCCAGTCAGTAACAGATGAAAAATTGTAAGAGCTGGTTACGGTGGTGCTTGCCTGAGATTCCCGATTCAGGAGGCCAAGGCAGGAGAATAAAGAGTTCAAGGCTAGCCTGGGCTACATCACAATAATGATAGAAAAATATAACAGCAAATTTATTAGCTGAGAGAGCCGCCTTCTCCCACTGATCCCTCCCATCTCCTTTCCTCCCTCCAATGTACCAACGCCTTTGTTTTTTGGCAGCCTGTTGGAGGGGGTTTCAGGGTAGAATGAACCACAAATTGGGGGAACCATTTGATTTTTAGCAACAGCAGAAAACTGTCACTATTCACACAGCGCTTGACCCTCAGGCTTGAAGAGATTAGAAGCTAATAATTTATATTGAAATCCAAAGTCCTATTTCTGGTCTCTGTCTTTTGATGGACAGGTCTGAGAATACATACTGATTTGAAAATCTAGAGCTGTTTAAGCAGAGCAGCAGTAATTCCCCGGTTAGACGCTAAGAAAGGAGAGAGAGGGTGGAGGTCCCAAAGCCAGGGAGGGGCGGGGATCCTGGAGGAAAGCCACGCCTCCTTGCAAAGGGAACTCACCACAGCTTTTAATCTACATTCCTTTTCTGAGCCTTCCTGACCTCCAATTGGCAGAAAATATTTTCCCCCCATGCGAGTTAAAATGCCCTTGAGCTGCAGTAGTTAGATTTTCTGGACAGTGGCATCGTTCTCATGTTATCGGCTGTCTTCCTGTTTCCATGAATAATGTATAAGAAGCAGATATTAGCGGTGGATTCTTCCATGCCTGACGATATCGCCACCAGGCAAAGTCTGTGAACCTCCACAGTCATTTCATCTGTAGCTCTCACAGGTCTCCACACCCTCCGGATGACTTCTGGCTGGCTGTCATGTGCCAAGAACCTTGGGGAAACTGGCAGCCACCCCCCCACACACCATCTTGCCCCCACTGTTCTCTTGACAGTAAGAAACTGTGGAAGGAAAAGGCACTCGCTGCCCTCAGAGCCTTCCCTTCTTCTGTGGTCCCACACCTGAGTGGCCCTGGTGCCCCTGGTGGTGCCAAGTCCAGGCCAGCTCTCTGCCTTAATGCCTGACCAGAAAATGCTTGTCACTGGGCAAAGGCTGGAGCTGGAGAAAGAGCCACGCTTCTATGTGTCCCTTTTCCTTTCCACGTTCACACCTGTTTTGTCTTTAGAGAGGAAATTGAGACCTTTCATCCTTACGCTTCCACTCACTGATGCCACACGTTTTTATTTTCTGTGATGTTTCCCATGGTAGGGATATGCCGTAATCAATGATTACAGAAAGAAATCTAACTTGTTATGATCGTAAAGGAGGAAGGACATCAAGGGAGTCAGTAAAGGGATGGGAGTGCTGAGCCAAGAGAGCTAGCTGAAGGACAGGGGTCTGGGAGGCAGTGTGTCCAGGCATTGGCAACAGCCTGTGCAAAGCCTCTCAAAGCGGTTAAAGTGAACTGTTAGTGCCCAAGTCTGGGCACTGTTTGTAAATTAGGCTTCAATGTCGAGCTTGACCCTCGTCCACATTCTCCTTGAATCTCTGCTCTCCCTTAGGGACTAAGAACTACGCAGCTCCTCATGTTGTGGTGACTCCCACCCCAACAGTAAAGTATTTCAATGCTATGTCATAAATATAATTTTGCTACTGTTATAAACTATAACAAATCTGATATGGGACCCCCAAGGGGGTCATGGCACACAGGTTGAGAGCCACCCCTTTAAGGGTTTCTCAACTGCCCTTTCATGTAATCACTGAAGCCAACTTCTCAGCACAGAGACATGGAGTCATATACAGAGCCTGTCACCTAGAAGGAAGACCAAAATGCCCTGAGCATTTACTGAGCCCTGGTTGAGTACCTAAAAGGATCCTGAATGCCCTGTGAGGTATGGTTAAATAAGCCGTGATTCACACACACAGTCATCATCCAGTCAGTCAAAGAGATGGTTCTTAGGCTAATGATCTTTGAAATTTCTCAGAATATAACATTAACCTTTAAAATAAGGATACAAAATTCATCAAAAGGCACATTCTTCGTTTCATGTGGAAAAAATATATATGCAAAGAAAAAGAGAAGCAGAGTCATCAGCAGCCTGTCTGTGGAGGTGGTACTAGAAACTTCTGTGTTCTTTTTTATACTTCTCAGTTTCCCCCAGATATAACTAATTTAATTAGCCGGTGATTGAAATAATTTAATTTATTTGAACTAATATTCAAGCACTTGATACATGTTCAGTATCATTTGCAATTCAGTGATATGCAAAACATAAATATGATTTTTCAAAGAAATGTTTTTTTATTTCGCTGGTTGATTTTGGTTTGGGGTTGATATTGTTTTGAGACAGGGTTTCATGTACTCCAACCTGGCTTTGAACATGTTAGGAAGCCAAAGATGGCCTTGGATTCATGTCCTGAGCATCTGGATTGCTGGTGTATGCCACCATGTCTAACTCATGAAATGCTCCCATAATTTTCTTCTTTTAAAATGAGTTGCTTGGGAAAAAAAATAATAAGGTGTATGTCTTGCTAGATGGCTTGGTAGTTAAGAACATATACTTCTCTTGCGAAGGACCTGAGTTCAGTTCCTATTACCATACAAGCTCAAAGGCCACCTGATGCCTCTAGCCTCTGCAGGTTCCTGCACTAACATGTACATGCCCCCCTCGCCAACACAGACAGACAGACAGACAGACAGACAGACAGACAGACACACACACACACACACACACGCACACACGCACACACGCACACATTCATGTGCACTTTAAAGCCAGTTATCATAACTCCTAGAAAATAATTTCAAAAACGCTCTTTCCTGCTGGCATCAGAAGGGCAAATGCCATGTGGCAGCATCTTGGTAGTCCCCATTAAGGATGCCAGGGGCAGAAACACATGAATGTCCATTTGTCACTTCTGGCCAAGGCAAGAACAAAGAGCTGAAAGCTCTGTGCTATTTACTTTACAGATTCAATCTCCACCTCCTTGTCTGTCCCCTTCATTTTGAGCCCTCCTGCAGGTACATTTCTGGGAGATTTACCCCTAGGCATGAGTCCTCAAGTATTTGGAACAGAATCACATGCCTGAAGCCTGGCTGACTTGCTGGTTTCTAACTATACTCTACGGAGGGCCTTGTGATTACACCACAGACAGAGCCAGCGAGAAACCACAGGAGCCCAAGGACTCCTGTGAGCTAAGAGTGATTGTTTCCATGCAAATTGTTTTTCATAGTAGGGAGATAACAGGCAAATGAAATATAGGAAACTGGCAGAGATTTTTCTGAACTAATGCTGGGGGCAGGGAGCTCTCTGATTGCCCCTCAACTTGTCTGTTTCTTAAGAAAGATCCATCAGATTTATGTGTGTGTGTGTGTGCGTTCGTGTGTGTGTGTGTGTGTGTGTGTGTGTGTGTGTGTGTGTGTGTTCATTGCCTGCAGACGTTGGAAGAGAGTATCAGATCCGATAGAACTGGAGTTACAGATAGTTGTGACCCATCCATGTGAGTGCTGGGACCCATACCCAGGTCCTCTGCAAGAGCAGCCCATGCTCCTAGCTGTGGAGCCAACCCTCCAACCCTAATCTCAGCTTGACTTTAACAGTGAAACTATGAAACCCACATAATTCCTATCAAGAACTGAATTTGTTCCTAGTGAAGCTCCTCCTCTGCCAGCATGCAGCCCCATCGGCGTCTTTCTGCTCACCCACTGGTTCATTTTAGCCTTGACCGGAGCCTCTTTCAGAACGGTAGAACTTCCTGCCAGTGAAGCATTGTAACCAGAGGATGAGCCTAAGTGATAGACAGAATGAGCAATATTAACTCCAGTGGATGAATATTGAGTTGTCCACCTTCACATAGCTTAGGGGAAATTGTTGAGAACATCAAAACCATGGTTTTGATTATTGGCCACAGCAGCCCAAGCTGTAAAAGAGAGTTAATGCAGAGGCAGTGAAGAGAAACGCATTAAGTAAGTCATGATATGCATGCTATGTAAATGTGATAAAAATATCCGTGAAGTGGCGCATACATATATGATGTTTGGAAAACATAAGAGGCAATTCTGCACCAAGTCCAACTCTGTTCCTGGGGAAGGGCCAGAGAAATTAGCTGGCGCATTTCAGGCACTCAGACAAGGATGTTTGCATTGAATTCTGGATCATCAATTAATCTTTGCACTTCTGAGTCCTGTAGTCTCAGATCTAAGTTCATAGACTATGCTTGGTCTGTAGCCGGGGAAGGTATTTTGTTCTAACAACCAGGAGATTTTACACACACACACACACACACACACACACACACACACACACACACACACAGAGAGAGAGAGAGAGAGAGAGAGAGAGAGAGAGAGAGAGAGGGAGAGAGAGAGAGAGAGAGAGAGAGAGAGAGAGAGAGAGAGAGAGAGAGAGATTGCCTGTTCTTCAGATTGCCTGTTCTTCATAACAATAGGAAGTTCTGACAGACTGGGTCCATGTCCTCACATGGTCAATAATCAGCTGAGCGCAGGTCTGCTCTGCTCATCTCAGACCCCTGCCTTACTCTGCATCCCTGAGTCTAGGGCTGCCCCAGCAACACAAAACAGAAGGAAGATTCTTTGTCTTTACTGTCCCTCTTTCCCTGTCAACACGTTTTCTTTCTTCTTTCTTTCTTAGTAGTATATCCTGCATCACACACACACACACACACACACACACACACACACACACACACACACACACACACACACAGAGTAGGAACTTTCTGGCCTGTCTGACCAGAGGTCCAGACCCACAGACCCACAGTTCCACAGAAACACACAGACGCTTATATTAATTGTATGCTGATTGACCTATGGCTCAGACATATTACTAGCTAGCTCTCTCATCTCATCTCAATCCATTTCCATTCATCTATTTAGCCATGTGGCTTGGTTCCTTCCCTCAGAGCCTAATGGTTATCTTCTTTCCTCTGCTCTGTTCTGCTCTTCCTGTTCCCAGAGTTTTCTTAGTCTGGTAGCCCCACCCACACTTCCTGTCTGCCCTTTAGCCAGTCAGCATTTTTATTAAACCAGTAGGACTCGTGCTGAAAAGCACATAAAGGTCCAGGATAAGAATAAAACCTTCTCTCATGGCATCATATACAGCAGCAAGGGAATGAAATAAAAGCAGAAAAAGTACAGAAAAGCTGGGGTTGAGTAGACTGTGCACACTCTGCTGGAGTGGCGCCGACAATAACCAATGCAATAATAATAATAATAATAATAATAATAATAATAATAATAATAACCCATAACCCCAGCCCATTTGCTGTGTAGGCACAGGGAGAGGAGTTAGCTGGACTCTGTTGGCCACTGCTTACACACCTTCATCAGTCATTCATAAACACTGATGTCAACTTTAGCAGTAGGACCAGAGGAAGGTTTTGCCATCCTTCTGAACCTCACATGGGGAAAAGCTTTGCCACTCTCATGGGTATGAGGCAATGGGGTCCTTGGTTTGGCTGTGCCTATGTCAAACAATACACATTAATTAACTCAAGCCTTCCTCCCATGATCCAATCTCCCCTTTCTGGTTTCTGTAACTTTCCATGTCTGATAAAACAGTCAAAGGTCATCAATAAGCACTATCTTATTAGATAATAACCTAATATGTTATTTAGTATAGAGTTGAGGTGGAGATGAAGAAACCCCACTTTCTCCCATTTAGAACATCAACATCCATAGATCACAGACACATATTTTGGGAACAACATGTTTGAGTTCAAATCCTAGTTTTCTTACTGTCTTGTGGTCTTGGGCAAGTTGTTAACTTCTCTGCACTTGAATTTCCTCTTCCGTAGCACAAAGATACTGGTGTCTGTTGTATAAGAGTGTCGTATGAATTAAATGAGTGTCCGGACACAGACCACTTAATAACAGAGCCTGGCACACAGTGAAGGTTATAGAGATGTGATTGCAGAGCTTGTAAAGATATGTATTGCTTATTGTATGAACAATAATCTAGCAATAATCTTCCCTTCTGTGAACTAATACTGAAATGAAAACCTGGACATCATTAACTCAGCCATATTCCTTTGGCCTAACAACCACTAAATTTTGGCAAATAAGGGCCAGGCATTGTAGCAAGCCCTGGAAATAAGAATTAAAACTAGTAAAACATCTTTTCTCCTCAAGAAGGTTCCTACCAAGTGGGGTGAGATGTGGGGTAATTGCTTAGCAGGAGCCTTGGGTCCCATCCTTACTGTGCCAAAAAAGAAAGTTTTCTATTCCCAGTTGATTTGGAACTTGAGATAGAATTAATCGAACACCATATGACAATTATTGAAGTTAAATGAAGCAAAACGTGTATGTCTTAAATGAAAACCCGTGGAGAACAAATAATTTGAGTTTCTTTCAGATCCAATATACAAATGTCAGCTTCCAAACAATCAGGGACAATTGTGGTTCAGAAAGATGTCCCTACGGAGGAGCAGAGTCCTGACCTAAGTCCAGAAGAATAGAATCCTGGTAGAAATTTCTAGAAGAAAATGGGTAAGGACATTTGAGTTATACTCTCATACTCATCATGTTTGAGGAAATGTAGGCTGTGGGTAGGGAATGAATGGGATCTGGTCACTTCTCTTTGGGAAAATTTAAGTCACTTGAGGTCATTCTCCCTAAGTTGTCTTATTTCATGTTACACTTCTGTGACTTCCTTTGGGGTCTGTTAGCAAAATCAGGATGACATGGGGCACCTGCTAAGGGGTCACTATAAGAAGTGCAAATCTGAGGGAGATCGGTTAGCATTCCTCATAGAGAGCTGACTCCTGGGGCAGCTACACTTCCTTCTACTTGAGAGATGTCAATCCACAAACAATGATTCTTTTTTATTTGCAAATGAGTATCAACATTTGTCTTTATTGCCGAAATTAATGGCTTGTCAATTAGCATGCTGTGTGTTAGAAAATGACTCTCATTAAAGATAAGTCAAGATGTGTGGGTTAGCTCAAATCACTGAGGGAGAGAGAGCACCTCCTCACCCAACACTCCTGGAACAAACAAGGAATAAGAATCAAGCTGAGCCTTCCCAGTGTCTTTGAGATGGTGCCTGAGGCTTGACTCCTCATCCATTTCTGGCCATTGGCTTGGGAGATATTTCTTGCATGGTGCTGCTCAAAGTCTACCTCACAGAGGTTTTCTCTAATGATCTTTTATTCTATGTGTCAAAAGCACAGAAAAGGTCAGAGAAATGGTGCTCCATCCAGCTCACAGCCCTGTCACATGCTTGTGTGGCTCATTAATTGCTACCTACAAGTACAAGTGAAGGAGGGTGCAGCTTTCCTGTTGCCTTGGATTCCACTAGGACCTGCTGTCTGGGGAGTGTTCTTGATACTTCAGACTGTCTACCGTTGGCTGTTACCCTAAAAAGGGGGGGGGTTAGTATGTGACTGATCCAGGCTAGATCCAGTCTTAGCCAGCACTGGGGTGTGTGTGTGTGTGTGTGTGTGTGTGTGTGTGTGTGTGTGTGTGCATGGCATACCCACAGATTTCAAAACAAAGCCTCAGATAGTATCTCTTGGGTATCTTCCATCTCTCATTTGAGATAGTCTCTCATTGGCCTGGAACCTGACCACATATGCCAGGTTATCCCGCCCTGAATTTCCAGGAACTTATCTGTGTCTGCCTCCCTTCTTGCTGTCACTGGGATTACAGGTGTGCCCCAAAGAAACCACTTCTCTTTGTACGTTATGGTGATCCAAGCTCAGATTGCTGTTCTGAACTCAAGGGATTTACAGATTTGGAGATGTCCCTGGCCCCAGCTCTGACTTTTGAGTACATCTTCAGGTTGCTTTGTTACATACTTTGTTACAATAGAAAGAAAGAGGACCTTATGCAGGGAAAGAAAATACTTGTGCTCACCCTTTGCCCCATCAGGGATGGACAGGTTAGAACACCCTCAATAAAGCCCTTAATGATACATGTAACTCTGATTTTGGAACAATTTTAGAAAAGCCCTCAGTCTTGATAAGAAACTGAGAATAATAGAAGACAGGAAACATAGTCACCCCAATGGATTGACCATTCACTTAAATGGGGCAGCGAAGTACATTTTAGATAGACCAAGTATTTTTTACTCTTTGGTACTATAGAAGCCAGAATGAGTTTTAGGGCTGTAACTCACCTGCTCCGGAGAGCTCCAATGGCCTGCCCTGGCTCCTCTGTTCTGCTTCATAGCTCCCGCCTTAGGGCTGTTATAAATTATCTCCTTCTTGTCTTCCTTAATGACAGGGTCTCTCTGAGGAGTGGAAGCTGGCTGGGAGCTCACTCAGCTCCTGTTTCCATCTCTGAAGTCTTGGGATTGCAGACATGTACCACCATGTCTGGACCCAAGTCTCCCTCTAACCCCATGATTCTCAACCTTCCTAGTGCTACAACCCTTTAACACATATGCTTCCTCGTGTTGTGCTGACCCCCCCACACACCATTAAAATTGTTTTCATGGCTACCTCATCACTGTAATTTTGCCATATAGTGTAAATAGTTTGGGAAATGGAGGATTTGCCAGAGGCGTTAAATCCCACAGATTGAGAACCGCTACTCTAACTGGACCTTTATCCTTTGCTGAGCTCCAGAGGGCAGCTTTTTATACATTTAATTTTATTATTTTTAGTTATATATGCATTGTGTTTATGTGAGGGTATGTGCATTTGAGGGCAGGTGTAGTGGAATTATGTTGTTACATTGTAAATAATTGTCCTGCCTACTGGTTTAATAAAAACTCTGATTGGTCAAAGGCAGACAGGAAGTGTGGGCGGGGCTACCAGACTAAGAAGACTCTGGGAACAGGAAGAACAGGGCAGAAACGCCACAGAGAAGCCATGGAGACACCACAATGAGATGCCAGCAGATGCAGAGGGAAGAAGTTGAAATGCTGCTCTGAGAAAAGGTACCAAGCCATGTGGCTGAACAGAATAAGAATCATGGGTTAGTTTAAGAGTAAAGAGCTAGCGGTTATATGCCTGGGCCCCAAACAATTAATACAAGTGTCTGTATGTTTCAGTGGGACTATGGGACTGTGGGTCTGAAAGTCTGGGCCACCAGGCTAGACCAGAAAGTTCAGGATAGAAACCTTATAAAATAGGCATGTTTTGTGGAGGCCAGAATAGGGCACTGGCTCCCCTAGGAGTCACAGTGGTGCAGTGGGTACTGGGAACTGAACTTGGATGGTCTGCAAGAGCAACATGTGCTCGTTGCCACAGAATCATCTCTCCAACCACTGAAGTATGTCTTCTGATACAACTCATAGGCAGTACAGGAAGATTGTTCTACTGATCTTTACGAATCAAACAAGCCAAGCTTCTTCATTTACATTTCAATTAATTTGCATATTATTTTGCTGAGTTGACTGATTAGGCACCCATCAGGCTAATGGTTCTCAATCTTGTCTGTTTCTCTGGGTTATTGGCACGTGCATATATACACATGCCTGGAACAGAATTGATGATACAATGACACACGGGTAATCCCAGGACTCAGGAGGCAAAGGGAAGGAAGAAGGCAAAAGGAAGAAGCGTTGAAGGCTAGCCTGGACTGCTCAAAGAGATGCTGTTTCTGAAGACAATGTCATGCTATCACTTATGATTGCAGAAAAGACCACATTGTTTTTATTCACCTGTCAAGGGTCATCTAGGCTAGTCCCACTTCCTGGTTTTTGGGAATAGTACAGCAAACATGGATATGTGAGTAGTTCTGTGCTATGTTGACTTAGAGTCCTTTGGGAATACTCTCAAAAGACATAGATATCTACAGTACATACCACACAATATGTGGTACATATCCACAATGGAACTTTATACAGCTGTAAAGAAAAATGAATGAAATCATGGCATTTTCAGGAAGTGAATAGAGAGCAGAACATCATCATGGTAAGCAAAATAACCCAGACACAGAAAGACAATAAGTTATCAGGTATTTTCTCTTATATATGGAACCTCAATGTAAACTAATGTGCATGAGTGTGTGTGAATATTCTTGAAACTAGAAGGGAACATATGGGGTGGGGAGAGAGCTTAAGGGTGGGAGAATGGGTAATGGGCTAGATATATATAAGAAAGCAGAAGGAACTGGGTGGTGGAGTCACACACCTTTAATCTTAGCACTGGAGAGGCAAAGGCAGGTGGATCTCTGTGACTTTGAGGCTGGCCTGTCTATAGAGTTCCAGAGGGGCAAAAGGCCTAGGGGAAGGTTAGAGTGGAGAGGGAAAGAATGGAAAAAGAATATGCACATGTATGAAAATGTCACAGCGAAACCCATTACTTATCATACTAACCCTGAAAGATTCATTAAAAAAAAAACTACTTCAAAACCATGCAAACAACAAAACTCCACATACATTCCAGATTGCAGCTTTTAAGAAGCTGAGCTAGGCCTAGGCAACTGCAGCTTTCAGAGCTTCCCCAGATGTCCTCAGTGTTAAGAGCAAAGAGTGGAGCATGTTGGGCCAACCCCTCCTCCCCCTCCACACACACACACACACACACTTTCTGGTTTCTGACTTTTCCCATGCACTGGCCTTCCAATAAAAGCTAGAGAGATGGGGCCTGCCCTACTTTTGTGAATTGGGGTGTGAGAGCTTGTGTGAAATGGTTTTGAAAAGTAGCCTATATAGTTTCAGAGGAGGAACTGATAGCCAGCAGTCTGGCCCCACCTGCGAAGGGGCCTTGGGTGACATTTCCACTCGGGTGCACATGGTCTGTTCTCTGCAATCCCTCAGTGCTAAAAATGGGTAGAGAGTAGGTGGAGCTTAAAAATACTTCAAGTGCAGAGGTGTGGGCAGCTTCCATGTAGCTAGGTAATTCTGGACAAACGGAAGCTTGTCTGCATGCAGCTACATTTATTCTCAAAGAACGGGCAGTACCGCCCCTCCAGGAATATGCTCACTTCAGTTTCAGCTTTAGGTGCTTTGAGGTCTTTAGACCCTGGATTAGGAAACCCCAGCCACAAATAAGGAGGCAAACGTATAGGAACTAGTCATTCTAACCTCAGAGAGTGCCAGGGGAAGCAGACAGCCTTTTGAATGTGGGAGATGAAATTAAAAAAAAAAAAATACCTTGGTCTTGATATCAAACAACACACACACACACACACACACACACATATTCAGACACGCACTCCAGTTAAGTGTCCATAAATTTGTCTACTAAAGAACCCTCACTATAGGCAAACAAATATACATACATTTTCTAAGATACTGATAATATTTGTTTAAAACATAAAAGTTCATATCTGGCAAATAGATCTGTTTATGTCTGTTAATTATATTTTGTTTCCTGTGTACATCGCAAATTGGCCAGCTAAAGCAGAAAAAGTTTATTAAGGATTTTAATTTTACAAATATATATTTGTTATTATTTATTATATATTAGAAATGTATAATTATATATTGTGAATAAATATATACATATGTATAAAGATATAGGAGAAAGGAAGCTAAGCTTTTTGCAGCTCTGATTAAACCATTTTGAGCTTCTTAAAAACTCAATTTTTTTCCCTGAATCCAAGCATTTTCAAACTGTAACTCTTACTAGCGTTGATTGGAATCTGATCCCAGACCCAAAGAGCTAGAGCAGATTGGGCCAGCTTGAAGGTTCTGCATTTGAAGCAAGCATTTCAGACACCATTGAGAACACTGTCCTGGCAGTGCACACATGTGGGCAGTCATGCAGAAATATCACAAAGTGAAGTAGCTATGCCAAGTCATCACCTCTTCCCTAAGCTTGGCTGGCCTGAAAGGAACTCCAAAGATTATTTCTGTGTCTTCTTGGATATGCCACCATAATACATTACAGTGTTGGATCTCTGACAGGACCACTCAGTACAGTTGAATGAGTTGCATGCTACACCAGAACATCATATCCAAAGAGCCATCATTTAATATAAATACAGTCAGCTTGTATGTTTAGTGTGACAGTCTTCTCCAGATGGCTGTAATGTGTCATATTCCGAATCAGTCTGTGATAATGATTTCCCAACAGATGTGAGCACAGTGTCTTGAGGAGAGGGTGGGGCCACCCAGGAGAGACACTTGGGGCTTTGGCCATAGCTGAGCTCTGGTGTCAGTCCACTGATGTCTTCCTTAGCCTATGGGAAAGTTTTCTGCTAGAGAAAGGGCTTCATGGCAGGGGTTTCAAGGCAGATTATTCCCAAAATAAGTAAGATATGAGGCCTTGCTCTGGTTTTGAGAGTTTTAAGAATAGAATAAAAGTTTATGTGAAAGAATCAGAGAAAGTAATCCACCTGTCATGGTTAGTTTTTTTTGTTTGTTTGTTTGTTTGTTTGTTTGTTTTGTCAGCTTTATGACACATGCTAGAATCACCTGAGCAAAGGGGACTTGATGTCTCTCCTTAAGTTTGGCCTGTGGACAAGCCTGTGGGGCCTTTTCTTGATTAATAATTGATATGGGAGGGACAAGCTCACTGTGGGTAGTGCCATCCCTTGGACAGGTGGTTCAGGGTTGTAGAAGAAACCAAACTGAGCAAGCCAGTGAGCAGAGCTCCTCCATGGTCCCTGCTTCACCTCCTACCTCCATGTTCCTGCCTTGAGTTTGTACCCTGACTTCCCTTAATGATGGAGTATGAACTGAGTTACAAGCTGACAGCCCTTTCCTTCCCGGACAGCTCTAGGTCATGTTTTATCACAGCTATAGAAACTCTGACTAAGAGACCACCTGAGCTCCAGCCTTGCGTTTTTTCGCTCTATTCCATCAGCTGTTGCCACACAGTGCCATGGTCTGAAGCTCAGCTTGCAGAGGGGCCTGACTCGCTCTTAATGTACATGAACTAGATTTTCCTTCTAGAACCCAATCTTGACTTCCTCTCTGTCTCCTGCCTCTGCTCTGCCTAGGGTGTTCTCACTTATCACAGGACACCCGATCTCCACTCTTCCCTTTCTACCACACATGACCTTGAACTTAACACACAAATCCTACCCCTCTCACCCTGGCTGTCTAAATCTTATCTGAGGATCTTGGAGTGCTGTTGATGACACCAAATGTTGAGCTTAAGGCCCATATCTACTCAACAAGACATAGAAAGAAGCATCTTGGTGAAAGGGTGGCAAGCTCTGAAATTCTCTCCTTTCTCCCCTTTGCTTCCCTGCTTCCCGACACCCAGCAGCTGTCAGGGCAATTTCTCCTCACTCCCATCTCTACCTCCCTGTTTGTAAACCTGGTAAGAGTGAGACAGTATGGGGCTGAGTGGGTATCGATCCAAGATCCTCTGGAGATTAGCCATCCAAATTTGACAATACTTGAAGGAGCCATGAGAGCACCCAGCTAGAACATCATCCGTTGGGAGAAGAACCACTTTGCCTAGTGCTGATGGCTTCTGAAAGGCACATATTGTAGACCAAGAAGATGCCATGTTTCCTGGAGGTGACTCTGTAAGGAGCCTGATATGACAATCCTTTCTCCATTTATATGCAACAAGCGTGGATCCCTTCATTAAGCCTGTATTGTGAACCAAGCCCTTTGCCAGAACTTGTGGCTGATTGGTGAACTGTCAACAGCTTCCTTCCCAGGGTGAACAGACAGCAGTGAAGACATCCAGTAGTTAGGCTGGCAAGCAGTTCTTCGAGCAATTCCACACACTGCAGAACACTCCATGGGGAGATGGTGCCATCCGGAGAGGTGACTGAAAAGCAAAGCTGCTTTAGACTCTGAGTGGAAAAAGGCAGGTCTGCACAGGCTGCTTCAGCTGAACGCAGCAGGAGAGGGACGACTGAGCTGAAAACCGGGACACAAGTCCCTACACGGCTTCTTTTTCCCAGCTCCCATGGTTTCTCTTCATCTCCACGTCTTTGTTATCTCCACTGGTAAGGTATGAGCAGCAGTGAGCATCATGCCTGACATGGGTAATAACTCACACTTCCCCTGTGCTTGGCTAAGTGTGCCATCAGCACTAATTCATTAGATCTTCTCAACTTCCCAGATAAGGGTCCTGGTTCAGGTCCCCACGGTACAGATGAAGAAACTATACACATTGCCTCCACACAGTCTGAATTGATGGACAAAACTGGCAACTTACCTGGTGAAGCATCCTGAGCATGCTCAGTCTTCTGATAGATCCGGTTCTGTTCATTTCTGACCTCCTCACCGTCCATTTACAACGTTCCTGCTAGAAGGGATTCCCTTTCATGACTAGCAAAGCTTCTATGCTTGCTTTGTACTCTGTTGCTCACATCAGTGGTGAAGAAGTTGCATTTAACTGCTCATTAGCCCAGTGAGGAAAAAAAAAAAAATCTCCTGTTGGATCTTCCCCAGCCAGAGAAAAACCCTTGAATCCCACACTCAGCAAAGGTTTGTTGAGAAGCTACTAAGTATTTAGTATGACTCTAGAGATAGTGCAGTTCAAAGTTGAGTGAAAAAAAAAATCTACACAGCTGGGGTAGGATAGATTGTGCTCCACTATCCTCAGAACCCAAACATATGGACAGTCAAGCAAACCAGTGTTTACTGGGAAAAATAGGATTGATCATGAAACAGAAATAGCTTGATGGTATATTCTTAGATTTAGTTCACTGGTCATAAAGTTAGCATAGAAAGCCATAGGTTCCTTATAGCATTTTCATATGTATGTGTCATTTTTTCTTCTTTTTCTTGCCTCCCCATCCCCTTGGCTCCTCCTGTGCTGATCTCATTTGTTTGGACCATAATCTGTTGCTCTCATATGTCTGAGTTGTCTGAGATCGTTTTCCAAGTGATTTGATTTCTTCTTAATTACTATTGTTTTAGTGTGAGCTTTTTCTATTATCAAATAGGTTTTTAATCTTTTTAAGTGTCTATGTGTGTATGTGCATGTGAGTGCAGTACTGGCAGAGGCCAGAAGAGGGCACTGGAACCCCTGGAGCTGGAGTTTACAGGCACTTGTATGGTGGCAACTGACCTGGGTCCTCTGCAAGATCTCTTCAGGCCATCTTGTCTGCCCCTGCCTTTTAAATTTTTAAAAGTTACAGATCTGAAACCTAATTTTTGAAGACATCCCTAATAGTTGGAATAGTAACTGCTGAGGGGGATTTCATGCCTGGTATGTTTATTTCTCAGTTGAGAGGAATGGAATTCTTGTCACAATAAAACAGTGATCTGCCTTTCCCAACAGAGCTAGGGCTCTTGTCCCACCCTCCCACCAACTCTCCCACCCAGATTGGTCCTAAAATCAACAGGAAAGCGGACCTGCCCACCACTCTCCTAAGCAACTGGCCTCATCAGTTATGATTACAGCTCTCTATTTTAAAAAAATGAAAAAAAAAATCACAGGAGATCCTTATTTAAATTTTAATGAAACAGCATTTTCCTCCTTGTCAGAGTGATTTCACGCAGCAAGCAGGCAGCCTCACCAGGCCGAGTTTGCTTCTCCTCTACCTAAATCGTTTTTTTCTCTGAAGTCATGTCTGAGGAGACAGGAACACCACAAGAGATTGTGAAGCATCTAGCAGCTAGGAAAAAGCATGTAGGAGTCAAAAAAAAAATATGCAGTGTTAGAGCAGCATAGTCTGGGGCAAGCCCCTGGGTGAATTTTCTCCAGGCAGCTCTATACAGTGCATTGTATTTCTGTGGTTGAATCTGATTCTTTAAGCCTCAAACATGTTAGATGCATGGTCTTCCATTGAGCTGTGGCTCTCAGCCATTTTTTTAAAACTCTTTTTTTTGAGACAAGGTCTCACCAAGTTGCCTAGGAAGGTCCTAATCACTCCATATTCTCCATCTTAGCCTCCTAAGTACTAGGATTTCAGGTCCAAAACCTGAAGCCCTTCAATATATATTAGAGACAGAGTTTCTCTACAGAGCCAATGATGTAAAAAAACTCATTCTCTTGCCTAGCCTCTCCAGTTCTGGGGTTGCAGATGTGTGCCACCATGCCTAGCTCAATATGGATTTTGTTTGTTTTGGTTTATTGAGCTGAATCTTATGTAGCCTAGGCTAACCTCCAAGTCAATAAATAGCCAAGGATGTCCATAAACTCCTTATCCTCTGCCTCTACCTCTCAAGAGCTGGGTTATATAGCCTTGTGCCACCGTGCCCCAGAGTACATGCTTTTTAGGGAGCAGAGCATAAGTTATCATATAGTTATTTGAATAAGTGGGATTCATCATCCCGAGTCATCAATGACAGGAGTCATAGCTTGGCCTTGATAATCTATATGGGTACCATGTGGTAGCAGTACTTTGGAAGAGCAGCAGCTAGACTGGCACTGTGAACTCTGATAGTACAAAAAAAAAAAAAATGACATCTTTATTTCCTGTAAATAACCTGAACCCAATTGGGTTCAACTGCCACTTGCCACAAATTGAAATCACCTGAGTGAGGAGCCTCACCTGACAAGTAGCCTGATTGCCTCAATAGATGAGCAAGACCCATGTAATTGTGGGCCACACCTTCTGGTAGCATCCCACATCCAAAGAGCAGGGCAGCAGGAGGGCCACAGTGTCTTTACCCCTGGCCTTCCCTCTTCCTCTGAGTTCATTTGTCCTGCTGTTGCTACTGATGCAGAGTAGACATTTCCAAACTTTCATCATGGACCAGTGATGTGGGAATGCTTTTCTGTATGCTGTGAATCTCAATCTTTAAATAAAGGAGCTGTTTTGGGCCATGACTGGCACCATAGAAGAAGTAGGAGGAGGAATCAGAATAGGTAGGAAAGGAAGGGCGGAGTCAGAGGCAGATCGAGCTGAAGCCGCCCAAGGAGCAACATGTAAGGAACACAGGTGAGCCATGGGCCACGTGGCAGACAGATTAATAGAAATGAGTTAAGATGTAAGAGCTAGCTAGCAATGTGCCTGAGCCATAGGCCAAACAGCATGAAGTTAATATAAGTATCTGAATCATTTCTGGGGGTCTGAGTGGTGGCTGGGCGGCTAAGCAGTCTCGGGCGGCAGGTCTGTGGGTCTCGGACCTCTGGCCGCCCGGGACCGAGAAACCCCACTACTACAGACCAGCGACACCCCGGGAGCTTCCAATCTCCTGGTGCCCAGTTGGGAATGCTGCAGTATCCAGTCTTGTGGACTGATGAACACTGGTTGTTGGGCCCTTGTCCCCGCATCCCAGTGACAATCATTGGGGGGGGGGGGGAGCTATTCTAACTGCTGAGGAAACCTGCCTCCAGAACCAACTAACTACTGAATCTCAGCTCTTAGGTGTGATCTGCTGTTGTATTTAAAATTAAATTAAAGCTGATTCTGTGTGTGTGTGTGTGTGTGTGTGTGTGTCCATCTTACTGGGTCTATTCCTCTAGAGAACCTTGACTAATAGAGTAACCACTAACTGAAATTTAGCATTTCCCGCAATTTCAAATGTAGGCATCGAACTGGCACAGAAACAGCAGCACCTGTGACTTTGTTATCAGAATAAATCTCCTCAGGTCAATCATGTGAGTTGTTTCAGACTTCAAGGGGTACTTAGTGCTACCTAGGATTAGTTATATCTTGTTATTTACAGTTGTTATAGAAGCACAGATGTGTGTGCGTGTGTGTGTGTGTTGCACACACATGCATGCACATGGGTATGCAGTGTGCACACAAGGACACCAGAGGTCATCTTTGGGCAGGGCAGCTTCCTCTATTGCCCATCATCATTATTGTCAATACCGAGTTTCTCAGTGAACCTAGAGTTCAGTGTTTCATGTAGACTGATGAGACATGGAGCCCAGGGATTTTACCAGACTCCAGAGAGGCACATACTCCCCTAACTTAGGAGATTCTCAGTGTTGTCCCCATTTCTATAGGAGACCTCAGGATGGTCCCTCTGCAAAATCAGCTCTTCCATGAAGCATCAGACATACAAAAAGGTCCACTTAGTGAGCTTTTCTATACCTTTCATGTGACCTTAGTTACCTCTCTTCCAATAATACCTTATCAAAATCTCAAAAGCACTCCAATTGTGC
The DNA here is from genome assembly GCA_033318265.1 of Phyllotis vaccarum. NCBI lineage: Eukaryota > Metazoa > Chordata > Mammalia > Rodentia > Cricetidae > Phyllotis > Phyllotis vaccarum. Next base: position 30,268,689 of record JARWLC010000014.1, read on the forward strand.
AATAGAAAAACATTTGACCCTCTAATGCCTGGTTAAAAATGGCATCAGCTTCAAGCTGAGAAAGGGCTGACTATCTTGGCAACACATTATCAAGATTCCCTTTTCTGCGGCGCCTTCCTGGCTCCTTACCACTCGGCGCCTTTACTACTGGGCCACAGGTGCACTGACAAATAGGCAGGGCAGCCAGAGAGAATGGCATTCATATCTGATCGTTTCCCTGTATTGCCAAGAAGTTGGAGATGGACGGAGGCTGCAGTGGTGATTAATTAAGATTTAGAATACCTGTGGCTTTTAATTACCATTCCATTTGCGTTGAGACATCCTCCTCCCCTGCTACTGCACTCCTGGAGTTCTAATGAGACACTTATCAGAAGCTATTTTGTATTGTTAGTTATCTCTGCTTGCAAACGTACCTCTGTGAACCTTCTCTTGTCTTGCTCCTAGTGCTTGCCAGACAATAGAGCCTTCTAAAGTAGACCGGGCTGAATTGAATCTCCATCTACTCTGCATATTTAAGTGGGCCTTCATGCTTGAAGATGCCAGGGCAAACATGCTCTTTTTTTTTTTTTTTTTTTTTTGCCATCTTGCATTTGTTTCTGCCACATCTACTCTATGAGCACGGGACACTTACTATGTGTTAGGTAGGCATTAGAAGAAAATAATATAGTCACTTCCTTTAAGGAGTTCTGGGATACTGGACAAGTAAACACTGCATTGAAGGTGAATGCAGGGCTATGGGGCAGATATGCAAAGAGCTGGTCAACTCTTCATGATGGGTATCATAAACAAACAAATAAACAAACATGCCAAGCGCAGAACTCAATGAACAAGTGGGACTCTCTTAATGGGTAGAGGAAAGTGGCTGTCTTCTAGAGAGCCTCGAATCGCCCGTATTGGAGCAGTCCACGGAAGCTCCTCATGTCTCAACACCCATCTCTCCCTCTCTCTCCTCTTCCCTAGCTTTGTATCTGGAGTGATGCCAAGGAAGGCAGACTATCTTCCCTGCCCCCAGGCTCATGAGCCAATGGTGGTCACTCCATTTCTCTCTGCCTGTCTGTGACGTCAGCTGGGCACCTGACCGCGCTGTGGTTGGTGAGATATAAGGGGAAGTCTGCATAGAGACTTCCTCAGACAGAAAATGACAGCATCTTGCTCGGAGAAAGTGAGCCTTTCCTTTCTTGTCTGGAACATTCACATGATGCTTGCTTGCAGCTGTGGTCTCTATGACAGCCGAAAGATAATAAGGGCCTGGGGGCTCTTGGATAGTAACACTGAATAGCAACCAGTACTGACAACTGACTTCTTGTGTTGGGGGGGGGGGGGCTTAACCCCTGCCTGACTCTGCTATAAACCCCGGCTTTTTCTCCGTTATGGCTGAAAGTCCACCCAAGCTACTTCCACAAACTGTTAAACAGGTCTCTTTGGGAGATCACAAAAGATAGCCTGAGCCTTACTGGTGGACCAACACAAGCTGTCGCCCTCTAGGATTTAACCCTTTCCTTCCTTCCGCCTCTCCAGTCCATTTTGGGAAGTCCCCAGGAGAATATCTTTTGAGCAACTTCTCTATTTTTCTGAATTTCTCCTTTAATTGTAAAGAACGAGAGCGGTCCTTCCCTCTGACTCAGCCAAATGTCATGAGTGCCAGATGTCTGGCTAAAGTAGGCTTGATACTCCTAACCACCCCAATTTTTTTTCCTTTCCTTGTCATTTCCCACAGACACCCAGCTCCTGCCTTAGAACCTATCATCCTAGGCTAATAGATCTCTATGAGAGGCTGCCCATCCATATAGCTTCTCTGTGGCTAGTGAGGGTCCGAGCCCCAATGCAGAAATAGAGAACACAGTACTATAAGGACAGGTGCAGGGAGGCCCTGGTATATCCAGCTAAGTGTCACTTCTGGCCTCTAGGTCAGAGCTTTCCAGCAAGTGGGCTGCATGGAACACATCGATACTGTCCTGCCCTCTCCAGCCTTGGGCTTGCTGAGGAGACCCTGGCCAGACATAACCATTAGGTTTCTCACTATCAGTCACCAGTGGCCTTGTCTGGGTGTAGGAGAACATTGCCAGGCAGGGTGGAGTCCTGAGAGAGCCATGACATACAATGATGGAAATCACCGAAGGATCTTCAGCAGGAAGTTCAACGGGAATTGATCTGGTAAACTTGCCATTTTAAAGATGGTGAAAGGGCATAGAAATGCCTCGGGTAATAAACCGGGGACCAGAATCCCAACCAGCCTTGCCTAAAACAGTCTCCTTATGTTCAGAGGAGGGACTAATTGAAGATGTAGGAATGTTGAAATAGGGGAGAGCTAGGCATGGTGTCATATAAATACAGCTCCAGCAGCACTGGGGAGGCACGGAAAAGATTGTCATGCATTTAAGACCAGCCTAGTCTACACCACAGAACCATAGTTCAAAATAAACAGCAGAAGAGACTTGGGATGTGAGAAATCAAGTGATTAGTCACCGGGACTGAGGGAAGTGTCTGAGATGACTTCTGCCTTTCGTGAGAGCCGGGGTGTAACGTGGGGTGATCCAGGGAGCCTAGGAACTTAACAGGGGGTGGGCAAGAGGAAGAAAGCAAGAAAAGAGGTCGGCAGTACATCAAGGCAGGAGACATTCAGGTGTATGGATCTAGTCATGGTAACTGAGATGTACAGGTCTTAGGGACATCAGCAGGTGGTGACAGTAGATGCCCACGGGCACTGGTGATATTGGGTAGGGAGGCCAGACCAGTAACAAGAAAAATGCCAACAAAAAGTGACTTATATTGAAGGACAGGACTATTATGATTCAGCACTGGTGGGCTTCAATGAGGCTCTGTGTGTGTGTGTGTGTGTTTGTGTGCATGTGGGAGGGGGTGTATGCATCTGTCTCATTTCTAGTTAATGTCTTAAACATTTTAAGATTTATTTATTCTAAGTGTATTGTTATTTTGCCTGCATATATATCTATGCACTACTCCTCTACCCCCAGAAGTCAGAAGAGAGTATTCGATTCCTTAGAATAGGAACTGTAGATAGCTGTGAGCTACCATATGGTTGCTGGGAATTGAACTCAGGTCCTCTGCAAGAGCAGGCAGTGCTCTTAAATACTGGGCCATCTCTATAGCCCCCTTCTAGTTAATTTTAATTACTTATTAGTAGTATGTGTGTCTAATGTGTGTATGACATTGCGTGTGTGTGTGTCATGGGCTATGTGTAGAGGTCAAATGACATCCCTCAGGAGTTCATTTTCTCCTTCCTTTTATCTGGGTTTGAACTCTGATTTGCTAGGCAAGCACTTGACCACGGAGCCTTCCTGCTGGCCATGACCTCTACTGTGTTTGAACTTTGGTCTCCTCTTTCCACATGGCTTTTCTATTAGGCAGAGACCAATGTTGCTGACAGTTCCAGGAAACCAGAACTGAAGCTCCTCACCCTTTGTAAAAGAATTTCTGTTTTTAAGACATTGTCATTCTATGTAGGGTAGGCTTGCCTTGAACTTGGAAAGAGGGATCTTCTGCCTCAGCCTGGAATGTATGCTAAGATTGTAGGCTTTCATAATTCACCTGGTAAAAGACTATTCCCCCATCATCCATGCAACGATCCCTGGGAAATATTTCTGATTGGCCTTGCTTGGATCACGTAACCTATACTGGATATTTAGCACTGGATTGTCCAGCCTTGAGCCACATCTGGTTTGGAGGATGAGTTCGAGTTGTGTTCCCCTAAGAACAGGACTGCTAGCACTTTCCAGGCATCGACAAGTGGTTACCATGGTTCTCCGCACATCAACATTCAAAAAGATAAGAGGAGGTAGGGAAACACAAAGTTGATATGTCAAGGTAGATTGCCAGCTTTTTAGAAGCCAAGATCTGCCATCCATGTCTGTTTCTTCTCCTCCCATCATGAAGCATCCTACCTTCACCTGCCTGTAATCAACAAGTGTGTATGGAGCGAAGTCACACACACCGTACACAACAGGCAGGGGGTACTTTTCAGAAAACAAACCAACAAAACAAACAAAGACTAATACTCAAGTCTGATCTGGACAATATACAAAAGCATTTTTTCACCCAGTACTTGGCCACCATGAACACAGATAATAATAGATTCTCTAAAAGAAGCCAATCTTTTCAGGTTTTGGATGAAGGCATCATATCAGTTTGGACCAAAATAGTTCCAGATGGAAATGACATTTAAGGGGTGTCTGGCAGAAACTGAATGGTGGGACTATAAAGAACCTTCTTCTACTGCTGTGCTCTGAGGCTCACTGTCATTTCTTGTTGCATTTGAAAGCCTGCAGGGGAGACACCTTAATTACTACAGATGCCAGATAGGAAGAACAGTGCAAATAAAACCTTATCAATTGATGACATAATTCCAGCTTTCAGTAACAGATGCTAAGAGTACCTACCAACACCCCCTCAGGTAACTAACAATTGTTTTTCTTAACATGTACCTTTTCTGTCCACAGGGGGGAACCCTAGCGTATACCAAACCGTGGCTTTTCTATGCTTAATGTACAATCCCTATGCCTATGAAAACTTGCTTGTCTGTTAATTTCTAAATCCTCCACCCTGTAATGGTCCTAAGATCTAACCAGATGTCATATTTTTCAAAATGGATAGAGTTTATCATTTAAGGTATGTTAAGAAACTACATTACTTAAATTCTCAGTAGACACAGTGAAAGTTTCTTCTGCAAACAGAAGTTTCTAGCAGAAAAAAAAAGAGGGTTATTATTTGTCAGAATCTTTGATTATTGAAAAACAGAAGACGCTGAATCTGTGCCCTTTCAGTTTTAAAAAATTAATTTTAAATACCTCTTAGACACTAGTATGATCTTTATGCTCAGCGGAGTTCTTTAAGCATTATTGGCACTCTTTTGATAATTATTATAATTATTATAAGCTTGTCTAACATAATTACAGTATAAGACTCTTCCCTTTTCAACACAAAGCCATTTTCAAACAAAATTTGAGAGGTGATGTAAATTAACAAATAACCCAAATGCAATGCTTAGTAGTCTTCCACTTGGTAGCTGCCCTTCCATCTTGTCAATACTATATTTTTGTGGCAGGGTATTGCGTTTTTCCTTTTATAGCTTCTGTCTCTGGGGAGAATGTCAACTCATGAATGGCAAGTATGTATTGTGCACATGCCAAGTCAATGTGTTTGGAACTGTGGGTTCCTCAAAGGCTGGCACCCACCCCTGCAGTTTTCTGTCTTGGCAGAAACATTTAGACAATGTCTACTCAACACTGACCCTATATAATGCCCCCCAAACTGCATAGGATGGAACTTCATTGCTCCTGGCTACACCCCTATCCTTATCACATGCTAGAATCAGTAGAGCCCAGGGAGTACTTTGATAAGGACATAAGCAAATAAATAAAGACTTTGAGACATGAAAGGGGGCCACAAAGGTCCTTTTGCCCACACATCACTAGGGAAACCAGGAATGCTCCTCAATGGAGGAGGTAAAATACCTGTTCCTGACCCCACCCCCAAAAGCTAGTAGTGGATATTGCTAGCAACCTGGTGAGCTTTTTGCTATCTGTGCCAGCAACTTTACCCACCTTTTGCTACAGAGGAAGACCTCATTCAAACCTCCCAGAATGTTTATTCCAGATTCTCCCTCTCTAGCTCCCAGTTAATATAACTCATCCTTAGTGGGGATGCCACATGTACTTTATAGCCTGCTGACCTCTGTTCTATCTTGGTCAGAGACCACACTAGATTCTAGGCCTTTGGGCCATAGAACCCACCCTTGTGGCCACAAGTACTTTGCAAAGGAGTTTCTAAGGAGTCATACCTTAAGCTTTATTGTATACATGGAATTGGAATGATTGTTGCCTAGAACTTTTTCCTAAATTGTGCTGCTTTAATTATGTTGATAATGAATTGACTTGAATCTGATGCAGGTTGACAAAGTCAATCTGAACCATGTTTTCATTCCTACCTCTCCATGGACCACTGCTGGCATTGATACCTGCAGGGTCACCCTCATGAAAGGAATTGCAGAGAGATGCTGAGATGCCATCCTGGCCTCAGAAGAATTTACAGTGGCATGAGAGAACATTTGGTTTATACTTTTATCTATCTATCAGTCCACCCATCCATCCATTCATCTATCCATCCATCTATTCAACCACTCACCCATCCATTCATCCATCTATCTATGCATCCATCCATCCTTTACCCATCCACCTATCCATCCATTCTCCAGAGCCTTAAGTATACTAAATGGACATTCTTCAACTGAACTACATCCCCAGATCTGCTGTCATTTTCTAAAGGATCTGAGTCCACCAGAGAATCTTGATATAATTTAAAGGAGGAAGACACACATACAAAAAGTGGCAGGTGAATAAGAGTTCACCAAGTAAGGGATAAAGGAGGGTATTTTAGATAAAGTTAACAAAAATATGAAAACCTAGAAGCAGGAAAGGGCCCAGCTTGCTTAAGAAACATAGCCAACTGTCCTACAAATAGACAATATAAATCACATCACTCATTCTGACCTAAGAGCCCTTAAGCTTGGTATGGAAGTTCCCTATAACATACTTGGCATTTTCAGCAATAACCAGGGTAAGAGCCAAATGATGAGCCTAAGTTTAAATTCTGGGTAAGGAGCTAAATAATCTATCTGAGCTGGGTCTGCTCATGGGTCAGGTGTAGTCAGGCTCTTGGGCTTTTCCTGCTGAAGCCATGAGAACCCCCACTCCCTTATGCCATGATACTTTTAATCTACACAGTATATTCCATGGTGAGGCAACCAAGGAAGGGTTGGCTTCAAGATCAAGACTATTTATTTAATGTCTATTTTCTTGAGGCACCTCTTCCATGTCTGAGGCTAAGTATATGCTTCCCAAAGGCACGTGTGGGTTTTCCAGAGAACAAGTACATGTGTTTTTATCAACTAGGTTTGTTGTCTTTGGCTTCAGTTAGGGGCTGCCATACTCTTTCATCTACAGCTGCTGATGTTCTTAAACACTTTTCTATTCTTTGTCAAACAAGCCTGTGACCCTAACGTTGGAGATAACAGGATCTCTTCTCTAGAGGCTGAAGTCTGGCTGTGGTGACGAGACTTTGTCCCTGTTCTATGACAAAATGTTTCCCCAGGAGATGCTATACACATGTCTACCCAAGAGAGGCAGCCATTGACAGACCAAAGTGCAGATACCACCAAAGTCCAACTTGGTGAAGTAGTGATATTAGTTGGGGTCACTTACAAGAACAGAAATAACTCAGAGACAGATGTATCACCCAAACCCATCCCAGCAAGGGTGACAACTCACAAAGCTGTGACCCTAGAGCACACTGAACAGCCTGCAGACAGCCGAACAGGTTACAGAGCATGCTTTACAAGTGCCTCAGTTGGTCTAAATCTCTCCCAGGCAGTTTGGCTGGTTTCTGCCTCTTCTAGGCAGCTGGTCAAGGCTTGGAGTCTTTGCAGTTTGGCTTATCTAGAAATCTTCAAAGCTCATCTCTGCTTATCTGAGAGGGATTCTTAGCATTTATTGCTTTCTTTGGCAGGGAGGGGCCTAGTGAATCTTGTCAGCTTCAGGAACTTCCTGGAGCTATTTGGAGTTGTTTACCTTCCCATTTAAGGAGCTTCCATGGAGGATACAATCTTTCAGTCTTGGTGAAAACTGGCTCATAACAATCCCCCAAAAGAGAACTAATCCCATATGAAGTTAGAGAGAGAGAGAGAGAGAGAGAGAGAGAGAGAGAGAGAGAGAGAGAGAGAGAGAGAGAGAGAGAGAGAGAGAGAGAGAGAGAGAACAACTCAGGATGCCCACAGAGATACCAGTCCTGCCTACACCACAACTGTAGACTACCAGCCTCAAAGCTAGGAAGATAAAGATTTTATATTTTATGCCAGCCAGTTTGGGGGACTTGGCTATGAAAGCTGTAGGAAACTAATATAGTGAGCTGACATAGCATTGAAATCTCAGCATCAAGTAATATTAGTGGTATCACTATTTACTGAGCAGATTCTGTGAGCCAAGCATTGTGTAGGCTCAAGACTACATTATACTAACTGGTGGCATAGAATCTGGAATTGAGACCTGACTAGGGCCATTTCATCCTTACAAAGACCACTGGCAGCCCCTGTGTCAGAAGGCAGGGACTAGTGAGTAGGGTGCTAGTTGGTTTTCAGTCCTACTTGTCTCCTTGCGCAAGCTTCCACTTTACCACGACCTACTCTGACGCACAAGAACATGGTCATTATATTGGACCTGCTGGGAGTTGAGATGCCTGCGGCAGCACTGAGAGGTAGGTATATGTGGGCACATAGGGATCGTGAGTTGTAGGGTGAAGATCCTACCTACATAGTTGAGGATGAGGCATGGGGCTCCTGATGGTCTTCAGGAGAACCATAAGGCCTTCCTTCAGCCCTGTTCTGCTCTGTCCCAGCACACTCCAATGCCTCCAGTCTTCCAGACAGCAATTGTTTTAAAAAGAAAAAAGGGGACATGTAGTGGGATTATGTTATTACATTGTAAATAATTGTCCTACCTACTGGTTTAATAAAAAATGCTGATTGGCTGAAGGCAGACAGGAAGTGTGGGTGAGGCTACCAGACTAAGACAACTCTTGGAACAGGAAGAATGCTATTCTAAGAAAGGGTACCAAGCTGCATGACTGAACAGGATAATAATCATGGGTTAGTTTAAGAGCAAGAGCTAGCTAACAATATGCCAGAGCCATAGGCTGATCAGCATAAAATTAATACAAGCATCTGTGTGTTTCTGCAAGACTGCAGGACTGTGGGACTGCAGGTCAGAACCTCAGGGCTAGGCCAGAAAAGCCAGGCCAGAAACTTAATACAGCAAACAAATGATCTAGTTTTCAGGCTCACACACCAGGGTCCTTTGGGTTCTTTATACCATGATCCTTGTTGTCTCTACCACTGCCATCACACCAAAGAGCCTAAGAAATGCCTCTCTGGCTCTTTTATTTAATTCCAAATTTGTGTCTATGCCTTTCTTCACAACTAAAACTCCATTTTGCTATCAAATTTTCACCTTTCTTGATTGGAGAGGGACTTTTGACATGATACATGCTTAATCACTGTTGAGATGTCCCATTAATGAGGAAATGGACATTTCAAATTGGCTGGCTCTGAGAGGCAAAACACAGAAGTGATGGGGGGGGAATACCATCTAAAATATGCTGTCTTTAGAATTTTAGGTAGATCACATTCTTACCACCTAAGAGTGACTGGAGCTATGAAGGAAGTGAAAATATCCAATTTATCTCTTTAGATATTAGTTAGAGTGGGCTAAGTTGAGGTCTAGAGGTGAAGAAATATGGAGATCTTTTCCAAATTCTGTTTTGGTAACAATGAATAGACATAACATTTCTAGACTATATTGAGTGACTGCTGGAGTTCAGACTTGGGGGAATGTCTAAAGAAGAAAAAAGCCGTCTGTTCGGTTTTGTGTCTTGCTTGAAAATATACTTCAAACATTCAACAGTATTTCAGAGATCATAACCGCCCTGTGCCCCCACCACCTCCTGAGCCCTTGGCCCCTGGTAGTCCCAGTTTACTTTTAAGGCACTTTTAGTTTTATGTTTTAACTGGAAAAAAATAATCTTGCCCAGCAGGGTTTCCATTTGTTTCTATCAATGGGCTGAATTTAGTTTAGGAAAGTCTGTGCAAAGAGAATGAAATGTACCCCCTGCCCCCCGCCTGCCTTGCCAGATCTGGAGGTACCAACCATCAGGAAATGAAAGAAATGGATTTTGCCTAGTCTCTCTCATACTGGCCACATCAGACAAACCAAATGTCCTGTTGATGTACCATCCCAGATCTCTTCTAGATCCTTCTTTGACGTAGGCTGAGCTGTTAGTTATGTTCTGGCAGGAAGCAAATACCAGGAACAGAAGTATGACTGAGGTAGGAACAGGGGAAAGGGGGGGGCATGCCAGCATCAGCAGGAGGTACGTCATGCCACAGGTATAAGGAGGGATAAGGAGGGGTGCTGAGCAAACCAGGGCAGCCTATGTCTGTACCTAGAAAGAGGACACAAACAGAACCGGTGGCCTTGGAAAGGATATGGTCACAACTAGCACACAGATCCTAGCTCTCAAACTCCTAGGTCTCCCCCTGGGCCTCCCATTGGTGGAATCCAATCAGAAGCCAAAAGGCAAAGTCTATGTCCATAGATGCAGACTTCTAGTGTAGAGCAGGATGGGAAAAGCAGGGATGAGAGGAAGGAACAAAAGCCATGCAGCAAAGTCGGGCAAGAAGGAAGTAGGGAGACTAGAGAAGGGGAGGGACAGACACAGGTACGCTGACCTGCAAACTCATAGTGTTCCCTATAGTAAATAGGCACCAGGTTTTGGATTTCTAGTTCAAGGCTATCTTAGGCTATACAGCAAAATGCTGTCTTAAAAAAAAAAAAAAAAAAAAAAAAAGCTATTCTTGCAGAAGACCAAGGTTTGGTTCCCAGAACCTACACTGTGGCTCAGAACTGTCTGTTACTCTAGTTCCAAGGGATCCAGCTCCGTCTTCTGGCTTCTGTAGGTACTAGGTACACATACAGTGCATCTATATACACACAGATAAACACTTCTCAAAAAAGGGTTTTGTTGTATTTTATAAGGAGAAGCCTCAGTCAGGGAAGTGCTTGCTATACAAGCATGAAGACCTAAGGTTTAGATGCCCAGCACCCATGTAAATACTGGGTGTGATAGTGTATGTCAAGTAATCCCCGGATGGAAACATGTGGATCCCTAGGGCTCACTGGTCAGCCTGTCTAGCTGTATCAGTGAGCTTCAGGTTTTGTGGGAAACCACATCTCAAAAGCTAAGGTGAAAAGTCACCGACAGCGACCTCTGGCCTTCACATGCATGCACACATGTGCACATTCACAACCCCACACACATTAAAGGGGAAAAGGACCAAAAGAGGCAGAAGAGCAAGAAGTGTTCTGTATTTACAATTGGGATTCTGTGCATGAGGCATTTGTGTCAGGGATGCTGATGGACCACTGTGTCCTTGGTACCTTCCCAGTGTGGATCTGGACAAGAAGTTCTTCCCTCCCTCTTTCCCAAGACCGAAAGCCTAGTCCACCCAACAGCCACTGCCCATGCTCAGAACCCATTCCAACTGCTGCTTCCCTTGGTAGAACTATTTTCTAGGGAGGGAAAGGGCAGTGGAATAAGCAGTGTGAGCTTTGCAGACAGCGCCAGCCCGCTCACCACGACGTCCAGCAGCTTCCTTGTCAGCTCTGAGAATCTCCCCACCAGAGTCTCAAAGAAGCGGAAGTACAAGTGACTGTGGAGTTATCTGCCTGTTAATCTTATCATCTGCTATTCATTTTAAGAGTTTGAGTTATTATTAATATGAAGGCCTGCTTTACGGCAGCTCTTCTTTTTGAATGAGTTTGTGCCAAGCTGCCAGTTATCAAGGGACTCAGGGCCAGGGATTGTGCTAACAGTGAGTTTCTGAGATGTGATGGCAGAGACAGGAAAGGATGGCTGGTTCTCCCCCCGCCCCATCTCTCTGTCTCTCTCCTCCTTCTTCTGAGAGACTGGGTTTCTCTTTGTAATAGTTCTGGCAGTCCTGGAACACACTCTGTAGACCATGTTGGCTTCAGACTTACAGAGATCCACCTGCCTTTGCCTCCTGAGGGCTTAGATTAAAGGTGTATGCCAGAACTGCCCTGTAAAAAAAATATGACTTTTTAAAAAACAGGCATCAGTATTTTGTGTCTACCCTAACAACCTTTTTTGATGCTTCATTTCAAAGGAACTATGAGAAAAAATATAAGCAAGGCTATCCACAAATTTCAAAAAATCTAAGAAGAGTTTAATTTTGGAAGACAACCCAAGTCAAAGAAGTATCCCAAACCTGAAGCTGTGATTAATTGATGAGTTTGCCTACTTCCTGCAGATCTAGGAAACACCATGATTCCTGATGATCTAACTGTATTATGCTGTCAATCAAGAACGGCCTTAGATTATTTACCATTGATAGGTTTAGTGAATGCCAGGATGCTGAGTATGTGCCCTAAGTTTCTCTCTATTGCTGTGATAAATACCATGGCCGAAAACAACTTGGGGAAGAATGGCTTATTTTATCATACAGCTTATAAAGAGAAGTCAGGTCAAGAACTGAGGCAGAGGCCACAGAGGAACACTGTGTTATTGAATCGCTCCCGTAGCATGCTGATACACTTCAGGGCCCTTTGCCCAAGGGTGGCACCATTCACAGTGGGCTGGGCCTTTCTACATCAAACATGCCCTACAGATTTGCCTACAAGCCAATCTGAGGGCGGTAATTCCTTGATTAAAATTTTATCCACTCAGGTGACTCTAGTTTGTGTCTAGTGGACAGAACCAGCATAACGTCTGCTTCAGTAACGAAATATTGAGTGCCAGACTGATGTCTCAGACTTCACAGCCTTGGAGTAAGATTTGGCATTTTTCTATTCTTTCCATAGGCCCTTGTAGTAGTGGAGGCCCTCATAGAATATAGCTTAAAGTCAGTGTTGGCACTCTCAAGAATAATGGTTTTGAATGCCCCATTGTATTCTCTATAATTGTTGCTCTTCTGGGAAGTAGCATGTAACTCTGCTAAGCCATGACATAAAGATAACAGGAATGTTGGGGTGAGCTCACATGGTATCACATTACCCATCCAGATTTCTTACAGGATCCACCAGCTGAGTACTGTCACTGAGCATGAAAGAGTCTCCATCCAGCCAGGGTTGTGTTGAGTTACAGACAGGACCAGGCCCTGGACTTCCTCAGTCACATCTTGCGAACTTGTTTGAAGGTTGTGGTATGTGAGGAAGTTACCCTTGACCAATGGTCTTCCTTCATTGGGGGAAGGTAGTTGTCTTTAAAGCATGTAGCATTGAGAAGGATGGAAACAGAGTGCTGAGGGAGGAAGGGAACACCCACCTGCCAGCCAGATCAGTTAACTCTGCAGTCACTGAGACAATTGGTGTCACAGCCAGATCCTGTGGCCACATCTTACTGCACTGTATTTGACTGACTCTTCATAGTGGCTGAACTTTGCCCAACCTTTCTCTCTTGGCATCAAATCAAACTATAAAACAGCACTTCCTCCATGGTAAGTTCAGCTATCTGATCATCAGCAGACCCAGGAAGAAGCTGGCTCATTTCATTTTCCTGTCAGTCACCAAAAGAGATCAGGAACTCTGATAATGTCTTCAGTGTGAAGACCACACAGATATGAATGCAGAGTTGTGGAGAAAAGTGGCCTGTCTGGAATCTAAGGAGGTCAACTCAGTAGTGGTTTGTACGGCAGTGTTCAAATTTTATCCAGGGTGTTGTAGCCACATAGAGAGGGTGTGTAAAGAATCTGCTGACCGCTGGATGGTGGTGGTAGTGCATGTCTATAATCCCAGGCAGAGGCAGGTGGATCTCTGTGAATTTGAGGCCAGCCTGGTCTCCAAAGCAAGTTCCAGGGCAGGTTCCAAAGGTACACAGAGAAACACTCCCCCCCCACACACACACTAAAAAGAATCTGTTGACCACCAGAATTAACATTCTAAGTTGCTTCTAGCTCCCATCAACCTAACCAGCCCTATAAACCTCTAAATTACAGATTTAAAAAAAAAAAAAAAGGAAAAGAGAAAAGTGACGTGTGAATGTGAAAGATGCTCATCTTGTGACTGTGACCAATTGCCTACTGAACAGTTCTTAATGTCTTGCGTCTCAGTAGGAAACCACAGAGTCTATAAAACCCTGTCCAGCAGAAATGAGTCTGATTGTAGATGGCTTGGTTAAGCCAGATTGCCTTCAGTGCCTGAGGGAGTGGATATTTTCTCATTATGAAGACTTTTCCAGCTAGCAAAGGCTGTGCATACAACTGCTCAGAACCTGTCTGAACTGCCCGTTTCCGTGGTAGCAGGTCTGTCTGGAGGATGGATCTGTAACACCTTCTTTTGTTTGGGGTTCAGCCATTTGTGTTACAAGAAGTTTCGAAATATGCCATAAGGGACATCCAACAAGATGGGCTCAGCCTGTTGGAGAGGGAAGCTTAGTCACAACGGGCTGTGCCTAAGAGAAAAACCATCAAAGAGATATAGACCCCATACCTAAATATTTATTTAGGGTGTTTGTATTTCCCACACTTTTCAAATGTGACCGTGTGTCCTGAAGGTGGAGCTTTAGTATAGGAGAATACTGGGAAGGGGCAAAAGTATTTGCTCAAAATGGGGCAGAATCAGCAAAGAGTGCTGTTTCCAGGTTTCCGGACCACCTGTATATTTTCTTGCCAAAAAGTTAGCGTGGATTCTGGTTTCTTGCACTATAGGAGTGTGCATACAATTGAGCAGGAAGAAAAGGGAACCTGCTTGTAGGAGCCGAGCTTATGGTCTCAGCAAAATAAGGAGACACCATCAGAGCTGTTTCTATTCCTTGCTGGTCATTTTTGTAAGATGTTGTTTCTTTTTTCAAAATGCAGCAGAAAAGAATTGAGCAGTGATCAAAATGCCACCAAAGAGTATGTCTAATCCAAATAGCTTCCAAGATGGTCTGCAACTGATTGTGTGTAGCAACTCTACAGGATTTAGGGAAATGACTTGGTTACCAGTGAAGTAAAACTATCTCCAAAATGGAATTGAATGCTACTTCTTGGCACACATCACTGCCACCGTCCATTTGTGAAGTCACTAGAACTGCCATGTACATCATTCACAGCAAAACCGTAGGGGGACTGATGCATAAAGGCCCTACTTTGTTGTTGGGGAGGGGTTGGTTGCTTTAGGAGAGGGTTACCTTTTTCCTTATGATTCCAGCAATGCAAAAATTCTTTTAAAATATTCCAGGTTGTGGGGAATGGGGGAAGATGGCCTGATTCATTTCTCTCTCTCTCTAGCAGTTAAACCGTCTGATTTGCTCTGCTTAAGAGGTCCATATTAACATCAACCTAGACCCAACCCCCCCCCTTTTCTTTTCTCCACTTACTGTCACTACAGAAGGGGTAACCTCCATCTAACATCTAACAACATTGGCACTGCCCATTAAAACAATGAGAGCTGGTCCCCAAAGAGGAGTTTGCACGTGGAAAGATGACCTCTGACCCTGGCTTTTAAAAGCTGCTGCTAAAGGGATGTGTCCTCTCTCTCTCTCTCTCTCTCTCTCTCTCTCTCTCTCTCTCTCTCTCTCTCTCTCTCCCTCCCTCCCCTCCCCCTCCCCCTCCCCTCCCCCTTCCCCCCTCTGTGTGTGTGTGTGTGTGTGTGTGTGTGTGTGTGTGTGTGTGTGTGTGTGTATAGGTACAGGGGAAATGGAAGCCAAGGCCTGGCTCAAACTCTCTGCCACGGAGCTGTATCCACCCCTAATACAGTTCCTTATGCTCTACACCTAGGCTCCGTTCTCAGGCTTTTTGCCCATTTCATTTTCCTTCCCTTGTGCCTTTCCGAGCCTGGGGGAGAGCCTGAAGCCGTGATGTGGAATGTAAAACACGCAGCAGGTGCTTACCTCCGAAGATTTGGCCTCTGAGGAAGCTCATCCACCCCCCCCAACCCCCCCCCCCACACACACTATAAAAACAACAAAACAAACAGGCAAAACCCAGATTTCGTCCAGAGCTGGGTTAGCTTGGAGGTAAGGAGACTTAAAGAATACACAGTAACCGGTTGTGGAAAAGATCTGGGAAGGAATGCAGATCATTTCCCAAGAACCTATCAGGTCCTTTAGTGTCCCCTCCCCATTCGCCACAGGGTTGGAGGCAGTAGGGGTTTCCTCTGCTGCTCCCTGGCGAAGCGGTGAGATCTCAGATTCTCTAAAGAAGTGGGACATGGCGGCAGGGGAAGACCCTTCAGGAACAGGAAAGTACCAGGCTCTGAGACAGGAGCAAAGGCTGAGCGCAGTGTAGTTTTGCCTCAAAGAATGGTCTCTGGGGGAGTGTTTTAGAGGCCACAGGTGGCACTGGACTAGCAAGATGCCTGTAAGAGGCTGTGGAGTGATGGATGGGTGGATTCAAATCTCTGCGGTGCACTCTGCCAACCTTATTAACCTGGTGAGCTCCACAGCCTCTCCAAGACCATTCTCAAAGGCTGAGTAAGGATGGTAACAAGTCCCGAATTAATACTGTTGCTTTGAGTATTAAGTGACCAGAAATTGACCCGGTGCATTTAGAACTACGCCCAAAACATAGCAAATGCTCAATAAATGTTAGCTATTATCATTAGGGTTAGATAGTGAGCAGAACTTTCTAAGTGCAAGGTTTGAGAGTCTGGGACTCGGTTGCCAAGGGAGACTAGGGAGCTTTTTCAAATATGAGAGCTCTGGCCTGAGGGATTGTCCACAACGAGCCTGTGGCGCCTTTCTCCCACCTCACTCTGACCCGGGGAAACCCACCCCCTGCCACAGGGGCACCTTGGTCCACCCTCCCCTCCCTCCGCCTTCTCTTGGCCGCAGCTCCCCGAATCATCTTTGGGGCCTCCCTTGCTCTGCTCCACACCTGTCAGCCGCCCTCGCAGCCTCCCAGGGGCTCCAGCCCTGGGCCTCTGCTGCAACCCCTTCGACCCTGGGTCCTGGCTCCGCGCGCTTCCCGTTTGCCAGCGGCTGCTCTCGTAAACAAAACCCGGGCGTTGGAGCAGCCCGCGGGGCTGGCGAGCGCGGGAGCCAGCTCGGTGCGCGGTTACCGCGCCGGGGGAACCCGGGGCGAGCTAGGGGCGATGGTGGCAGCCGCGGCGGCCGCGGCAGGCGGCTCAGCTTTGTTATGAATAGATGAAAGAGGCCACCTACACAGTAACCCAAATTACGAGACCTCCCTCCTCCCGATCTCACCGAATCAAGAGGGGAGGGGAGATGGGCGTGGAGGGAGGGCGGGCGAGAGGCGGAGGGCGGAGGAGGAAGAGGATGAGGAAGGGGCCAGTTGCATCCCACTTTCACAATGGGAAAGTGAAACGCACAAGCGCACCCAACCTCTCCAGCCCTCCCCGCCCGCCTCGCTCCCCACCGCCCGTCCCCTCCCTTCCCCTCCGCGCCTCCCCGCGAGCGCCCGCGCCGCACAGAGGAACTCTCCGGCAAAGGCGGGCGAGAAGGAAGCGGCTCCGGAGCGCGCAGGGCTTGCCGCCGCGGCACAGGCTGCCGGAGCGAGCCCGCCGCGCGCAGTCCTCCCTGCACTCCTTCCCGGCCGAGCCGCGGGGATGGGGCGGCCGCGGGAGCCCGAGCGCGCGCAGGAACCGCCGCCGCCGCCCGCGTCTCCGTCGCCGCGCGCCTGAGCCGCCTGAGCCGCCTGAGCCGCCGCGCGCCCTGCCCGGGGGCGGCCCCCCTAGCCCCATGGAGGTCTCCCGGAGGAAGGCGCCGCCGCGCCCCCCGTACCCCGCCGCACCGCTGCCCCTGATCGCCTATCTGCTGGCGCTGGCGGCTCCCGCCCGGGGCGCGGACGAGCCTGTGTGGAGATCCGAGCAAGCCATCGGAGCCATCGCGGCGAGCCGGGCGGACGGCGTGTTCGTGGCAAGCGGCAGCTGCCTGGACCAGCTGGACTACAGCCTGAAGCACAGGCTCTCGCGCCTGTACCGGGACCAAGCGGGCAACTGCACGGAGCCCGTCTCGTTGGCGCCCCCCGCGCGGCCCCGGCCCGGGAGCAGCTTCAGCAAGCTGCTGCTGCCCTACCGCGAGGGGGCGACCGGTCTCGAGGGGCTGCTGCTCACCGGATGGACCTTCGACCGGGGCGCCTGCGAGGTGCGGCCCCTAGGCAACCTGAGCCGAAGCTCCCTGCGCAATGCTACCGAGGTGGTGTCGTGTCACCCGCAGGGCTCGACGGCCGGCGTGGTGTACCGCGCAGGCGGCACTGACCGCTGGTACCTGGCGGTAGCCGCCACCTACGTGCTGCCGGAGCCGGAGACCGCGAACCGCTGCAACCCCGCGGCATCCGATCGCGACACCGCCATCGCGCTCAAAAACACAGAGGAGCGCAGTCTGGCTACGCAGGAGCTGGGCCGCTTGAAACTGCGCGGTGGTGCGGGCAGCCTGCACTTCGTGGATGCCTTTCTCTGGAACGGCAGCGTCTACTTCCCTTACTATCCCTACAACTACACGAGTGGAGCTGCCACCGGCTGGCCCAGCATGGCGCGCATCGCGCAGAGCACCGAGGTGCTGTTCCAGGGCCAGGCGGCCCTCGACTGCAGCCACGGCCACCCCGACGGCCGCCGCCTGCTGCTTTCCTCCAGCCTGGTGGAGGCCATGGACGTCTGGGCGGGCGTGTTTAGCGCGGCCACTGGAGAGGGCCAGGAGAGGCGCTCCCCCGCCACCACGGCTCTCTGCCTCTTCAGGATGAGTGAGATCCAGGCGCGCGCCAGGAGCTGCAGCTGGGACTTTCAGGCGACCGAGCACAACTGCGTAAGTCCTGTCCCTAGGGCCCGGGAGGAGACTTGGGTGACATTTACCAAGTGTCAGGTTCATATCGCCAGCCACAGTCCAAGACTGCAGGCTACTACTGTGAAGCGCAGTCTGAGGTCCCCAAAGGGAAAGTGTAAAAAGGGCGGCAGGATGGGGGTGGGTGGGAGGTTCAAAACTCTAGTGGTTGCCTCTCGTTCTTTTTAGTCCAAATGCCGGCGCTTGTTTGGGACTGAGCTCCCCCACGCCAACCTCTGTCCCTAACTGCTTCTCCCAGACCAGAGTCTCAGTAGGCGTGTGGGCTTGACCCTTTGGGCCAACACTTACTGATGCCCCAGTAGAAAAGCCTTCTATCCTAAAGGACTCGCTGCCACACCCCGGCCTTTGTGCCCCCCCCCAACCCCTCTGGTTGCAACACATTGGTAAATAATGTGATGTGGTCGGTACAGTTGTGGCCTGCTCCACACTGGTAAATAATGCTATGGTGCAAAAGCCACTCACAGACCGCCCAGCAGGACCCAGTGCGAGGGGGCGGGGCTGTGGTTGGCGGAGGGTGGCTGTGGTCTCAGCCCGGAGGAGGCGGAGGCAGCTTGTGGATACAAAGCCTCGCCCCGAAGAGTCTGGGGAGGTGAAAAGTGTTGGGGTGCTCTAGGCAGTTTCTGAGCTGCCGATTCCCAGACTAGATTGTGGGGCTCACTGACACCCTCCCCCCCACCCCCGAGGTTGTGTCTGAACCAGGCAAAAGACACAGGTTTCCCCAGAGCTCACAGGGCAGCCACTGCTTGAAATCGTGGAATGACTGGAAAATAAAGCTACAGTTCAAGAGGGTCTAGTTGATGGGGATTATGGAGGCTTTGTACACTTCTGCTGAGGCCCTTGCCCTCCCAAGGCTGCTGGCAAGTAACTCTGCATATGGCTCCTGAGAGAGAAGCCTGTCGAGAGCCTCCTTAATCACTGGACAGAATTCAAAAAGCAAAAATTGAGGGCTACAGGTGTTGCCATTGTTTTGTTATAAAATGAATCGGGAGGAAAGGAGAAGTCGACGCGTGGAGAACTGTTGCATGTATGTTTATTGAGTACTAAGGCGTCTGAAGGCTCTAGGGTACATTAATATGCGGGTAGAAAGACACTCCCCTCCAGCCCTTTCTCTGCAAAGCATACCTTACCAAATGTTAATCTTACTAATTTAAGGAGAAAAAAGCTTTCAGTCACTTGCTTCTATGCTGGGGCAAGCACATGACATCTTTATTTTAGTACTAGGATAATTTAATAACTACACAAAGCGCACTCATTGCCCCCCCCCAGATGGCTTAAGCTTGCTGTAAGCATAAAACTTAATATTTAATATCTGCTTTTACATATCTTCATAATCTTATAGCCAAAGTTTGGTGCATCACTGCCATCTTACTTTTCTGTTGGAAGACTTGAAATTAACCCCCAAATTTTACTTTGCCCCAAGCTTTAGGCACAGTTTGTTTTGGGGGTTAATGACAAGACAGCTCCAAGGCCCACAGCATGGAACCACCATAGAAGTCCAAGCTTCGCCATCTGACAGCTGTGTCGATGTGCAGAGCCAAAACATTTCTCTTGATTGCGTCTACCTATTGGGTACTAGAGGACTCGGTTTGCTTCCAAACCCAGCGTGCAACCTGAATGCGCTCAAAACCCAGTTTCTGGCTCAATCAGGTGTTCCTACTTGGACCGTGATGGGGAGGAGCAGGGTTAGTCTAGAGCTGTTTATCTTCATCCGAGATCCTGGGAGAGAGCTGCCCCTTGGAAATCAAGCAAGAGATAAACCCATGTTGCCAAAAACCTGTAATGGGGGGGAAAAAAATAATTAAAACAGGTCCCCGAGTAGCATTTCTTTGCTGCTGTTATTTATTGAGAACTCCCAGGGCGCTCAGAGCTATGTGTTCTGAAAGATGGGGTCTCTACCCTCTGAGCTTGTCATCCAAGTTAAATGATATACTCCGGTTCAAACAATAGCATGTCATGGCTGCACAGGTGGGAGCTGGGAGTTTTGCTTTTTTTTTTTTTTTCTTCTTTTCATTTAAGTAAATTTCTTGCTGCTGGTAGGCATTAAAAAGACTTAATGGGATAGCATTTTGAGAGAATGAAGAAAAGGTGGTAGTTTTGATGAAAAAGCAACGATTTTCTAACCAATTAAATAGGCAGATAAGATACTTAATTCAACAAATAGTTGCTTGATGCCTGCTTGTGTGAGCAATGAGCTTTGCTGGGTGCCACGATTCTGCTAGTGACAGGACAATAGCAGGCTGCGACCCCATTTAATGGGGTCGTGGGATCAGCGTGGCCTCGGCTGTCACTCACAAGAAATGTTGTCATTCGATTGCATTTTATTTCCAGGTCTTGAATGTGTTTTTGAAAGGCGTGCTGAATTAGAGGTGTCTAAGACAGGAGTTGGACCTGAAACACTCTATAGAGGGAGCCCCAGCAGATTGCAACAGCTATTCCCTCCCAGCAAACAGGCTCACCCCCTCCCATTTCCTTTTTTCTTTTTGCCATCAGCGATTCACAGGCTGCAAGGATCAAGTGTCTAGATTCTCTTGCCTTTTTTTAATTCCACTCTGTCCCCAGCTGGTACCTGTATTGCCCATCTTCCACCAACCCACAGTAATGATCGAACTGACCAGGCCGCGTTTTCCCATCTCCTGGTTCTTATCTCTCAACTGTTCATTCTCTTCCTTGGGTTTTTCCTGCTGAGGATTAATTTCTGAGATGCTTGTGCAATAAGTGTGTACTCAGTGTTTTACACACAAGCCTTTTTCTATCTGGGTTTTTGATTTTTTTGTCTTGCCACCAAATTTTAATGTACTTTCACTGAGGTAATCCATCAACTCCAGCCCCCCAAGTGCACCGTGATGGCCAGTTAGTCTCTGCAGACCCACTCTGCGAGGCCCCTGATGGATAACATGCGGATAACACCTCCTGTCTGTCCTATAGCTTTATGTCAGCCTGACACAAGTTAAACCTGTCTAAGAGGAGAGAGCCTCAGCTGAAAAAAATAAAAATTAAAAAAGGCCTCCATAGGATCAGGCTGTAGGCATGCATACAAACCTGTGGAGCATTTTCTTAAGAACTGATGTGGGGGAACAGCCCATTGTGGGTGGGGATACTTCTGGCTGCTAGTCCTGGATTCTATAAGAAGGCAGGCTGAGCAAGCCAGTAAACAGCACTCCTCCATGGCCTCTGCATCAGCTCCCGCATCCAGGTACCTGCCCTGCCTTTCTTCCGTGATGAACAGTGAGTGGATGTGGAAGTAAGTAGACCCTTTCCTCAGTGACCTGCTCTGGGTCCTGATGTTTCATCCCAGTGATAGAAACCCTAATTAATACACCTCCCCAGCAATGCTTCTGTGAAGTCTGACAGTAAGTCTGATTTGTTGGTTCTGTGAAAATCATCCCATTTTCCAGATAGAGGGGCCATGATCAGTGGAAAATAAGTACCAAAGCTTCGAAGCTTACACTCAGTGCTCCCATATCTATTTTCTGTTCTTTCTGCCATCACAGTATTTCTGGAACATCCCTCTGAAAGTTCCCTAATTAAAAAGGCAGCAAATAAGTATCACTGGAACAGAAGTTCTCAACCTGTGGGTCGTAACCCCTCTGAGGTTTCCAATTGACAGCACTGGGGAGACCCCAACTCCCACTTAACCCACAACCCACCTTGGACTGTTTTATGACATTATGGTGAATTAAACTTCAAGAAGTTGTATATCAGATAGCCTGCATATCAGATATTTACATTACAACTCATAACGGCAGCAAAACTACGGCTATAAGGAGAATGAAAATAATTTTATGGTTGGGATCACCATAATGTGAGGAACTATATTAAAGGTTTGCAGCATTCAGAATGTTGAAAACCACTGTCACAAGTGATATGAGTAATAATACCTAACATATCAATAGGCACAGTATGCTGTATGGAATGTATTTTATCACCTTCCTTGACAAAGGACAGTCAACTCAACACCTGTGTTGAGCCTGGGCCCTGTTCGTCCCTAGCTAAGTAATTTTAAATTCATTGTTTCGGCCTCTATATCAGCAATTCTCAACCTGTGGGTCACGACCCTCTTGGGGGTCACCTATCAGATGTTTACATTGAGATTCATAACAGTAGCAAAATTACAGCTATGAAATAACAAGGAAATAATTTTATGGTTGGGGGTCACCACAACACAAAGCACTGTATTAAAAGGTCGAAGCATTAGGAAGACTGAGATGGTCTAGGATGTGGCTTTGAGAGTCCAGGATGCCCTCCGAAGACAGTATTTGCCTCCAGTCATGGGTTGTGCTTTCAAATGTCCTGTGGTGTGTTTTCTTCATCACATTCCATAACTTACCTGTGTTTAGGTTAATATAGCAGTGAATGTTTTTAATTATGTGCATTAATTTCATTAATTTATGAAGCTAATTTAACTTCCCCTCTCCCCAACTCCCATTGCTTTTGGCACACCAATGTGTGAAAAATGTTTCGGTTTGAGTCTGTGAGGACGGATTATTCTAGGTTTGCTTGGCTGCCATAGTTGGGTCTTGGAGTTGCCTGTGGTTTAGACACAACTGTTTCCGTTCTGGAGAGGGTATTGTATTTTCTCATAGTTTGGCTCAAATGGCCTACCCTTCTGGTTTTTTCTACCGATTACAGGTGAATATGCTTCCCTTTTCTATACTCCCGTAATTCTAAAGCCTGATATAATGCAACTGTCGTGCAGATAACCACAAAACAAGTGCATGGTCTCTGCCAGCAACAGTCAAGACACGTGTCGCTACTGTGTGTAGAAGCGATATCTCAATTCTACTTGGCAGTGTGATCTGCTGACCCCCAAATACAGTCTTCCTGTGATGTTTATTGTCCCTGTAGCTTCTGTTGTGATTCTGTCTAGCCTTTTTGTTCTCTGTAGACTAGATGGTGAATTTTACCTCCATACCCACATCTGACATGCACGGGTAGATTCAAAGGGACAAATGTAATGACAGAATCCACTTAGAAAGAGGGAAAGGCAATCACAGCCACTATCTGCTGAGTACTTATCATGGCAGGGTTTGTGCAAAGCAATTTACATGCCTTATTTTCTGTTGATTCTCAGCCACCATATGAGGCAAGGACTTTAGTTATTACGATGATTATAGATGCGAAAATTGAAGCCCAGAGAGCTTTGGTTAGGTTCCTAGTTTGCAAAAAGCAAAGGATTTAGAACTTTGGGTCTGGGTCTAAGACCTGGATTTTTAGCTGCTACTGTGGATAGCCAGTCCCCACAGACACTGGATTCTGGTGTCCGTCCTCTCCTACATGGAACAAGCAAGGCTCAATTGCTATGATAAAACCAGCTGGTTATAGATACATAGCAGAGAATTCTTGGTTGTGACCCGAGTTCCTGAATTTACGATTGTCACCACCTGAGGGTCTGTCTGATACCAGGTGTGGTTTCTCAGCCATTAATTTTTCGGTTGATACTGATCTTGGCATCTGGGCCTGTAAATATCCTTCACAAGTGTTCTCTCTTAAGCCTCCAGCACCTAGCACAGCATCTGCTCTGTAGTTAGAGATTAAGTAGTGTCTATTGGATAAACAAGTGAAGGACCTTGGAGGATCACATTGGAAATAAAATAAATGTATTCTGTACTTAACAGCAATACTGTCCTGATTCTGGGCACCATATATTCCCCCAAAACTTTGTCTAGTAACTGCTATGTCAAGGATCTCTTCTCTTCAAGTCCTGGGTTAGATGGTATTCTTTCTACTCTTCTGGCTCTTCCCAAATATTCCTGCTCACATCAATAGCCAGGCTGCTTGTGATGCCAGTCTAGGAGGTACCTTTGACCATAGAAACCTGCATGATTAGTAATCCTGAGGTTAATTTGACAACATTCTAATTCTAGAGGGAATGGCTTTATGTTGTAGGTCAGTGACCCCTAAAGTGTGGTGTGTGGACCACCAGTGCCAACATCACCTGAGATTTTGCCAAAAATGTAAATTCTTGAATCCATCATCACACTTACTAAATCAGAGACTCTGGGGAGGGGGTGAGTGGAGGGCAGGGCTGGTGTTGAGTAAATCTCCTACAAGATTGAAAATGTTCCATCCTGCCAAGAAACTTCTTAAGCAGGAAGGTGAACAACTCAAAAGAGCTTCAGGAAGTCCCTGAAGCTGACCAGATTCTCCTAGGCCACTCCCTGCCAGAGTAAACAAAAAAAACGGAGACTCCCTCTCAAGCAAACAGAACTTCCAAAAAGACTGAAGAGCAGACCAGCTGCCCGGAAGAGATTTAGACCAGAGTCACTTGGAAAGGAGACTCTCCAACCTGTTGAGCTGTCTGCAGGCTGTGCAGTGGGCTCCAGGTTTCCAGCTTTGTAAGTTGTCACTCATGCTGTGGTGAGCCTTGGTGACACAGATGTCTTTTATACATTCCTGCTTCTATAAGCAACCTCAGTAAAACTCACTGGTTCCTCAACTTGGAATTTTGTGGTTTTCAAACTTTGTTCTGTCATGGGCTCCCTATCTGACATGTTTAGCATCTCCCCAGGAAAAGTCAGGAGAGCTTGAAGTTTGTGGGTTTGCTTGTTGCATTTATTTCATTTTATGTGTATGTGTGTTTTGTCTGGGTGTGTGTCTACCCACCATATGCATGCAGTGGTCCTATAGACCACAAGCCGGTGTCTGGTCCCCTGGGACTGGAGTTAACAGATAATGTTACCTACCGTGTGTGGGTGCTGTGAATCTAATGTGGGCCCTTGAGAAGAGCACAATTTTCTTCACCACTAACCCATCTCTGTAGTATGAAGTTTCTGGCCTTGTCTTTCGGGCCTAGCCTCAAGGTTTAGACCCGCAGACCCACAGAGACACACACAGATGTATATGATGGTTTTAGGCTGATCAGCCTAAGGCCCAGGCATATCACTTGTTAGCTCTTTACCCTTAAACTAACCCATGTCTCTTAACCTGTTTAGCCATGTGGCTGGGTACCTTTTCTCACAGCAGTGTGGTTGTCCTCTGCATCTTCCGGCTTCTCTCTGGCGTTCTGCTCTGTGCTTCCTGTTATCAGAGTTTTCTTAGTCTGGTAGCCCTGCCCATACTTCCTGCCTGCCTTTGGCCAATCAAAGCTTTTTATTAAACCAGTGGGTGGGACAATTATTTACAATGTAACAACACAATCTCCCACACATCTCTGTAGCCTACAACTTGTGTTTTTTTTAATAGGCTTCAAAGTGATTTGCATCCATGCTTCAGTAAAAGAAAGTGAACTTTATTGTGTTCCAGTTGTAGTGCCTGGGATAGGGATTTTCCCATTTTCCTCCCTGGCATCTTACCATAAAATGCCATAAAAGTAACCATTGAACCCTGTTACTTTTTTTCCTTCCCTATTTGCTCAAAGGCATTACCTAGACATATTTTTCAAAACCTTAACATTTTGGGGGCTGTTTTCCAAATCTCAAAATCCTGTAGTTCATAACTAGATTTTTCACATCGCATGACAACAGTTTATTTGCATTTTATCTTGGGATGTGGGAAAATTTCTAGAATATTCTGTACTAGAGCCAATTCTACAATTAGACATGCTCTCGAAGGGTTTTGTTATGTGCAGTACCAATCTAGCCTAGTTAGATACAGTTGGTTGCAAAGCTGTACATGCATAAGTTCAAGTAAAGAGAACCACTGGTTTCACGGACAGGAACATTGGGAGTCGTGTGATCATCTTGGAATTAGAGCAGCAGAGATGATGCTTTTATAAGAGTCACATGTACAGTTCCTAGAGTCAAGTCAGTGGACCAAAGCTATGACTTAGCAGATGTGAAAACTTGGGCAAATGGTTTATCCTTCTGTGCCTTTTTTTTCACTCATATCTGTTTATGACACAGGTTCTTGTCTGAACTCACACATTAATTTGGTGTGTAGGTAATGCTGTGCATATGTTGACTATTACCACCATTGTGATCGTTAATGGAGACAAGATGCCTGTGATGAGGGGTTGCAGATGCTATGAATTAAAAGCAATTTGGAGGACCTTTCTCTGCATTAGGAAGTGATTGATACTTGTTCTAAAGTTTTTAGGTGACACGTTAGCTTGACTGCCTAACCCCATTTTGTTCCCAAGTAGCTTCCTCAAATATATGGCCTTTACTGCTTCTATCTGAATATGCCTCAGCTTTAACCAGACTACATCTTAATACTTTCTGCTTTGGCTACCAACTGCCAATGGGTTGTGAGGGTGGACACTCCCTCAGAGAAAACTGATGGAGTAGCCAAACTGGTCACCCCTTGACTATAATAGCAATGATGTCAACTCAAGATTTTCTAGTGACTAGTCCTTCCTTGTACATGTGTAGGCACGTGAAAACTGAGAAGTCTCAGCTAAGCAGTGGGTGGCACACATCTTTAATCCCAGCACTTGGGAGGCAGAGGCAGGACCATCTCTGAGCTCAAGGCTAGCCTGGTCTAAAAAGAGTTCCAAGATAGCCTGGGCTACACTGAAAAACCATGTATCCGACAAAACAAAACAAAAACAAACAAGGAAAAGTTAAAAAAAAAAAAAAAAACCAAAAAACTGAGAAGCATTAAAACTACCCTGGAGACAGTTGTTTGGAATCATGGGTCTTATTTATTTATCAGAGCCAGGGGAGCAATAGCCATAGGTTGGTAGGTTGGTTGTTTGATTTGATATACTCACACATTTTCTTAGTTCTAAGTTTCTCAATGAAGCACTCTTTTACCAATATCTCAGTTACCATGGCTGATATCCTCTTTAATTAAGATAGCCTTTCCCCTCACAGAATATATCCAGATTACCATTGTTCTCCCCTGATCTTCCCAGTTCCTCCCCACCTCCTCTCCCACCCAGACACACTCTTTTCTGTCTCTCGATCAAAGACAAACACGCTTCTAAGAGATAACAATAAGGTAAAATATAATGAGATAAAGCAAAAACTAACACATTGGAACAGGACAAAACAAGCAAGGAAAAGAGCCCCCCATAAGTCACAAGAAATTGATATAGATACAGACCCCCTCATTGACACACTTAGGAATTCCATATAAACACTAACCTGGAAGCCATAATATATGAGCGAAGAACCTGTAAAGTAAAACCAGAATATGTGTGTGTGTGTGTGTGTGTGTGTGTGTGTGTGTGTGTGTGTGTGTGTGTGATGTTTTTTTTTTCAAAAGCCCCAACATTATGGGACAAGGGATCTCCAATGATGCATTCAAGTTATTTTCTGTTGACCATCTAGTTCTGGGCATGCGGTTTATCCTTTCCCAGTGAAGCTCCCTTAGAGAAAATAGATTTTCATTTGCAAGTGGTTATCAGTTAGAGACTGCTTCTGAGTAAAGGATGCAGCCTGTGTCTCCTCCTTTCAGCCCTAGGACCCCATCTGGTGCAGACCCGTGCAGGCCCTGTGCATACTACCTCAGTCTCTCTGCGTTCATAACACATTAATCCTATTGATTTAGAGATCCTTGCTTTCTTGGTGTTCCCCATCCCCTCTGCTCTCTCACCCTCTGCCTCCTCTTCCAAAGGCTCTAAGCCCTGGGAGGAGGGATTTGATTCAGAACTCCTGCTTGGGGCTGAGGGTTTCAACAGTAGCTGGTTTTTGTATTGGTGCCTCTGCTCAATTATTTCTTGTAGTGCTTTGCTTTCCTCAGAGAAGTTAGTTGTTAGGGAACTTGTTACTGCTCCTAGTCCATCAGTCATGCTGTTATGTAGAGTTCATCACACTGGTTTGTTTGTTTTTTTTTTTTGTGAAGAGCCAAATTATCAATATTTTAATCTTCATGAAACTACTCTCAACCTCTTAATCACGGCCACTGACCTCATGTCCTGTGAACAAAGCCAGGGATGGTCCAGAAATAAACCCTTAGAGCTAGGTCTCTATGAAATGCTATGGACATTGAAATCAAAATTCCTTCTACTTTTTACTTGTCGTGAATTATTCTCCCCTACCCCCATTTTTTTCAAATCATTTAAAAATGTAAGAACTATTCTTAGCTCCCGGGCCATTCAAAATCCAGGCCAGATGTGGTCCGTTGGTGACGGCTTGCCAACTGCCACTCTACTGGAGAGAAGAAGAGAGCTTTCTCTGAGTGGTCAGCTACTCACTCTCGGAGGGTCATGGTGGAAAGAGGCTTGGAAGCCTTAAGAATGGGTGTTAGTCACCCTGAGCACAGGACCAACCCAGAAGGCTCACAGAGCAGGGGCATGACGCTTGAGTGGCATCTTGACATTTAGTGAAGAAAGCAGAGAAGGGAGTTCGGAAGAGCATCCAGCTTGTGTGCCTGTGGGATGTTGAAGTGAGCGTCTGAGGCGCAAGCCACTCACCCTGGCTGGAGAGTGTCCAGTGATAAGTGTGCAGGGCCAGATGGCAAGAGGCTTAATGAGTCAGGCAAAGGTGGGTAGATTGACTCTGATGGTCACTTTCAGACTTTGCAAATCTTGCTTTTTAAAATAAACACTTGCCCAGAAGCTTCATATGTTCCAAAGAATAGCAGATCCTCTTTGACCTGCTGTTCTGGGAGAGAGCCTTGCCAAGTTCAGGGGTGCTAGATGAAGCAGGTTGCAAAGTTCCCAGATCCCACAGCTCCCTCCCCAGCCCCCACCCCGGGCCTGCATCATCACAGGAATTTCTGCTCAATTGGGTGGGAAGACAGACTACAAGGAGTCTGAAAGAGGTTTAGGAGCATCCCCACCCCCAGTATGTTCTAGAAAGATGCCTCAAGATAAAATGGGTAAAACAACTGATTACAACGATAGCCATTGGTTCAAATTGGTTATTTCCTGAATTTATATTCAGGGGCCAGCAGTGTGTGAAACTACTTCTGTCAGCAGTAAGTAGGGAAGACAATACACATGTAGCAAGTAGGTATTTTTACATTAAAATGATAGCTAAAACGTAAGCAGCCATCACACAGCACTGTTTTAAACACTTTTCCAATATGTCCTTTTGATCCTTTCCATAACTTGACAAAGTGAGGAGGGATTGTCACTCCCAGTCTGAAGATGAGGGAACCAGGAATGACACATTGTTAAACGGGGGGTGGGGGGGGGCAGTAATGGGGGGATGCATTAGGGAAGGTTCAAACAAGATCCTGGAGTGCTCCCTTCACCATAGCTGTTTGTAGGCTTTGCTCACAAACCTGAGAGCAAGTGCTCATGGAAAGATGACTTGGTCAGTCTAGAGAGCAAATTGTGTGTGTGTGGTCGAGGGTGGGAGGAAGTGAGGGGTGTAGGCTGAAGAAGGAAGCTGCAGCCCATCTGACAGAACCCCTAGGCTGTGGGAAGAGATTAGATTTTATTCTCAAAGCCTAGGAGAGCTTTTGAAGGGAAGTGAAATGATTGGATTTGAATTCCTAAGTAATGGCTGGCCTGTGGGGAATGGCTGGCCCTGTGGAGGCAGAGAGGCTCTTGCACTGTTGCTGGGACAGAAATAATGTTGCATCTAGTTAAGAGTGGAAACAGGGGATGCAGATGGATTCTTATTTATTGTCATAATTCAGTGTGTGTGTGTGGGGGGGGGGGGATAATGAGGACCTGAACTGAGTTCTGACTGTGAGTGTAGGAAGGAAGGTGAGAATGTGATAACTCATTAAGAAATGGTATTGGGAAATGTCTACAGCCCATTAGGAGACAACTTTAAGTGCTGGTGGTTTGGGGGTGCCTTTGAGCACCTAGAAAGGTTGGCAAAAGAGGCATTGGTAATAAATTTTAGTAAGTGGATCCTGCTCCTTCCTAGAACCCAGAATGTGTCGAGCTCTGTTTGGACTATGTGTGCCCTGAGTGGTACCTTAATCTGCTTTCTTTTGCCATAGTAAAATATCTAGATGGAGTTATAAAAAATGGAAGTTTATTTGGCATAGAGTACTGGAGGCTGGGATAGTCCTAGCATTCACAGAGGACCTTCTTGCTACATCTTAACAAAGAGGCTCTGACAGGGTGAGAAAAAGGAAGTGCAGCTCAGATGCTTTGTAGAATGTCACCAGTGCCACTCTTCTGTAGAAAAGATTTATTTTCATTTATGTGCGAGAGCTTTGTCTGCATGGACATTCGTACACCATTTGTGTACCATGTCTGTGGAGGCCAGAAGAGGGCATCTGTTCCCCTGGACCTGGAGTTACCAATTGTTGTGAGCTGCCCTGTGAGCGCTGGGGACTGCCATCTCTCTAGCCCCATGCCATCTAATCTTAGTGACCTTCGAAGGGCCCCACATTCAAATGCTAATCACGTGTAGATGAGGGGGTTTCATTATAACAGATGGATGTTTAGAGGACACAGTCAAACTGTAGCAAGGGGAATGGCCTGGCTAGTTCACCCTGTGAGGCTAACACACAGTAAGTGAGCCCTCCCTCAGTAAATGATTACAGAACTGCAAGAAGGCTGTCTTCGTCTAATGGAAAAGACAGTGGTGATAGAGAATTGAGATAAAGGCTTCCGAGATGTGCTGGTGCTGTTTATAGGAATAGTAGAAGCTAGGCAGTCTGAAGAAGAGAAGGACGTTTCTGGGGACTTCCTGCTCAGTAAGGCAGAATTCCTTGTCAGAGCCTCCCTACCCCCAACCTGGTTGAAGAAACATGTTATCTAACACACCAGCTGTTCTTCATCACTGCTCATTGGCCTCCCCTGAAGGCTCCTCTCTTCCACGGTGACCCCTTTTAAGAATTGGATTCCAAGTACTGACCCGTGCTTCTCTGAGGCAATAGGATGGGGGAAGCCTGAAGCAGCTGGTAACAGCGGGTGTTGCCTTGTGTCGGTTTGTGTCAGGCCCCCATACTCTGCGATATTTTTTTTTTTCCATAGCCCTATGGGAGTCTTGTGCTGTGGGCCTCTAATAAAGCCCATGGTTCCTAAGTCTATTTTTAATGCATCAAATAATTTGGGCTGCCAAATAAACCTATTATATTGCTATACAAATATATTGTTGTATAGTAATATATCTTAACACATTCAGCAGCAAGATCTAGCAGCAGCAACCATAATCTCAAAGCAGAGATGAGCCTAAACGATATTTTGAGATATCTGCAGCAACTATGAAATGATATGAAAATATCTGATTTCTTTTATTGACAAAGGCATGGCTTCATTTAATACCTCTGTGGACTGGATCAGGATGAAAGGCAATGCTATTTTAGTTAGAGCTTGCTCAAATAAAGATGTGCCTGCCTCCTGTTATATTTGAACTCTCTTTTGAACCAAGGATATGAATGGGGCTTCCACTCTAAACCATTTAGGTTTGAGAAACCATAATGTGAAATGTAAAGTGTCCCATTTTGTTTCAAATCTCGCTTGATTGACTTATTTTGCCTATGAACTTATTCTGATATGATTTTATAGAGTAGACATTTAGTAACAGCAAGTGGATGGATGGATGGATGGATGGATGGATGGATGAATAGGTAGATGGATGAATGAATAGATAGGTGAGCAGATGGATGGTGGGCTTATGGGTGGGTGTGTAGAAGGATGGATTAAAAAACAACTTGCAAAGGAGAAATGACCTACAGTCTTACAAGTCATAAGTAATAGAGCTTGAAAGTAAGCCTCATAGTTTCTACTCACAATCCCTTCCGGTTTTTGCTCCTCTGTGCTTTAACGGTAGTTTAAGAGTTGAAACAGTGTTAGCTATGCTCATAAAATTATATATTAAAGCACCTCTTACATTCTCTTTAATACTCGATTTTTTAAAATATTACTGTTTCTTTATTTAATGTGTGCATGAGCATTCCATGGTACACAAGTACAAGCCACAGGATAATCTTCAAAAATCAGTTTTCTTCTACACGTGGGTCCTGGGACTCGAACTCATGTTCTTTATTTTGTTAAGAGCTTATGTCAAATACTTTGTTCCATTCTTAGAGGCACATTATTTTATCTTGTTGTTGCTGTTTGTATGTTGTTGTTTTGAGACACAGAGGTCTCGGCACAGCCTTGCTGACCTTAAAACTTGAAAGGTAGCCCAGGCTTGCATCAAATCCATGATCCTTCTGCGTTAGTCCCCAGGATCCTGGAAATATAGGTGTGCACTACCATAACCAGACTTAGAGCCACAGTTTAAATAGTAATATAGTCAGTCAGCAGGCTGTCTATGGATTAAGAAGCTAATAGATCCAGCAGCTTCCCCTTATGAGTTATTGAGGAACTGTGGATATGAGTTTTAGAGAAGGTCAAAATACTGGCCAGGAGAATGTGTGGACTACTAGCTTACTACTGCTTCCCAAGGCAGAACCAAGACCCGCTGTTTGCAAGGGACAAATCTTGGCTCCGTTGAAGAACTCCGTAATGATTAAGCCTACTTAGCAATGTTCCATAGTTGCCTGATGAGATATTGATTGAAAGTATTCAAACATTGATCCATGTGTTTATTTATTCATTCAATAAACATTTATCGACGACTTACTATGAGCTGGAGGCAGAGGTGGTGCCTGCTTTCAAAGGTAGAATAAGACAAACTGGTAGAACCGAGAGTCTGCCGGGAGATGGGCAATAAATACAACTTACAAAACAATTATAGGTGCTCTGAAGGAAATTAGTTGAATGCTATGATTCA
This sequence comes from Phyllotis vaccarum, assembly GCA_033318265.1. Classification (NCBI taxonomy): domain Eukaryota; kingdom Metazoa; phylum Chordata; class Mammalia; order Rodentia; family Cricetidae; genus Phyllotis; species Phyllotis vaccarum. Next base: position 30,301,565 of record JARWLC010000014.1, read on the forward strand.
GAGTAACAGCTAGAAAAGGAGTGGGCAGAGTCCAGTTCCTGTGTAGGTGAAAAATTAACTTAAAACCTGAAGATAATCAAATGAGCAAAACCAAAAGGGACCGAAGGGGAAGAAGCTAAGAAACAGTGGGCTGGTGCTGAGGTAGGAAGGTGGCAGTGATATTTCTGAAAGAAAGATGCTTTCGGAACAAAATCAGCTGAAAGGAAAAGAGCTAAGCAATGAGTTGACAGTAGTCAAGAGACCAGCTCAAGTAAAGTCCGGGAGTCATATGGGTGTAATCTCCTGATTTGTTTTTCAAGACAGGGTTTCTCTGGGTAGCTCTGCTGTCCTGGATCTAGCTCTGTAGACCAGGCTAGCCTCAGACTCACAGAGACTCACCCACCTTTGCCTCTCCAGTGTTGGGATTAAGGGCATGGGGCACCACCATCTGGCATGGGTGTAATGGGCAACATTAAAGGACATTGAGCAAAGGTTTGACTTGTCTTCAAGAGCGTCTTGACTGTTGGATGCACCGCAGGCTGTGGTTTTAAGGGAGATGCTGGAAGCTTAGCTTGGGTGGATGGAGATGAGAAGGGCAGCCTTGAGAGTTTTGGGAAATCTGGCTTGGACCTGGGGTTGACTGGTGGTCTAATCAACTGTGGTGGGCTAGAGTATTGAGGAACAAGGTGGCAAGAAAGAAAGATTTATAAACATTTTTATTTTTTTTTAAGCAACAAATTCTTTAGTAAGGGTTCTTGACTATATGTTTAAAATATAATAGTTCAGCTTCACAAAGAGAAATTAAAACACCAAATTATATGTGAAAGTACATATATGTGTGCTATACTAAGAAGAGAACCCTGTGTGTTTTTTTACCTAAAAATCGCTTATGAGGTAACCTATTCTAGAAATTTTACTAGTCCAGAGCATCAATGAAGGAATGACTTCATGTTGGCATTGTACGTAAAATGACCAATGTTCAATATAAGTACTCAAATAACATAAACTAAGTACTGGCTCTAATGGTTGTCAGTAATAGTGGTCAGTAGACTTTCTCTGTTCATAAATGATACATAGGGAATGTTGGACAACATTTTTTAGCAGCCCGGAAGCCATGCATGTATTCTGGTGGTTCTTGTGCAAAAAAAATTAGTGTATTTAGAGAGGCCAGGGAAGGGAGTTGGCACTAGTCTGTATGTAGGGTGCTTCTGGCATATTATGGCAAGGGACCTAAGATACTAAAAAATGCTGTATCCCATGGGATATGCCTCTTAAGTGAAAGTTATCTCACCCAGAACACCATTAGCTTCCCCATGGACAAATATTGGTGGATGGGTCTTCCTTGGTTGAAGAGAGGCAAGTTGGAGTTTCCTTGCTACCTGACATTCATAGCTTCTGGTGAATGATTTGAGCTGTCTTTTCAAAAGTATCTGGCTGAAATCAGCCAGAGGGAATGAAAGAGATTGATATGAGAGTGAACAGGAACGTAAAGCGGGAGGGAGGAAGGAGAGGGAACTGTAGCATCAACTGGGGTTAGGAGGTGGGGGACACGGGAAGGAAAAGCAATATGAAATCCATGTGTCTTTCAAGTGCCTTTTGTAGGTGAGCTATACCCCAGGACAGTGTCACCCAGCTCTGTCCTCAGCTCCCTTCTTAAGGTATCAACCTCTTGCACACTTTGGGCTTTTCCTATGAATCTGAATCCCTGTGTAAATTTTCCCTTCAGATGGCCCCACAGATGCCATAAACTTAGCCAGAATCCAATCAATACTATAGATTCCAGAAGAATAGGGTGGGAAGTGGGCAGCCTGAACAGCTAATAAAGTTTCAACTTTAACTTGAGTGAAAGGGTTTTTCTTTTTTTTCCTCACATTTCCTTAGCTTGATAAAGATGATTTCCTGATTATTGTCATGCACACAATGTCATTTGATTCCCATGGCAATGCTGAGACTAGGCAGAGCATGAGGTGGGGATGTGACCACTGTATAATGTGGTGACCTGAAGGAACCCACTTGCCCCAATCCAGCAGGCTGTAAGGATCAGGGAGCAGAACTTGGATGCAAAGCTTTCCTAACTGCAAGTGGGTCCCTGGTGAGTCACAAATAGCAAATGATGGAGACATTGTTTGAAAACTAGAGTAACCCATGGGAACAGAATACAAAATGAGTGCCCAAGAGAGCATTTTATCAGCCTGAGAATTTAATAAGTATTAGCTGGCATTCTTTGTCTTATAAGGAAAATCCAACATCCGGGAATCTTATCAACACTGGGTTTGAGTTACAGACTCAACTCTCTCTCTGTCCCAAACACCGAAGGCCAGCTTTGAGAACATTTCCTGTGTACAAGAACGCCATCTGATACTTCTCATGGCATCATTGGTCACATGGTGAGGCAAAGGAAGGCTGGCCTTTGCCTTTCACACTCTAGAAATCATGGCTTGCTGCCCCCTAGACTTGTGTGGTGTACACCATGGTGCTTACTGACAACAAACAGGATGAAGGAAGGCAATCCTGTTTCTCTGGTTATAGTCACTACCCCCTGTGTATTCCTGACCTGAGTGCATGCACACACATGGGAGCATGTCTATTTGTCACATGCCCCACCCTCACCCCCAATGGCCCAGGTTGCTGCAATGGGTCCAAACCTCTTAAAAACATTATTTGAGACTAGGGTGGCTTTTTCCTCTGCGTGAGAGAAGTTTCCCCTTAGCGAGGGCTAACCTGTAGCTGTGTGGTCATGGTCAGACATGGCAAGAAGTAGTAGAATGAAAATTCTGAGGGAACCAAGAAAACCCAAAGGGAGGCAAGGTTTAGAGCTAAATGGAGATAGGATTTTTTTTTTTTCATGAAAGGCAGAAGTAGCGAAAGCATCATTACAAGGCATTAACCTTGTTACACACAGGCGAACAAGCAGGGCTAAGACTCCAAGAGAAATTACACATAATAAACTAGACAGAATGGGCTGAGAGCGACTTTAACAATTATGTCCTAAGGGGAGAGAAGGGCAAAATAGAAAATAGGCCAGAGGGGAAAAGAATAAGAACAATTTCTGGACACAGGGGGCTGCCTCCACAATTTCCCTCCCATTTGCTTCCCTAGGTATTAACTTCACCTTTGTGAAGGGGCTTCTCTGGGCCTGTCTTTTGTTTTCATTTGCTGAAATGAGCATTAGAAAGGCATTCTGAGGGCTCCTTTCTCCATTCAAAAGGACCTGTCCATTTCCGTGTTTTTCCAGCATAAAAGTCCATTTCCATTCATCCAGACCGGTCCTTAAGAGTTTTCTGGTTGCCCAAGCTCCCCTCCAATTTTCTTCCAAGCTCATAATTAGCTACAAAGTTCCAACTGTGTCTAAGGACCGACCTCCCAGCTGGTCCACAGCCTGATCCAACAAGTTATGAGTCTTATTTCTTAAACAGTGATTTGCAAAAAATTCATTTGACAGTGGCTTAAGGCATGACACCTACCGTCATCTTGGTCCTCTCTGTCTCCGGGAACCTAGGGTCTGTGCCTGTCCTCCTGTGCTAATCCCAACATGCTGGTTTTCAACCTCCATCTTGGATTTGGTAGAAGCAAAATGTCTTCCCTTTTCTACACATGATGTATATTCTATATTTTTATAGACCTACACATTTTATATATTCTCTAGGAGTGCAAAGAAGCAATGGCTTACCCTGAGAGTTTTTTCTTATCAGTGAGATACCTATTCCCAGGAACCCTTCCAGCGAGTGCCTTATCTCTCACTGGCTAGCACCGGGAATAAACACCCACAGTTCTCTGAGGCAAGAGGGCAAATGTTTGCCAATGGTGACTGGAATATAGACCAATTGTGGTTTCTGCCCTGCTCAGGTTATTGTGATCTGAAGGAAATTTGAGGTCTTTCGGCGAAGAAGGTAGGAACCACTGCCTTGGGTGCAGTGACAACTGTTTGCATTTCAAATGGTGACAGCAAGCCCGACTTCCTTGTGCCACTATGTGACAGGCACTTCACTAAACCCTACAGAGGCTTGTGTGCTAACTCACTTAGTCCTTATAACAGCTGTTGAGAAGAATGTCATTATCAACCCTTCCATAATATAGGAATGCTGCAACCTTTTAATACACTTCCTCATGTTGTGGTGATCCCCAACCATAAAATTATCCCATTGCTGCTTCATAACTGTAATTTTGCTACTGTTATGAATCATAATGTAAATATCTGATATGTGACACCAAAGGGTTGCGGCTGATATAGAGGATGAAACAATACATTTAAAGTTACTTAGCTAGAGAATAATAGGCCTCAGGCTCAACACAGAGTCGGGTTCACTGTCCTAAACCACTTTTGTCAGGAAAGGTGATAAAATACATGACCTATATAGCACACTGTGGATATTGGTGTGTTACTCATATGATCACATACATTCTTTTTCATGACTAGCCTTCCAGTCAGGCACATTGGCCTTGTCAGATAGTTGAGAAAGCCAACTCCCACACAGACTAAGTAAGTCACCCAGGTCATCCGTGAGTGAGAATTGAGTTCAAAGGCACACTGGTCCCAGGTGATGTGTTTCATCCCACCGGGCTCTCAAGTGTGACGACACTGATTGAGTGACTTAACTACACAGCTGTGCTAATGGTCTAGGACTTAGTGTGGAAACCCATGTCTTTTGAGAAGAAGTCAGAAGTCAAAGGAAAATGCTGGAACACAGAAAACTGTAATCTGGGAACGATTTTCCCCTTGTTCCTATTTAGCTTCTGACCAGCCTCTGTGATTTGGGACCAATCTTTGGCAAACAGGACATTTCATGCAGCCTCAGCAAAGTCTTCCCATGACATCATTCTCCATGGCTATCTAGAATAGGAACAGTTATTTGGCTCCTACTGCATGCCAGACCTAAGACTCTAGTCCCATTTGGTATTTATGGATAATCCATAACCACAGCCTCTACTCTTTTTGTATTGTGAAATGACAAGAATTGTAGTCCACTATTAAAAAATAAGAGTCATGTGAGAACATTCTAGAAGCTCAGAAATGGTGCCCGATTTCCCGACTTAGCCTTGTGACACTCAAATATTTCATAAAAAATAATAAGCACAGTAAACTGACCTTACATTTGGTCAGTTCTGGTTTTATTTTAAGTCAGGGTGTGTGATGTGTATGTGTGTGTGTGTGTGTTTTTTTTAACTTAAAGGTCATCTAACTCTTCTACTCATAATCACAAGGCTTCCTTATCTAAACAGTGCTCTATTGTTCCAGTCCCCAGAGCCACAGAGATCTTTTCTCCTTACCTTCAATTTTAAAAGGATAACGCCTCGTCCTCGTCCTCCCTAAATGTGCGAGATACACTGTCTTTTCATGGGAAAAAAAAATCTCTAACGGGTATTCCAAAGGTCTTCTTAAGAGAGTTCACTATAGAACATCTTATGCAAATGACCTATGGCATGCCTTCCTTGGCAAAGTGTTGAGGTATCAAAGGATGCTGTCCTAGCTCACAGAACAACGTCAGCAAGAAAATATCGATGGCATTTTAAACCCTTCAGAAATCAATTTTAGTCCATGAATCCATTTAGTTTAGATGTTAATGAAACTTGGTGGGTTTAAAAAGAATGAATATTTAATAAGACATAAATTGAAAGACATAAACACTATTAGCAATAATATAATGAAGTTAATAAGTCTTGGGCCCTCCCTATTTACCTCTTTACTCCCCAAACAGTCCATTTCAGGATTCACCATGATGCTTACTGGAGTTTGCCACCTCTCTCACTGGCTGGAATTTAAACGTGCCTTTGAAAACCATAGTACCATTTGGGAATTGGGCTCTGGCAGATAAAGCATGCTATCACACTGTGGTCAGTAGCTGCAGTGGGCAACAGCTCCCTCTCAGCTCCCTATCTTCCAGAGATTTGTGGGACAGACTCAGCTTCCTGTCCTTGGAGGCAGGAAGCAGCATGGGGCCCTTCATTCCTTTTAAACAAAAAGGAAAAGATGTTTTGGTTGACAGTCCCTGGGTCCTAGATTTAAAGAGGGCCTTTATTTAACGAGCAGGAACAAGCATGTGATTACATGTGCTCAAAGCCCCCGCCACTTGAAAAGCATTTGATGGAGGGTTTGTGCTTTTCACATCCTCTTTAACAGTGTCAGTTCAGGGCCCAGCCCTACTTGGTTCCTCATTAGCTGGGTCACTATGTCTTGCCGCCCACCACAGCACTTTCTGCCTTCTGCCCGCTATATTAGTCTTTAGGCTTCACAGTGCACTTCTTGTCTATTCAGAATCCCTCCTCGCTGATGCCCTCCTGATAGGATCCTGCTATCCAATAAGATAGTCTAAGGTACATCTTGGGAAATGTTCACATTTCAAGTCACAAAAGCCCATGCCTACCTAAATTAACTCCAACAGAACCCTGCAAAAAGTACAGTGTCCAGTCTCGATTCAGAAATGGTTTCTCTTCTGGCAATAATGTAGAACTCTGCTTCTGCTTCGCAGATCAAATGTGGGGGGACGGGGGACGGGCTGGGGAGGTTAGGCATGTGAAGTGGATGGCTAGCTCTGTGCTGGCAATTAGTACATGTGAATATGCAGTTAGTCACTTTCCCTGGCTTGGGCAAGCATGGTGAGTTGGCAGATGAAGCCAGTGAAAGCTGTTCCCAAGGATTCTGTTGAAGAGACTGTATCTGGGGCTCAGAAATGCAAACATCCTAATACTTCGTGAGTGGCATTTTGTCAGCATAAAGAAAAGTACTTACATTTTAAAAAATTATCATTTTTTAACTCTTTGTTTATTTCTGTGCAGAAAGAAGGGGATCGGCCTGAACAGGTCCAGCCAATTGCATCATCTACATTGATTCACTCCGACCTGACATCTGTTTATGGCACCATGGTGATGAACAGGACCGTTTTGTTCTTGGGGACGGGGGATGGCCAGTTACTTAAGGTTGGTTTCTCTTGTGCTTACTTTTACTAAGATCTACTTGGTACCTGTCTGTTTTTAATCATCTCTCATGCTTCTGGATTCCAAATAAGACTATTGCTTTGTTAATGCCATAGAGACTGCTGCCCTGTAAGACCTGGGGGACATTTTAGAAATTTGTATATAGTTTCTCCTCTCCCATCACCACCCTCAGCCTGTAATGAGGCACCAGCCAGCTGCACTCTGGGAACAAGCCACACTGTACCCCTCAACTTACTCATAGCTGCGGGGTGAGATGAATTCAGGTCTAACCCCTACCCCATCCCTGACTCACCTTCCTGAGACATTAACCTTTCAGTTCTCTCCAAAATGTACAAAGTACCTGATTTCTCACAACTTCAAAGAGATGAGTGATTACAGGCTTAAAAAGAAGAAGAAGAAAAAAATAGGTGTGCCCTCCCTCTAGCCCACTCACCACTCACAGAGGGGTTTGTTTTCTGCCCTTTGTTCCTATACATACCATGGAGAGGTTAGATCTGAAATTCTTTGAGACTCCCCTGCACTTTGATCTCTTAGGACTACCCCCCCCCCACACACACACCAAATGGATATAATCCCTGATCAAGTTGAGAATTTTTTTTTTTTTTTTTTAAATTCACATGGACAGTAGGGAGGAGAAAGTCAAATCAGAACCACCAAGGGATTCACCTGAAATTATCCAGGGACCGTCTTGTCAATGTCACTGGCAAGCAGTAATTGCGTGTCTCTGGTGGCCTCCAGTAGCAGTCATAGCTGTTCCTGGCACTGTGTCGTTCACCTTAGACACAGCTTGACCTCTTCCGGCAGCCAGTCAGCTGACTCCTGGTTCAGATTCTTAGTTGAATCCTGGCTGGGTCTGTTGTTCCAGCTGCTGACCCTCCTGAGCTAACTTTGCCTTCAGGCAGGTCCTTTAGCCTCTCTCAGCCTCCATTTCTCTAACTGAAAATGAGATTATATTAGACAAGCCACAGAACCCCTTTCTTCCCCTGATGGCCTGTAGCTCTGTTTGTGTACCCACAGCCTCCCTCCAACCAGCTTGTATATGTGCCACTCTGGAGTCCTGTGTCCATGCTTTGATCATACCTACCTCCAGCTTGATTATTTTTCCTTTTTGTCTGTGATTTACTGAGTCCTCTGGATTTGGCTCAAATCCCACTTTCTCTTTGATGGTGTCCAGGTTCCTCGAGGTATCTTGTTTTCCCTGGTTCCTGAGCTACTCAGCAGCAGCATCCTCTTTTTGGCTTGTTATTAAGTTCTTGTCTTGATACCTAGCCTGTGTGGTTCATATTTGCCCTGCCAACCTGATTTTGAGCTTCTCGTGAAGGGGGCCATGAATTCCCTCAGCCTGACACGGCGCCGAGTGCTGGGTAGGCATTTGATTGAATCTGTCTCCTTTGGAGGAAACCCAGTAACATATGGGAGGGAATTTGTTTGTATACACATTCTTTTTAAATATACATTGATCATCTTTCCTATCATGCTAATTTCCTGGGGGAGAGGAGAGGTAGCTATTCATCAATCACTGCACACTGTCACCCAGGGATGTCCGTGGACATACTAACTTGGTCAGGCCCATCAGGCCCATTCACCCCACAGAAGAAATGTCTATCCATCTTTCCTGGGTCTTCTTACCAATTATCTCTTCAGATTTGGGATGTTTTTGACAAGTGTTTTGACAAGAACACTGTTTCCCCAAGCCGAGCCTACCCGACTGTCACATGGAGAATTGGAGGTGAAGGAACACTTGCCTATAAATAGTTCCCCATGGGATGGCCTGGCTTCCCTGTCCTGTGGGTTCAGTTCAGTTATTCCAGTACAGCTGTCCGAGCTTCGGTCTTGCTGGAAGCCAGGGTGTGAGACCAAGCTGCAGCCTCATGCTGCTAATGGAGAGGCAATTGAAATTAAGTATTGCCGTCCTCAGGATCTATATGGGGTACCACTTCAAGATCTCCATCTGTAGTCTCATTTTTAGGGTTCAATTAATGAGGATATACTGGCATTTTATTTTTGCTTGTGACTTAACATTTTTATAGTGTTTCCTGACTGTTAAGTCCCCTCTACCTCTGCCCCCTAACTAATTCAGCTCTCTTACAACCCCATTTTACAGATGGAAGAATGTAGGCCTAGAGTCGCTGAGTGATTAGCCAAGGTTACAAAAGGGCAGTGCAGGGCTTTGAACCTGGAATAACTTCAGAGGCTAGATTCATAACCCCTAACTACAGGGACCTCACAGCCTATGCCACAGCTTCTAGCCACCTCCTCTGGGGCCTCTCGGCAAGTGGAAGGTGTGTTGGGAGAGAGTCCAGGAACTGTTGGAGTTCCTATGATTGAGAGTACCTCCAACATGACCCTCTGTTAACTTTTTGAGAATTAGCCACTCCCCCAGTCTGTCTCTCAGGGCTGCTCCCTTCCACAGCAGGAGGTCATGAGGGGTGCTGTCTCCCTCCCAGCCCCACACATGGACACATGGCAATTTCCCTCAGAGTACATCTTGTGCCCTATATGCAGATTCTTGGATGTAGCCCTTGAAATTATTGGGAGACACCCCCCTCCAAAAAAAAAAATCAGGATCAGGCACAGATAACCCCCAAATACCTCTATTCCAAAGTACCTCACTTCCCTCTTGCCACACTTGTCTCCAGAACTGTAAGAAAAGATGAACACTGATAGACACATACTTGGCTTCTAAGCTGAAATGTAGAGGTACTGATGAGTGACAAACAAAACCAAAACAAAACAAAACAAAAAAAACCCCCCAAACCAACCAAAACTCAGACTGGTGCAGACTGTGGGAGCAGAAGAATGGGCTTGGATCATCCACAGCCTGACTCATCAGTTTCTCGGTGATCAAGAGGCGAAGGTATTTTGACATGTGCCAGGCACCGTAGTGTATGCCTGGCTGGGTTGTGAGGCAGGCATCCGGTAGCCAGTTGCTGTTTTTATCACCACCAGTAAAAACCTGCTTTCTTAAATCTCTGCAAACCTCATGGAGTTTTATTATAATTTGGTACCATTTTAAACCTCATGCTATTTAAATAATTTTTTTTTTCCTGCTTGTGAAAGAACTGTAGGCTCGTGTAGAGAGTTGCGGAGTGGGGGAGGGGGGATAAGAGGAAGGCAAAGAAAAAATAATCCTTAATTGCGTCATGTAGAGGCAACTGCTGTCAGCACTTTGAATTCTTTTTTTATATAGTTGAGGTCAGACCCTATCCAGTTCTGCAGCCTTCTTTCCTTCAGCTAATGAGGGAAGAGGCTTATATTAAAATGCTGCAGCAAACCCGTTGTAAACAGGATTTGAAAATAGCTCTATCGTGTTCTGTTATACGGAACACAATTTTGATCTTGAGCTGGGATACCGGATCAGTTTTTAAAAAGTGTCTTTAAAGATACCCCGGCCCCCAGAAAAGACAGTACTACCTCCAAAGGTAAGATTTCAGTGACGAGCTGTGAAAATCCTGGAGACATTATAGTTTGCTAGCACTTTTATTACCCTCCTTCTGCCTCTATAAAATTGTAGGGAAACTGAAGAAATGTGGAACTCAAAGGTCTTACCCTACCAATTTTTCAGCAGGTGTTTTGTGGTCATGTAGCAAGGCATTTCCCTTGCCCCCCCCCCCCCCCCCGTCATTTCCCCATTTTGCATTTGCACAATTATATGTGATTTTTTTTTTTTTTTAAAGTTGTCAGCATCTCTTCTGAAATCAGCTGAAAGTGTGCCGACTCTGAACTCAGTGTTTGGAAATCCACATGGCACGTGTCACGTGGGGTGTACCGTCCTAGGAACACATGCTGTATCATTCTCCAACTGTGGAAGAGTCTGTCATGCAGTTCAAATTCCTCTGAGCTCACTCTGTTGCATGTAGAATATTCTTTTCTCAAGGGCAGAGTGGATGCGTTTGAGCTTTTCCCGGCAGCACAATAAGTAATAAGGAATATGCATGAAATTTGAAATTTGTAGCCTTTTGCATGCCCATTAACCTTTCTTACTAGCATAAAAGATAAGAAGGTAGTGGGTGAGGAATAATAATAGCCAGCATTTCTGAGCTCTTACTGTGCACCTGCCATCAGAATCGGCATCTGCATGGGTTAATTCATTTCATCCTTACAAGTCAATACCATGGCCATCCCCACTTTATCAATGAGAAATCCCAGGGCTTTAGGGAGTTAGGTAGCTGGTTCAAGGTGATTTGAATGGAAACAATCTTTCCCCAGAGACCCAGCTCTTGTTTCTTTACAGTTTAAATGTAATTTGTAGAGCTCAACAGAGTTCTTGGGATGAAGCTGTGAACTTTCTGTCTGATATTGGGGTATCTGCTCTGATCCCAAGACCCCAGTGTTTGAGGTTTCTTGAGAAGGGGCTGGTTTCTGTGGGTTTTAGTTTGCTCCTATTTGGAGACAGTTTCTGGCAGCTGAGGGATGAACCCCTCTTTGGGAGGGCTGTCGGGGGACTTCTATGTCCTCAGTAAGACCTGGCTTTTCTGGGCTCCTTTTGAGGAATGGTAAACAGTCTGTGCTCACATTGTTTGAATGTCCTCCAATAGGAGAACTAAGGTTCTTCAACTTCCTTGGTGCTGAGGCAGGGTGCAAGGCACAGGAAGCTGTGTCATACTCTGTCCCCATAACCAGCAGAAGGGTATTTCTCACATGCTTCATCAGAACTGGCAAGGTTACCTGTGCTGCCAATACTCCACTTCTGCAAATGGTATTTTATTTTTCCAAACCATAAAGTAAAATCAAGTCAGTTCCAAAATTCAACTAGAATTTCCTGAAGAATCTCACTAGGCCTCTGGCTATTAAGGTTGTCAAGTGAATATAAGAGACAGTTTTAAAATGAAATATTTTATTGTATTCCCACAGAATGTAAAAATAAAGAAAAAGAACCCAGGACAGGTTTGGAGCTGCAGGGGGAAAACTGAGCAAAAGTAATGGACCATATAGTAGAAATCCACAGGAAGTGTCAAGCTTGGAAATGGGCTCCATGGTTGGCTGTGTAGAATGTCATATAAGCTTATTTCAAGTTCACTCCATTTCACACCTTCCAGCTTGTGAGTTTGGGGACTCTCTGACTTGGATCAGTTACTCTCAAGTAATATACAAGTCTAGAACTCAGAGTTTGGGCCATGTACTTCTCTGCCTTCATACTCTATCCTCATTATTCCTAACTACTAAGGCCCCACTACACAGTATTAGATAACTGCTTTGTGTGTAGGACAATCCCCTTCCCAGTGTTTCTCAAAAGCCATTTTATTGAAAGAATAAATAAGACAATTGGTTCACTTACTCATCTACTGGCCAACTTCAGAGAAGGAGAAATAAGAAAAGTGTGTCTTAAAACATCTTAGCTTTGTGAACAGGACTTTTCTATCCCATGACAGTCATAAAGGAACAAAGAAATAGTGTTTGCTTTGCATTTTCCCCCCCTTTCTCTTCATCTTCTTTACCATGTGGCATGGAGCTGTCCTGTGACTGTGTGATGTGGAAATCTCTGCTTGTTTAATTTTAGCAGCATGCCTGAGAGGTTTTTTTTTTTTTTGTTTTTTGTTTTTTGGTTTTTTTTTTTTTTTTTTTGCATGCAACAAAAATCCCAGGGCTAGTTAATAGCCTACCACGAGGCTTCAGGAAGATGTCAAGAGAAACAGTATGTTGACATGAACTGAAATTCTCCATCAGTGAACATTTGTTTTCTACACCGGCCTTGGCTAGAGAATGTGACTCACTTTACAAAATCTGGAATGCTCATAGAGTTTCATTTCATTGATGTTTTTTCTATGCCGGGCACTGTTCTGGTTACTTAGTTACAAAGGTGAGTCAAAAGAGCTGTGTGTGCTAATCCTAGCACTTGGGAGGCAGATGCAGGAGGATCTCTGTGAGTTGGAGGTCAGCCTGGTATTCATAGTAAGTTCTAGGACAGCCAGGGTTACGTAGTGAGACACCTATCTCCAAATAGCAACTACAAAGGCAAGCCAGAGAGAAGCCTGCTGAGTGTGTAGGGGGAGCAAAGGCAGAAAACGAGAAAATTAATTATCTAATGATAAAATCATTCCAGAGAGTAATTAAGCGCTGAGAAGAACACAGGAGGGCTGGAGAAAGGAAGACAGTGGGCATAATGGGGAGGCAGGTGATCTAGAGCTCCCCAGAGGAGGGGAGGCTGGATGATGAGGGGAATGTAAGACCATACACAGAGGAGGCACAGAGTGACTTCAGACTAGATCTATATTAAGGTCATATGCTGGAAGCAATAAATAAAAATCCACATCATGCCCTAGCTGTGTGTTGTGTGAATTGGATGAGATTTCTCTTATGCAGAATTCCACCCATTTTTGGGTTACTCTGACTCATGGCTCCCTTCCCGCACTGTTCCTCTGATCCTGCTCTTTTTCCAAAGCTGCCCAGCTAAACTGGGCCAAGGAGGGATGTCTCTCTCATCTCTGTGGCTTTTCTTCTCCTCTGTGTGGATATCCTCATGCACTCTGTCACTGAAAAAGTCCCTGAGGTACCCTGTGCCTCTGGTCTGGGTAGGCTGGGGGGTGTCAGGAGAATCCTGAGCTAATCCCCGATAGATGAGATTGAGGACCACACAAGCAGATGTCACAGCCTCTTGGTGCCTGATGTGTTGCATTTAGGACCTTTGGGATGTAAATTATAACTTTCCATTGTTTTTCTCTCCAGGGTGTGAAGATCACTGTTTGAATAATCTGGCCAAAAGAAAAGCAGTTTGACCTACTCCCCCTCAAAATTTTTTTACATTTTAAGTCCATTTATTTACTTACTAACTTATTATTTTTGAGACAAAATCTCACTGTGTAGTCCTGGTACACATTAGGCTAGCAACTTTAAAGAGATCTGCCAGCCTCTGCCACCTTAGTACTGGAATTAATGCCTTTATTTGTAAAGATAACACATAAATATTATCTTTATACATACAAGGAACTGAGGGATTATATAAAGAGTGAAAACCATCCGTTTCCAACTTTCCATTCCAGGCTCCCAGTCCAACGGTTAAAAGAAATTTCCTGGGTAACTTTCTAACAAAGGCTAACATTTACATATAGCTACAAGCAAAATGGGGGCAACCTTTTCTCTCTTCTGTTTTTATCAAACATATAATACGTTAAAAATACATATGGATATAGAAATAGTTGAATGTAGATGAATATATGTTTACTGTAACACGTTAAAACACTATGAGCCACAAAAGCACTTTCCAGCTATTTTGATGGCTGAAGAGTAGTCCACTTTTCACACTGTTCCCATAAGCCAATTTGTTTTTTACACTTAACTGTTTATATAAAACCCTGTTGGTTACATACTTCCCGATTATTGATATCTAGGTAGTTTTAGACTTTTACTTATAACAGGCTGCTACAGTGAACATAAGTCAACACACACACTTCAGAGTCCAAGAATACATCCTTCATAATTTTCATGACTAATGCTAGATTGTCTTCTAGATGGATCTTAAATCCTCCATCCGGAACACATGCCTGCTCACACCTAGCGTCTATGGTGAATAGGCCATACTAACTAAGGAGCTTGTTTAGGAAATTGATAAGCCCTGGCAAAGCATACCTGGTAACATTATTATTATTATTATTATTATTATTGTTGTTATTTCAGAAAGAAAGGCTTCCCTGCCCTAACTAGAAATGTTTAAAGATGCTGGTACCTCATCTTCAAGGTGTCAAGTAACACGTTTGTGTCACACCTCTCCTATCTCTGCCAGCTGTGCAGCAGCAGGAGATGTCGTGAGACCCCACAAAGCCATTGTGCAGCTCCCGACTCAGCCAACAGCCAACACCGATGAGTGATGGTGTTTTTCTAAATTATTTTATGTCTCCTCTTATTTTAAAGCAAATTCCAGACACTGACATTCACCCCAATGTATTTAATTATGCCTCTCTGAAAAATTATTATCATGTTCCCAACTGTGACTATAATGTCATTATCACAGTTAACAAAATTATCTGTAATTCCTTAGGATTATCTACTGAATATAGCTGAAATTTCACAATTGATTAAAAATACACTTAAAATTATTTGGTTCAAATTGGTGTCTGGAGCACATTTGGTTGCTTCTTACCTAAAGCACCCCCTCACACATACTTTCTTCTCTCCTACTGGCTTACTGAAAAGCCAGGTTCTGGGTGCTAGGGTAGCTCCCATTGTGGATTTGCCTGTTTACTTCCCTGTGATTTAACTTCTTCTGTAACTTCTTCCTCAGCTGTGTGGACATTAGCATGGAGGATTTGATTTGGTTCAGGTTGAGGGTTAGTATTGGGAATGTGGCACAGGGAGCTTTCCCAAGGGAGGGACACCTTTGATGGGATGCCTCCCTGAAGCAGGACCTAGCAGCATCCTTTCTTGAGACTTACTCAGGCATTTTTCCTGTCAGTCTTGTTAATGATGTTTAGTGAGATTCCCCTTTTTCCTTCTAAACCACTCCTACCAGAATCACAGCAGCTGTTTAAACTCTGAACTCAGTCAGAGTGCAGCTTACAAGTTAGTTATGAGTTAGGTAAGTACTGACATGCTTATCACTTACCACAGGGCTCAGTGCCTGCTTTGGTTCCCACCACTTGACTCTTTTCTGTAGGGCAGCCTTGTTCAGGAGAACTTTCTCTGGGAAGTATTTCACACCTGCGCTCACCAGTATGGCAGAAGTAGCTATGGGTGAGTCCCTGAAATATGACTAGACTGATTGAGAAACTGAACTTCCAGTTGAATTTGAACAACCCTCTGTGGCAGATGGCTACCATATTGCCAAGCACAACTCTGGAGTCATTTTCAAATGAGCCACAGATCTTTCCCACATCTCCGAGTGAGACCTAAGTGCTACTATTTTAAAGGGGGATTTTTAAAGTCATATTTGATATATTTGGTTACTGAGCTACTGCCGAATTTGTCGAGTAGCCTACTTATTAGCTGCACCAAATGGGCACGGGACTCATAGCAGTACCAGGAGTTGGTGGGTACAGGAAGGTGCTCCCTGTGTTCAGCTGATAGAGAGCTAGAGCAGATGCTAAGATGCCATGATGGTGTGCTGGGATAGGCATGTTACTGTTCAGTGGATACATGAACGTAGCTTTGTCCAAAAAGAATCTTTGGTGTTAATATTTTTTTCTTCTTAAAGTACACCACACATACACATGCATGCACTCCATATAATTAATATCCATAGAAATGTGAGTATTGGGCCTATGAGATGGCTCAGGAGGGAGGAGAGCTTGCTGCTAAGCCTGGCAACCTGAGATCGATGCCTGGGACTCACGTGATGGAAGGGAAAGAACCATCTTTTACAATTGTCCTTTGACCTCTTACACGCACATACCCACACCCTCACCCTGCTCTCCCCCAACACACAGAAAAATTTTTAAAAATCTTTTAATGAAAGCTTGAATTTAGGCGATTTATCTGGATATCTTCCAACTGAGAGAAAATCGATGTCACCACTGTTTAAACTACTGAACTAGGTGGATAAACAGATGTGAGGATGATCAGAACATGGTTCCTCCCATTAGGGAACTTTGCAATCTAGCCTTAGGTTATTATGCATTGGGTAGCGATTACATGTTAAGTATCTCATGATTCTTATTTGGTTCTTAACATAGTCTATAAAGTAAGCATTATTAGTCCCAGTTTACAGACAAGGAAATGGTAGTCTGGGACTGACTGAATGTATTAGTTCAAAGTGGCACAGCCATTTAATGATAAAGCCAGGTTTAACCCAGGTCCTCATTCCCAAGTCTCCAAGGTATCAGCAGTAGCTCATATGACCTTCTGTATATGTGGGCCCTACCCCATTGCCTTGTCACACTTCTGATCCATGACCTCAATGGCTTTTTCTCTTCCTGCAGAGTGAAAGGTGGGGTCTACACCGACTGAAGAGCCCCTGTTCTCCCTTTATCAAATCACACCACCGCCCACCCCTCCACCTTTCTCTTTTCAGACCCTACTAGCCTCCTCCTACCTTAGCAACTCTGCACTGATTGGGCCTTTTAAATAGAACACAGAAAAACCCAAATAAACATGTTTTGAGCTGGAGAGACAGGTCAGCAGTTAAGAACACTGGCTGCTCTTCTAGAGGACCTGACTTCAATGTCCAGCACCCACACAGTGTCTCACAACTATCTGTAACTCTAGTCCCGAGGGATCCAGGGCCCATTTCTGGCTTCTGTGAGCACCAGGCATACATATGGTGCCCAGACATCCGTGTAGACTAAAGACCCATAAAATGAAGTTAAAACAAATGTCGTACATCATTCATCACCTAAATGACTGTTAGAGCTTTCTGAGTCAGTGTCACTGTCCTTAAAAAAAACCTACTGTGAGACTGTCTTCTCCTTCTCCACTTCAGCATGTTTCTCTTATCACATTCAAATGTATTGTATAGTCATTAGTCCAAATTTATAGAAGAGGCTACCACGCCCCCATGCAGCGCACCCCCTTGCAGCGCACCCCCTTGCAGCGCACCCCCTTGCAGCGCACCCCCTTGCAGCGCACCCCCATGCAGTGCACCCCATGCAGTGCACCCCATGCAGCGCACCCCCCATGCAGCGCACCCCCCATGCAACGCACCCCGCTACCCCCATGCAGTAGATGTTTCATGAGGAAGGATTTATTTCCCTGCTTTACTCCCCCCATAGCCCCCTTGTGTTGGCTGCTATTTTCCTAAATCTCCAACAGTATATAGGCGATCAGTAAATGTTGACTGAAGATGAATGACATTAGATGTCTAATTGCCAAACTACAGAATACTGATTCGCACCTGCTTCTATTTTATATGTAAACACGTACATACTTGTCTATCCCAGTGAACTTGTCAGGGTTACTTTAAAATGCATGACTCTGTCGAACCACAGAGGGGCCACAGACTAAACCATGCAAATGTATGTTAAGCAGACAGTGCCTTGGTTTCAAGGTCACTCTTGGCATGGATACTGAGGAAGCTGTTACTTGTGGTTTCTGTTTGAGCCAGGTCTGGTCAGAAATTATGGAAACCAGCTTCCACATGTGAGAATTCTGCCCAAGAATTGAAGTGTGGCTATCAGAGTGGTTGGTGACTTTGTCTCCTGCCCAAACTAGATACACTGTACCCAGAACCAATATTGTCAGCCTTGTTGAAATTGGACTCATGAGAGGATGATATAAGGAATATATTCTGACCCAGTTTTATATATATATATAATATACATATATATGAAGCAAGAAATGTTACCTATTTAGGCAATTTTATTTTATTATTTTTGGCTTTTTGAGGCTGGCTTTCTCTGTCTAACTGCCCTGGCTGTTCTGGAACTTACTCTGTAGACCAGGCTGGCCTCAAATTCTCAGAGATCCGCCTGCCTCTGTGTCCTGAGTGCTGGGATTAAAGGAGGGTGCCACCATCACCCAGCTAGACACTCTTGTGATTGCTTGCATTCTCATAAGCGGTTTTTCAGAGTATGGGATGTGCTTGAAAGTGGTGCATGGGCAGGAAAGGATGCAACTTTAGGGTTAAGCTATAACTCTTACTATCCTGCTATTCAGAATACTGAATAGAAATTATATTTCTTTCTCTTTTTTTGAAAAACAAAAGGTTGTTCTTGGTGAGAATTTGACTTCCAATTGTCCAGAGGTCATCTATGAAATTAAAGAAGAAACTCCTGTGTTCTACAAGCTTGTTCCTCATCCCATGAAGGACATCTACATCTACCTAACAGCTGGGAAAGAGGTAGGCAAAGGTGCTAACTTTTGGTTAGACTTATGAATAGGACTTATGTTATGGGTGTCACCATCTAGTGACAAAGCTTTTATTTTGAGTCACCAGGTTTAAACACCACTGCAGGCTTTAAGGCGACCCACAGGTGGGTCATGGGCATGGAATTAGAATCTGTACTGACAGTCATCAGTGAGTAAGCAAGAAATATTACCCATTTGACAATTTTATTATTGGTTATATTTTCAGTGCCAGATTTTTCAGAGGGTGTGTGTGTGCTTGCAAATGGATGCATAATCAGCATAGTAACCAAATTTACACATTTATTGTGTGGGCACTGAATGGTTAGATGCATTTATGAGTATGCCCAATGGGACTGGCTTTGGAACCTGAGGTTAATATCAGGCCACAGTCTCATACACAGGCCACAGTCTCATACACATTCATGAACCAGGAAATCTATGTCATGCACCCCCTCTGCACACACATTATCTTAATTTATCTGGATGTTTTAATTTTTCTTGTTTTTGCTTACTGAAATAAAAACAATGCCTTTTCAACATTTTCCAATCTTTAAGAAAAGGAAACATTTTTAAAATGAATTCTTACAATATGTGAGTCATTGTTCTTTGTATGGAATCTCTGTGTATACACTAAGTTGTGTCTGTACATATAGATATGTAATAAAGAATAATGAAACGGGTTAATGAAATTATTACTTAATATGTGAAAACTCTAAGACATGGAAAAAGTTTCAGACGATTTGTATTGCATGTGTATGTATAATGTTTGTGTGTATCTATGTATAAATGTTTGTATATATGTATATGTAAATTGTATGTACATATATGATAAGTGTATATACACACATATAATGTATGTATTGATGATATGTTTGTATATACATACATAATGTGTACATACATATATAATATGTCTATGTGGGTCTATATGAATTTTTAAGAGGACTAGAACTAAACCTCTGCTCTGTTTCTGAAGCCCATGAAAAATGACATAAAATACCAAACTTGTGAAAGACAGTATCCTGGCCTGGTAGTTTTTACCAATGACCCTTTCAGCACACTAAGTCTGAAGAAGGTAACTGAGGCTTAGATAATTATGTAAAGAATGTCACAGGAGCCCTTACCCTCCCTCCATTTCTCATTTCTTCTCTTTCAGTCATCTCTGAAGGAGAGAAATGATTGTCCACGTGTGCTTTTTGAGTCTCAGGGTAGGGGCGACAGTATCAAGGCCACATTGCTCTTTGCAGTTTGAAAAGCCGGTTATATCCAATGATCACATTACGATGGTCACATCAGAACCTCTCACACCCTTCTTCACCTTCACAGACTTCTGTACAGACTTGCTTTGACATCCAAACACTCTTTATTGTGTCTCTTCTCTGGGATCCCATATTTGAAAGACTTGTCTATTCAACAAACTGTGTTTATTAAGTAACCATTCCCAGGCTTTATTTATCAAGGACAACTCAAAGCTGCCAGCCAGAGTACTGGCTGTGCTGCCTTGTAAGCTGATAAAATTCCAGCCCCCCAAAGCAGAGATACTAGAAGTCTGGCCTAATTTCCATTTTGCTTTTTGAAATATTGCAGATAGCTCATAAATTCCCATCAATACCCACAAAAACACAGAATTTCAAAGCCCAGTCCTGTAGGCTGAAGACCCCATGAAAGGACCAGAAGTTCATAGATCTTTACTTCCTAGAAAATAAAGACTTCCAATTCCCAATCACTTAAACCTGAAAAACTTAAGGACAGTTTTCAAGGGAGTCTCAAAACTTAATGTCTCTATACTCTGCACCTTAGCATTGTGGAAAGAGCTTCTATTGTTTACCCAGTCGTGGGAGAGCACCCTTGGAATCATAGCACTTAGGAGGCAGAGGCAGGAGAATCACCAATTAATGCTTATGCTAGATAGTGAGATGCTGTCTCCAAGAAAACTAAAATAAACAAACAAAAAACCCCTAATAGTTGACTCTGTTTGTGCAAATATGATCATCATAGAGACCAAATGCAAAATTTCCCTTCCCATCTCATAGAAAGATATTATGTAAAATCTGTAAAATGGTATCAACATATTCCCAATAGACATAATCATATGCAAATATATGTTCTGATAAGGAATAGTCCCCTAGTATGTTAATTAGGAGCAAGCCTAATAAAATATTTATAGTATCTTATCTTTTACAGAGTTATGTTTGTGCTAAATACACTAGGTGCTCACTCCTGAAGAATGTTCTAGATTGAAGATTCTCAGTAAGAGAGAACTGTTATTCTCTATTATTTATGTCTCTATAGTATCATGGTGCTGGGCATATTCAAAGGCTCACACAAGCCTGTGCTAAGGAAACTTACTGAGTCTTTCAGCCTGGGGGTTCATGTTTGCTGGACCATTGCACCATTTTCTCCTACAATAATAAATAGCTAGTACTTATGACAAAAATTATTTCATATGCTTCAGACTATGCTTGTAATAGCCCCGTAAAGTCAGTTGTACTGGTGTGTTTTTTACAGACGACGAAACAAGGTTAGAGAGATTATGTGACACTTAATACAATTCCCCAGAATTAAAAAGATGTTTTGTGAGCTACAAGAAAATAAATATCCACAATCTGGTTCTTCTGGCTCAGACATGTAGTCTGCGCCTGTGTCTGTCAGCAGCACAGAGGACTGTGAAGCAAGAGGGCATGGTGATCCTGCATGAAGCCTAGAACTGAAGGATCCTCCTTGGTCTATGCCCCGTTTTCACCACAGACTCCTTCTAGAGCTCTCCATTTCTCTATTTATATTTCCCAGCATGCACACCTTCCTGGGATAATGACTTCCACAAGTTTTCTTACTGCCTGCTGTGCCTTCAGAAAATGTGCCAGGGGACATTCAGGCACTTCACATTTGCCACTGCCTCTGCTCACTGCCTGGATCTGCCCAGCACCACTGACTGATGAGTAGGAAAGGCACATCCAGGACAGGGAAAGGTCTTAATCTTCCCTCTACCTCTTTTTGCTTGTTTTGTTTTTTTTTTTTCTTTTCTGCAGTGCTGGGAATTGAACCCAGCACCTCGATCATGCTAGACAAGTACTCGACTCTCAACTATACCCTTAGCCCTGTCTCCTCCTGTTTCTTTTATTTACAACCCCAATGGAATGGCTGGGAGTCATCAAGCCAGAAACTGAAGTGATGGAGACCATTTTATTTCTGCATCCAATCATTCTGGTGCAAAACTACTACTATTCCTGGACACTTGCTTTCATGGTGACACTGACCATGCTAACTGTCTCTATATGAAAATCAAGTGATCTGGCTCCGTGATCCTTATGGAAATAATTATTTACAGAGCAGAAACTTGGCTGTGGTAGGACTCACCTGACAAGGCTCTTAGTAATACAGTCTCCAAGACCCCACCTCAGACTAGGTAAGAGTCTCAATCAATCACAGGGGAGTCTTGGAGTACAGTTGTCTCTTGGTATTTTTCTGGATGAGTTCCACAAAAGCCTCAGGATACCAAAATCTGGATTCCTAAATTTGCATCTAACCTGTACACATCCTCCCATATACATTAAATTATATTTAGATTAGTTATGATGCCCGCTTATGATACAATACAGTGTTAATGCTATATAAATCCCAGTGTACTGTTTAGGGGATGAAGAGATGAATATGCAGTGCACAGGTATAGACACAATGTATTTTCAGAAGTATTTGATCTACTATTGGTTGAATTCGTGGGCTCAGGAGCCTCTAGGGTGTATAGAGATAACCTTCTGTACTTTCAAAAGCTCCCCCACATGATTCTTATACACTGTGTCATATCCCAGAACTTGAGACCTGCCATTGGATGCCACCATGGAGACATTCAGGGCTCTAGTTGAGACATATACTCTTTGTGGTCTCCATCGGATGAGATATTGCAGGCATCCCGTCCTGCCCGCCCCCCACAACCAGTGCTGCTTGGGATTCCATCTGAATGGATGTCCTCTTTATTTTCAGGTGAGGAGAATTCGTGTTGCAAACTGCAGTAAACGTAAATCCTGTTCAGAGTGCTTGAGAGCAGCAGATCCCCACTGTGGCTGGTGCCTCCCGCTACAAAGGTATTTCCTGAATATTCTTTCTCACCGACTCACGTTTTCCAGAAAGTGTCATGCAGCTGGAACACTTGTTGCCCCATTTAATGATCCATTTCCATGCTGTGGGGGAGCAGAGCTCTCCAGGACTGAAGCACACGGTGGAAACCTAACTCATTCCTAAAGATGCTTCTTGCCATGCCGGTGCCAACAAGTCATTTGACCCAGGCCACACGGGGCCACACAGTCTGGGGGCAAGAGGGGGGCAGGAACGTGACATGGGAAGGAGAGGCTAGCATAGGTGGATTTGATTTTTACTTCCTATCAAGTTCACCAAGACTTCAGAGAGAGCCAAAAGGTTCTCCCTTAGAGAGGATAAAAGAACAGGAATGTTTGAAAAATTTTCAAATGAATCCCCATCATGCCATGTATTCTGCTCGCTCTGTGGAAGCCTTATTATTGATGGCATTGTCTCCTTGCATGCCATATAGCCATGGGCCTGATGTACAGTCTCAGGCTCCAGGCAGAATCTGCCCAGCCTGGTCTTGAATTACGATGTACAGGACCCATCTAGGCTCAGGGGCGACTTGTAGCGGCTTCCTCTCCATGGCAGTTCTTAGCATCGCTGGGACCAGCCTGGTTGGATTCACTGTTGCCATGGTAACCCAGCACTCCAGCTCTTGCTATAGAAGCAAGGAGGAAAGAGCCTTCCTCTGCAGCTCAGGCAGGAATAAGAGGGGTGAAAAAAAAAAAAACCACATAACAGTGGCTGTCAGATTGGTGCTTTCAGTTTTTAAAGGTGAAACACAGATTAAAAAAAAATAATAAACAGCAGAGCAGGTAGAGAGAGGCTGAGGGCAGAGCAAAGGAGCAGTTGGGGGAAGAAAGGCAATAGAAAAGTGAATTAGGAAGCTAATGGGGGGAGCCGGAGGCATGAATGGAGAGGGGTGGTTATGATGTTAGGGAGAGGTTCAGAAAACAAACTAAAAATATGGAGATGGAATGAATTAAGAGTTCATGGAGGAAGCCACAATCCAAGCTGCTGCAAGATGAGTGGCACCCCTCCTCTGCCGCACCCCCTTGCGGGGTTCTTTCCCTCAGAGTCCCTGGCAGACAAAAGAAGCGGAGCCAAGAAAATTCTCATGAATAATTATAATTGGGTAGGATCCTTTTCTTCTCATCACATGCCCAAGAGTGGACTTTAAGAAATTAACTGATCACAGCCAGTATTGCGTGATTGTTGTAGTTTTTTCCAGATCCATTCCATTTATGCAGCGTGTGTGTGTGTGTGTGTGTGTGTGTGTGTGTGTGTGTGTGTGTGTGTGTGTGTGTGTGTGTGTGTAGAGCTTTAGACTTGAGCTTGTTCATGGGCGGCTGGTGACAGCGGTAGCAGTTAAAAACTGCATGTAGGTGGTGTCTACTTGTTCAATAAGCTTGGGTCAGGAGTTGATGGGAGATGCCCATGTTGGTAATTGAATTTTGGAGTTGGTTGTATTTTGATGGTACTTAAAGAAGCCTTAAGATCAGAGCAGGAAGGGTGTGCTAACTGAATAAAAGACATGGTCAAGAGCTGAGCATTGAAGTACTGTGATGTTTAGGGTCAGGGAGAAACAAAATGGGGGGAGGCAATGAAGTATCAGAAAGGGGAGAGGAAGCATATAAGGGAGGAGTGTGTTGCTAAGCAAGGAAGAGGAAGAGAGAGCAGTGTGCTGTGCCAGCTCCTGCCAAGAAGGTCAAAGGAAGAATTCATCCATTGGACTCGGCACATGGCAATCAGTGACTGTGACAGAGGCCTGTGCTTGGAGGGGGAGTGCTAGAGCTGTAGAAAACAATGAGCAGAGAGCAGGGGTGACTCCTCAGGGCGTTGTTAAAAATGGCAAAGGAGTGATGGAGTGCAGAAAGTAGGGTCCAGAGAGTTTATGGTTCTGCAAATTTTTTTTCATTAAATTTTAATTGGAGTGGGGTGATGCATGCTCCGTAGAGGTCAGAGGACAGATCGTGGAAGTTGATTCTCTTCTATCATATGGGTCTCAGGGACTGAACTCGGGTTGTCAAGGTTGGCAGATAAAGGCACCTGCCAAGCCATCTCACCAGTTTAAGGTTAGAGTTTTTTAAAGATGCGTAAAATAATGGGAGCGGGCCGAAGACATGATGGTTTAGCCAGTCTATAAAGTGCTAGGGTCTGAGTTAGGGTCTCCAACACCTACATTAAAAAGTCAGCTGTGCTAGCCTGTGCCTGTAATCCTAGTGCTGGGGAGCAGCAGAGACTGGAGGATCCCTGGAAGCTTACTGGTCAGATACAAATTGCTGAGCTCTAAGTTCAATGAGAGATCATACACACACTTCAGCAAGTGCATGCGCTGAGGCTGCTGATCTTGCCTTTGAAACAGAAGCATGGCTTGGCTTTGCTCTAATCTAGTCTAGCTATAGGGGTGACAGTAAGCCGCTGAAGGGGGCTGTTAGAGAACTGAGTGAAGACCTCCAGCCATCCTTAGCAGCTAGCTGTAAGGTCCCTTTCTCGTTCCCCTACCTCTTCACTTGCTCCCTCACCCTTGCTGAGCACTTTCCAAAAGGAACAACACTTTAAAAATCTCCACCACAAGGTGTCCCCCAGATTAATTGCCTCCAATGGCTCTCCTTCCTCCAATTCACCCAGACCCTCTATTGCAGAAAAGGCATTCCGTGATCTGAAGCTCCAACCTCTCTCAGAGGCCACTCTCTCCTTTGGTCACTTTAGCTTCAGGATTGTCTGAATCAAGAATGTTCCAATCGTGTTCTTGCCCAAGAGGCTTCACCTGAACTTGGGATTTCTGTTTTAAGACACTTCTTCCCACTCTGACTCTTTGCTGTCTGCTCCTAGAATATATATCTCTTTCTACCTGACGACCCAGCATCATATAAGCACCCCTACCTATGATTATATTACTGTTTTGTTTTCTTTGTGGCCCATTACTGCAACTTTATTCCTTTACCTCTTTTGTTATGCTTCAAAAACATGACGAGTGAGTGAGGTTAGTTGAGTGGTAGGCAGTACCAGTGAGTTTATGTATTAGCAAACATTCTGGGATCATGGTTGATGGCCAGCTATGTCACCTCACTTGGTTCCCATCTGGCTTGGTTCTGGCCTAAGATAAAATGAAGCTGAGCCTCAGATCTGTGACTCATGTTAAACTCTCAGTACCATTCAAAATTAGGAATTATAAAGGGGATGCTTTTGTATGATGGTGGAACATCCCACTATGTTTATTTTAAATGTCGCAGATTTATTTAGAAAAATAATTTCTTTTCTGTGTTGAGAAGGTTGAACTTTCTTGTGTACATGTCCAGAAAGTAGATCTAGGCAGGGAGGGGGCCAAGATAATGATCTTAATTTCCCTTTGATTTGACATTAAGAATAGGCACCCAGAATAAGTAGATAAAAACAATTAAGTAAACAATGAGGTCTACAAAGGCTAGTATTTTATTGTAGGAACTTCAGATTTAACCTGTGCTACATTTGTGTGTGTGTGTGGCAGGGGGTGGGGGTAGAGAGGGAATTTTTCTTTTCAGGCTGAATATCTTGAGGTTGGAAGCAGCTTCTCAGCTTCTCCCATATTGCAAAGCATAGCACATGTGTTCAGTTACGGATTTCCACAAAACTGGCAATCCTGAACCAATGAGCCGATGGGGTTCCAAAAGTTCATTTGCAAGTTTGCTTGGCTCGATGAGTACATTTCCCCATAGAAGCAATGTCTTTGATGATGGATTCCCAAGCTGGTCTACAAAATTCAATTCCTCTAATTTTAACAAATATTTGTTGAAAGTCTACCAAGAGCCCAATGTGGGACACGAGATAACTAGCTGCTGTTGACGAAAACCAGATGCTATTCTTGGCTTTAAGAGATTTACATGCAAGGTAGAAGGGCAAACACGTCAATGGCCAGTGTTCATTTATTCAATCATACATCTGTTCATCAGCATTTATGAGTACCCACATATTCTAAGCCTAATGTTTCATATGGAGACACAGTTGTTTCAGAATGGTGTTTACAGACTAATGATAGTTAGAGGTCAGTATATTTTGAGTTTCTGTTTCAGTAATACCATCTACAAACAATTGTCCAGTCCTTTCTGGCCTAAAGAACAAGTATTTATTTACATTTATTTTTATCCCTCATGGATCCACCTGCCAGCTCTGAGGAGGAGCAAGAGGTTGCAGCATGCTGTAGGTGAAACTCAGGTCTGTTTCACGTGTCTCCCATTGTGTACCTGCTCTAAGTCTGACAGCAGACATATAAGACACCAAGCTAAATTACATTATATATTCAAAGCTTCTGCTCACAACATGTTTACCAATGTTCCATTACTAAAGCAAGCTCCACAGCCAAGCCCAACATCAGAAGGGGAGGAAAATATACTAGTTTATCCTATATATAATCAGATATGTTATAAAATGGCATGCAAAGGGAAATGTGGATGAGTAATTTTGGTAGAGAAGGACTTAGGGACTTGGGAACATGAATCTAATCTCTCGAGAAATAAAGGGGATGAATGAAATAGAGTGTAATATGGATAGAAGACATATATATCATATAGTATTTCATAGACACATAAGTAACACCTAATTCAAATGTGAAAGGTTGGGAAAAGCTTCTTGAGGAAGAGATGATGCAGCCAAACCTGAGGCATAGGCAGATATCAGCAGGGGAGACTGGCTGAGGGTACAGGCTGGCAGAGAGTACAGTGAGTTCCTGGCCTGAAGGAGAGTGTGAATGAGTCATTGAATAGCAGGGGAGTGGTGGGAGATGAGGGGACATGGTCAACAGGGCAGATGACAAAAGTCCTCAAAAGTTGTGTTAAAGAACTTGGATTTTGAGAGAAGGATTGCATCAGGAGAGTGAGCAGCTGAAAGCAAATTGGAACAAGATGGAGGCATTGCCAGGAGCCGGTGGATGGGTCAGCAGGTGGTTGTAGAAACTGGGGCTGGGTTAGTGTGAGTAGGGAAAAGTGGGTAGGTTTCAGACTTTGAGAGCTATTTGGAAGCGAGCAGTGACGGGAGTCTGTGATTAATTGAATTCTCCCTAGAGCAAGGCACACTAAAAATAGGACCAGAAAATGAAAAATAAGAGATTAAGGTGACCACTGTTTTTCTGGAAGATGTATTCTTTCACCTTTGACCCAACACTTCACAAAGGAAAGTACCGACATCCAAACCAGCTAGATTCCTTCTGTGGCCCAGGTACTACAGGTACAAGATTGGAGACCAAAGGAAACCCAGGTCAGATGGGGAAGGACTTTTGATAAATGCCCAAGCGGGTGAGTTCTAACTCTTACCAGCAATACAGGGAACCATCTGTTGAGGTTACAGGGGAATGCATGCAGAGGAGGCCCAGGTAGAAATGTTCTTTACTGAGCAGGGTATGTTCTTTATCATATGGGGTAAGCAGCATTGACTTCCACGCTGGCACACTGAATGGCACAGAAAGGGAGGAATAAATAAAGTCCCTAAAGCTGATATGCATGGAACGGGGCCTGGGCTTCTGTATGAATAACCTGCATGTTTCTTCTCTGTCAAAGCAGGGTTGATGGTAGGACCAGGTAATATCCATGAAACTGAAGGCAGAGTGTGGATCCTGGGAAGTGCTGGGGTAAAGTGAGCTATAGTAGAAATCAAGAAGGGATCAGGATTGCCCTCATCATTACAAAGAAGGAAGTCTGAAATTGGGCCTGGAAGCATGGATAGATTTTCATCAAGGGCAGATGGGGTAGGAGGCATTTCATACCAAAAAAGCAGCTCAGCCTGAGGCCTGTTTAGGAAGTGGCAGGTTGGATGTTGTCTCTAGGACACAGGCTATGAAGGATGGAAGGGATAAGGGTGTTGGGTGGGATCAGGAAGTGAAGGCTCTGAGTTTAGATTTAATTAGTATGTGCTGGGAGCTCATTAAAGGGCTTCAAGCAAAGAACTGTGTCTTTAAAAGATTTATGTCTTGCAAAAATTATCATGTTGGCAATGTAGAAGATGGGGTATATCAAGTCAGGCAACACCTGGACCTACCTCCCCCTCCTCATGTATTTTGTAGAGTGAGTTTTTATCTTGTATCTCTTCTTGGGTCATCGGCTATTTCTTGGGCCCAGTCACACAACAAAATCTTGGACTGAGTTCTCCTCAGAAATTGGGCCATGCAGGAAAATCCATTCATGCCAGTTGCTTAATGATCCCCATGCACAGGATAGAGACAGAGCCCCCCCAACATGCTAATTACAGGGTATCTGTGTGCCCCCTTGATTATTTGTATAAATTTAACCTCCCTTGTATTCTTCTGACTGTTTTTCCCCATGGTGACAGTTAGAAGACCTTCAGGCAACCCCTAGTAGCTGCTTTGAAATCTTCAGCCATTGTTGGGCTGTACTGTGGAACTCTAAACAGAACATCTCTCAGCTCAGTCTAACAGCAAGCCACCCATGGTCCAGCCCATGTCTGACCACTGAAGGGCTGACAGAAGCAGAAGGCATCTAGATACAGGAGAGAAATGAAGACTTGTGAAGAGCAGACTGGCAGCACATTCTTTCATTGCTCTCATCTTGAGGTTTCTCTTTTACCTAAGAGGCACTTCTTCACAAACTCTGGGCCATTTGTTAGCCCTGTCAGGCCCATCAGGGTGCCGTTGTTCGAGAACTTGGTAGTGACAGTTCATGGTGCACAGTCCATGTGGCCATGTTCTTCTGAAGGCCCCATGAATGAGCTCCATTATAGATGCTGCCTTGTAGCATCCTGCTCACCATCTTCAGAGTGAGCTATCTCAGAGAGCCTGCCTTAAACACAGACCTCAGGAGACACCACCTTTTGCCTGCTTGTTCTTCCTGGCACCCTAAGCAGTTGGGAATTATCACCCTGCTTTGTAGAGGAGAAGATAGGCATGGGTTGATTTGGATCTTCAATTACTGCTGTAAGAAACGCTTGGTGGATTCAAGAGCATGAAATGTTTACTCTGCAGCCCCGAAAGTGAGGGCTCTGAAGTGGGTTCTCCCTGTACTGTTCTAGAGGTGTGGACAAACACCACAGGTCCCTCCCCTTTCCAGCTTCTCCAGGCTACTCAGATTGCTCATCAGCTTCTCCTTCCTGTGCCTTCAAAGCCAACAGTGGATCATCTCCAGATTCCACCAGTCCTGAACTCCTATCTCTGATCTTTATGCCAACATTGGGCCACAGAGATAACAGCAAAGCCACCCCACCTTAAGATCTATATGTGCAAGGTATTCACTAGGAAGGTTACAGAGTCATAGTTCCCAAGGATTAGGATGTAGACATCCTATTCTTCACCAACTTCAGATGATATAAATCTGGATTTATCTCCAACCACCAAGTCATTCCATTGTGTACCATTGTAGGAAAGAGGCAGAGAGACAGGAAGGACATGCTGTCCTTCAGAGAAGGCAAAGCTGGAGCAACTCCCCACATGGACATTTCATAATAACCTGTGGACCAAGAAAGGGAACAGAGCTCAGGCCTCTACAGTTGCAGAAACTACTCTGCACATTCATCAACAGATACTGATGATACCTACTATGTGTCAGATGTTCTCAGTGTGCCCAGTAATTTGCAAAGATTTTTTTTTTTTTTTTTTTTACTTTCATGCAAGTCCTCTGTGTAAGGGATTTTAGTTTTCTGGAGTTAACATAATGAAAATTTCCACTGAATTGGAAGCTTAAAATAGCACAAATGGATATGTTGCACTTAACAGAGGACAAAAAAGTCTGAAACCAAGGTGTCAGTAGAGCCAGGTACCCTGTGGAGTCTCTAGTGCAAGATCTGTCCTCATGTGTCCCAGCTTCTGGTGGCTCCTGGTGCTCCTTGGCTCACAGTAGACTAGCTATCTCAGTCTAAAGTCTCACAAAGTCTCCTCACTTATATACACCCAAATCTCTCTCTCCTTTCTCCTAGCAAGATACCAGCCACTGCAAACTCTAAATCCAGGATAATCTCATCTAGAGCTCCTTAGCTAATTACCCCTTCAAAGATTATTTCTAAGGATGGTGACATTCTGAGGTTATGGGTGGGCATGTCATTGGGGAGGAAGGCAACAATCTCAAAATCTGCAAGGAAATAGCATAGGAGAAAGTAAGCAGAACTAAATCAAATTGAAGGGCAAGAGGGGCCCAAGTTAGCAGTTTTAAACTGGGGGTCCCGGAAGGCCTTTGTGACCCTTAGCTTTCAGTGTCACTGTACTACTTAGGGGACCGTTCAGGAAGACACTTGGAGACAGAAGATCATTATATACCTACCTTCCTTCTTTCCAGTTGAGGATGTGTCCTTGTGCAGATCTCAGGCTTGAAGCCTGTGCGGTGACACTTCTTTATGGACCAGTGAAACTGTAATGACAATGATAATGATAATAATGGGATTTGGGGATGGCCCCTCCTCCTCCTGCAAGGACCCCATTGTGCCGACTAATTGTATAGGAACAAGTAGGACAACTGTCTGTGGGGTGGAAGCAGTGGGGAGCAGAGAGGATATGCTGTTACAGCCCTAGGACATTCCTGAATGATCTTGGCATGGCCTGAACCTGTGCATCTGGGTTATTACGAATGCTGGAAGAGGCTCATGGGACCTTTCCACAGTAGAATGGAGTCTGGGGCCAAGGTGACTCCCTGGGTTCTTTATCCCTGTTGCTAGCTGCTGGAAAAGCTATGGGCTAAGCCTACTTACTACAGAAACAGAAGATAAAGAGGCTCTAATAGTGTTGAGGGACATGCTCCACTGTTGGCCTCTTGGGTGGGTGGCAGTGGTTATGCTCACGTTGCTCAGAAGCCAGTGTGGTTTGCTTAGTACAACTGGGCAACTGTGGATCTCAGGCTTCAGCATGCCAACTCTAGTGTTTATCCTCACCAACTCTTTAAATGGTGCTCTGGCTTCCAACAAGTCCCATTAAGAACACCCCTTCTAATAAATACATGTTTTAATGGAATGGAGGTGGTTGTTTTTTGGGGTTTTTTGTTGTTGTTGTTGTTGTTTTGTTTTGTTTATTTTGTGACCTTATTTGAAGCAGCATAAACTTTCATAAGCATGTATTGATTGGCTTTAAAAAATTCCTCAAATGTTTTCACTTGTCTTCTGTGACCTCAGGTTTGTCCTGTTCCCAGCAATACTCCACGTCTAAACACAATGTTCAAATCTACATCCTGGGGCCTGCCAGTCTTGGATTTTCTCTTGTACGATCTTGTAATGTTATACTATTTTGATTCTGTGATTTGGAGTGTGCACCGTTTCTGATAGGCAAGATGGGAATTGATCTGACCCTCAGGAGGAAGGGCTGCAGTATTGTTGCCACCCCTAAAGCCTAAAAATTGTCCCCAGTGACACAGGGGATGTGTAAGTTAAAGGTGGAACCCAGACTTAACTGAGCCAAGAGGTATCATTTTCTCACTTTTATTTCACTACCTAGTTTTTCTAAACACCTTCTCAATATTCTTCTGTACAAGGTCTGTTCTGGAAATAAAAAGTGAAAACTTTTAGTTCACCCATTATTGGCTGAAGAACCACATGAAGTGAAGGCCACAAATCCCTTTTGTGTGAGTGTTTCAGTCTGCAAGTGTGTTTTATGTGTGCTAAACAGCTCCAAGTTTTAAGACAAAGACTGATTTTCCACCGTGCCAGTTAACAGGCCGACCTAATGAACAAAAATCAATGAAACAACTTAGGCTGGTATTGCAGAGACACTGGCAAGAATTTAGTCCCTTTAAATCTTAATTCTTACTCCAATTCCATTCTGAAAACCAGCAATGGGCCAGATCCTTGACTAGATCCTGGGGAAACAAAGATGGACGAGGCTGTGCCCCAGAGAAGCTAAAAAAATAAGTGTGGGAAGTAGATAGTCAACAATACTCTTGTTCAAAACATAAGGAAACACCACCCAAAACCCTTTCCTCCTAGGAGATAGAAGAGCTGTAAGCATTTTCAAAGAAGCCTAGTGCTGTGCTTGCCTTTGTACAAAGGAAAGCACACTAGATATTGAACTACTATGGAGAGCCTATGCAAATGGACATCTGGTCAACCATATTACTCTGATTCCTATCTGGTCATTAGCATTTTGTATTTGTTTAGCTAATTAAAGTACAAAGTTTTCTGACTTGGCCATGTGAATTATTTCTGACCAAGGCAACTCTTTTTTAAAAAGCACTTAATTGGGGGCTTATAGTTTTAGAGGGTTAGTTCATAATCATTACGGCAAGAAGCAGAGAGGCATGATGCTGGAGCAATAGCTGAGAACTTTACATTCTGATCCACAGGCAGCAACAAGAAACAGACAGACAGATTGGACTGGTGTGTACTTTTGAAATCCTGAAGCCTACCCCCAATGACCCACCTCTTCCAACAAGGCCATACCACCACCTAAGACTTCACAAATAGTTCCATTAACAAACATTTAAATATACAATCTGATGGGAGCTGTCCTCATTCAAACTACCCACAATCTCGCGGTCAAAACAGTTAGGCATTGCTTTCTGATGTGTGTAACTGGATTTACTAGTTTCTCAAGATAACAAACAGTAAGAGTTCAGAGCATCATTCATCCTTGCCTTGGCAAGTTACAAAACACAATGGCATATTCAAGGCCCTCAGAGGCTTGTAGCAGGATACTTATTTAATTTTATGTATCATATTCCCCAAACTTCTTGGCCTGAACACTAACATTTCACTTTGAAAACTCAATATAACCTGCATATAACCTATATGGACATGTCCTGGGAAAACCAGCATATTATCACTTTGGTACTTACTATGGTCCCACTATGGAAGACTATAAAAATATAAACAATTGATATAGTAGAAAGAGTGGGGATGCTGTTGCTACACACCCTACTAACTCACCTTCCTGTACTCTAGTTTCCTTGCATTTGACATGGAGTCCATAACAGTGATGCCTGTTTCATGAAGGCTAATGAGTTTTCCCCACTGGTCTTAGAAATAGTACATGCTGTGGTTTGCATATGTCCCCCCACAAAAGCCTGTATCAGAAACAATTCCTGGCACAGCAGTGTTGCGAGGTGGCACCTCATGGGAGATATTTAATTTATGAGAGCTCTACACTCATAAATGGGCTAATGTATGAAAGAGATTCTGGCTGCAATTGTGGATTGTTTTTTTTCTGTTTTGTACACATACACCTTCTGCATTGCTGTCTTCTGCAAGATGGCTCTTACTGGATACAAGCATTGACCTTGGAGTTCCTACCTTTTCAGCTGTAAACCAAGTTTCCCACTGCTGACATTCTATCACAGGGGCACAAAATGGTTTTAAAGAGAAGGGCTCTTAGTTCTCTATTGTGTTAGCTGTTGTGAGTGTCAACACAGAGTAGTAGATGAGAACATGGTCTTGTAATGCCGTCCTGCTTAATTCAGTATCTTAGTTTCTCCATATTCTAACTGTGCTTTAGGAAGGTAATGGGGAAACCTGTAAAACCTCACTTCCCCTAGTCTGTTAATCTGGAACAATGGTAGCCACTTTATAGGGTTTTTGTTGTTGTTGTTGTTAATTGATGGATGAAATTATGTGAAAGACATTGCCTGGCATGCTAGACATTTTTGCCTTTTAGACCATGTTATTAGTATAATTTTCTCAAGTAGACCGACTTGCAGATCCCCTGATGAAGATTCAATTTTTCAGCTTTCTTAGCAAGTTATTTTGGCCTTGTATTTTGGCATTCCCCCTTACTGGCTTTGGGAGCCTTTAATTCAGGGTTTAGTCTGTCGCAGTGACTTCCCATTCTTTTTTATTTAATGGAGTCTGACTCCTTCATCTCCTGGACTGGCAACTGTAATGAATGTCACCCTACACCGGAGACCACCTGGTCCCTCTTTTGTGCTCTGTACCTTTCCTAAAGATGTAGAACTCTGTTGCAAATCACTTAGCAAAGGACCTTGGGCTGCACTTGGAAAGCCATCCCCTGCCCCCCTTGAAGACGCAATTGCTTATGGGAGAGGAGAAATTGCTGGATCGTTGGCTTGTTAAAAGTTTCCTGATATTTTATCAGTGTAGGATCTTTGTCATAGGTCACACTCACCCCACATTCAAGCCAATTACCTGATATTTAGTTATCAGATTCCTTCAGGGACTGACTGCTCTTGGTGAACAATTAGATTAGAGGATGCTGATGAGATTCTAGTGGCAGGAAGTAGGGGTTACATTTCTGAGCTCAGAGTTTCTATTTCAAGGTTGAGTAAGTGGTAAATTTTTACTGAGAGATTCTAGCCCAATAGAGGCAGATTCTCAAGGTTTTTCCCCCTCCCCCACCCGAGCCAGCATACGGGCACTTCACCTACCTGGAAACTTCAAGTTTCAGGTTTTCAGAACTGGGTCTTCCTGTTCTTTGTGTTGGCATGAAAACAATTAATAATTTAAGCCATGCCCATTTAAAAAAAGTAGAAATGCTATACAAATACAATACAATAATAATAAATTTAAAAGTCAATCCAGTTGGGCACCATTCCCAGACTACCAACTGAGCAGAAACACAAATAAGTGAAGAAGAAAAACTGCTATATAATTCAAATGCCTGCAGTCTCTGTTTTCTGCTTTTCTTTTATTGCAGATATATAATATCAAGGCTACATTATGGGTAAATAGGTTTTGTGGCCTAACCTGGAAACCTAATCACTGCTTATAATATTATTTTTATGGAGGAAATATATTTTGTATTATAAACAGATGATTTGCAAGCAATTTTTGGAGCACAATAGGTTTTTAAAGCTAAGTCCACCAGAGATTTTAACCTTTAGCAGAAATGGATGCCCTGTTGATAAATATCCCAGGCCTCTTAACACCCCCGACACACCCACACCCTGCCCGCTGCCAAGTCTACTCTTGCTGTGCTTTTCATCCTAAAGATTGCCTCACCCTCTAAGTTCTTTGGAAACCCACTTCCCTGTCTTGTCTCAGCCTAACCACACTTTCTAAGTTCTGCTAAGGCCTCAGGAAATCTGGAGGCACTCTGAGAGGCCTTATTTGTGCACTTTTTAAAAATGGAGGTTAAAGTTCTAGGAAGCTATGCAGTGTGATGGCCAAGTTCTGAGGTCAGACCTCTGCCACTTGATGGTCAGGGGATGGTGAGTGATCCTGTGTGCCTATGAACTTGGTGTCTCTAGAGAGCAGAGGTTCTCAACCTGTAGATTTTGACCCTTTGAGATCAGATGACCCTTTCATAGGAGTCGCCTAAGACCACCGGAAAACAGATATATACATTAAGATTTATAACAGTAGCAAATTACTGTTATGAAGTGGCAATGAAAATTATTTTATGTTTAGGGGTCACACAACCTGAGGAACTATGCTAAAGGATTGCAGTGTTTGGAAGGTAGAGAAGCTCTGACATAGGATATTGTGTGAGAACTAACTGTAGACCTCAGAACAGTGCCCAGTACAGCACTGTTGCTTCCATGCTTGGGTGGGGTAGTTTACAGGGATCTTATGAAGTACACAGATTTCTATTTATTTAGGAAGCAAACTCATTGTATCAGAGTACTTTCTGAGTTTCAAACAATAAGCTTAGAAGTTTCTAGAAGCTCCCTGTTTGCCTCTTAAGGGCTGTGTAGATCTGGAACGTGTTTCTGGGTTACAGATGGGGGAGGTGGTTCATTTTCTTATATATTCAACTGGCAGTAATAAAGTGTATTATTATTTTGAACAAATTGAGCTCTATAACACATTTATAGAAAACTGAGAACAGGGTTTTTAAATAGTTGCATGCACTAATTGTTACCACATAAAGAATTTTTCACCTAAGGAAAGCTCTTTTTTTTAAAAAAATAATTAATTAATTAACTTCTTTTTCTTCAGAAAATCTTTTCTTCTTATTTGGACAACTTTATTTTCTGATTTTCAAATAAATTTGTATCTACTTATTGACATTATCGTGTGGGCATGAGATCTAATTAGGAAGAGGAACAAAGTAAAAAAAAAAAAAAAAAACTTTTTAGTCAGGGTTTTCCAGAGAAACAAAGCTTGTAGATATAAAGCATGTATGTATGATGTATGTATGTATGTATGTATGTATGTATGTATGTATGTATACACTTAAATGTATGTATGTATGTGTATATTAAATCAATTTCACTGAAATAGTAACAACTGCTGTCTCATATCTGAGAACCTGGCAGTTATGTGTGGTCCTTGAGACTTGGTGCCTTAGCAGTTAGAGTAATCTAACAATGATCGTCTCAGAGTGGGGAAGCTGAGAACCCAGTAATTATCTGGTCTACAAGGCTGGGTACCTCAGCAGTTTCTGTCTGGTGCCCAAAACTTGGAATGTTTGTAAAGAGCTGTTAGTCTCCAGTCAACAATAGCAGCCTGGAAACATTGGTTCTGATGTCAATGAAGGAATCAGCAGCAGCAGGTAAACTAAGAAGCAAGCTGGAAGAACAAGAGAGCAAAAATATCCTTTTTAATCTGGGCTGCTACCAGGAGGTGCTGCTGCCCACATTTAGGGTGGTCCTTCCCAGATCAATCAAGGCAATCAGGACAAATCTTCTGGTGAGGCTGTATACTGAGTGATTCTAATTTGTGACAAGTTGCCATTAAAACCAAGCATCACTGATAGCGATTGGAATCTTAGTGCTTTCAGATTGATCCTATTGTGTCCCTTGTAAAGTGGGCACACAGAGTTGGGAGGGGGCCTGTTGGGGGTGGGGCCTGATGGGGATGGGGTCTCTGTTGGGAGGGGGCCTGTTGGGGGTGGGGCCTGATGGGGATGGGGTCTCTGTTGGGAGGGGGCCTGTTGGGGGTGGGGCCTGATGGGGATGGGGTCTCTATTGGGAAGGGGCCTGCTGGGGTGGGATCTGATGGGGATGGGGTCTCTGTTGGGAGGGGGCCTGCTGGGGGTGGGAGCCCTAGGGAAGTGTTTATGTCATGATGGCTCTGTAGTCAGGAATATGTTAATCTGGTTATGAACAGGCTTGAGGCTGTTAGTTCTGTCTTTGTCTCCCGCCTTTTCTTTACCCTTCCACCATAGGGTGAGGCATCAAATCATCTTTGCCAGGTCTGGACCCTTCAGCTTTGAACTTCTAGAACTGTAAGAAAAAAAACCAATTTGTTCTTCACAAATTACCCAGTCTGCAGTATCCTGTTATAAGTACACAGAACAGACTTAGACCCATAATTGGTCCTGAGAAGTAGAGCTGATGATATAATCAATACCTGACAGTGTGGGACTGGCTGGAAACTGGTCCTGGGTAGAATCTAGAAGAATTTGGGGCAGAAGCCTGGGAGAGGCCTTGTTGCAATGTGAAGGGTAATTCTTTTTTTTTTTTTTAAATTGTATTTATTTTAAGTATGTTAGTGCCTACATGTATGTGTCTATGTGTGACATGGGCATGTTTGGTACCCACAGAGGCCAGAAGGAGGAGTTGGATGCCCAGAAACTGGAGTTATAGACAGATGTGAGCCACCCAGTGTGGGTGCTTGAACTCAACCCAGGTCCTCTGTTAAGACCAGCAAGTGCTCTTAACTATTCATTCATTTCTCCAGCTCAGTCAGGGTGCTTCTGGTGAGGATGTAGAGATCAGCAGCACAGAGAAAGCCTGGGACACCTTAGAGATTACATACACTGTCATGATCAAAATATTTGTAGAAATATGACCGTCTGATGAGGTGTGAGATGAGAGTGAGGAACAAGGAATTTGAAATGGGAATAGAATAGAGTCCATCTGTATCCGTTCCTTTTCTGTCGCTGTCCTAAAAACACCATGACCAAAAGCAACTTAAGACCGAAAGAATTGATTTTAGCTTACGGTTCCAGAGAGACAGA
This sequence comes from Phyllotis vaccarum, assembly GCA_033318265.1. Lineage (NCBI taxonomy): Eukaryota > Metazoa > Chordata > Mammalia > Rodentia > Cricetidae > Phyllotis > Phyllotis vaccarum. The sequence goes on from JARWLC010000014.1 coordinate 30,340,026, forward strand.
GTCCATCGTGGCTGGGAATTATAATCTGGTGGCAGGAGCCGGGAGCTGGCTGATCATATTTCATCAGCACACAGGAAGTGGGCATGACAAGTGGGGCAAGGCTCTATGCTCTCCAATCATTCTTCCCATGATAAAGCTCTGCCTCCTAAATAACCTCTCCGAACAGGGCCACAAGCAGGGACCAAGTGCTCAAATACATGACCCTATGGAGACATTGTCATTCAAACCATCACACTGTCCTTGTTCAGGTACAAAGAGGTTGGTAGAACGGTGCCTGTGCCCTGGGACTTTGTGGAAGATGGATCTTAGGTCTCTGGGGGAAAAAAATTCTAAGCTAAATATTGAAAGAGATTGTGAATACTTTTATTAAATATATTAAGAAGTAAAAAAAAAATAAAAATAGCTTAAATACAGAGTTTGTAATTACATGGGAAGGGGAGAAAGTTTGGAAAAATTTTCAGATAAAGAATAAAGGGGCATATTTAGAAGATGAAATTAGGGGTGTGACCAAGGACTGTTTACTAGAAATCACCATAGATGAAGGGCAACCCATTTCCAGTTATCAAGATAGCAGGGGAATGACCTCAGAGGCATTTCTTCAAAGTAGGTTGGGTCCTTCAGATTAAAGCCTCCAGAGAGGTGCCCTAAAGTCCTTGGCATTCACTTGCTGAGCTACTTTAGACTTTCCTCCGTATATTCTGGTTCAGTGTTCCTTGGGCATCTCAGCTGTGGCACAGGCAGACCTAAATAGTTTGGACTAACATTCTGGAGAGTACCTGTGGTGGATCAACATAGGAGCCACTTGGTACTAGTTTTATAGCTATGCAGAGTTCATGAGCTAGGAGGTTATGATGGCTTCCATCTAAATACCACAGACAGCCTGGGCGCCCATGCAGAAACTTGGCTACGGGGCCAATGAGAAAGTTCTTAGAGAGTCTTTACTACAGCAATGCCTAGAAGAAAGTCAAGGGATGGGAATAGGACAGATTCTGAGACCTCAAGATTATACTACCATTAAACCCCTTCAGTTATAGGTATAAAAGCAACTTATGAGAGCCACTAAAGTGAACTGAGCCAATAACCTTAGAGGCTTGGTGACCTGGTGCCAGGATGTGGTACATACACTTACAGATTAGTCTGGGGCCTGAAGATCGAAGGTCTCCCACATTGTTGGGTCGTAGACTTACATGGAACTAGTTATGCGTTTCTTTGTGCTTAGTTCTTCTTATGGAATGGGGGAGGTCTGTCTATGTCTCATCATTGTATTTCAGACTCACACCATATTTAATTTTAATATCTCACAGCTGGAGAGGAATTTGTCTCATGATGTATCATACCTAGGGTCTCACTCACAGCTGCTTTAGGTGAGAGTCTAGATTTTGAGTTGGTATTGGGCCAGTTGAGTTTGGGGGGCTATTGAGACAGAATGAATATAGTTCTCACATGAGAAGGATGTGGAGTTTTAGGGCCAGATGTGGCATGCTGTGGCTTGAGTGTGTCCTTCTCAAAAGCATGTTGGAAACGTAAACTCTGGTGCAGCAGGGTTGGGAAGGGGGTGTTGGACATTAATGGGAAGCATTTAGGTCAAATGAGCTCCCCTCCCATGGATGCCTATAGCCAATCTGAAAGGAAAGCCTGGAGATAATAAACTCACTGTCTTTTCTTACTGTCTCTGGCCCTTCTACCTTCTTCAACGGAATAACAAGGCCAGAAGCACTTGCTACAGTCAGACTCCCAGTCTTGAATAGCCCAACTTCTTAAGAAATAAATCTTTCTTCTTTATAAGTATCTGGGTATCCTGTGAAAGTGGATTAAGGCAGGTCCTCAGAAGAGCGGATAGCAAATGTAATAGCAGGAGCAGAGAGACATGCACACCCTGACACCTTCTCCAGGACACACTCATGTTAAGGCGATTCTAATTTCCCTCCTATCCGTGGCCTGGCAATGGAAGTAGAGCAGTTAAAAGGTCCAGGAGTGCAGCTGATAGAACACTTGCAATTCTAGCACTTGGGAGATAGAGGAAGAAAGATCCGATATTTGGGGTCATCATTGGCTTCCTACATTATGATTTTAAGGTCACCCTGATCTACATGAGACCCTGTGGGGGCCGGGGGGGAAGAGGATATTCCCATCAAGAGAGGTGAGAGTGGATCACCAGGGATTGAACCCTATCCTATGTCGTGCCTAACAATGATATGGTCATGTTATTCAGGCAATGGCTTGGAGATTTATTCGTGTGGCCCTTTTCTTAATTGATCCACAACATGAAGAACAATTTTCGAAGGGAATCATCTCAAAGCCCCTGGTTTTATTTACTAAAATACAGGAACTGTAAGCTCTACTCCCCATCCTTGAGAAATGTGAATGTGTGGGGAATGTGCTGTCAGGAGGATTTTACGATCTGCAATATTTGAGAAGTAATAAGATACTGTTGCTGGATGACCATCTGGTTATACATTCTTGGTGTTGTGGTTTTTACTTCTTATCTTTTCATCTTATTTTTTTTAACTGATGAAGGGCAAGGAATGAGAGTTTAAACATCTTTTTTTTAGAGATGGTTTTCTTGCATAAACAAAGAATTTATGTTTAGACGTGTAACATGGCTAGGTTTTGTTTCCTGAGGAATAGGAAATGAACAACCCATTACATATATGTTGTCTCATTTTCTTTTTTAAGAAATAAACTAACCTTAACTCCTAATTTGATCACCAGCTCCAAACTTTTGATTTATGTGAAAAATAGTCTCTTTGCCGGAAAGAGGCGTCAACCATAAATTACAGCTCTAGAAAGAAAAATCACCTGAAGAGACCTATAGAGATTTCATCTTTCATCCGCTCATTCAGAAATATTTATCAAAACCTCTAGCATTTGCATCTCACGATGGCAGACGCTGAGGGATTTGCTAAAGAAACATCAAGATACTCTCGTTTCCTTTGAGAGGCTTAGTGCCTTCTTGGGGAGAAATGGCATGGGCATATGAAACAGTTAAGTTGTAATTTAAGGCAGCATATGATTAAATACCAAAATGTGTGGCTCTGACAAGAAATGCTATAGTTCAGAGAAGGGAGTGATAACTCTGAGGCATGGCTGGTTTTTTCTGCCTACAAATTGGCAAATCACAGCACTATTTGTATGAAATATTTTACACTTGGTTTTTTGGCAGCCTTAGGCCTTGACTTCCAGGCAGCATTAAGAGCCTGCAAAAATATTTGTACTCCAGTCTCTGTCGAATTGGCTTGATTTTCCTCCTTCATTCTTCTAGGCAGAGGAAGCCCCTGATACAAACCAGAGGGCCCAGAAGAGGCAGGGAGTTTCTGACAGTCATGATATTTTTCAGACACAAATAAGGAATCGGCCCTTGTCGTTGTCCGTACTCCAGAGCTGCAGTTCTGGCAAACGCCTTCTGACATTGAGAGAGGTTTAATTTGAACTTAACATCCGTGACGGACGAGCGAGCCATCATGGGTCAGATAGATTTATGGCCTTGGAGAATCGCTAATGAAACCTCTTTGGCTATGAAGTTGGAAGACAGACACAGATGTTGCAGTCGGGCTACATATGTGCTCCTGAGGAGCCCAGTTTCTTGGTGGCTGATGAGCTAAGAGTACTTGGGGATGGTGGTTAGTGAAACTCACCAACTTCCTATTCTATATTTGTCCTATTCAAATGAGCACAGCATCAAAGAGAAGCCACGAGGCCTAAATTGTTAAGAATTAAAAAGAAAGAAGAGGAAGGAGAAATAAAGTCTTTTGTAGTCAGATGTATTGTTTGGGCCCATTCATAACTACGCTGCCCCCCCCCCCCCCCCCAGTGATTGCTGTCACCATTTAGATGTGTGGGAATCTCATGAATCATGAGTTTTTAGTTTTCTTTTAAAACTCAAGATTGTTCACACACCCTCACCTCCATTTTAGTCTTTGTCTAAAGGAGGGTGGTGTCATATCTCAAGCTACCCCATATTAGTCATGGAAAGTCTGGGCTGAGCCACTTGAAGATAATGGGGGGCTTGTGTTCATTCTCCTCGTTGGGTTCATGGCCCATCTGGTAAGGTAATGTGACCTAGAGTCACCAACAAACCAAGGAAGCCAGTGATCTCAGTTTGAGAGCATCTGTTTATCAGAGTACATGGCCCTGGCCACAACCTAAGATTAATTTGGGGGCATTCTCTGAGCTGGCTGACCTGGGAAAGTGGCCTTGCAAAATGTTTTACTTGTATCTTTTGATATAATTTGGTATCTGTCTAAATAAATGTTCTGGAGCAGATGGTTAAGGAATGTCTTATTATATTCTTGGGCAGACTCTGCCCTTGAAATATTTCCATTTAATCATCATGTTGCAAAGCACAAGACAGTAGCTTTATTATTATTTTTTTTTTAGCACAAAATGAATCACCCACTAGTTTGGTATTCTGGTAATGCATTGCAAACCTCAAATGTATACAAAATACAAACCTTTTCTGGACTGCTCTTAGGAGGAATTTCTCAATAAGAACTCTGTTTTCTAATCCACGAGAGGATGTGATTTGGTTGGATGTATTTGACCATGTCAAATTGAGAGATAGCTCAGGAGTCTAAGTTCAGCATGTTGTCAACATTTGTCCTCTGCTCCTAGACCTGATGAAACAGACACACACACAGACACACCTTTGCTATTTCTTTTTGTGATCTTAATATCATATTTCTGTTTTCATTCAGAACCAATAGCCACCTGTACAAAGTATTTTATACTGAAGCCGATCATGAGATAATTCTAATTAATGTGCATGTGTATGGCTGCCAATTTATCAATTGGTGATTTTTGTTTTGTTTTTTTAGGTGTACTTTTCGAGGAGATTGCACAAATGCAGGGAGCTTTGAAAACTGGCTGGATATTTCATCTGGACCTAAAAAGTGCCCTAAAATTCAGATAACTCGAAACCTCAGAGAGAGGGTAAGAGGAAATTTTTTTATTTGTTTTTTATTTGTCTTTATGTTATTTGTCTTATATGGTACAGTTTCCCTCTGGGTATAAAGAAAATATTTTTACAATGAAATGGGCTTAGTGACAGGAGACCATTCATTATGTTGGTGAATGGTGAGGACCTACCAGATGCCATCCACAAGGTGCCAAGGATACCGTAGTAACCTCATCAAGGCACAGCCCACCCTAATGGAGTTTGTCATCTTGCAAGGTAAAGATGACCCTCCATAGTTGAAATCAAAGAGAAGATGCATTTTTTGATGTAGTAGAAATACACCTTGATTTTAAAAATAGAGAAAAATGAGTTTAGATTTGTGGTTAAACAGATCTGTGCAATGTGGCTCACTGTGGGATTTTGTTTTGACCAGCCGGTCTTTACAGCACTGTGTTCAGTCTTTGAGCAACTGTCTATACACATGGAGTGAAGCAATGGGAAGTACCAAAGTGAACGGGTCCCTTGGAAAGCCCTTGACATGGTGTGAGAAAAGGGACACTGTGAACCTATTGGACAGAGCTCTCCCCGACACACATGCCCACCCTGCCCTGAGGGGAACAGAATTCCTTGCAGAGCCCTGGACGGAGACGTTTCCTCCCTAATCACAGCTCCCGTGTTATGTATGAGTAATTGTACAGAATCCCGTCAGCAACCCGTTGACCTGTAGCTTGCCCTCACTGTGTTTTATCTGAATGCCACATTAAGAAGGAAATGGGCTACTTCTTCTCCCTTTGCCATTTCAAGTAGCAAGAACCGTGCCACTTAAGATGATTTAACATTTAACAAAGGAAAGCCAGAGCATTTAATGAGTGGTAAATAATAAAAGAATCAAGCTTTCAAGCCATGACCAATCAGAACTCATGAACTGAAAGTTACTGGCTATTGTCACTTTCTTCTGAAATGAGGAGACTGGGCCCCAAAACTCTAGTCGGATTCGGGGTAAATGAAGTTCAGCCATCCCTACCCAGTGGTAGCCAAATTCTTTTCTGGTTGGTCTCATAGCTGACTTTAGTGCTAAATAGTAGGTAGAAAGTGTTAAGATGTTTTGATATCCTCAGGACTCTGGTAAGTGATTATGTTAGGGATTTTTCCTTTGCCATTAAAAGAACTCTTAGGTCGCCTTTGTGTTGTAGGAAAAAGTAGCTTGTAAGTGCTATTTATAAAATTAAGCTTACATGTGAGGGATGATATAACCAAATCACCATTCACATGCCATCTGGAACATTTTCAAACATGCTTAGACCCGGTAAAGAGTAGTGGGTCACACCTGTAATCTCAACACTCAAGAGGTAGGAGCAGGAGGATGTGAGTCTGAGACCAGCGTGATTTCCACAGTAAGTCTGGGGCCAGCTAGGGCTCCGTAGTGAGACCCGGTCTCAAACAAAACAAAGCCAAAGGCTTGCACACAGAAGGCTGCTAGTGCTTCTTCCCTTCCCTCACTCCCCACTGTGGCTTACCACTGGGCTTAGCAGAGTCTTCCCACACAGTCATCACTGCCCACAAATCAGAGATCAGAATTTAGTTAATTCTTTACGTTTACATGTTGTTATTTCATGTGTGCTTGTGCATGCCGCAGCCTGGATGAGATCAGAACACTGATAGAATTGGTTTCCTTCTCTTCCACCATGGCGATTCTGGGGATCCAACGCAGGTCCTCAGACTTGACCTTGACCACTGAACCATCTTAGCTACTCAATAATTTGGTACTCTCACTTAAGCTAGTCCATAAAACTCTCTCTGAACTCCTCCTAACCAGATAGTGTCAGTGAAGGCAAGTGCTCTACCACTGAACTGTCCTTTCTGGCGCTGGACTGATTTTTTTTTAGAAGTATTGATAAGAACTAACTCCTCTTTCCCTCTCTCTCTTCCCCTCTCCCCCTCCTCTCCTCTCCCTCTTAGCCATATTCCCATATGTGACTCCTCTTGATCATGCTATTTCAAAAGATGTCTTACTCCACGGCCAGCCATCTATGCCTTACCTAAAGGCTCAGGTCATTGTTTCAACAATACCTGACCCTTACCTAAAGAGATGGCAGTCTGTAGTTGTCCCCAAATCAATCTATTAGTTAAGGTCAAAGACCATTTGCTAGCTGCCCGTCATATGCCTGCTAACATTCTAGTGCCTTTGCAGGTACAGGGGGAAAAAACCCATAAATTACAGAACCTTTGTTCATAAGAAGCATTATTTCATTACACAAAACAGCTAGAGAGTAGGATATCTTCATCTTCACTGAGGAATACATAATTAAAAGAATTAATTAGAGCAGTTGCCGTTAGTCTAGGATGAATTTCTCTGAGGTTTTTGTTTAGGAAAAAAAACCAAGAGACAGCATCATCTGCTATTGAGCAGAAATTTCCTGTTTGCGCACATATGTCTCCAGGTGATTATGTGAACATTGTGTTAGGGTTCTCTAAAGAAACATAATTTAGAGGAAGGAGGGCAGGAAGGGGGGTCGTATAATGAGTGTGTGTGATTTTGTGATTTATCAGAATGGCTTACAGGCTGTGGTCTGAGTAGTCCAAAACTGGACGTCTTCCAACAGAAAGGCCAAGGAGCTGATAGTTATTTAGTACATGAGACTGAATGCCTTCAACAGTCCCGGGTCTGGTGCTGGAGTCCCAAGAAAATTCTAGAGACCTGCTGTTCTTCAGTGTACCTTGGAATCCCAAAGAAGTAGACTCTAATAGCAGTAAAGGAATGCCTCCACAGCAGCGTAGATGAATGTGCTAGCAAGAGTGAGAACAAACAGGCAAAAAGTGGGCGCTCCCTTCTTCTCTGTCCCTAAATATGGGCTTCCACCAGAAGGTGTGGCTCAGATTTAACGTGGGTGCTCTGACTTCAAATTCAATCAAGAAAATCCTCACAGGTGTGCCGAGCTGTTTGGGTATTAGTTGATTCCAGATGCAGTCAAGTTGACAAGAAGATTTGCCATCAAAAACATGGAGATTAGTACGAAGGGATTCATACACGGTTATGAGCATGGCTTTCCCAGTTGGCTGGCTAGTGTAGTGGATGAAGGATGGCCAATAAGACCCAGCCCTGTGTCGTCATGGAGACATGGTCCCATTATTGCATTGTACAGGCAATAAATAAGAACAATGCAATAAACAAATATAGAGAGATTCAGTGTTAAGTGAAAATGATTTACCAATAAAGTTATGGCAGATAGAGGAATAAGAAGAGTTTCCCACAAAGCAAGCTGGTTCCTAAGGAAACATGGCTGGTAGAGAGACTCTTGCACAAATCAGAAGTGAAAGAAGACATTCTGTCTGCATTATGCTGTCCAGACGTTGAAGAAGCAAGTAATATAAATAATTTGGAATGAAATACAAAAAAATCACTGTTTGCTAATCCCAAGTTGTTTCATATATTCTAAGTATATTCATTTAAAAAACTTTTAGGATGCCAGGGTGTAACTGGGTAAAAGAGCACACTCTTAGCCTGAGCAAGGTCCTGGTCTGATCCACAGCATCCCCTGAACTTAAAAATATCAAAAATTATGCAGATGAATACATTTAATTACAGATGTCCAATTAACACTCGGCTATCAATAGTCATACTGTGTGTCAAGTAAACAAACCTTAAATCTTCATTCATTAATAAAAAAAAATCCCACTTATAAAAACATTAGAAATATTCATGGACAAACTTCAAAAGCAGTGTGTATTCCCTGTATTAAAATATTGCTTTTATTAAGAGATACTTGTCAGAGACAGCTACCAAAAATCGGATTTTTTGTTTTTGTTTTGTTTTTTTGACTTTGCAGCAGTTTGTCTCAGCCATTTTTCCCCCTGGTAGTAGTTAGGAAGTATAACACTGGTCTACTGAACCTATTTAAAATTTGCTGTAGTGGAACCTTATCTACTAAAGATGTAAATGTAAATAACATGTAGAAGATGCCTGTGTGGAAGGTAGGAAAGCCATCTCTGTGCACCCATAAGCATCCCATGTTTCTCAGGAAAAGTAACTTCTACAACTTAGTTTTCTACATTTTCAAATGAGTAGGGATTTTCTTAAAACAGTACTGTATTTATCTGGAATAATATGAGCTGATTTAGAATATCTGAAATATATATATATATTTTAAAAGTTTATTTAAACTGATTGTGTGATAATGTGTGTTTACATTGTATGTTTGTACCGTATGTCTATAGTGTTGGATGGATGTCAACAGCAATTCTCAATCTGTTCTGAGTTTAAAATAGTGATACAGAGCCATAGAATAGAACTCAAAATGAATATAAGAATTTTAAATACAAGATATTAGAAAATGAGGAGAACTAGAAGAATCTTATTAAAAAGAAATAACTTACAAATTATGGAACTATTTCATAATTCATGTTAAATGTTAAAGTATAATTCAGGGCTGGTGAGATGGCACAGCAGTTAAGAGCACTTGTTGCTTTCCTGAAGGACCAAGGCTCTATTGAGGTGCTCATAACAACCTGCAACTCCAGATCTAGAGGATCTGAACCCTCTTCTGGCCTCCTTGAGCGTATACATATATGTAAATTAAATTCTTTAAAAATATAAAGAAAATCTGGTATAATTAAGTAATTTACATAAAAAATATCACAGAAAATGGAGTCAGACATCACATAATTCGAAGGTATGATAATTTTCTTAGCTCTGAAGTATGTAATGACACAAGAAAAATTGTCATACAATCAGTTTACTTTAAAACCAACCTTAGGCTGGAGGTATTCCTCAATGGTAGAGGGTTTGCCTACTGTGTGTAAATTCCTGGCTTTAACTCTAACATTAGCAAAAAAAAATAATAATTAAAAAAGAGGAATAAAAGTTTAACTAAAGTATAAACCTCTGCAAAGAACTTGCCATCGCCAAGTAATAATAAAGGTAGGAAAAAAAATTAAGTCTCCAAAAAGCGAGTGGTCAAAAGCATATGTTCTCAGAGCAGACTTGGGAAAGTAGCTATAAATATGGAAATATGTTCAACCTTGCTAGTTATGAAATAAATACAAATTAAAGCAATAATAAGTTATGCTAACACCCAGTGATGCTGATGCCAATTAGCACAACCCTTTTGGAAAGCAATTTGGCAGTACGTTTCAGAAGTAATAAATATATTCAGTTTGTTTAAATCGCTAATTCCAGGCATAGAATCCAAGGAAGCAACTTGAAGAAAACCCTAAGCATAAGCAGCAGAATGTATAGCATTATTTGGCAATAAAGAGAAAAGTTAAGTGAAATAAAGAACTTGTATGTCAACATGATGGAATGTTTTAGAGCAGTGAGTTCCTTGGTCCTGTGTTGATTGCTGTCTAATTGACATTGTGACCATCCCTGGCACCCCACCTGACCCACTGTAGCATCCTTCCTTCCCTCTCTGTTCAGCCATTGTTAAGAAAGAGCTGTGAATCTGGCAAGGATTCTTGTATTGGGTTTATGAAGCTCTTGGAGCTGCTTTTCTGTTCCTGTGATAAAGCACCATGACCTAGAGGGGGAAGAGTTAATTTGGGCTTATGGGTCCAGGGGGTTAAGACTGAGTCTATGGCAACCGATGGTGGGCAGGGTGAGAGACCGAAAGCTCATCTTGAACTGTAGGCATGGCCCAGAGAGAGCAAGCTGGAAACAGCACAGAGCTAATTACCTGACACCCCCCCACCACCGCTCCAGCAAAACTGTGCCACCAAAACCTCCCCCAGCAGTGCTACCCACTGGGGACCAAGTTATGGGACATTTCTGTGGAAGTCAAAGTTTCAGCGTTTTTAACCCACATTCACCCGGAACCCAGGTTCACACACAAAAAACCTTCAGCTTCTGTCTTCTTCTGTACCTGAAACAAGTGTCTTCTATTTTCAGGTTACGCCCAACTGGCTTCTGCTCACTGTTCCCTTGACCCTGTTCTTGCTAAGGTCACCGCTGGCCTTCGTGTAGCCATCCTAAAGTTTTTGTCTTACTAGACTGATTGGCAATATTCTTTTAAATTTTTATATATTGTTTATTTATTTATATTTTGTTTACTTATATGTGTCTATGAATGCTTGTGTTTGCCTGTGCATACTTAAAGGTCAAAATAGGCCAGGAGATTTCTCTCCCATCACTCTCCAGTTATTATTTCTTGAGAGCAAGTCTTTCTCTGAACGTGGGCTCAAATTTCCTTGGTTTAGGTTGGAAGCTTGCAAGCTATGATGATCTTTGTGGGTTCACTTGGTTTGGAGCTAGAATTATAGACATCTGCAGGGATGCCCAGCTTTGTGTGTGTGTGTGTGTGCTAGGACCCAAACTCCATTCCTTATGAATATGGAGGAAGCACCCTTACTCACTGAGTCATCTCTCCAACCTTGACTGGGAGTGTTGTTGAAACCTCCTTATACTGGCTGGTTTTATGTGTTGAATTGACACAAGCAAGAATCATCAGAGGAAGGAGCCACAGTTGAGGAAATGCCTTCATGAGATCCAGCTGTAAGGCATTTTTTTCAATTAGTGATCACTAGGGGAAAGCCCAACCCTGAGGATGGTGCTCCTGGGTTCTATAAAAATTGCAGGCTGAGCAAGCCAGGGGAAGCAAGCCAACAAGCAGCACCCCTCCATGGCCTCTGAATCAGCTCCTGCCTCCGGGTTCCTGTCCTGGCTTTCTTCAGTGATGAACAACAATGTAGAAGTATAAGCCAAATGAACCATCTCCTTCCCAACTTCCTCTTGGTCATGATGTTTCATCATGGCAATAGGAATCCTGAGACACTCCTCTTCCATTGCCTTTTGTATAACACACCCTGTCTTAGTTACTTTTCTATTACAGCGACAAACCATGATCAACAACCCATAAACAAATAATGCATCTAATTGGGCCAACAGTCAGAAGTTTGGAGTCCGTGCTGAGGCATGATGGTAGGAACAGCTTAGAGTGCCCATCTTGGATCAGCAGAGAGAGACACTGAGACATGGTGTGAGTCTTTTGAACTCCTCAGAGCCCACCCCTAGTGAGGCACCTCCTCCAACAAGGCTACACCTTCTAATCCCTCCAAAAAGTTCCATCAATGGTGACCAGATATTAAAGTATATGAGCGTATGGGTTCCATTCTTATTTAAACCACTACACACCCTCCCCAGCTTTCTTCTCCCTGCAGTCATCTCCTCTCCTGACTCGAAGTAGATATACAAGGCCCAGTTTGGACTCGTTCCTTTTACTCTGCTTTGCTCATATAATCCTATCCACTCCCAGGGCTTTATGTATCATCTGTATGTCTACATCTCCTTTGTATGTGTATATGTCCTTTGTGTATGTGTCTAGCCCTAGCTGATCCTCTGAGCTTTGGAGCCGATTTGATATATCTTCTTGATGTCATCAACTTGAGAAATACTCAAAATTGAAATCTTCATTTTCTCCCAGTCTTCCGTTCCCTCGACAAGTCCCATCTCAGCATATGATACCCCTGGTGCCTTCACCCTTCCTCTCCTGAATCCTCATAGTCACATCCTTTCTTCCACTCCTGTTCAAATGCCTCCTCGAATCTAATTCTTTCTGTTTCACTGTGCTACTGTAGCCCCGACTTCCATCATCTCTTGGTCATCTCTCGATGCCATGTGACCCTCCAGTTTGAGTCTAGTGGGATGTCTGTCTGTTAGTATAAACTCTCAAAAGACTATAGTTGTTTCTCTTCCTAGTTATGTGGTGCTTTGTACAGCATTTGGCCATGTGAAGAGCTTGTTTATTTATAGGCTAAATAAGCAGAACGGTTTCAGTTATGTAAAAATTGTGCATGTGACAACTGGGAGGAAATGGAGAATAATTAAAGAGATGATGAAAACAGGATTCTGAAACCCCCTTAACTCTTCTTAAACTGATCAAGGAATTTAGATATGTACATATATAAGAAAAATGTAGTTATGCACCAGCACATCTGATATAGAGCGAATCACAGGGCAGAGGAGATGGCCAGGAGTTCAGCCCCTGTGAAGATGTGCTAGTAAGAACAGTTTGGAGTTCAAACATATCTGTTATCCCAGCTACTCAGAGGCTTAGGAGGGAGGATCACAGATTGAGACCAGCTGGGTTGGTGATGTGCATCAGCGATACAGTGCATGCCTAGCATGTTCAAGGCCTTGGGTTCACTCCATGGTCTCTGAGATAGGTAGGAAATGCCTCCTAGAGCTGTGTATGTAGACTTTAGGCCAGGTGAACTTGGGCTAGAAGAACTTGCCTTCACCCAGCATGATTTCATGGACTGGAAAAAGAAGTTTTTGAAAAATGGAAAGATTAGGGTGTAGCCTCAGCTAGCTATTAGGAGACCAAAAAGAGGCAGCAAAAGAGTTAGGTGGTAATGTAAAAGGTCTGAGCAGAGGTTAGGAAGATGAGAGCAGACACTTCCCTGGTGGCCCAGGTTATTGTTCTCAACACAGCTGACAGGCTCACCTCTTCCTCAACCCCAGCTTCTGACCCTTAACTCATCTTTCTACCAAGTTCTTGCTTATGGTCCATGCCTGTGCATCTGCTAGCATTTAATTCCTTTAATTAATTTCCTTTCTCAGTGGGAGAACAAGGGCCATATTTCTTTAGATTTTTTCATTTGGGTAAATTTGCTTTAAGATTCTGGAATTTCAAGACTTTCTTTTTGTTCCTCCTATGAACACACTACACCCCTGCACATATGCAGATGCTCAACAAAACCCTCTTCCTGCAAATCTCATCATGTATTTTACCACACAGTAAACCATAGCTAATTTTAAAAGTCAATCGAGCTATTATCTGGTAGCATTCATAGGAAGTAGTAAAGAGGTGGCAAGGGTATCTTAACCCCGGAAGATCAAGGAACACCCTCTTAAATAAACCACAGACTATCGTCATGCACATGAAAACAAAATCCTGTGTTTGTGCGGGAATGCTGAGTAACGTAGAGATACATGCTTTGCTAAAATGAACGTATACTTTTACTGTTTCAGTTAGATACCCAGTCACTTTAACATCTTTTGAATAAGATAATTGTGAATCTCAAAAAGATGAATGATGTCTAGGAATTCCTGTGAAAATAAAGATAAGTAAGGAGACACTTGCTTTATCAGATATTAAGAGTAGTAAACACTTGGGGGCACTGGAATAGAATTAGGATCAATAGATTTTTGAAACAGTATAATTTAGAAAATAGATTCTAAATATGTTATTATGTATTGCAAAAGGATATCTTGAGGGCTGGGGAGATGGCTCAGCAGTTAAGAGCACTTGTGGCTCTTGCAAGTAATGCTGGTTTGGTTATCAGCCCACACAGGGCAGATCATAACCATTTGTAACTCCAGCTCTAGAGTATACTGCCTCTGGCTTCCGTGGGCACCAGGTGCATACATGTATGTGTGAGCAGTGTATTCATACACATAAGATAAATAAATCTAAAAAGTTTTCTCAAGTGATAATCTTGGTTCAGTGGGAAAAAGAGAGGTTTTGTTGCTTAATAAGTGTTACGATATAGCTAATTAGCTCTCTGAATAAAAATAAAATTGGACTTCCATACTATATATATGCAGATAAATTTCAGATGGGTTAAAGACATAAGTTTAAAAAATAAAATAATAAAGATGACGGAATGATTTAATTCTTGCCTGTAAGCTAGAGTATAGAAAGCATTTTATGGTTAAAAACAAGAACCCCTGTATTTGATTACATAAAGAGATGTTGTCTAAGGATAAGATATTATACAAACAAAAGTGAAGACAGACAGTAGATTATAAGAAATCTTATCAGAAATGTGACAGATAAGGGTTAGTGCCTACAACATGCAGAGAGCTCTTAAAAATTGATAAGAAAAACAGATGGAGCAGAAATGTGGTCAAACATTCAGAATATTCAATTCACAGAAGAACAGATTAAATAGCCAGTGAAATATCTTTCTTTCTACCAGCTCTAGGGAGACCCTCCCTAGTTGGGTTTTATTGCTATGAAGAGACACAGTGACCACGGCAACTCTTATAAAGGAAAACATTTAATTGGGGGCTGGCTTACAACTCAGAGGTTTAGTACATGATCATTATGGTGGGAGGGAAGCATGGCATCATACGTACAGGCCTGGTGCTGGAGAAGGAGCTGAGAGTTTTAATTCTTGATTCACAGGCAGCAGGAAGACAGTACAGGACACTAGCCTGGCTTGAGCTTCTGTGACCTTAAGGCCCACCCCTAGTGTCACACTTCCTCCAACAAGGCCATGCCTACTCCAAAAAAGCCACACCTCCCAATAGTGCCAGTCCCTATGAGCCTAGGGGACCATTTTCATTCAAATTGCCACACAGGTCTAAGAGTGACTTCCCATAAGGCTCTAGGACAGATAGCAATGGTACAAGCCAACCACATGATATGTGTCTTCCCCCCCTTACACAGACCACAGTGACCATCGTGGGAAGCTTCTCTGCAAGACACTCGGAGTGTGTGGTGAAGAATGCAGACACAGGCAGGCTGCTCTGCCAGGGAAGAAGCCAGCTGAACCGGACCTGTGCCTGCAACATCCCCAGCAGACCCAGTTACAGTATGTGGAAGCCTCTGGGCATTGTTATAAAGACAAAAAACGAGTATCTCCTGAGTTTGGTTCCCAGAGACTGGGATAATTACCTTCTCTTCGCTCTACCTTTACCTCTGCTTCTGCTTCCCACCTGGGTTTTCACTACTGTCCCTCTTGCATCAACCCCAGAACCCCATTCCTCGATATGATTGAAGAGAGCAGGATACATTAGCTAGGAGAGTCTGGAAAAGCCAGACACCAGAGGGCTGATTGTATCCAGGTAGTTAAAGCAATTCAGAGTTCAGAAAACAGGAAGTGCCTTAGGCGGAATGAGAAATCATTGTAAATTCATTGCACTCATTTATTCATTCATACAGGAAGTATGAACACCTGTGTACAAAGTCTTGTGCTAGGTCCCAGGAATATGAAGATGAGAACAGATTAAGCCGACCCTTGCTCAGAGTCCTCATAACCTATTAGGGTTAAATGGTGGTGTATAAAGTTGGTGTGCAATGTAGTATATAAATGTAGGGATATAATGTATATGGATACTGGGAACCTACAGCCCTAAAGGTACCTGGGGCGGGCCACCATCTCTTTCCGGAGTAACTGATGTTTTTCTTAGAAGAATGAAGGATAAACAGAGTTAAGTGTGAGAGACAGAAAAGACTTTGAAGAACTACAAAAGGCTCTATCTGAGCAAGTTGAGCGGGGACCTAAGGGACCTAGGAGGCTGTGTGAGACCTGGGCTCTATCCTGGGAGCAATCATGAAATGCTGAGAGGCTGAGCTGTAAGTTGCAAAGTCAGATTCATTAGCAGGAAGACACAATTGTGGAGTATCTAGCCCCTCCCACTGGAACAGCAGACAAGCCTCATGGGGCAGGGACTTTAAAGACACTTTGTAAAGTTCTTTGCTGTGCACAGAATTACATCTGGCACAGTGTGTTCATTTATAATCAGTAAATTTTTAGTGAGTGGATGGACAGATGGATGGATGGCAATAAATGGAGGGGGGTGGTGAGGAACTGAAGGACTGAAATACTTAGTTCCTAAAGCGCGGCTAGCAGAAAAGCCGTCACAGCGGTGCATAAGATGGGAAATTAGAGGCAAACAGGTATGAAGAGATGTAGGGATGCCCAGGATGCTCAAAAGAGGATCTGTGAGTCTGTTAAGATGGGAAGATTTAAGGTGACAGTGGAGGTTCCTGGAATGTGCAGTGTGATTATATTGGTGCTATGTGAGTTTTTTTGTGAGCAACAGAGTTAATATTGGGTGATGTATAGTCAAATAAGAACTTCCTGCATATAGGTCCAGAGAATCCCAGCCGAGGGTATCAGATGGTGAGGTTCATGGTGAAGGCTCACTCTGCTTCAGGGATGATGTTCCAACCCTCTTTTATAAGGACACCAATACCATGTGTGAGGATGATGTTCTCATGATTTAACTACTGTTTTCAAAGGCTCCACTTTACAATATAATCAAATTGAATGTTAAATTCTAAATTAAAAATTTTGGGGATATACCCAACACTGAAACCACAACACTCAATTGATCCTCAAGAAGGAATTTGATGCACAAAGCCAGAGACATGAGCTAAAAATAATTCTTTGCAGCCATTGGATCTGAATGCTTAATAGTTTTCAACCACCACACATACTTTAAAATGTACTTCTGGTTAAATTGGGTCACTAAAGATGCAAATCTTTCTCACCTAATAAAATATGACTTTAAAGTGTCCAAGACTGACTTACAAAGTTGATCAGTGACATTATAACCTCCAACAATTACTCTCTCTTTCCCTACACTTGGCTGAATGTGGCAAATTCAGTGGTTCAAATTTTGTGCTCAGCTGGCTAAAGCTGTTGACAAAACTTAGCTCATAGGCTGTGTGTGTGTGTGTGTGTGTGTGTGTGTGTGTGTGTGTGTGTGTGTGTGTGTGTGTGTGTGTTGAGATGATCCCAGTGTATAGCAAATCCTTCCCACTCTGCCTCCTGAGTGCTAGAATTATATATATACCACCATGTCTGGCTTCATGGCCAATTTGGCTGCTTACCTCTACTGTCAAGTCCTGTTTCCCATATACTTTGAAACATTGGAGAAGGGTCTTGTCTCTCCCATGCAGCCTTCCCAGTCATTCTGTCACACCCTTGGTTCTCCACAGGCACCTCTATCTTGCACCCAAATGCTACACGGAGCTCAAACTACTCACACGGTGTTCCCTTGACTTCTGTGTCTTCTTCACCTTGGCTATTTTACGTCTTCTAGGAGAACTGTAAGTGCTTCCAAAGGAGAGATCGTGAATATTCATTTCTCTGTGAAATTTCCAACGTGCTCTGCACGGTTGGTGCTCCGTTAAGCCTGCCTTCTTCAGGCATCCTCCCTAGGCACTTGTCAATTCTATGGAAATGTATTTTCCTGGGGAGTCCCTCAGTGCTAAATGGCCATGTGTTCATTCCCCTAACACGCATCAAGTGTCTGTTCAGGTGCTTCTGTCAAGAGGTCGTGTCAGCCCTCCAGACCTCCTTGTCTTTAGAACAAAAGATTATCATTTCACATAAGCCCACTTAACGTGAGCAGAATGTTATGTGGGCTTCTAGCCATCCGAGTGAGTCTTTGTGCTGGAGAGAAGCACCTCCGTGTAACAACCCTTAGACTTTGTGAACCGCACACTAATAAAGTTTCAGGAAGAAACTTAGTCACAAAGTCAGGTCAACGTCTCACAATGTCAAGACTTCCATTTACCCATCCCAATGTACTATTCCCTCTGTGTTAGTGCTGGTCTTTTCTTGGGCGTAGGAAAACTTGAAGGTGTGCTGTGGAGCATGGTACCCACACGATGGTTTTTGTGATCATTATGTTGGGCGGGGGATCACAATAGGCAGGTTCTGAGACCTGCCTAGCTCTGCTAAATCGTGATGTCTTGGAGTATAACTCTGGTGTTGCTATTACCGAAAGTTCTTTTGATTTTGATTGGCAGCTGGGTTTGAGTAGCAATGCCTCAGATCCAGCATGGAGGCTTAAGGAGACATGAAAATAACATTTCTCTACTGCTGACTTAGCATAGGTTTTACCCTCATTTTATTCTTTTGGAGTTTTCCAGCAAATGAATAAGGTTTTCAAAAGCAAACAACAAGAGAAAAACAAAACAAAACAAAAACAAAGACCCCTTCATTTGACAACCGCTGACTCCAAGGAGATCGCTGAGCCTCACCCCAGGGTACCATACTCAGGGTTTGCTAGGTAAATATTTGCAGGGTATGGATCTTTCTGAAGGTGCAAGGTTTCCGTTCCAACATGCTGGCATTCATATTCCAGGCACTTCTTGCTCAGTGACTTGTTTTATTCTCATGCTTTGGCCAATTACAAGCTGAGGTAGTGATCCCAGCGAGAGCATGGTATGTAAATGGGCTGTAAAATGGCTTTTCCTGGTGATTATCTGTAGGCGCCTTGGAGCTACAGTCAGGCTCAGTCTGTTTGGAGGCTTCTGTTGTGCACTGTGGCTGCCTGACATGAATGGCCCATGGGGAAGAAGCCACATACTGACTCAAATGTTGGTGAACAGCTGGCACACCCATGCCCTCTATGTAGAAAAGACGAGAATATTTCTTTTCTGATTTTGCATTTCTAGCTCTGCTTGACTGTGGCGGAAACCCACCGTGGACTGACTCTTTCCTTCCTTCCCTCCAGATGTCTTCGTTGTCAATGCAACGTTCTTCTTCCCGTCTTGGAACTTATCAGAAAGATTCAACTTTACCAACTGTGTATCATTAAAAGAGTAAGATTGCCTTTGAAATTTAAATGTTCTTGTTGCTTTTAATTTATCTGTTTTACTCCTCAATTTCCTAAAGAACTCTTTTGCGGACTAGAACTTTCCAAAGTGCCTTTTGGAGCATGGCCTAATGGGAGCTAGGAGAGTCGCTGAAGTAATAGGCTGTGCTCGCTCATTCAAGCCCTAACAAGAAAACTGGAGCAGCTGAGGAGAGAGTATACACCTAGGTGTCTGTATCAGCAGGGAAAGGACACAGAGGACCCCTGGAGTACAGAGTACCACTAGGCTCTCCCATAATGCAACTAGCTTTGGGAGTCTGGCCAGCACAGTAAGACCTGCACATAAGGACAAGGGAGTCAGAGAAGGTGACGTTTCTGTCACCAGAATGACTTATTCTTTTTCTCTCTTTCTGTGGTGCTAGGTAAATCAAACTCAGGGATTTGAGCATGCTAAGCAATGTTGTACCACTTAGCTACCCAGCTCCATGTCTTTTGTGTATTGCGATTGGCCCCTTTCAGCTATGGACCCTTAGAATCTGGGCTGTGGTCCCTCCTGGCTCCTAAAGCAGAGAGCAAGCAGAGGAAACAGACTTTTCAGAGGCCCACCCTCTGAAGTTGGGGCAGAAGACTTGATTAGCGGACTGTATTATCAGAGATCTGTCACTCGTTCTGGGAGTGTGATTGGCCAACAGCACATGAGAGCGGTTTCAGCCTGACCTGGAAATCACTATAGGGCAAGTGAATTCAGACTGTTAGGCCATCTTTGCCAAAGAGGTTCACTGAAAGCTGGCCACACAAATGGGGAGACCACAAAGTCTAAGAAACACATTTAAAGGAGAAACATAGGACGTTGCTATTGAGAGCCTCCAGCCCAGCAAACAGGGAAAATAAAGAGAAAATGAAATAGATCTTAGGGGTGCAAGGATTGTTGAACGACGTCTCTCTGTAGAATCCCTGCTTTAGAGTTCAGAAATGACTGACCCCAGGAACCACTACCAGCCACATAAGAGTCAGGCCTCAGAGCATCTCTTCAGGAAGGCTGCTTGGAGCAGAGGCTCCCACCTAGAAGGAGAGCTGTTTTCCACCCTCAGGAAACAACTCTGTGTAGGTTAGAATATCAGACTGCTTTAGCATTCCTGGGAGTATATGAATTCCAGCCTAGGTGCCTTCCTCTGTCTACTCTCCTCATTGCCTCCTGCTGTTTTGTTCTGGCATCCCTCAGACAGCTTTCCAGAGCAGCCCCAGTTTTTTACTATTTATACTATCTCATCCTTAACTCGGATCATCCTTCTGTGTGCTTTTCAAGTCCTCCACCGTTACCCATGCACAATGGCTCATTTGGTTAGTAGACACAATTCATCCTTCATCCAATCATAAAGCAAGCAGTGGCACCCCCTCCTCTCTGCCTGCCTGGTAATGCTTTGACTCTCATACCCTGTGTGGTTGACACTACAACTGCTCCAGCGAGCGAGGGCTTGCTGATTGGCAGCAGGGAGGGAGAGGTCCATCTTTAGGGAGGCTTACCTGAGGGTGGACCAAAAGTAACCAGGTTCAGAAGCAGATTCACTGGGTTCCTATTATCAACAGACCAGCAGGTGACCCCAGCTTCAGGTCTCCATGGCAACACCTATCCGGATGATGACAGTCTGTCAGCTAGCAGGACTTCCCAGAGAAGGGCACAAAGCCTTACTCTCTTCCCCAAGCTCAAAGGACCACACTTTCTCCCTCTATCTAGCCTCGGCTATTCAAAGACTTTATCATTATTATTATTATTATTATTAGTAGTAGTAGTAGTAGTAGTAGTAGTAGTATTTATAATCTACTATGTTTTCAACATGTAGTGCCACAGAGGGAAAAATCTAGAAGATGAATAATTCCCTTAAAATATATGAATTAAGTTGTTTTTCCATGTTGCCAGATGCTCAGTATGTATCAGAACTGGCTGTGCTTGGTGTAAACGTGACCAAAAATGCATCCACCCCTTCGCGTCCTGCGAACCATCAGATTATGAGAGGAATCAGGTAACGTAATAATAGAATTACTGTGAGGTGTCTCAGAAAGCAGTGCTGGTGTGTGCCTAGCCCCGCCCCTTCCTGTGTGTCTCAGTTTGACGCTGAAGGGTTGTTCTCCAATGCAGGAGCTCTGCCACACCATGGAGAAACCGTCCAAGGCCTCAGGAAGCGGAAGACTCGATGAGAAAAAGATTGACAGAGGCGAGCGGTCTTCACAGGTCAGACTCATTTCTATGTTGATAATGGAAAAGAAAAAAAAGAAGAAAATCTGCCTTTGATGATAATGATGATAGCTACTACTTTGGGTTTCTTTTTTAAAATTCCCCATTTTACTTACAACCCAAATCCTCCCCCACACCTTATTTTTCGGGTTCATTTTTAACCAAGTTTCACATAATTAGCTCCATACATCAAAAGCTTCACATTCACATAAAAGAAATTAAAACTTCGTAATTGTGAAAAATGATGCTGTTCCAGTCCAAGTACAATCACAGAGGTGACTTTGTGGCTCCCGAGGAAAAGTATAGCCTACTCTGTTCAAACAAGATATTAGGACTGCACTTGTGATTGGGACTATGTGTGTGGATAGGGGTCTGTTCAAAATATGCAGACTAATGCTTTGTTTCTCTTCAACTTTGTAGAATCGATCAACCCCATCAGTAATAATGCCAAAATAGAATGGCTGTAGGGTGTACAATTCTTCTCAAAATGTAGTGGTTTTTTCCCCTCATGAGATTTTCCTGGAAACTCCCTTGCTTTCTCCATGCTTGCAGTTGATCACCAAGCTCAGCATACCTATCACGTGTAAAAGGAAAGGCCTTGACTGTGCAAATATTTGTGAGCAGGACACACGTGGCTGTCAGGGACACACAGTTCAGTGCCGGCTTCCTTCAGCTGACAGAAGTTCATTAAGTGTTTACATGTGGTGACAGACACAAAGTAGACAAGTTCCCTCTCTTGTTCTCACTGGAGTCTGTCAGAAACAGACAAATTAACAGCAGCATTGGAAGAAAGTCAGAAGGCCCAGCTTTCTATTTTGCGACTAATCAGTGGCCCTGACTTAGCCATTTACAGCTATTTAAGGTCAAGTGTCAATATAAATAAGTGGCACATTTTTAATCATTACTGAAAAGTTGATAATAACTTTAGGTGAATTAAGTAGCAGGCCGAGAGCATGTGGATCCAAATGGATTATGCAGTTAATTAAAAGCATTAGAGAACCTTGGTGTGCCAATATCTCTGTCCTGTGAGTCTCTGAGGCTTAATTAGGTGATGGGCTTGCTTCTCTGTTCTCTGTGGTTTGTAAAACTAAGGCACAGTGACAGCTTGGATGGAGAACATAGCCTTTTTCTTTTAATTACGCTCGGTGGTGGTCGTTTTCAATTTTGGTAAACTCCACGGACTATGAAATTCACCATCTTTGGTATTTTCAGTGTGCAGTTCAGTAGTGTAGGTACCCAGGTACCCTTTCACATTTCTTATGCGGCCCATCACCAGAATACTTTATATCTGGCCAAACTAAAACTCAGTACCCATTCAGTGACTCTTCCTCCTCCACCCCAGGCTTCTGGAACCACCGTTCTACCTTCTGTTTATGAGACGTGACTTATCGTAGGCACCTCATATGAGTAGATTCAAGCAGTTTGCCTTTTGTGACTGGCCTTCTTCACTTATCATTATGCCCTCAGGGATCATCCATGTTGTAGCATGGACTGGACATTTTTCCTTTTTAAGGGTGAATAGAGTTCCACTATACGTATATGACTCATTTATTTATACATTCTTCCACCCATGGGCTCTTGGTTTGCTTCCACAATATAAGTAATATGACAAGCACTATTAAAAACACAGGTGTATGACTGCCTCTTTGAGTCACTGTGTTTAATTCTTTTGTTAAACATCTAAAAGTTAAGACTCCTGGGTTATACTGTAATTCTTAAAAACAAAACAACAACAAAAAAACCCCAACCAACCAACCATGCTGTTTTCCATAGTTAGTTTCTCTAGCTGAAGTGTCCACTAATAACACTCAAGGGTTTCTCTTTCTCAAATCCTCACTAACGCTTACCTTTTATGATATGTTTGGTCTTTACCACACTCACAGGCGAAAGGTGTGATCTTAGTGACTTTGGCTTTCTTCTCCCTGTAATCTGTGACACCTACACATTTTTCTCTTTTGCTTGCTGGTTTTCTTATTGTTTTGATTGGTTAACTTGGTTTTTGTCCATTACCCATAAGTATTTACTAGGTTTTAGCCCTGTATCAAATATGTCATGTAAAAATATTTCTCTCCTAGTCTATAGGCTACTTACCTTTCAACTCCGTTGCATACATCTGTAGTGTGTGTGTGTGTGTGTGTGTGTGTGTGTGTGTGTGTGTGTGTGTGTGTGTGTGTGTGTGTGTGTGTGTGTGTTGCTGGATCTCAGACCCAGAGCTTCTTCACACATTACTAGTCAGGAAGTCTACATTAAGTTACATCACTGGCCTCATTGTAGTTTTTTGATACATAGAATTTTAATTTCAGTGAAGTCCAGTTTGTCTATTTTTTTTCTTTTGTTTCTTGTGCTTTGGGGATCAGGCATAAGAAATTACAGCCCAAACTAATGCTATGAGCACTTTTAAATATCGTATTTTCTTCTTAGAGTTTTAACTCACTCGTGTATGCCTTGGCCAGTTCTGGAGTTCATTTTTGTCTATGCAGTAAGATGAGGTCCAGTCATACGTCTGTATATAAATATTCAATTTCTCCAGCACCCTTTCCCTGATTCAGTGACTATAGAATCCTCACTGACCATCATTTGGGCTTATATATGAGGCTTTATTTCTGAGAGTTCTTTCCTGGGCCATTGCTCTGTGTGTCTATTTTCATGTTAGTACCATATTATCTGATTTTTAGAATTTTTTTGTTACAGTTTGAGATCAGGAAGTTTGAACTTTCTAATGTCTTCCTTGTTTCTAAAGATGATTGTATTATAAGGAGATAATTTTCGAAACTTTTACTCAGCTTTGCTCTGATACTCCCACCTTCAAAATACAGCTGAGGATCTCAGCCCTGCTAATGATGTTAAAAGTCCAGGTACAGAACGCTCACCAGCACAGGACTTCCCTGGCTGCCCTTCTTATAGCCCCGTCCACTGCCAACAACATCCCACCCACCAGCTCTGGTGCCTCACAGTCACTCATGTGGTCTCCATTTCCAGTTTTGTCACTTCAAGAATTTTATGTAAATAGAACCATCTAGATGTACCCTTTGGGAGATTAGTTTTTGAAATTAAATTTATTTTTATGGATGTATAAAAACATAAAGAGTATACACACTAAAGGGGTACCATGTGATACAATTACCTGAAATTCAACCGAGTTCTTGTATGCATCAAGAATGTTGAGCAGCAGACCAGGCAGTGGCTTTTGTAAGTGTCTTAAAGAGAGAGGGATGATGTATTGCAGCATCTTGGCTTCCTGTATTGTACCTTTCTGTACCCTCTAAACTGTGATACTGTGGTTTTTAAAGTAAAGTCACCAAGAGAGAAGGGTGAGTCTGAAAATAAGCCATGGCCCAGGTTTGTCTTCAGTAGTTCTAAGTTTGGAGAAAGATAATTTATTGATACTGAAACATTTATTTTAAATATGTGACTCAGAACAGAATCTCAGGTTTGTTGGTAGGGAATGGTGGGCCACTGGCATGGGAGAGATTTCCTGTGCTCTGTGAAATGCTGCTGTCTTTCATTATCATGTGAATGTGAAACTTTCTGGTTTGCGCTGTTGGTTCCCATGTCAGCTTTGCATGGTGGACCCAACGGTTTAAACAGAAAAACCACTAAGAGCTTTTCTTGGATGCATCTGCCCACATCACCTAGGTATCAGATGCCTCCCACCGTATGTCAGGCACTGGAAAAGGAGCAGGTACCACCTGAGGTGCTGAGCTGCTGAGCTGGAGTCGATGGTTCCTACAGGAAGGCGTGGAGCATCTGTTAGATGTTGTCATGCAGCATGGGTTCCATGTGCAGCACACATGGCCAGCTCTCAGTTCTAAAAACTGTATCCATGAGAACGCACATGCAAGATTTAAATATATATATATATATAAATAGATACACATATATGTATATATAGGTATGCATATGTGCACACACTATACACATATGTACATATACATATACACATACATACACACATATGTACACACACACACATATATCTGTGGCAGGACCTGAAAGCCTAAAAGTACAGAAACTCAAAGCCTGGCTCTGCTCTGAGTTCTAGTCCTTAACCCTTCCTGTCCATTTAAGCCTGATGCCTGGTGGTTTAAACACAATCAATGTGGGTAGTTAAGTCTTTGTTAGATGGATGGATTGATTGAGGAAAATGCCATTTCAGCTCACCTTAGAGGGTCAAGAAACATCTAGAAAAAGAAGAGTGAATATTCTATGTGAAGGAACCACCATACGAAAAAATATGGGCATGGCCAGAAAACTCAGGACATCCTCAGTAATCCAGTGTCTACACAGAAGCAGGAAATAGATGATAGCATGCAAGGGTGAATGAGGGGGAGCCTGCATATGTTGGGATGGATGTCCTAGACCTTTGGAGAGGTTTGTCTTGCTTCTTTGGGGGCAATAAAGAGCTATTCACTGTATCTATGTTAAGGCATGGATTTGATCGTCTAATAATGTGGTACTCAGGGAGGGAGGAGAATACCAGGTTCAAACCCAGGACAGTTGCTCTCACTTACCTGATCCAGGGTTCCCTGACTCAGAAACTGGAGCCATGCTTGTCAGGGACAGAACCAAGGAAAAGCATGAGCCCAATAAGGAAGAAGCCCCAAATCTCATCTGACTTAGAATGAGGAAAGCAGTCTGCCATAAAGACCAATCCTAATCTCTCTCTGCCCTCCTGCTCTCAGAGAAGGCTGTGATTACTTACAGTGTAACACAGATGATTTTTTTTTTTTTTTGGTCATGGTTTTTTTGGTTTTGTTGCTGTTGTTTGGTTTGGTTTGAGGTTGTTTGTTTTCTTCCAAAAGAGCTCAGGGTCTCACCATGTAGCTCTGGCTATCACTAAGTGGACTGGGAACTCATTATGTAGTATAGTTGTGATTATTTTTGGGCCACCAACCAGCTCTCAAATTAAGACAGGGAGACTTATTATTATAAATGTTCGAACTTAGCTTAGGCTTGTCCCACTAGCTCCTTTAACTTAGTTTAACCTATTTCTCTTCATCTGTGTTTCTCGGGGCTTTTTACCTTTCATTCTGTATGTGCTACTTTCCTGCTTCCTCCATGTCTGTCTGTCTGGCCCCTAACATCTATTTTTCTTTCTTGCTTTCCCCCAGTCTAAATTCCTCTTCCTACTTACTTTCCCTGCTTGAAAGTCCCTCATATATTCCTCGAAATTAACCATTCAGCTTTTGAGTATACTGATCAGGTGCCTTAGCCATGCAAGGTAAAACAGCAGCACATGTTTACATAATTAAACAAAGTAGCACATCTTTACATAGTTAAACAAATGCATTGCATCTTTGCATATTTAAACAAATACTCTGTGACAGTGTAGAGTAGGCTAGCCTTGAACTCAGAGATCTGTCTCTGCTCCTAAAGTGCTGGGATTAAAGACACACCTGGCTTCTGTGGCCATGTTTTCTGTTTTCCTCACAATATGCTTATCACTGTAGGGCATATTCAGCCACTTCAATCTGTCTCCTGCTCTTAAGGAGTTTATATTCACACATCTTCATTCCGTTTCTTCTGTTTCTCTTCCTCATTGACTTAGACAATACCAACAGACCTGTTCAAGAATCTTGCCTTCAGAAGAAAAATTAAATCTAACATAGACTTTTTGTAAAGTAACTTCTAGGGCCTGACACTGTTCTACATTAATGACTCAGAGAGTTATTTGTTAAGCAACTATTTATTATATGTTGGGCAGCCCTAATATAGACCCACAGGGAACTTGCACGGTCAAACTTAAAATGTTTTAGAGTGAGAAAGTAAGATTCTTTATCATAATTGTGTGTGTGGGGGTGTGTGCACATAATAGGAGAAGAAACTAGAAAGAACACCACAGTGGTCTAAGTGAAGTGGTGGCAACTAATATTTATTGGGCTTTTGTTGTGCTCTGAACTCAGTGTCTGTTTATTTAAGCTTCACAATACCACATTTTACAGACATAGAAATTTTGCCTCAAAACCAAAATGTAGATAATAAATTTGAATCCAGGTATCTGATTCAAAAGTTTCTAGTTTTATCCACTACCCTCTCATACGGCCCAAGTAGAATAAGTGTTAAATCACATAATATTGATGCTAAGAGCCTCCTGAAAGGTAGGAACTCTTAAAGATGCAGGTTTCTCTTAGGACTAGACTGTCACACTCTGGTTCATCTGTGCCCTAGCCAAAGGGAGCTTAATCTCATGGAAGATGGGTAGGAGAGGAGCACGTCAGGGTGAGGTCTAAGTGAAAGAATGAGCCCCAGGAAAGACCAGACATCTTCTCTAAGACAGGGAGAGCAGGAAAGGCCCAGGTGGGCTGGGGTGGTCCCTTGGAGAGTGTATCAACAAGAATCCCATATTTAAACTGAGTCTTGGCAGTCGGCACATTAGAACAGGGTTAAGAACTGCCGGGCCTCTCTTCTGGTCACTCAGGCCGGTTCTTTGTGGTTATATTTAGGTTCAATGGCCGAGAGTTATTTAGAAAAGGCCTTGGCAACTCTACCCTGGGATGTGCCAGCCTCACCTTACAAGTTAGTTCCCAGGTCACAGAAGCAAGTCCTGATCTCACAGAACAGAGCATAGGTCTATTACTGTTCTCTGAAAGTTTCTAATCTACATCCTGAGGCATTGCTGACCTTTGGCAGTTCCCAGAACCTACTGGAAGTTACATCCCCAATTCCCTGGAGCCTGTGCCGTACCTCTTGTGAAAGGGTATTTCCCCGGGGGACTGAGTATCAAATGCATCAGCTTTTTCACTGAACTCTTTCGTTATTCTTTGATGGAATTGTGTTCTGCTTTTGTCTGTCTATATCTCATTCCATTTTACACTTTCCCATCTCTACTGACGGTCACCACTCTGCTCACTTTATACATATTATTAATGTATTATATCTGTGTTCTTCTCAGTCATTAATGAAGATGTTAAATAATTCTAAACCAAATACCCGTTGGGCCCAACAGGACACTTTCTTTTAATTAGTTGTACTACCTTTCATCTCTCTTGCGTCCTTTGACTTCAGATTTCCTGCTGATTTTAAATCCATGTGACTTTTCATCCAACTCCTGTTTGAACTAATTTCATGACAGAAAATCTGAGAGATATTTTACCAAGTGTTGATTCAGGTCCAGACCCACAGAGAGCTTCACTACATTCAGGCTTTTTTCCCCCTAAAAGATTAATAGAATACAGTTTGTTCTTAATAAACTGTGCCTTCCTAATGTACCTCATTCCAATAGTCTTTGTCTTTCAACCATAGTGATATTTCCTCCACCAATGTTGTCGTAATTTGAGCTGCATTGGTGTCAGATGTCACATAAACTGCTGATGCCATTGGGGTTTATCCTGTTAGACCTTTTCAAGAAGAACTGTTGGAGACATGTTATACACTTTCCAACAACTTACCTAATTAAGTAGTTTCTAGTGTGCTTTCTTAACGTAAAACCATGAGAAACCTGAGCTTTCTTTATTTTACAAAATAATTTAAAATTTACCATCACTTAAAAATAACCTCTGTCTGTAAAACAGAATTAACCTGAAGTGGATCTTTCTGAGGTTAATTGTTAGAGGGTGGTAGTCTGGAACGGTTACAGCCAGCCATGTCTTGTTTTAATGTTTGGAGACATTGGATATAGGGAGGAGGTTATAGAAGCTATGAGAAGTTCTGGCTGTATCCAGTGCAACTATGATTTTCAATTACCTTTTCTGGGAGAGCTTGAGGGTTGGCTGCATCATGTCAGGCTGTGAATTTAAAGTACAAAATTGGATCTAAAGTCCTGAGAGTGAAAACATCGTGGGAAATATTTTCCTTCACCATCATCTTCATTGTATTTTTTAAAGTTATCAACAAATATAAAATGTATGAAGTGCAGCTCATAGCGGCTCTATCTTAAATTTTAATTTTTTTCTTATATGTTTTATTATCAGGAGGTGGGCTTGTCTTAGTCGACTTTTAACCTTCTAGCCAAGATTAAGGAAAGGTCCCAAGAAAACAAATGAGCTAATCTGACCCTCTTTGGAAGCAAGCTGTGAACATCTGCTTCCACAAGATAGGCCAGGCCTGGACTCAGTCCTAAATGACCAATGGAAACTTCTCTAAACAATCCGATTTTCAAATGAAATCCTTTTGATGTTGGAAGGCTGCATCTACCCAAGAGGAAATAAGAAGTTAAGAAGACTTCATCCTCTGATGGTGTTTCTCGAGGCATTAATAGAGCAAGATGTAACTTTTTAAAATATATGTATTTTTCAGTAGTTACAAGGTTCTTTTTTTCCTCTACTATGAACGTAGAAATAGCATCTGCTTATCATGATTTTCATTTTTGCTTCAACAGACAACCACAGTAAGAGTACAAGAAGCCCAGAGAAAAAGGGTTGACATGGATATATTTGGAGTGTTTACAATAAAAGAAAATTGTGATCTGGGAGCATAGCTTAATGGATAAAACACATTGAGCGTAAGCATGAGGACCTGAGTTCATTTCCCCTGAACCCATGAAAGGTTAAACATAGTAGCAGTCATCCATAGTTCCAGCACTCCTGATGCAAGATGAGAGGCAGAGTCAGGAGAGTCCTTAGAAGTGTACGCAGCAGCAAGCAAATTGGAAAATGAGAACCAAAACCCGAGGAGACAGTTTTTTGACCTGTAACACCCCCCCACACCCTCCCCACACATGCATACACATGCACACATACACAAAGTTAAAATGTAAACACACATACAAACATATTTTGTGTCTCTAAGAAGAAGATAAGAGTCTATTGTATAGTCGGGGTTATAAATTATCTCTATAACAGTGGTTCTCACCCTTCCTAATGCTGTGACTCTAATAAAATTCTTCATGTTGTGGTGACCCCCCCAACCATAACAGTATTTTCATCACTGCTTCATAACTGTAATTTTGCTAGTTATGAATTGTAATGTAAATGATCTTAGGCAACTCCTGTGAGTCATTCAACTCCCAATGGGACTGTGACCCACAGATTGAGAATCACTGTTCTAAAGAGAATCAGGAAGTGTGTATTTTAGGCTGTGCAAGGTACACAGTCTCTGTTGTAGCCATTCAGTTATTCTAGAAGCAAATAGAGATGATGCCTGTATTTCTCGACGGTGACATGTGAACTTTGTGTGCTTTTTATGTGTTTGAAGCTCTATTTTCCTTTTGCCATTTCCCCCCATGGGACATCCAAGACAGTAGACAGGGTTGCTAGCCCTCCATATAGCCCACACATTCTCTATGCCTAGCTTCATCTAGCACCGTCCTTAGGACCCCGTGGGTCTTTAGTAAGTACTTGATCATTTAGCTGTCACTACAAAGCTACACAGTAAGCCTTCTTATACAACACACACTTGACATTTGTAAGGGATTTGTCTTGAAGTTGTTGCTAATCCCCCCATCCCAAGTACCACTCTAGCAGATAATTTCCCCCCATAAAATGCAGTCAAGTATAACAGAATAATTAAAGTGACCCTTTCAGGCTCTCAGTGATTCAATAAATACAGAACTAAAGTCCTTTTAAAAGTGATTAAAATAAAGTCTGCCACAGAAATCAATTTCCTGTCACATTACATCATCACTGTGGTGACATTAATGATGGATTTACCATAATCTGCAAAATCAATCCACAGTGATAATGAGTGATGTCTGTTCAGCCATATAGCACCTGTGTTTGCCAAGGGAGCAGAGTAAGATGCTCATTTCAGTGGGATGCTCAGTGCAGCCAGTCAGCAGGGTTGTTCTAGAGGCATTAGACCTCAAGGCAGCAGGCCACATTTTATCACCTGGAACAGCAGGGGCCACACAGACGCTAGCCATCACAGAGGCTGGGATGTTGACTCAGTGCCTTCCTGGTGGACTTTAGGCTACAAATAGTTGTGCTTTGGCCCAGTGTGACATGATGTTGCTTCCCTGGACTGTCAGATCACGTTCAAATGCAGTAGGTGTGACTGTGAAGTTTTTGCATGCTAAGATCTGCTACACTTTATATTAGCCAGAATCTTGGGATGGATCTGTAAAAGATGCAGCAAGTGATCAGAATAAAAGATGGTAGCATTTAAAGAAGGATTCTTTGGTCTTGAAAAGGAAAAATGGGGGCCAGAAGGGCTGGCTCAGTGGTTAAAAGTACTTCTTGCTCTTACAGAAGATCTGAGTTCGATTCTCTGCACCAATGTCAAATGTTTCGCAACAACCTGTAAATCTAGCTGCAGACAACCCAACACCCTCTTTTGGCCTCACTCAAAAGTACCCGATCACATACATAGAAATTAAAATAAATCTTTAGAAAAGAAAAGAGCAACTGATTTCTGCCTTCTTTGGGGATTTGTAGGAGAAATCGATTAGACCTTGCAAACAGAGAAGTGGAGAGACATGGGCCTGAGTGATAGGGACGTTAGGTATTCATTAGGTGTCTCAATCTTGATTATCGGCCAGAGAAAGCAAGAGAGTGGGTCGTAAAGAGATCATATGGTTGTTCACAATTGTTTAGGCATCTAACTTTTCAGAACTGAGTAGCTCAACCCATAGATTTTTTTTAAGACAGACTCGACCCCCCACCCCACCCCCACTGGAACAGTCTAATTGGAACAGACAGAAAATGGAAAGTCCTTTCTAGGGAATTGAATTTATCTTGACTGACATTTGTATCAATGGAATGATGAGTCTGGGGCTGGCTGGCCTCCACGGGGAAGATGCCTCTTGCTTCTCTGCACTTTGCTTGAGTATCATGAGCCTTAGAACAGAGTACGGCAAAGAGCTTTCTCAACTTAAGTGACAGCTCACTCCTCAGATAGAATACCGATGCTCCTCAACTGTCTTATGAGACAAAGACTAATTGGTTTGACCTCATGCTGTCACATGTTGAGAGACACCAATCTTCATCTCTCTTCTTGAATTCATTGATTTCATTAAATACTATCTGCTGGTCTTCGCAAAATGTAATTTCCTAGTGAGCTCTTCCAACCACAGCACATCAACAGAATTTTTTTTTTCAGGGGGACAGTGCCATTTTGTATCTTTGATCCACTGTTTTTATCTTTTATTTCCAATAGGTCTTCTACGTTAAGGGCATTGAGCCACAGAAAATATCGACCTTAGGCAAAAGTAACGTGATAGTTACTGGAGCAAATTTCACCCAAGCGTCGAATATCACCATGATCCTGAAAGGAACCAGTACATGTGATAAGGATGTGTGAGTCAAAATACTAATAATTGATCTTTGATAAAGTTAAAACCTATGCCAAAGCAGTGACAGGGGGCTTCAGAGCGCTCTGGAGTCAAATGGCAGTTAAGTATTTTATATAATAATAATAATAATAATAATAATAATAATAATAATAATAATAATAATACTAAGTCATGTGTTTTAAATGATTCATTTGAAGTTGAGGTGGGTGACCTGTGCTACTACTTCCTCCCCCAAATCTCAGCCTACAGCAGCTTCAGGGTGTTGCTAGTGGGAAGCTTGTTTGATTTTCAGATGTGTACTGTGGAAATTGATGGAGACTTTTATGGAATCACTCTTTCAGTAGTTTTTAAAAATGGAAGTAAAGATGTTGTTCATTATAGCTTTCTTCTCTTGATTGGCTTGGTTTTCACTTCAAATAATTAAGCTACTAGGACATATATTAGTAGATTTAAAATAAATACTAGGTGAAGATAAATGATAAAAGATAATGATATCTGATTTCTTTTTATCTAACAAAAAATATTCAGTTTTTTATAAATATCCTGAGATATTTATACACCTTCCCCAGGGAGAAAAATACTAGCATTATGTAATAATAACACCATGACAGATAACCTTGGTTTTCTGCTTATTAACTTTTATAAGTTTGGGCTAATTCAAAGTTTAAAAGAAAATGTTGCAATCTACAGGAACCATAATTCTGAGTTTACTTTCATCATGGAAATGCATTTAAGACAATCCCTGAAGCGTGATGTTTTTGTTTTTAACTACCAAAACAGATTTGTACAGCACTCTAATCTGCCATGCTTATTTAGTGAACTTTCTGTTTAAATCCACTGGCCACACATCACTGCCCACCTCACCCTCCAGCAGCAAATCTGGGATACCCATGATCTTGATAGAGAAAGGTACCCATCAGTAGCTTTCCTCTATACCAGAGTGAATCAACACACATTAAAGCCTGTATCTATGCAACTTAGGTATCCTATGTGTGCCATTTATCCTGGCTAAATACCTTATTGCAAACATCTTTCATTTTGTGTGGCGAAATCTGTGATGTTAGACACCTGTGCACTCAATGAAAGGCAATCAACCTCACTGCAAAAGAAGTCATTTTTGGAGCATTACCCCATTTCTGGCTCTTTATGCTCTCATTTCCATTCCGAATACATCTTGAGATGCCACTGTTATTAATTTAAATGACGAAGAGACTTTTCTCTGTATAGCATTCCACTGACCACATCTGCATGTTTGTTCACAAACAGTGTGATAACCCAGTTAATCTCACACCCATGGTGATCCCAAACTTCTTTTAGCATGGACTTTTGAAGTGAATGACTATTTTTAAGAAAAAAAATATACAAGTGTGGTAGTGGAATGATCGACACTCCTACTTTTTGCCTTTCAAAATTTATAAACAAGTTTCTGATTTAATGATTTGGGGATGAAGTTCCTAGAGCTTTGCTTTAAATAAATAGAAGTCTTAAAATGTATGCATCAGGCAGGGTACATACAAACTGACTGCAGCATCTTTCAAAGTTGTGCTCATAGCATTAAGGTTAATAATTACATATAGAACATCCTTCCAGCAGTAAAAACAGATTCCCCTAAAGCATCATTGAGCTGAGGATGTGGCAAACACAACTGGTCTGAATGTATGTTTTAGAGAATCATAGACACAAGAGTCACTGCAGGTTACAGACGGAACGTCATGGACAGCTTTGCTTTGACTGCTGAGGGGCATCAATCCCAGGTCTGGATGCTCCTGAGGGGCACCAGTCTTATGCCTGTTGATTCTTGAGACTTCAGGGTTCTGAAACAGGCTCTCTGCTCTTTGAAGGGCAGAGCTGCCAGGTCTGCCTGGGATCATGCCTTTCCAGTACTTGGATGGAGCTATGGAGCAGCTGCTGCTGCTGCTGCTGCTGCTGCTGCTGCTTCTTCTTCTTCTTCTTCTTCTTCTTCTTCTTCTTCTTCTTCTTCTTCTTCTTCTTCTTCTTCTTCTTCTTCTTCTTCTTCCCCTTCCCCTTCCCCTTCCCCTTCCTCTTCCTCTTTAAAGCTTTTAATCATGGAAATGTCAGCACATAGAAAAGGAAAATGCATATAAATAAATCTTTTTATAAACCTGAAAGTTCTGGGCATTCTCCCTAATGATTTCATCTTTTCTCCTGCTTTTTTCTGGTGGGGGGAGATAAGGCAGAGGGCAGAGTGGCTGGGGAGTCTGAAAAGCAAATCCAGACACCACATCACTTCATGGATCCCTCAGTGTATCCCTGACAAGAGTAGTTACCATGATGTTCCACAAAATTAACTGTAGTGGGATTATGTTACATTGTAAATAATTGTCCCACCCACTGGTTTAATAAAAACACTGGTCGGCTGAAGGCAGACAGGAAGTGTGGTAGGGCTACCAGACTAAGAAAACTGGGAACAGGAAGAGCAGAGATGCCAGTGAGACACAGAGGAAAGAAGTTGAAATGGTGCTCTGAGAAAAGGTACTGAGCCTCATGGCTGAACAAGATAAGAATCATGGATTGGTTGAAGAGCAAGAGCTAGCTAGCAATATGCCAGAGCCATAGGCTGATCAGCATAAAATTTAATACAAGTTTCTGTGTGTTTCTGTGGGACTGAGAGTCTGCGGGGTCAGAACCTCAGGGCTAGGCTGGAAAGGCTGGGCCAGAAACTTATTACTACAGTTAAACATAATCCCTTAGCTTAGTATAATGCCCCTCCTTGCCCTGGTCCATTAGGACTTCAGAGGGCAAAGGTAATACTTCTTCATTTCCTACTTCTAAAGGGAATTCGGATCTAAGATAGACATGCACAAAAGAAAGAGGAACCCAGCCTGAGAGAGCCATACCCAACAGGCAGCCCTTGATCATGCAGCTGCATGTTACTGTTTTGAGAGTTCATGGCCATCTTCAAGTGAAATTCATAGACTGTCACCTTAAGCAATCAACTATGCTAAGTGTCTGTGTCATGTAAGAATTCCTTTTCTGGCCCCTTTTTAGGATCCAAGTTAGCCATGTGCTAAATGACACACATATGAAATTCTCACTTCCATCAAGCCGAAAAGAGATGAAAGATGTTTGTATTCAGTTCGACGGTGGGAATTGCTCTTCTGCAGGGGCTTTGTCCTACATTGCTCTGCCACACTGTTCCCTGATAGTTCCCGCCACCACCTGGATCAGGTACTGTCTGGGCCCACAAAGGGTATTCTAATAAGAGTTTTTGACCTGGCCTAGCCTTGTGGTCTGGACTTTTCTGTCACTACTTAGTCTTTTAAAAATGATTTAGAGGTTTATATAAATTATGTGTCATTTGGCTTATGGCTTAGTCATGTTGTTAGTTAGCTCTTGTATCTTAATTTAACTTATTTTTATTACTTTGTCTTGTTGTGTGGCTTATAGTTTATTTATTTTTTTATGTTTTGTTTTATGGGCAGCTCATCACATCTCTCTTGACTCTGCCCTCCTTCCCCTTTATCTATACTCAGATTTCCCCACCTCCTCCTAAGATGCCCCACCATAGGCCCAAACACAGTCCATTTATTAATGAATGATAGTCACAACATACAGAAAGACATCCTACATCTCCTTAAAGACATCCCTCATCCGGGCTTCTCTTCTTCTGGAGGAGGGTCATATACATAAGATCACGAGCATTACACAAACCCAGCAATGGTAGCTGCACCTAAATTTCCCTCTCTGTATTTTTCCTTGGAGTTATTCCCAGGAGATAGCTTGCCATCTGACAAGTTAGTTACCCTGTTGTCACTTAAGTGCTGTAACATAACCTGCTTTTATTTACGTGGCTACCAGGAAACTCATAGCTCAAATGTTTTGTTCAACCACAGGGACTGACTTTCCTTAGCCCAGGCTGCTTCTCTGCCCTTCTGCACCATGTGCCTCTCCTGCTCATGGCATAGGGCTTCTCTCCCAGAACTTTCATTTTCAAACTTTTGGAGTCAGCTGTTTTAAATGCTTTGGGAGAAATATTGAGGCCTGTAAGCAGCCTCTACATTTCAAAGATCCTCCTTGAGAGTTAGAAATTCCAAAATAAACTTTTTCAGATAAATCCAATATATTAATTGGGGTGGGGGAGGATCTCTTCCTAGTCAAATTTAAATTCACATTTAGATTTTTGGAATTTAACCCTAAAGAGATTTTCTTCATCTCATACGGCGTGTAGTTAATTTTGCAAGTACTCTCAAGATAAAACCACTGACAAAGCTTTGAGGGGAAAAAATAAGAAGGAAAAAGAGGGGGAAGCACCCTCATGTTCTTATTTAAGATGAACGTGGGAGGTGGCTGTGTTTGCTGTTGGTTTAATAAGCTGCCATAATAAAGAATTCAGATTGGACAGCGAAACAGCACAGGCAGATTTCCTCAAGTTGTGGATCTGAGTGTCTCTAAGGTGTGAGGAAGGCTAGTCCCTTCTGAGGCAGCCTCTCTGCTATGTTTGCGAGCTGCTATATCTCCCAGTCTCTCCATCTAAGGCTGTGCCCTAATAACCTTTATCAGAACACCATCAGTCCTGATAGACTAGGGTCCACCCCAATGAACTCACTGAACTTCCATTACCTCTCAAACAGCCTTATCTCAGCTAAGGAGATGTAGCTTAGTGGTTAATAGACCACCTAGCATTTGTGAGGCCGAGTTCAATCCCTAGCATCACCCCTGTGTTCCCCCCAAATCTTCTTTCTACCTACCACCTCCTTCTGAATAACTTAGAGTCAGGGGTTCTGCAAGTAAGCTTTGCAGCCCATTGCGGTGGGATAGGAAAGATTGAGATTTCAAAAGCAAGCCTCTTGCATGCATCCCTCTACTCAGAGACTAAGTATGCCCTTTGTATAAGAAGTAGACAGGATGTGGCACTTACCACATACCCATGGTATATCATGATCAAATCTTAGAAAAACCCTGAGAGACCAACAGTGGGTCGTCCCCTTGTCAGGGGGTGAACTGAGGCATGGACTCAGTTCAAACAGTATGCCCAGCTCCCTGATAGCTGGGCCCAAGATACGTGGTTTTCACCCCAATATCCTCCTCATGCCACTGTTCTATCATCATGGCTGTGCTGAGCCCATGTGTCTCAGGTACTTATTGTCTTTGAATTTTGAGCAAGAAGTAAGTGCTGCATCCTGAAATCAGTAGAATATGCTTGGGTTGGTTTTCTAGTGAGTGAGGCAGTTTGTCAAGTGGCCATATGGGCCCTGCCACATTTGTCTGGAGGGCTCAGGACCCATTGTCTTCTCTACCCTGCATGTGTTGGCCTGCCTTTGTCTGTCTCCTGGATATCATCAGGAGGGTCTGCCAGGGTTGGATCTGACACACTCAAGTCCCTGTCTGGTGACCTATAAGAATAGTCAGAGCTGTGGATAGTTGTTTACTTCACACCCAGTGACCACTCTGATGGTATCCAGTGACACACTGAGAATAGGTGAAGTCACCCAGCTTGGTTTTGGTGAGATTTATGTACCCTTCCCTTACACTGAAACACTCTATCTCAAACAAGAACTCAAACTCCCCATGTCACTTAGCATTTTACTTTGTCCAACATGTTCCCCATCTCACTAAATAAAATGTAATTGGTAGGTTGGAAGTTCGATCGTGAAAATTGTTAGAGCAGATCATCTTGGGATAGATTAAATGGTAATCAAATGAAATTTTGTTCCATGAAATGCTTTCAAGGTGCAGCAGATGATCTGGTTATATGCGGCTAACCAGCACAAAAAAGCTCAAAATCCATTAAATAATTTGGGCATTTTCCCAGAATTAAAATACGATCTGACCTGCATTTTTATATGTATGTGTCTTAAAAACCACAAGTCTGTGCCCGGTACCATTTAAAGATTTCTGAAACTATCTTGCATTTTAAATTGAAATTATTTAATTGTCTCCCAAATATTACTAAGCTTAACATGAATTGTGAATCACTTAATAGTTTTGTTCATGAGTATAAATTGCCTGTGGCTTACCATTGTTATTTCATTATTGCAGTGGTGGGCAAAATATAACCATCATGGGCAGGAATTTTGATGTTATTGACAACCTGATCATTTCACATGAGCTAAAAGGAAATATAAACGTAAGTTTAAGAATTATTTTCCTTTCAGAAAACTGTATGTGAGGGATCTATTTCATTTCTATTACTTTGGCATTATAAACTTCTACTGATTTATGATGTATACTGTCAGTCCTGTGACAGAAAGACTTCATTCTTGGAGTTAATTGGGGTTGCCACACAGAGGAACCAGAAACGAATTTTATGTGATAAGGCCCTGTCATGTTTTCCCTATGTGGGACTCGTCACACATCATTTTAATGAGATAATGCTTTCACAAATGTGTGAATGCCTTTGTAGATGGCTGAGGTGTGATGTGCAGAACCTGTGAAGAGAAGGTGGTGGTGACCCAACAGGTGGAGGTCGGGTGACTTGTTGAAGTAACAAAAATTTTCTTGTCATTGTCTCTTGGGTGCCGTGTAGACAGTTTTCTTTTGCCCCTTCCCATGACCCCAAAGTAGAGGCCGACTGTGGGAAATGCCTGTCCCTATGGGGGACCAGTTGTCTGAGAAGGGCCTTGAGATTCTCTCACAAGACTTTTGGTTGAAGCCTGGGTGCCATGTTGGGGGCGGGGTGAGAGACCTCAGCGGTATGCTGTCACTTGAGGTGCTTCTTCATGGTTCTTTCCTTTTCTTCTTCCTTCTCACTAATGTGAGGGAGCGGCCTTTCTGGGCTTCATCCTGCCAAGGCCAGCAGAGTCAAGGGTGCCAAAAACTGAGTCCCATTTAAAACCTGTGTGTGTTGAGGCCTAGAAAGAGGAAGCATATCAAGCCATCTTTCTTACGGCCTTGTCCTCCACACATCCACTTTGTGACACACTTTCTGGCCAGTTCCCAGCCTCACAGTGTGCCTGAATCTGGCCAGTTCCCACGATGGGACCACATTCAGTTGGGTGGTAGCCACTGACCTAAGGCCCAGCCTGAGCCAGCAGACATGGAGACATGTTTTTTTTTTCTCAAGCATGTCCCATTTATTGAGTACCTACTGTAAGCAAAACATTTTGCTGGATGCAAGAACAAAGGATAAATAAGCTACTGCCCCCTCCCCCATCTTCCCGAAGGAAGATGGCAGACCCCCACTAAAATTAGAAGAGCAGAGCAGGTGATGGTAAGCGCTGAGTCCTATGATTCCTTCCAGATCAGAAATCCAGAGTCCCAGAAGCTGTGATGTGTTTCCCACCAGGAGTAGGAGTGAATGGAGTTGAGACAGTAAATGGAGTATTCTGGCCAGGGCTGGACGAGCAGGCAAGGAAGCTGGGGGAGGGTTCGGTGACTACAGACACAGAAGACAGGTTCCTCACCAATCTTTAACTGAAATACTACTCACATTTGCTTTGTTAGAGCCTAAAGGCTGTTTTGAAGCAGTAGTGTGGATGGCTGAGACCCACACAGGGATGTGTGAGAGAGAATCATATTAAAACACCACTCTTCATTCTGCAATGAACTCTCTATTACCCCTGGCTCTGGAGCCAATGGGAGATCACTTGAGTGTCTTTGGTAAGAGTGACAGGAATGTAGATATCATTTTATCAGAGATTCATAGGGTAGTTTGGTAAGGCAGCAACTCAGAGAATATGTTCATGCAGATGTTCAGAGACGGCTGAGACATGTCTAAGTGTGGCTGAGACATCACCAGGCCCCTGTGGAGCTCTCCACTGGACTGTTGTCTGCAGGGTGGGACAGCGGACTGCTGATGGTGAGGGAGCCATTTCAGTGTTATTACTGAAGAGGAGGTAGGGATAATAGTGTAGAAAGAGGGTATCAAGGTAGAAGAAAGGATGCTGAGAATCCGCCAGCAGCCTCACTTCCAGGGCTCAAAGAAACATAGGATGACCAGAGAAGATAGCTCAGTTGTTCAAAATAGGGGTTGGTCCCCAGTACAGACAGGCAGGTCTTAGAGTAAGCAGTTAGGGTGACTTTGTTGCTGGTCCTTCCTTTTGGAAGTTGGTGAAAAGCCAGAATATTGGTATTGAGGCCACTGGGGGCTGTTGTCTGGTGGCTTTTTGCCCTATCACAGAAGGGCTAAGGCAAGGAAGAGGTAAGGGATGCTGCTCTTGCCCCAGTGTAGCCTGCTCACCCTCTGTCCACTCACTTGCCTTTAACTCCAAGATTAGAGAAAGCGAGGGGATGGTCCTCCTGCCCGACACATTTCTTTGCATGAGTGTTAGTCTCCTTCCCTTGCTCTGTATCTTACAGTGCAAAGGATCAAACCAAGGGCCCCAAGCGTATTAGGGAAACCCTCTGCCACCAAACCACACCCCCAGCGAAACTGCCAACGTCTCCTTACATTACTTGTAAAGTTTCCCTGGCTGTCGGTCTATACCCTTGAAGTTGTGGTGTATTTATGGGTTTCTTTGTTAATAAGCCTGTTTCTAAATTGGGCTAGGCTTTCTGTCACAGTTCTTTTTTCTATGTTGTTCATTTCTTAAGGGACCTACTGTCCTTTGGCTTCTGTTTTCTCCTATTTTCTGTTATGCCTGAAAGTTGCTTCCTCCTTGTGGTTAGAGACTTCTGCTAGCAAAGAGCCTCTGTCAGAGCTTCCTCAGCTCAGAGATTCTTGCTAACAGTCTGCAGGGGCTCTCTTGACAGATAGTGACTAGGTACTAGCAAGTTGGCAGCTGGCCTAGGTTCTCAATTCCCTTCCTAAAATCTCCAGGATTCATCCACCTTAGGGCTTTGAGCCAAAGTGTGCCCCACTGTCCATCCTGCTTCTCTCTACGAAGCCTCCACTCCCTCATGACGTCACCTGACAGCTTTCCTGAATGTCAATTATATTAATGAGACTATGTGTTGAGTGCGCTAGCACGTGTGGAGTGCTTGCTGTGTGCCTGCTAGACCCTAAGCGCTTTTGCAGACATAATCTCATTCACTGGAGTTCATGCTTAATTGAATGAGTTTTTATCTCGGCCCATTTTGTGTAGGGTTAATTTAATCCTATGAGATTCGTAGTATGGCTAGTCTAGTTGTCCAGAGGGGAAAACAGAAGCTTGGTTCACCAGGTCACTTGGCATTTAGAGCTGTGGTCCTTTGGTGCCTAACAGGCTCTTTCCTCTCTCCAGGTCTCTGAATATTGCATGGCAACTTCCTGCAGGTTTTTAGCTCCCAATTTAAAGAGCTCCAAAGCGCGTACAAACGTTGCTGTGAAGCTGAGAGTCCAAGACACCTACCTGGACTGTGGAACCCTCCAGTACCTTGAGGACCCCATATTTACAGGGTACCGAGTGGAATCTGAGATCGACACAGAACTGGAAGTAAAAATTCAAGTATGTTACTTTCTTTTTTTCCGGGTGGGCTGTTCCTACCTCTGGGCTGGAAAGGTGCGTGCGTTTCCACATGTGCTCCGAGCTCCTCATCTTCATCGTATTCATTGCAGAAAGAAAATGACAATTTCAACATTTCTAAGGATGACATTGATATTACTCTCTTCCACGGAGAAAATAAGCAGTTTAATTGCAGTTTTGAAAATATTACTAGAAACCAGGATCTCACAACCATCCTTTGCAAGATTAAAAGCATCAAGAATGCAAATAGCGTGGCGACCTCCTCTAAGAAAGTTCGTGTAAGTCATCTGGAAGTCCCACTTGTTGTCTTTATCAGAATGGAATCGTTCATAGATCTTTAGACTTTGCTCTTCAAATAGGAGATAAGAGAATAGGCAAGCTCAAAAATAATCCTACCAGAATAGCAGGCCGATCCATCCATGTGCTTGTTTGAATGTCAAAGCCTTGAGCATACCATTGTCTATAATCCTAACGAGCCTCCGTAGCTTTTGTGCCGGCTGGACCTTTAGACCAAAGCATCTGCAAGTAGCATCCCCAGACCCACTGATGGCCAATCTGCCATTCTTTCTCTAAATGCAGAGGTGACATGTCTTAGCAGAGACCCAAAACGCAGGGTGGCACTAACCTCTGTCAGCAGCCAAATAACCTATGATTTCTAAGTGGCTTCCTCCACCATGGTCTCCCTTTCCTGCCTGTGACCAAGGACCCTCTGGGAAGGGAAGTGTATAGAAGGTCGTTTACTCTTTGCAGTGGAAGAGGCTCTGCATGGTCACATAAAAAATGCTCTATTAGGCTTAGTGGTAGAGTACTTGCCCGGGATGCACAAGGCTCCAGGTTTAATCTCTAGCATTTGCAAAAAGAAAAAAGAACAACATTTTGCTTTGTGATTAAAAAAAAAAAAATTGGATAAAAGATAAGAAAGAACCTATCATAATAGGAGGCAAAAATGGGTATGTGCTCATGTCCCAGCTGTGCTTAACAGCTGTGTGGCCTTAGGTAAGGAATTTGACTTCCCTCACCCCCCATTTGATTATCATTTTGGTAAAAGAGGTTGTGGTCATTACAAAATCAGCAACAACCAATTCTACAAGGGCCTCACCTTCCATGCTAGTCAAGTGTGGCACATAACTTGGGTCCTTCGGTTTAGTGCACAGCCCTCAAGTGCCTGTCCTGGGATTCAAACCCAGCAGATCAGAAAGCAGATGAACAGCTGCCTGCCTTCTCTCTGGAGCTTCCCAGTGAAAACAAGCGGCGGGGGGGTGAGGGGTGAGTGAGGGGGGTGGGGGGCTGGGGGGTGGGGGGTGGCAACCGAGGGAATTGGACTAGCCAGTGCTGTGTTTACACCTCATTGTAGAAAAGTATGCCTAGAAGGTGACATTAGAGTGAGGGCCTCAGGGAGGAGGAAGAGAAGGAGCTGGGGACAGACTGGACAGAGGATTTACAGACTCCCAGGGTCCTGAGGCAAAAACCTACTGGCTAGGTTTGATCCGCACCCAGTGGGTTAGCATGGATGGCATGAGGGGGCATTCCCAGGAGGTTAGAGAGTTCACAGGGAGGGCCAGAGATTATTAGGACCATTTAGGTATTACCAGAGTTTGGAGTGAGGGATGAAGTGAGCTGCCATCCTATAGGACAGAGACCTTTGGTTTTTTTACCACAGCCCTGTCAACATCCCATTTCAGAGATGACAGAATGAGGCAGGTATAGACAGACTAACAAGACCCTACAAGGTAAGAAATGCTAGACCACCAAGACCAGTCATTTCTCTTGGTGATTCCTTGGGGCAGCCAGGGTTCCATGGAGCTTCATGTGCCTTAGCACTTGGGTGTGCAGCAGTGCAGAAAAAAAACAGGATGTTTCAAGTTTAATTTTCAAGTTTTTCTTAGCCCCAACTTCTTATCCCTCAAAAACAGAAAGTGGAAAAGGC
This sequence comes from Phyllotis vaccarum, assembly GCA_033318265.1. NCBI lineage: Eukaryota > Metazoa > Chordata > Mammalia > Rodentia > Cricetidae > Phyllotis > Phyllotis vaccarum. Next base: position 30,383,866 of record JARWLC010000014.1, read on the forward strand.
CCTCAAGGATCATCTGGTTAGCCTTGCCAAAATGATTTTCACCAAGAATGTGGCATTCAAAACCTTCCTGTCAGGAAGTACCAGGTGTGGGAGAGAGAAAAAAGGAATTGCCCCTGTAGAGAGAAAGACCAGGTACCTACTGCCTCTGTGTTAGCCCACCTGTTTACAGCTAAGCCTCAGGACAAAGAGGGTTAAAATTTGAAAGCTACAGATCCAGTCTGGCACACCTACAGATCCCAACCACATTACTACTTCTGTATCTTGGGGGAAGTTTATAAGGCCAGGACAGTGGTCATGCCTGTGGTCCTCGGCTTCCCTGGGACCAATGGTGCCAATCTGTCCCATCAGGTCAAACTCGGAAACCTGGAACTCTATGTGGAACAGGAGTCCGTCCCTTCCACGTGGTATTTTCTGATCGCTCTTCCCATCTTGCTGGCTATTGTCATTGTTGGTAAGTGCTCTGTTTTCGTTTTGTCCGAGAAGTTATTCCCCGAGGCTTCTTGGCGGGCAGGCAGATCTTCAGCTCTTAGGAGCCTTTTGCTTTCATTAAGTATTAATGGATGAAGGCTCAACTCTAAACTTTGGGAAAGGAATAAAAGGCACATGTTGAAACCTTTCTAACAAGTTCTTAGGGTGTGTCATTAACAAAGAGTCGGATTACAAGATGGTATATGTGTCAGAAATATCCACCTGGCTCCCAAAGTCCTTGGGACCATTTAGAAACCAAGTCCATTTGGGGACTCCCAGGACTTGTCCTGCCACCTCCGTCCACCAAGTATCACCTCCTACCCACCCTGTGTCCTGGGTATTTTTTGTTGTTTTGTTTTGTGTTTTTGTTTGTTTGTTTTGTTTTGTTTTTGAGAGAATCGGGTTTTGCAAGTGTGTCTGTGTTATCCATTCCAACATGCCAAGCTTCCTATGGACATAGAGGTGCCATGTTGACTTCCATTGGATGAATCTGGCCTGCCAATGTTTTAATGGGTCCTATGGCAAGTTGTTGTTGTTGTTGTTTTTAACTGAAGAAGTTGACATTTAAAAATTAAGTAACTCAAATTTCCAATTTTTGTTGAAAATGCCTAAACCTATTGGATGTCACTTTTACATAGCATCAGTTGTAAAGGGCTTCGCAACTGCTATTCCTTGAGGGCAGGGTGTGTACTCCCTGGGTTTTGACCCTAAGTCTCTACCACCTCGTCCGGGCTCCACCCATTTGTTTGTGACTTTTTTTTTAAACTGTTTCTTGTTCTCCTTTTTTTTTTTTTTCCTTCATCATCATCACCAAATGATGTAGCATTTCGTGTTTGTTGATTAAATCCATACAGTGCCTTTCTGACCCTGTCCGGGCACGGAGGCAGGGGTCAGTGTTTCCTTCTGCCTTCTCACCCCCTTGCTTATTCATTTGTTTCCAAATCTGGTTTCCTTTGTTTTTGCTGAGCATTGGATACGATGTTGATGACCAAGCCAGGAATTAGTGGATGGTGCTTCCTTGGGCAATTCACACTCCTGTGAGGGAAGGTGTGTGTGTGTGTGTGTGTGTGTGGTGTGTGTGTGTGTGTGTGTGAGTGTGTGTGTGTGTGAGAGAGTGTGTGTGTGAGAGAGAGAGTGTATGTGAGTGTGTGTGTGTGAAAGAGAGAGTGTGTGTGTGTGTGCGTGCGTGCGTGCGTGCGTGCGTGCGTGTGTGTGAGAGAGAGAGAGAGAGAGAGAGAGAGAGAGAGAGAGAGAGAGGCGAAATGAATGAATTTGCTTTTCAGAAATCCTATTTTGTCTTGTCAGTGACTATTTTAGGTATTTTTTATGTTCTGCCCAAGTTGCCTACCTATGCCATGTATTTGTGAGCTAAAATTTGGCTTGACATTTTAATAAAGTCTTAGCTGATATAGGCTTTCATGGAGAAGATTGCTTGCGTAAATGCTGGGCTCTGCCTTGAGCATCTGTGACTGTTAAAATGCTCAGATTTCTCAACCTTACCAGATAGTTATGTCCACTTTGTGACTTCTAGAAATTTCTACTCTCTTCCTGACTTGGTAGAGGACATTTGTCCTTTCAGGCCATTTGCAGAACTTCTCAAAAACCATGACATTCTTACTCATTCTAGGGAGGCCTGGGTCCCTGGCAGCTCTAGTAAGCATACCCTGGTCCTTGATCATGCCATTAGTGAAAATACTGAGCACATGTAGGCTAAGCCTGCTACCAACAGAGCCAGGAAAGGCACCATAGTGTGTGGATGCTCCCTTTACATGCTGAGTCAGGGTCCCAAATGATAATCCTGGACAAAGGGGTTCTCTGTTTGGATGAGTTTGGACTTACTATAGAAAGTCCACGCTGTATAGTAAACACTGTTGAGGTGGTAGAAAAAATTCAATGTAGTTGTGTTGAACATTGTTTGTACTCGCTGGTAACCATTCCTTTGTGTAATTGCTTTAAAAAGAAAATCAATCTCTCTTTCTCCCCCTCTCTCTCTCTTCCTTGATGCCACCCTCTCTTCCTCACTCCTTCTCTCCCTTCCTCTCTCCCTCCTTCCATCTTCCCTCCCTCTCTCTCTGTATGTGTAGAGGGTGTGCCCAAATACCATAGTGCATATGTAGCTGTCAGGGGACATCTTGTGTGTGTGTGGGGGGTGTGGGTGGGTGTGAGAGTGTGTGAGTGTGTATGTGTGTGAGTGAGTGTGTGTTGAGTGTGTGAGAGTGTGTGTGTGTAGGGAGAGATGCCCAAATACCATAGTACACATGTTGGCAGGGGACAACTTTGTGGTGCTGGCAGGGTTTCTTATTTATCACTGCATACAGCAGGGTGGGTGGCCTTGAAATTTCTGGGGAGTCTCTAGTTTCTGTCTCCCATCTTGCTGAGGATCTCTGGCTTTACGTGGGTTCTCAGACCCTCACACTTACACGGCAAACACTGTACTGACTAAGCCATTTCCCCAGCCCCCTTTTGTGTAGTATCTGTTCGAAGACGAGATCTTTCTGGGATAATTCAAGAGTTGGCAATTGTTAGTCCTTCAGGTCGACGTGATCTCTTGATTTACTGTTTGTAATCTCTTCTAGGTTTCAGTTCTTGTGGGTAAGCAGGCAAGCTCAGAGATGCTAAGGGATTTGCTCAGGGTCACCCAGGTAGTGAATGAATTGACAGAGTGGGGGTATAAACCGGAGCTCTAGGAGCCATTCTGTTGACTACCCATTCAGGTTCAGAGCAGTGATGTGGACATAGGCAGTTATCTGGGGGAGGGGAGTTTGGGGAGTCCTGATGACTTGCCTTACTGAACTATGCAAGTTAGGCTCCTGTAGCCAGGATGGACTTGTGGTTCCCTTATACATTCGCAGCTCTGCTTTATTTCTCCAGAGGTGTTTAGAGATGTTGGGGGGGGGGTGGAACAATATAAATGGCCAGTGGCTGTAGAGAAACTTGGATTCTTTCATTCCCAGCCATCTGGGATCTTTGGTTACAAGTGAAGGTTATGTGATTTCATTTTCGCTTTAAGAGGAGTGAGTGGATTTTTTTCCTGTTACATTTGACACCTTCCTCTTTAGAATGACCTTTTATGAAAATGTCCCTTTAATACAGTTCAGCTCCTGTTTTTCCTTTTGTTCTTGTGACATTGGAGGTGGAACCAGAGCCTGGGACATGCCAGGCCAGTGCTCTGATGCCAAGCCAGACCTCTGACCCCAAATCAGACTTCTTCCCGGCTGTTGCTACTCTTGATTCTCTCTCCATCTTTCTCTCATCTTCATTTCTGTCTTCCTACACCTGTCTGACACGGCATCTCTGTCTCCTCAGTGGCTGTGGTGGTAACCAGGCACAAATCCAAGGAACTGAGTAGAAAGCAGAGCCAACAGCTGGAACTGCTGGAGAGTGAACTCCGGAAAGAGATACGTGATGGTAGGCTCTGAGATTTCCTTTGCAGAGAAACAAGCCCACTTCACTTTTATTATTTTAATTTTTTGCCCTTAACGTGGAGTGTTGCCACATAATGAGGACTGTTCATATAATAGAAGACAGCCGAACAGCAGGGTATGGGCCTGTCTTTGTGTCTTATTTCATCTCTGCTCTGCAGCCAACCGAGTAATTATCTATTGTTTATTCTTTAATGAAAACCAAGGTCATACATACTCTGTCTTAGACAAAACAGCAGAAGATCTTATCCATTGTTTGTGGAGTTAAAATATTGCTCTTGGGATTCTGTCTTGCAGGCTTTGCCGAGCTGCAGATGGATAAATTGGATGTGGTCGATAGTTTTGGAACTGTACCCTTCCTTGACTACAAGCATTTCGCTCTGAGAACTTTCTTCCCTGAGGTAAAAGAACATTGATCATCCTCCTCAGGTTGAGCCTTGAATAATAATAATGCAAGATCCTGCCTTAAGTTCAAGCTGAGCAGGGAAGAGGATAATTATTAATTGCATTGATTAAGGTAGAAAGCAGCAACAGGCCATCAACGATTACTCTTTGCCTGGTAACAAAAATCTAGTAGGGACGTAGGCTTGAGTGGTGGTTTTCACTTTATTTCTTACTACCAGTTTTGAACTGAATTTGTTGCTAGGAAGTGAGCTAATTCATTTAAAAGTCACTAAATTGTGGGCTCACCCATTTGTTGCGTTTATCTGCCTGACATGCCGCTCCCAGACCAGTCTCTATTATTGCTCAATTGGAAATGAAAAGTAGGACCAGCCAAAAAGGAAGAAAGTGGATACACAGGGCATTTGAGTTGATGGCAGGCATTTTTAGCCAAGTAGAGGTTTTACGGTCTCTTTTCTGGCAGTTTTTCTTTGGTGGGTCAGTTTGTAAGATATATGAACTGAATTGTGAGTTGTTCTGGAGCCTTGAGGAGTAGTCCACAGAGCCCCCTGGGTTGTGGGTCTCACTTCTCTCCAGCATGTCCATTTCCCCATTCATTCAGTTCTCTTTATTGACCCTCCCAAGCCTTTGGCAAAGCACTCATTCATTTTCTCCTCGCCCCCAAGTCCTGATACCTCAGCTCTGCCACATTGCTCTGGTGACCCCAGTGTCCCTCCTCTCCCAATACCTTAATCCCAATGACCATTTTTTAGGTTCAGGGCTGTCAGCAAAGTTAAACATCCCATTAAGCTGTGGTACGTGGTAGAAGTTTGTATCACCTTGCCTGGAAATACAGGCACATGCAGGAAGCAGTTTCTAGCAGCAGACATTATGTTGTCTATAATATGCTGTGAGGAGATCAGGACATTGTTACGGGATACCTGCCATATTGGGGAAGGGGAAAGCCTTGATGTTATGAATCAAGAAGAGTAAGACCAGCTTTCAGACTTATCCTCCAAGAGTACCAGGCCCCCTGCTTGCTGCCTCATCCATTTGCTGAACCTGAAGGAAAAGAGGGATTCAAATCCCTGTGTCAGAGTGGTGGTTAGGGCCTCAGAGAAGCTGGAGCCACGAGTCCTAGTTTCCAGCTCTCTGAGATCCCCATTAAGAATTTAAAAGCAATAAAATAACGGAGATTTCCAGCATCAAGATGAGTACTGTGTGGGCTTCTACAGATAATGACTGCCCTTGAGTGCTGAATAGCATAATCTGTGGCCTGAAAAAGAAATTCTCCTATCTTCTAAAGTCAGTAATCAAGGACAAGGGACCGTGATGAGTGTCCAGGAGCACGGTTGAGAGATGGGTGTCTCAAAAGGAAAGAAACCCCCAGCATAAGGCAACGTTATTTTAAGGCAGGAGAAAAATAATCACAAGGAGCTAAACTGATTGATTTAACTCAGGGTTCAGGGTGAATGGAAAGCCATAAAAAACAGAAGTCAGAGGAGCCATTAAGAGAGAGGACCCAAGTCGTAACCACCAGGGACTTTTCAGAACTTTCTGAAGGAACCGAAGTCAAAACTGAGTTTATAGTAATGAGAGAGGAGAGAAATGAAATACTCCAAGACCAGGCTTCTTGCCACACACTCTAGGCAGATGAAGTCAAGTGTTAATTAAATGCTTTGCTGATTGACCCGGAGCCAAATGCTTGGGCCTGGATCTTGGGAGCTCAAGATAACTTGATGATCAGTTCCTTAAGGACAGCAAAGGAAGGGGCATCCCAGATCAGCTCTCTGCTTTGATGACCTGCCTACTGGTTTTGTGTTTGAGACAGGGCCCCAAATAGTACAGGCTGGCCTCAAATTCCCAATGGCACAAAGAATGGCCCTGAACTTCTGGTCTGCCTGTACATAGACTAATTTTTGTTTTTCTGAAAATAGAAATGATAGAGTAAATAGAAAAATAGAATATCTAATCTCTTGGGAGAAGGAAATTTTAATAAACAATAGAAAGGACCTTGAGCCAGGAGCCAGGCACTACCTCCCATCAGAAGGTCAAGAACAAATTTTTGGGTCACAGGAGGGCCCAGAGGGTAAAGGCACACACACACACACACACACACACACACACACACACACACACACACACACACACACACACACACACTAATACATACACCATATACACTAATACACACATACATCATACACACACACTAATATATACACCATACACACTAATACACACATATACCATACACACACACATATCACACACACAGAGAGACACAGAGAGAGAGAGAGAGAGAGAGAGAGAGAGAGAGAGAGAGAGAGAGAGATGCTCTCTCCCTCCCCTATAAATAAATGTAATTACAAAAAGCTGTTTCAACCATGTTAGCCTTTCCCTTAGGGTCAGCATTGTGTAAGCCTTATCTTTACAGGTCAGTAGCTTGGTAAAGGGTCTGACATTTCCATAATATCCCACCACCATCTCTTTAGCTTTTGAGCCAATTCTTCTTAAAATGCAATGTAATCTACAAAAAGACATGAGGCTGATGTATGCTGATGACTGCTCTTAGAGGCTTCTAGAAGCCACTGGTGTTTCTTGGGAGCATGATAGTTATTTATTACATCTTGGAGGCTACACAGTGAGCACAAGCCTGAGGCTCTTCAGATTAGCAAATGGCACCTCTGCTTTATTAAAATGAACTTGAGTATTATAACAAAAATACACTATTCATTTCCTTTGGATGTTATGAATAATAAAAGTATCTCCTTCCTCTCAGTCAGGTGGCTTCACACACATCTTCACTGAAGATATGCATGTAAGTCTCTAAGTTTTCATTGTAGCTCAGCGGCCATCTGACTTTCAGTGTTATTATCATCATTGTGACCTCCATTATCATTACTTTAAATTTTTATTGTGGGGTTTTTGGATCATGAATTCAACATTATATAATTCATTGTTTTAGAAAACCCATTGTGGGTCTACTTTCTAACTTTCAACTTATGTACGAGGTTATATTATCTTGTGTACTATATTGTTTATGCTATTATGTTAATTGTTTTCCCTTCCAGAACAGAGATGCCAATGACAAGAATGACAGTCTCACAGCCTTGGGTGCCCTCATCTGTAATAAAAGCTTCCTGGTGACGGTCATCCATACCCTTGAAAAGCAGAAGAACTTCTCAGTAAAGGACAGGTACACGTAAATACTTTTGTATTTTGAGAAATACTTAAGCAGATACATTAAAAACCTAAACACCCGCCAAGTATGATATAATACATGCCTTTAATCCCAGCATGCTGAAGGAAGAATTTGAAACCAGCCTGTGGTTTATACCTCTTGCCTCTACCTCTCTGTGAGTTTGAGACCAGCCTGGTCTACACAATAAATTACTTAGCCAGGGCTGTGTGGTATGATGGCCTCAGAACCAAACAAAAACCCGAGCTACTTATTTTACCCTTTCTTCATCCTGGAAGGGCTGACTGGTTATCAAGGGCCTTGTGGTGCTGAACAGGTGCTTCCCACTGAGCTACATCTCTAGCCCCCGGGGCTCCTTGTTCCCAAAACACTGTCTGAAATGCAGTATGCACCTTCCCAGTTCTGTTGACAGGGTGTTTAAGCATCCATGCTGTCTGCAGCTCAGATCACACCAGCCCAACACCAATTCTGCCTTGAATGCATGCACGCATGTACACACGCATACACACACACACAGAGCACCCTGTAAAACCCTGAAAAAACCCCAACACCAAAAAAGAAAATTCTTAAGCACAAAAAAGCAGAAGTGTTATTTTTAAATTTAAAGACACTGAAAATTTTTGGGAAAGAGACTCAGTTCTTGTTGCTAAAAACATAGAAAATGTCCCCAAGTTGAAACTGATGTGTTCTTTGTTTGTTTTTTGTTTCACACACCCACCAGGCTGGCCTAAAACGCTGTGTAACTGAGACTCTGTGACTGAGGATGATCTTGAATTACTCATCCTCTTGTCTCTACCTCCCTTGTGCTGAGATGGCAGGCATTTGCCACCATGTCCAATAGATACACTTCTAGGTTTCAAAACCAGAGCTTCATGCACTAGGCAAATGGTCTACCAACTGAGCTACGTGGGTCCTTTGGCCTGGTGTGTAATTTTATGACATAAGGACAGAATTGGTTGGAATCTAAACAACACAAAACAGCTCCTCAGAAGACAGTCCCCAATTGCCGGCAAGATTCCATGGAAACCAGTGACATCCAGCTGAGTCCAGGGCTAATGGCTCACCTCGGCTCTATTTTTAAACAGGTGTCTCTTTGCCTCCTTCCTAACGATTGCTCTGCAAACCAAATTGGTCTACCTAACCAGCATCCTGGAGGTGCTGACCCGGGATCTGATGGAACAGTGCAGCAATATGCAGCCCAAACTCATGCTGAGGCGTACAGAGTCTGTGGTGGAGAAACTCCTTACAAACTGGATGTCTGTCTGCCTCTCTGGTTTCCTTCGGGTAAGTGTCACATGGTCCTGCAGTGTCAGAGGTAAGACAATAGGCAGTTATTTTTAGCAAATGCTGGTGTCTTTGTGGATCTAAGTTCAGAATGCTCCATGGTGTCAGCATTTAATTGAACTTGATCTTGGGCCTTCCAGATTGAATGGAAAAAAAAGGGGGGGTTTGTTTGTTTGTTTGTTGGTGGATTTGTTTGTTGTTTGCTCTGTTAGTGGTCCCTGTGCATGTAGTTCATTTAGGAATCTCTCAGGGAAGATTTTTATATGTGAGCTTATCTTTTTGCCTTTGACATTACTTGACATTCCTGGTCTTTCTAGCCTGTTCTGAGACTGGGGAATTCTTCAAATGCTGATGAACACAAATGGTTCTTGGGCCCTCTAAAGCATGTTTGAAATGCTCATTACTCACCAATATGCTGACAGCTAATGATGGCCCCTTCTTCCAGGCATTCAGCATTAAAGCAAATCCCCAATGAGCCTTCTGTCCTTAGAGTTCACTTTCTTGAAGTGACTATGGAATGTGGTTGAATTTAATTGCTTCTTAAAATCTTTCTGAATGAGAACTCTCTATGGTTTCCATGGTTAACAGAGGGGGCCTTGGAGCCCAGGCCTGGGTCTGGTGCTCAGACACCTGCACCCTTTACTGAACATGTTACCTGTGGGGTTGACAAAAGATGAATATTGTCGGGCTCATTTAAGTACAGATAAGAAAGTAAAAGGCATTGCCCAGTACTGAGTAAAACCTCCATAAATATTGGCTATTATTATAAAATATTAAAATGAAAATATAGGTTTTTCTCTTGAACTTGGTCTTTGTTCGTCTCTCTGAGGTCCTGGTATGGAAGGTTCTTATCCATCATTAATTTCACCAGCCATCCAGATTCCAGCAAAACAGCATAATTGTATATTTGCAGCTAGTTTAGAAATCTAATTAAACTCTGAAGAAGATACACTGTTATGCCACAGGTTTTAATAGGGCTGCTTAAGCTGAGATCCTCAAGCAGCCCTTTAAATTAGACTGTGCCTAGTTTAATGTTTAATGCAATCTTAGGAGTAGATGCACATTTTTTTTCAAAAAAAATTTTTTTTACTGACTCTCCCCATTCCCAAGGCAATGGCCGTTTATTAAGATTAATGAAATCTGCCTTCTTTTCTGTTTACTTGGTATACATCATCTGCTCTGGGGAGGTGTCAAGTGGTTATTTTGGGGGTGAACTGCTTTTGAGTTTCACTGTGATTGGGTGGGCCACAGCTGCTGCTGAGCCAGGTGCAGATTCTCTCACCAGGTCCCCAAGTCTTAGTCCTCAGCTGGCCCTGCTAAGTCAAAAGCCCTGGGCTGCTGGTGTCCACCAATCTCTTCTCTGAAAACTCCTTCAGGAAATCTCTGCGGCTGATGCATACAACCACCCCCCCCCCCCACCACCACCAAGGCAGCAGAAAGTGCTGGGGGGGCGGGGGTTGTTGCAAACAGAAACCTTGCTATCTGTGCCTGTTCCCTCCAGCTCCCCAGCTGCACACCTAGCTGGCTGCCTGAATCCCTGGGGTTAATGTGTTCACAGTGGGCATTGTTTTGTTATTTTGTTTGTTTGTTTGCTTGCTTTTTTTTGTTGCTGGTTTGGTTTGCATCCACTGCTGTGGCTACTGCTTTGCAAGCCACTTCCAACTCTTTCTTACTCAGAGCTCTCAGGAGCTGCTGTTAGGCATGAAAGGAGTGAAGTGTTCAGAAAATCTGGGCTCCAAGCCCAAGCGGCCCCCTTGAGCAAAGCATTCTGGGTCAAGATTTCTTCTCTGTGCTGATTCAAGAGTGTGTGGAGCACTTGGTGGTGAGCGGGGGTGTGGCACCGTGCCCAGGAGGAAGTGACATCCAGCACTTTGAGTGGAAGAATTCCCTCTGGTGACCAGGGGGCTTGGGAACACTCCTGCCCTAGCCCTCCTACCCTGCTCATAGTGCCTAGCAAGCAGCAACCATCAGGTAATATCCCCTTCTAGGACTCCAAGGTCTGGTGGGGACCATAGTGACAATTGACATCTATTAAGGACTGCTGTTTGCTGTACATATCAGACATCAGGCTAGGAGCTTGTCTTTTTTTATGGTCAGGAGAGGTGAGTGCCTCTATGACCATTTTGCATATGGGAGAGCAAGGCTGACAGCATAGATGAAATTCTGTAGGTCCAAGGCTGGTATAGGCGGTGCCCGGCTCTGAATGCCCATTGTGAGCTGATAGTCAGCTCTGGTTTGTCTTCCAAAGACGATTTGTCTTCAACAAGTGAGACATACCTAAACCTTGCGTTAGTTGACAACAAAGAAATTTCATGGCCTGTGGTTCCCTAGGCTGGTCACGCATCAGTCTCTGTGGGAAGATTTTCAAACTGCCTCTGTTATAGAGGTCCAGGTTGGGCAGGTGTCCTGTGTAGCGCAGGAGGGTAGGCACCTAAGTTCTTAAGGAGATCCTTGAAAGATGCCAGGGGTGATTAGCTATGGTTAGAGCTGTGGGCCTGCGTGGCAGTATGGCCAGATGTCAGCATATCACTTTTAAGAATTCTGGAAAATACTAATGAGAAAGCCCTTAAGTCAGTGGCTGTCCATCTGCCTAGCCCAGGGGGGCCTGGCTGGCTTCTGTGCCAACCAATGTGGATGATCCCGTGCCCACACAAGGGCCCTTGGTATGTCTCTGATATGTGCAGGGAAGAGAGAAGTGAGGCTTTTAGGTCTGTGGTCAGGGCATTACCCAAGGGGGTGGAGAAAAGGCAGATAGTGGTGAGATTATGAGCCATGAAATAAAGGAAGTTTCTTGTAAGAATGAAATGTCAGGTATGGGTCCCCTCCCCCTCCTTGGAAACTTTCGAACATTCCCCTCTGTCCTGCATAGGAAAGACACTCAAGGGTTTATTTATCAGCGGAGAGGAGAAGCAAGGAAAGACTGGGACGGGACTAGGTGAGGTGGGGGGTGGAGGGCAAGAGCAAAGCCCAGGCCTGGGGAGGGGACTATGCTTGAAGGAAGTAAAAAGGAAGAAAGAACAGTGAGTGTGGGAGGCCCCAGAGTGGGGATGATCCTCCTTTGAAAGCTCAGTTAGCTGTGCAAATGAATTTGTAACACGGGGCCCCAGTGGGGGCCATGTAGCTACCTTTTCATCTTTCCTGAGACACTCTGGCCCCTGGCCTGAGCATGGCCCTTCTTCCTACATCTAGAGGCCTAATGTACACAGATCCTGGAAACCTCATTACGTAGGAGGAACCAAAACTGACTCAGGGCTGCATGCCTCAGGAAGATGCATAGAAGCAGAACACAGCCTTTTCTAGTGTCCCTTGGAACATAGTGGCTGCACATTTGGGCTACAAGCCTCAAATCCAAAGTGTTCACAAGTGAAGGCTGGAGACAGGAGCCCCAGATCCAGCCTGAGAGGATCAGGCATAGGCTTGGTTTAGTGAAGGGTGACCAGGGAAGTGTGCAGGAGGTGTCTGAATGTTAAGGGACAGGGACTGGCACATGGGTAGGACACTGGCTACAAACAGCTGAGGTGAAGGCCACTTCCCTTACCAAAAACTGTTAGCTCAGACAGGCCACCCTCCTCAGCAAATGTCTCAAACAATCTTGTGATAGTCCCTGTTGCCAAGACTAACTGAAGCACTTCTTAAATGTCACTTATGTTTTGGTTTGCAATTAACTAGGAATGTAAACAAGGTTAAATCTCTACCTTCATGAACTGTTCTTAAGCAGTAGCCTAGTGATGAACAGTAAGCTGCCAGGCGGGAACTTAAACATGAAATTTCAGGGCCCTACTGGATGCTTCCCCCAGTGCTGGGGACGGTGTGTATAGCATACATGCATGGGGTAGTTTCCGGGCTTTTGTTCCTGGTCTCTAGTGACATGATACCTATTTTCTTGGGCATAGCATGTTGATTATTAGGAAATACTGTGCCGCCTTTCACTCTTGGTTGGGCCATGGGCTTCACAGAAAAGCTAACTGTTGCTTTTGTATCTTTTCCCAGGAGACTGTTGGAGAACCATTCTATTTGCTGGTAACAACTCTGAACCAGAAAATAAATAAGGGTCCTGTGGATGTCATCACTTGCAAAGCACTTTACACCCTTAATGAAGACTGGTTGTTGTGGCAGGTTCCTGAATTCAACACGGTGGTAAGTTAACCTAACACACCCCATCCAGACTCTCAAGGCCGGGGATGGTAGTTGGGTCACTACAGCTGAACCAATAGCCTTCTGAGAGTGGGAGGCCTCGTGCATCTACTTAATTAAAAGCAGTAGTTGATGAAATATTAACACATGTTCATGTAATAGATTTTAATTACTTGGATTGGGGAAGAAAGCATTGTGATGATGCCTGGGGTACTCATCAATTTCCAAAGATTTTAATATCAGGATTGCTTATAGCTTTTAGCATCGTCAAAGGAAATGCAAAGCGTTCCCTATTCAGCACTTATAATTGCAATCAGAATTTCTCAAATGACTCTGTTTGGGGAAGACAATATGTGGAGATATATTTCAACCAAACTGGGGCCATCTTATTTTAGAGCGATAACAGAAGACAAATTCCACTGTGTTCCCCATACATTATGCCTTACTTTATTTCCACGGATTAGTTACAAATGTTTGGTGCTGTGCACTTAATGCACTGTGATCTCATAGATGTTTTTAGAAAAATGCTGTAGACCACTTCAGGAGGTTAACGGGCCAGGCTGCCTAAGAGTTTCAAACACTGGAAAACTTCCTTTTAATTCATTCCTGCTCCACCTACCCTCAACTGTCCCCACCCCCCAAAGAGACAGCACTTTAGGGCCCTTTGTGGCAGAAGCCCTGTATGGAAGGTATCTCCTGCATGGTCAGGAGCTTCCTAAGCTTTTCCATTCTCATAGACTTGGGGAAGGCCGCTGTGTTTCGGTTTGATCTCTATGGAGACTCTGGGTTCTTTACCATCTCATTAGTGGAAAGGAAAGAAGTAGATTCCAGTGGGATTCGGGAATTGCTCACTGAAGAGCTAAGACTCCTGTGGCTTTGCTATGGGTGGTGAGTCCTGTGGTATCATTCTAGAAGAATTTACTCCCTAATTGAAGAAGGCACCACTCTGCTGTGGACCATATTATGGTTATGTCATGTCTGTGAGCAGGGAGGAGCCAGTAGATTAGCTGTTTCCAGTTTTCCTCATGCCATATGTAACATCCCCATTAAAGATGGCTATGTGTTCAGCAGCCAGGGAGATACAGGAAGCTGTTCTGGGAGTGAACGCTGGCTTCTGTGGGTACTGTCAGCCTATCAAAGGCAGTACAGTGATTCTCAGGCTTTAGCGTGCATCACTATTGCCTAGAGAGTGTTAGAACAATTGTTAGGTCACCCTAGATACAAGTGGCTTAGGATTTGCATTTTTTAAATTTACTTATTTATTTTTCTACTTAATATATATATGAGTGTCCGCCTGCATGTATCTATATTCGCCATTGTACCCACATGTTGGGGACTGAGTCTAGGTTCTTTACAAGAGCAACCAGTGCTCTAACCACTGATCCATTTCTCCTGCCCAAAGATTTACCTATTTTTAATTTTCTGTAGTGTGTGACTGTATGTAGGTGTGTGCACATGAGTGTAGGTTCCCACAGGTAGTTGTGAGAAACCCAACAAGGGTGCTGGGAACTGAACTGGGTAAGAGCTACATGTCCTTAACCACTGAGCCCTTCAGCCTTAGGCTTTGCATGTTTCACGAGCTCCTCAGATGCTACTTAAGAACATAGGGCGAAAAGAGGGTTCTGGAGTCAGGCAGATTTGAACCTTGCCTCTGCCACCAGCTAGCCAGGTGACACTGAGCAAGTCCCTTCACTTCCGTGCCTCCTTGGGTCTTCCTCCCGTGTATCAGATAAAGGTGATGATCACATTGTCTGCTCATCTCGTGGAGGTGTGATAAAGATTGAAAGAGCATATAGCACACATGCCTCACACATGCAGATACACATGAATGTACACATACACACAGACATACATGCATGCGCACATGCAGGCACATGTAAACACAAAGAGCTCTACTCTCCCATGGAGATGACATAAGTCATCAGTTTAACTCTATTGCCCCTTCCTCATCCTCTGGTTTTCCTTGGTTTTGGCCACCAAGCCCAAAGTAGCCCTCGGCCCTCAATGGCAGCAGGGAGAGGCTAGCACAGTGCACTTTGCTTTCCAGATCTATGAATTCAACCTGTTCCCCACAAAAATCACCCAGCTTCAGGTGAGGCTGGTGTTTGTTATAGCAACAGAAAACAGCCCTCTCAGGGTCCCCAAAGAGAAATGTTCACCAGCGAATGTAGGTTTGAGGGTGGGGGGTGGAACCAGCAAGATTTCTTTTCATGAAACTCTGCACCAGATGGAGAGGAGACAAGAGGGGGTAAGGCTTGGTGGGGGGTGGGGATCAGCGGCCTGAAAAAAGTTTTGAGGTTGGAGCCCTTTCCAGAGCTTTGCATCTGAGCACTTCCCCTTTCATTTGGAAACATTATTTATTTCACAGTCAATTAAGACCATGTGTTTCTGATTTGTTCGCTCTCAACTCATCATCAAAATGTTACTTGATGTTGAAGAAATTCATGTCGACTCTTGAATTTTCCCCTTTTCTAGCCTCTGGGCGAATTGCAATGGAAAATTAAATCTGTGCACTGTCCTCTGATTGACGTGGGCCCCAGCTCCTAGGGCCTTTGCCTGTAAGAATGAGTTTTCTAATGCCTTCTGTTGGACCTTCTCCAGCCTCCCTTTCACGGTGGCTGATTATACTAGAAGCTAGAGAGAAGGCACATGATCCAGTCTAAGCTTGTGTGACAAAAATGTTACCAGAAGGTCAATATAAAAAATGTAAAGTTTTTCATTTCCTTTTATACAACAAGTTCTCCCAGCCTGAACCATTCTGTTTCTAAGTTTCCAGTTCTTCCCCCCCCCAACCCCCCCCATTCCTACATCCCCCCCCTCCCCCCAGCCCTCCCAGGCTGCGTTCCTGGTAGCTTTCAAAGCCTTGCTTTGCTAAATTTGCCTGAGGTGGTTTATGTAATTGAAAACCAAGGTGTGGTGAACAAATTGGAGAGAGAGAGAGAGAGAGAGAGAGAGAGAGAGAGAGAGAGAGAGAGAGAGAGAGAGAGAGAGAGAGAGAGAGAGTGTGAGAGAGAGTGTGTGTGTGTGTGAATTCTGTCAAGGAAGAGAAAGCTCCAGAACAGTCACATGAACAACTTCAAATTGCAGAATCAGTGCCATGGCAGGGCCCTGTTTGAGAAAAAGCCCATTTGGATGTGTGCTCAGAAACAACACCTCACACAACAAGCTATGAGTTAGGTTTCACACTTCCTAGGTTAGGATGTTTCCTCTCTGAGGTATAGGGTGTTTTCTAGAAAGTAAAGCCAGGCTGCCAGTTTCTTGTATTTAAAATCATTATGCTAACAAATCGTTCTGAGAATTCAGGTTTTGTTAATCGTATCTTGAGAGGATAATGCCTGACTTGCCTAAGCAAAGCCCTTCAAAGCTACTCTCTGGCTCTAGTACCTGGGGCCCAGGCTGGCATCTGGCAAGTCAAAAGGCCCTAATCTCAGCTCACTCTCCGATGATTCCGGAAGGGCTTGTCTCCACACACCACCCCAGACTTCCTTTAATGTGTAGGAGTTCAGGGTAGGAGGCAGTTCCAAAGGTAAAATGCTGTACAAGCACCATGACCCAAGTTCAGATCACCAATACCCACATTAAAATTAGTCACTCTGCACACCTGTAGCCCCAGTGCTAAGGGATGGAGCATGCTTTTCCTGGAGGCATTGCTATAGCTCTAGATTCAGTGATATCTCTAAACCTACGGTGGAAGATTGATTCAGAAAGACTGCATGTTGGCAGGATGGCTCAGCAGGTATAGGTGCTTGCTGCCAAGCTTGGCAACCTGAGTTCAGTCCTTGGCCCCCACATGGTCATCTTCTACCTACACACACACACACACACACACACACACACACACACACAGAGAGAGAGAGAGAGAGAGAGAGAGAGAGAGAGAGAGAGATTAATAAATAGCTGTAACTTAAGTTCAGTGTCATCCACAGCTACATAAGAAGTTTCAGGCCAGTCTAGGCTACATGAGATCCTGTCTGAAAGGAAGAGAAAGAGAAGAAAAGAGAAGACTGTCCGTCTCCACACAGACCCTCACACACCACTCATGAGTTCAGAGTGGACAGCCAGCGTGGAGTAAAACCCATTGATCCTGCCCCCACCACACACACACTGCAAAGCTGAAAGATTGCAAAACGGTGTTGGCTGCAGAGTGCCTGGGCCTAGCCCACCTTCTGCATGTCAGGATCGTAGTTGTATAGCAGAGGGCTTTCAACTCGGAGGATTTCAGTTCCAGGAAAGTGTACCACATGGGAGAAGGGACATTTGCCTCCATTTCAAGAGGAGATGAGAAAAACCAATAGCTCGTAACTGGCGTGCTGAATTAGCAAGAGGGATTTGACTTGTAACCAAAGTTAAGCAAGAAATGGTTTTTTGAACTCTTAAACCCAGGAAATGAGTTTGCCAATCTGCTATATCAGAGAGAGAGCATCTTGGCACCCTGGGAAAGTGTTCTGACAAACACATTATTACACTCATTCTCATATCTGCACAAAAGTCTTTAAAGATTATTAGAAATTCTTGACAAAGCTTGGGAACATGCCTGAAGAAACATTAATGTTTCTGTTGTGATTTGTGGAAGGCTTATGCCAGTCAGTACAGAGTGGGCCTTTTCCCCAGTGGTTACCATTACCATTTGGGACAAGCGTGTTTAATGCAACATGCCAAATCTAACACAACATGGGCTATCCCCAACAGGAGCTTCTGTGCTCTCCTTACCTCTCTCAGGCCCCTTCCCTTACATTTAGCTTGTCCTTGCTGAAGATCCATTATCCCCGTAATTAAACAACCCACTGCCCCGATTAAGTCATTCTCTGTTACTTCAATTACATCCCATTGTTCATTAAGTCCTGATGTTTGCACTTCAGCAATCTCGTTTTTAATACTCCTAACATTTGTGAAGAAACAGTGAAGTTAATTAACAATTCTTAAGCTCCCCCCCCTTTTTCTTTCTACCATAGTGCAAATCATTTCCATTATGACTTGAGATAATACTGAAACCATTACTAGCTTTATAGTTAGCTTCCCGATCAAAGACTGAAACCATTTTTTCATAATCGTGTTAGGTAAGTCATTCCCTAGTTGATGGCAAGCTGTGGAAAATGAAAAATTAACTTTAAATGGGCGCTTTCAATGCCTTTCCTCTTCACGGTCTTTCTCCTCACACCTATAATCTTGGAACTAGAAAAATAATTAGGTTATCTCAGTACAAAGTATTTAATTTTCTTCTCTGTGGTTCAAATTAAATGTTCTTTTATTGTTAGGATCCTTATTTATATTTATACCATCTACAAAATGGAAGCTTTGATGATAGCCAGTGCACTCTCTCTCTCTGATCTGGGAAGTTAAGCAGAGTCAGGACTGGTTAGTATTTGAATGAGAGAGTGATATCACAAAACAGGTTGGAAATGAAAGTAATTTTCTAGGTTTGTCTTTTTGGCATTGTCCCTTTCCATTGTTAGATACAGCAGGAGTCATCCATGAGTCAACAGCCTCAGGCCAAATGATGGCCCTTGACCATTTTTATGGATAAAGCTTTATTGGAACACAGCTCTGTATGTTCATTTTTGTATTGTGTCTGGTTGGCTCTCTGCTACAATGGTAGTGTTAACTAGTTACACCAGAGACCATATGACCCTAAAAGCCTTCAATATTTTCTATCTGACTCTCTAAAGAAAGTATGACAGCTCTTAAGCTAACACTTGACAGAAGGAAAAGAATGTAGACTCTTCCTTCTAACCTGAAAGTATTTGACAAAGCATTCTCACTGTTCCCAAATCTCGGATAGCTCTGCTCCCTCCATTCTAGGATAGGCAAGTTTTCTAAGTATAGAGAAACTGGCCGTAGCAACAAACGGGGAACATTGTCCCCATCACCTTCTCGTTCAGTGTGGAAAAGGCTAGGGGAGCAGAATCCCAACTGTGAGCTGTCCATGTTTAGTGGGACAAGGAGAGGGAACAGAGAAGCACGGTGGAAGGCGGGGCAGCGGGGGGAGGGGGGGGGCAGGGACAGCCGCCAAAGCAGCTTAGACTGCTGGCTTCAGCTTTCTGAGTTTGGTACAAGAAGGAGACTGTCCACTTCCATTTGGCCCTGGAATGAAAGTAGAAATTTATTTGATAAGTTTTATTGAATGAGGACAATTGTTGCTCAAAGACCTTTTATGACAAAATTGCTGGTTTACAATTGCTTTGTAGGAATTAGAAGGTGTCCCAGAAAGGATGCAGCCACGTCTAGCCATTATTAGCCAGGGATACATCCAAGGGGCTAACCAGGTGGCATTGTAGTCCTCCCCTGGAGCAGTGCTCTCTCCACATCCGGTTAATCCCAGTCCCCAAGAAGCCTCACTTCTTTTTTTTTTTTTTCCCCTGTTCCCTCAGTTCCTTAAGATGTAGAGAGCCATTAGCCAGGGAGGAATTCACTTATACACCCATGTACTGTGGGGCTGGATCAAAGAAGTGGGGTTGGTATGAATCTTGTTTCAGCCCTTTACTGACTGTGCAACTTTAGGCAAGTCACCACCCCTCAACCTGTTTATCTATGCACAGTCAGTGATTAAAAACCTACCCTTATGCACATGCTGAAGTCAGAAAATTATGTATGTAACACACATAGCCATTTTGCACAGAGGAAGTGGCCATTCTTTGTAGCAGGTTTTCTTGTCACCTTTAAAGTACACTAAAGAGAACATCTCATTTGCCGCCCTTTCGATTGGTTCTTTATTGATGATGGGTGAGGCAGGGACGCCAGCTTAGCTGGCTCTGTCTTCATGAAAAATACATCCGAAATACCCATGTGCTGTGTTAGCACTGGGCAGGGATAGGCAATGGCAGATAATACCGATAGGCAGGTGGGGACAGGAGATGACAATGACAAACCTGAACGTACCTAAAAGAGGCTGTCTTGAGGCTTGCTGTGGAAAGATCACCCCTTTTCACAGGGTCCTGTTCCTTGCACTCTGGCTGTGAGCCTCCAGATGGTCCTGTTCTCCTGATGGCTACCTTCCATATACAGCTATTAGGAGGCAATGCAGCTGTGTAAAACAGAGGTCCAGATGCCCAAGATCAAGCAGCAGAGGCTGATTTCTCCCCAGTGTGAGGTGCCAGGATGGGCAGCCCTGCTTCGGGATGCCCTCAGGTAACTTCTTGAAATGAGGTATCTGATTCCTTCCACATACCCACAGCAGGACCCCAGAAAGGCTATACAGGAAAGGACAGATGGTCACCAGCTGTCTTTCAAGGAAGTTTCCCAAGGGTTGCCACATAACACATCCATTTAAAGTCATTGGCCAGAATTTGGTCATGTGGCCACACCCAACAGCAGAGACTCTGCAAGCTACACACAGTGCTGTCCAGGCCGCACGTGTTTAGGATGACGCATTGGTGCAGTTGGATAGCAAGCAAGAGTTAGAAGGTCAAGCCTTCTGTAGTCCTGGTGTGTGCCCACTCATGTTGAGCAGAGCAGAGTAACTGCCCTTGGCAAAGAAAACATGTGACTAACCTCCTGGCATGTCCGTGGGAGTCTGGACATAGCCAAGTCTGACCCTACCAGATCTGTAATCTGGGACAAGATTCCAGACCTCTCTATATCTCCCGTCTCCATCTGTTAAACAAGGCTAATAATAGTCTCCACCTCACAGAGTTGTGAGGATTCGATGAAATTAGCAGATTCATTGCTGGGATGTGGTACATGTTCAATAAGTGCTGGCTATTGTTATTATTATTAGAAACTCCAAGCGTGTTCTCATCACTCTTTCCCCTAAAAATAGCACAGGGCTTCTTTCTCGGCAGCAAGTGGTGGTTTGGGGAAGGTTGGTGTGGATCAGCAGTACCCCCTCTCTCCCATCCTAAGAAAGTAGAATTCTTTTTCTCCACTTCTGGGCCTGGTAGCCTGATTTAAGACTGAAGCTTACTGCTCACCACTAAGTCTGATAGCTGAGGGTCTTCATGTCCAGAGGTTTCTCTCCCCTCCATCACTGATTCCTTTTCAGACCTAGTTTATAATGCCACCTCTTCTATGCAGCCTTCCCAAGGTCTCCCCTGACGCACCTCTCTAAACTAGAACCCTCCAAACATCTGTTTTTACTTCACATTGTAGGGGACTATGTCACATTGTAAATAATTGTCCTGTCTACTAGTTTCATAAAAACACTGATTGGCCAAAGGCAGACAGGAAGTATGGGCAGGGCTACCAGACTAGGAAAACTCTGGGAACAGGAAGAACGGAGTAGTGACACCACAGAGAAGCCAGCAGATGCAGAGGACAACCACGCTGCTCTGAGAAAAGGTACCAAGCTGCATGGCTGAACAGGATAAGAAGCATGGGTTAGTTTAAGAGTAAAGAGGTAGCAAGTTATATGCCTGGTCCCCAGGTCCATCAGCATACAATTAATACAAGCGTCTGTGTGTCTCTGCGGGTCTGTGGGTGCGCACCACAAGACTAGACGGTAAGGCCGGGGCAAGAAGTAAGGCCGGAAAGTCTGGCCCCGAAACCTCATACAAGGAATGGCAGCCCAACGTGGGTAAAATATACCCACATAAAGCCACAGAAAGCTTAAAACAGTCTAGAGCATAGAAACAGAGCCAAAAGAAACTTCTTAGTTGTATTTCTCAAGTGGGCCGTGGTACAGAGATTGAGTGGTGTATGTTTTTTAATTTAAAATGGCGGGCTTTTGGAGTGCAGCTTAAACTACAAAATGGCTAGGTCCTGAAGTCTCACAGGAACCTAGATTTAAGAAACAAGTTGTAAATGATGTATTTAAGCTTTCTGTTTATGTAGACAAAAAGAAAGCAGAGTAGCAGCAGCATTTTCTTGGGCAAGCTCTGTTTGCTGGAGGCAAGCAGAAGCTCAGCTTTTTAAAGAGAAGCTTCCTGATTCAGCCTTAGAGACAAAACTTGTGAGTCTTTTAAGAGGCGCTGCTGCCAACTACTTAAATGGAGTTAATGAGCAGCAAATGGCAGTGCTTTACTTGGTGACTGTATGGACCTTAAAATTCCCCAGAGTGGCAATTGTGGGTTCAACCAGTACCTGAGCTAAAAAGATAAGTCCTATGAAGCCAGACTAGGAGCTGGGTGGAGCCAGTCAGCCACCCTAGTGAAGCCTTTAAACCTT
This sequence comes from Phyllotis vaccarum, assembly GCA_033318265.1. NCBI lineage: Eukaryota > Metazoa > Chordata > Mammalia > Rodentia > Cricetidae > Phyllotis > Phyllotis vaccarum. The sequence continues at coordinate 30,405,856 of JARWLC010000014.1, forward strand.
AGCCACATTTTGGCAGATTAAAGGTATGAACAGAAACAAAGAAATAGAAGGAGCTATGGAGTCGGCCACCCTAGCCAAGCAAAGGTGTGGTGAGAGACAGAAAAAGATGAGAATTAAGATATAAAGACAGATTCAAAAAACTCTAAATGGTTTAGAGTGTGTTACAATATATGTATAAACATAGGCTTGAGAGAGAAAAGAAAGGGGGAAAGGACAGAGAAAGTCTTTTTAAAAAAATAGAGTAAAAAAATAATAAGCCATGTAAAGATGGAAATTACAAAGAGTGTCTGGATACTGTATGTTATTGACTTATCTTTAAGTTTTTGACTGAAAATGAAGTAGTTTTTTTCTTTTAAGTTGCTAAAAGCCACTTGATTACAAATACTCCCGGATTAATCCAACCTATATATTTTATAAATGAGTTGAATTTAAAATTGAAATCAAAAGTTTATACTACTTTGGAGAAGAGATTTTCTTTATATTTCAACAAAAAAAAAATGAGAGGCTGTGGATTTATTACTGGTTAAAGAAAATAAAGTTTGATCCAGGAAGACCCCTTGAGGAGTCTCCAGTGGAAACAGATGGCTCAGATGATTCAGCATTTCAGAGTACCTCTGTGGAAGTTTCCTCTGAGCTCTGTATCCAAAACTACTTCAAGGAGATTGGCTGAGATGACCCAGCCTTAGAGATCACTTCACTAAAGACTTGTCCATAATTCTAAATTTTTCTTTGGGTCCCCAAGGGATTGCCAGTGGCCCCATTCAGCAGGAAGGAGCCTAGAGAATGACACCCACATTCCCAAAAATGGATTATGGATATTTGTCTTTGTTTACAGTGTTGGTTACAAGCTGTTATTGATAATAGAAAAAAAATATACAAAGGAAATTAGATTTGGGGTTCTTGTTTTAAAAAGAGAAAAGGGGATATATGTAGGGGGACTATGTCACATTGTAAATAATTGTCCCGCCTACTAGTTTAATAAAAACACTGATTGGCGAGAGGCAGACAGGAAGTACAGGTGGGGCTACCAGACTAAGAAAACTCTGGGAACAGAAAGAACAGGGCAGAAATGCCTCAGAGAAGCCAAAAGATGCAGAGGACAACTATGCTGCTCTGAGAAAGGTACATGGCTGAACAGGATAAGAATCATGGGTTCGTTTAAAAGCAAGAGCTAACAAGTTATATGCTTGGGCTCCAGGTCAATCAGTGTACAATTAATGTAAGCATCTGTGTGTCTCTGTGGGACTGCCGGTCTGCACCACGAGATGAGACCGGAAATACTGGGCCGGAAACTTCATACTATACACTGTATTATTAGTCAGAGTTCTCTAAAAGAACAGAGATAATTATTAAAGGATTAAAAGATTACTTAAATATATATTAAAAGATTAATTAAATGGCTTACTTGCTATAGTCTAGGTAATCCAACAGCAGCTATCTCATGTAGTACTGGAGGAGAGGCTTAGCTTTCAAGTAAGCTGCTCACTCCACACGGCTGGATCCAGCCTCTGCAGTCCCTACTCCATGCTAAAGGCCTGGGGGTGTCCTGGGAAGCCATTGGTCTTCCATGTGCATTGGAAGCCAGAAGAAAACTGAGTTCCAGTATCAGCAAAGGGATGGGGCAAAGGGCAGCTGAATTGATGAAGTTATCAGTAAGACATAAAGGCAGAGAGATAAATTTCAAAGCTGTTTCCCCAGACCTTCCTCTCACCTGAAGGTGCTGCCCATATGTATGCATAGGTGTTCCCAGAAGTTTCTCTCTTGGTTGAGTCCAGATCCAGTCAGGTTGCCAGCCAAGATTAACTTGGGTTAGTTTCACTTATCTACCCATGCTTCCCATGAGGATTTGCCCCAGGGCACGTGGTATTATCCACTATGCTCTGTACTAATTGATGCAAAATAAATGTGTCTATGAATGAATTTCTCTACCACAGAAATTGGCAGAGTGACACCAGTTGGGGTATATTCACCTTCAAGTTAGAGAAAACGGATTAACGGGATCTGAAACGTGAAGAGGAGCAGAGGTGTGTCTCAGAGCAGAATAGGGTGACAAGTCTCCACTCCTAAGGGACAGCTATATGATCAGCCATCTTTAGCAGAGCCCAGGGTTACCATTTTTTTGCCTCTCTTGGCTCTGACCTTGTGCTCACTGAATGGCTGCCATAGATCCCCCGTTTTTTGTTGGGATAGAGAATCTTTTTTGTGTGTGTCTCGTCTAGAGCTTAGTCACATGACTCCTCCTTGGCAGAGGAGGAGAGTGCTGCCACCAATGGTATTCTCTACCCGAGTTGGGTTCTTTGCTGCTCTTCAGTGAAAGAGGCAGCGTGGCTCTTGGTTAGACACCAACCGCACATGCTACCTCAGCTTTGCCAATATTTTATGCCAAGAGAGTAGGAAGCTGCAGGGCTCGTTTCTACAGAAGGGACAGGATGTGCTTCTGAGAACTTTGGCCTTTTGTGGTGATCGGGAAAGGGGCTATAGATTATATAGAACCAGACCATTCTCCTGCCCTGCCTGTAAGGGATTCTCTGAGTGTGTGTACTGAGGTGACAGGTGCATCTCCCATACTGCTGGGAGTGACCTGAGAACAGCTCTTAAAGAGTCCCCAGTACCAAGAAGGGCACAAAGGGGCTTGGTTCTGTGGGGCTCAATGGGGAAGAGGCTGTACAATAAATGTGCATCTACTTGGGAGATGTTGCTATGAGGCAGTGGCCAGAGGTAGACCCTGTCATTCCCACACTCTGAGGTGACGTGGACCCTTACTGCTCCCTGGCATAGAAGAGAGGCTCAGGTGAGTGTCCCTGCTCTGCTTGGGAGTATTAAGACTTGGGTCAGACCTGAGGGGCCCTTCCACTCACATTCTAGGAAACTGCTGTCTGAGCCCTAAGCATTACCAGCATGAAAAATGAACACAAATCCATTTATGTCTGGATTTACTCTCAGAATTCCCTGAGGACTCTGTAAAATGCCGTTTTACGTCTTTTCTACCTATCTAGCTGTGGAGGCAATGGCAGATTTACATTAGTTTACATGCAGTTAAGATAGTTTTTCCCTTTTGGTTATGTTTTTAAGACCATTTATTGCCTATAAAGAGGTGTTATTGTTAATGACAATGGTGCCCTTTAGGTAGCAACAGAATGGTATTTTGTAAATGCCAATAAAACTATTTCATGAGCCAGGATGGCTGGGGCACTGATTAAAAAGGTGTCTTCCATTCATTTTTATCTTGGAAGCCACTGGGGAAGTGGCTTTGACACCATCACTCCTACGTGTAGAGCCATGAGTAAAGAAAGCATCCTGACCACAGGGACAGAATTTGCTCCCAAGTGCCTTGTCCAGCCTTCATGTATGACTGGGCTCTATCTAAGGACTCTGCTTATAGCTGGTCTAAGAAAAGGTTCCTAGAGGTTAGGAGGGCTTCCTGGACTACATCAGAGCCCCAGGAAAATGGGTCAAAGCTTAGGAGGGACACCCTACCTCAGTGAGCCCTGACACCAGCTCAGCAGCTATACAAAGACTCTGACACTTAGAAGCTGGAGCAATTAATTTAATTCCTCTGCCTCAGTTTCCCCACTCTCAAGCAGGAATGGTAATAGCAGTATACCCTTTGCCTGGCATCTAAAAGATTCAAAGAGGTATTTCTTAGTCTGGGGGTGTAGCTCATTGATAGAGTATGTGCTTGGCATGCTCCTCATGTTGAGTTTGATACTTAGTACCCTTTCCCATTAAAAAATAGTATGTCTTGAAATGCATTTGGCAGTTCTACACTGAGAGGCCCTAATGTCTCGAAAGAAAGGAGATGAGAAAGAGGGTTTGGACCTTATTGGATTCTTGTAGATAGTCTACCCAGCAGTGTCCCAGTTACCTGGTACCCCTGCATTCTTCTTTGTATGGTGTTTTGTTGTTTCTGTTCATGAATGAAGAAGCATTTTGAATCCCTTGCTCATGACTGGATTACCCAGAACACAGATATTCCTAGAGCGCAGGAAAAGTGACACCATTCTAGGACAGAGACTTACTTGGAATATACTGAGACTACTAGTCAACCCCGAAGTTCACATCTACTAGTGTGAGGGTTTAAGCCATTTGGCTAGGACTGGACTAAAGTGACTATTGCATCATAAACGGGATTGCGGGGGCAAAATATTAAATCTTGACTGCTATATCAAAATGTCACAGGCTGGGTGGCCTATGAACACTGATGTTCCTAGTTCTAAAGACTGAGTGGTTAAGAATCTGGTCCCTTTCAAGTTGAGTGTATGGTGAGCACCACTTTCTCACCAATGACGTCCTACTTTCGCCTTGGGAAAGCCCTATTCAGCTCCACTGAAACTGCTACCTTCTGAAGCTTCCATAACAATAAACCAGAATGACCACACAAGTAGAATCCTAGCAAAAAAGTACCCTGGGCATTTAGAGTACCACGTGATCACGAGGTCTGGAACTCTACGTAGGATCCCAGAGCAAGGTCTTTTTACTGCTATCTGCACTGAAATCCTACCTCCAATGTGAGAGTGCTTGTGGGGAGGGCCTCTGGGTAAGTGATGGGGCAGAGGCCTCAAGAGTGACGTCAGACCTAAGTGGTCTTGGAGGGATGCTGTGTGGGTCTCCAGGAGATGTACAGTACCATCTTGTTGATCTTGGTGAGGCATTCAGTAAGAATAGTATCTGAGACATTAGAGAAGAAGCATTCCTTACATGTGAGAAATACTCCTTTTAGATGTCTTTCATACAGTTGCTTTACTTAATTCTTGATATCAGAACCTGGCAAAGCCTATGTAGGCTCTTTGTAAATAGAAGCAAATAGCAATGTATGGGACCTACATACTATGAACCCCAAGGCAGAGTTTCCAGGTAAGACACAGGACACAGCCCAATCTGGATTCCAGGTAAAAACAAAGACTTAAACTATATCTCAAATACGGTGTGGAATATATTTATATCAAAAGATTTTTATTGCCAAATAAGAGTGGCCTCAGAGCTATAGTGCCCCCATAATGAGACACACAGATCTAAGGAACTTGCTATGGAGACACAGTTGCCAACAAATACATGCCTCTGAGAGTCTCACCAAGGCAGAGTTTCCAGGTAAGACACAGGACACAGCCCAATCTGGATTCCAGGTAAAAACAAAGACTTAAACTATATCTCAAATACGGTGTGGAATATATTTATATCAAAAGATTTTTATTGCCAAATAAGAGTGGCCTCAGAGCTATAGTGCCCCCATAATGAGACACACAGATCTAAGGAACTTGCTATGGAGACACAGTTGCCAACAAATACATGCCTCTGAGAGTCTCAGATGCCTCCTGACCTTGTGGGCATCTGTGAACCGTATGTCCCGAGCACCAGACATGATTCTAAGGGTAATGTCAGTTCGGTTCATCATCAGTTACCACCCACCATGCATGCCATCAGTCCTGCTGGTCAGTGTGGGTTGAGTTTCTGCTTCTGAATGAATGTATACTAAACCAGTGCTACAATGGTAATTGTGTCAGCCTGGCCAATCACTAAACTATTCTTCTACAGTCCTGCAGCACCCCGTGAGTACACTAATAGCTCCTTGACCTCTGTGACAGTATTAGAAAGTGGTGCTGTTATACACATTTACCTTTTGCATTGTTGGAATGGAGTTCAGAGTCTCATACACGCTAGGCAAGCTCTCGATCTGACCCCATCTCCATACACATTTTCAGAAGTCCTAAGGATTTCCTCTCTCCATATTACTGTGACTTCACTTCTTCTTAAAATTTCTATTATAAACTTTATTATGAAAACTTGCAAATAAAAAGTTTACATGCCAAAGTTAACCAGACCTAAAATCTGTACGCCTTAATGAACTTCTATATAGTTAGAACTGTTTTTCATTTCTTCCCAGACCCACGGTTTTACCCTTTCATATTCTGTCATGAAGCCAGGCCTCTCAATGCTAGCAACTTGTCATTTTACACAGTAGCTAGGTCCCCATACTCACTGCTAACAGGCAGAAGAGTCAGAATCATGCTATGCTACTTCCCAGGCCCTCTTTGCTCACCTCTTAATCAACCCTCCCCGAGTATTTGTGGCAGGTAAAACTTTGTCTTATTAGATCTGCGTATTTGTTCTTAGAGTAAAACTAACTACTTTTTTAAACTATTCCTTGGCTCTGTGTTTTCTCGCATATACAAAGACTTCCTTCCCCCATTAGTTAGCTGTGGAGGCACTGGGAGAATGTTAACCAGTACAGCTAAAGCAATGGCAGGGGGATGTAATTAATGCAAGAATAATAGTGCAGGGTGGGGATCTTGGTGTTTTAATGAGGACTCAGAAACATCTGACTGCAGATGTTGAAGGTGGAGGGGAGATGAATGTTGCCATAATTAATGCTGCATATTAGAAAGTGTCCTCTTTGGGGTGATCAATACGGGGACCTCATAACCTTTCTTGTCACCTGGACCTTCACTTCTGGGACTCTGTGGTTCTGTTAATAAAAAAGATAATCAGCAGTCTGCGCTCATTTGCTGTGGAATCTTTCCAAGTAATTTTATTTTAGGATGAAATTAGAAATCACCATTTTTTTTTTGCAGAATTTTTATGCCTGTATATATTTTCCTCTCTGATATATTTAGTCAATGCTTTCTCCATAATGAGTGTTTTAACTTTCTGATTTCCTTTCCATTATCCCTGAAAAGAATGGATTATGGAGTTAAAAGATTAAAGTAGTATAATGTGATGTGCTCTTTGCTAATGTGCCGTGAGAGGTATCACTGGGACTCACCATGATAGGACTTTTCTGAATGCCTTTCAGGCTGTAGTTCCCTAGTAGACCTTGAAACCTCTTGGTTTGTATTCTTGCAGGCATTAAATGTCGTCTTTGAGAAAATCCCAGAAAACGAGAGTGCCGACGTCTGTCGGAATATTTCAGTCAATGTTCTTGACTGTGACACCATAGGTCAAGCCAAAGACAAGATTTTCCAAGCATTCCTAAGCAAGAATGGTTCTCCATATGGACTTCAGCTCAACGAAATTGGGCTTGGTAAGGTTTCTTCCAGACCCTGGAAAAGCACCTTCCTACCTCCTATCTGTTTGGTAACAAAATTGTATGGCCCCAGTTGTTCCCAGAGAGCATGTCTGGGGACCCGGGGATTCCGTGGCTCTCTCTCTTGTGCTTCTTGATTCTTCCAAGAAGTATCATTCTTCCAAGACGCCATTTTTGAAATACTGTATTTGTAAACGAATGTGATTGTTGACCCCGGGACCACGCGGAATCACCCTGCATCAGGAAGTAGGGGAAGGTGTTAGCCCTGTGCCCCCTTACATGTGGCACTTCACACTGGCATTTGATTTGTTTGTTGTGATACATAGCATGTCATTAGTGGGTGGCTCAGCCACAGTGTTAACTCCAGCCTGCTGGAAAGGTCATCTTCCTCTCTCCTAATCACATCCTGCATTAAGTGTATTCTCTGTTCTCCCCCAGCACGAAGCATCTGCTATGAATTCATTTGCGGGTTCTATTGGTATACTGCAAAGGAGAGCATATGTGTGAGCAAGCTAACAGGGTTCCATTTCTCTCAAATGTTCATCAACATTTAAAGTTGAGCTCTGTGCAGCTCTCCCAAGAGACTGCTGGGGGATTTTAGAGCAGATAATGGGATAGGAAAGAAGAGGAGGATGGTGGCAGTGACAGACAACGTAGCAAGGTTCATCTCTCCATCATGTACAGTTGTAGGTCTCCACTAAGCAGGCAATTAAAATCCTCCCCCACCAATCAAACCTCCTGCGAAAATCATTGAGAAAAGCCTGGAGGCAGGCCTGGGAAATTTGGGGATGCCATGCAAATGTGTAGCAACTTCAATGCCTGCTTCAAAAGAAAGCAAGCTGCTGAGGTGCTTCTCGGTACCAGCGTTTTGCTCCCTTGCATGGCCTGGAGTACCTGGCAGCTTAAGGAGAGCATAGCTCCTTTGCTCAGATGTAAGCAGAAGGACAAGACCCATCTAGGAAACTGAAGCCTGACCCAGACTAGACCATCAGCTAACTTGCCTTGAACATTATCTTGCAAGTGTGTAGCTCTGACCACAAAGGACATGGACACACCCAGCCCATTAACCACAGGAAAACGGCCCAACAACCTTATCACCTTATCTTCGCTATTGGAAAGTCCATAGCAGAGCCTGCAGGCTCTTCCTGGGTTTGTGCCAACCAGGTGTCCCTACCCTAACCTCGAAGTTGGGAGGTTAGGGTATAACGAGCTGGTGGCATTGTATCCAGAGGAACAGAAAGCATCTATGCATAGAATGTCACTACTTAGGAATGGGAAATAGCAGTCTGACCTAACTGGGAAAGATGAGTCATCTAAGACATCAGAGCCATTTGAGGTCTGTAGAAGTTGCCTTGTGGGTCATTACAGAGTCACTGTCACCAGATTTGAGGGGTGATGATGAAATGGGGTTGAGACCTGAAATGGGTATTGTAGTCCTAGCTGACCTAGAGCTCTTTATTGAATCCAGGCTAGCCCTGAACCTGTGATCCTCCTGCTTCAACTGGTAGGCATGGGCTACCAACCACATCTGGTCATTGCTAGACCTTAATTAGTTTAAAAGTAATTACATTTTTATGTATTGTGTGTATGTGTGTGCACACACACATTTATGCATACACACTTGTGGAGACAGAAGACCTCGTGTGAGAGTTGGTTCCTACCATCTACCATGTGGGTCCTGGGAATAGAACTCAGAGCATCACATTTGGAAGCAAGTGCCTTTACTAACTAAATCATCTCCCCAACCACACTGGCAGGTTTTTAAAGAGAGAAATCAAAAGTTCAGATTGTTTTTGTGCAACCTCCAAATATTTAAATGTTGCTATTGAGTTGTTATTAACATAACAATTCACAAAACAGTGCACCAAAGAAAAACAGGAAAACACTTCTCTGTGGCTGCCTTCTGACCATCAAGACTACAGTGCAGAAGCTGGGTTGCTGTGTAAATGTATAGTGACTCCTATGGAACCATACAGAACAGACTTCATGCTATTCTCTGTGAATAAACATGTATGCATACTGGTGATACTTGAGGGTTTTTTTTTGAAGGTTTTAGTCCCTCAGGTGATGAGTCCCTCAGGGTCTCCACTTCCAGACTTGACTCAGCACAATGTTTCAGGAACAGTAGTCTGAAATATTCACCCCTAAACACAAGCCCAAAGCTTCCTGTCTGGCTGGCTATCTCCACACCTTCCAAGCTTATTTACCAGCACAGTATCTGTAAAGTAATTAGGTAGTGGTTGGCCCTTCTTTTTTTCTTTTTAATTTTGACTTTAGAAGGGAACCAAATGCCTTTCCTACTTTTTCCAGAGCTTCAAGTGGGAACACGGCAGAAAGAACTTCTGGACATTGATGGCTCCTCTGTGATTCTTGAAGATGGAATAACCAAGCTAAACACCATTGGCCACTATGAGGTAAGACTAAGACGCTGCCTCACCAACCCTTTCTTTACCCACAGTCCTATTAGATTGGATAACTGTATTTCTAGGTTAATCCTTCAAAACAAAACAAAAAAAACCCAAACAAAAACAACAGCAAAGAAAACCCCAAACTCTGCATTTCTGAATGGTTTGCAGGTTGCTGGTTTCTAAGGGACATGTTTTCCTTTTCTGCTCATTCAGAAGAGCCCACACAATTGCTGTCTCTAGTGGTGTCCCCATCACATGTCCCCTTCCTCACAAGGCTCGGGGTTATGCTGTCTGCTTCTCTGTCTTGCCATTTCGGTCAGGAACTTTGCCAAGACTGGCCTTGTGCAGTGTGTTCTTAGGAAAGCTGTGGGTGAGTTACTATATATACCAGCCCCCATGGTATGGCAAGCGTGTCAGTGCCGAGCAAAGTAGAATCCTCAGCCTGGTTGTGCTGACCTTGTGACCTTTTGTGCAGTGGCTTTGTTCAGAGGAAGTTTTAAATGTCCTAATTTGTTTGCACTGTTCAGTGATGGCTCCTTCAGCCCTGTGAGCCACATGCTGAGTAAATGCTGAAGTCAGTGAAGGGTGCACAATGACCCAGTGCCCAAAAAGCCTATATGTGACAAGACAGGAAGGAGGCAGGGAAAGTTCTGGAAAACGGACGTGGGATTCATTCAGTGGCACTGGATGGATGGCCGAGATCTTTGTTGGCACACAGACGTTATGTGCTAAGAACTGGGGCTGTAGGGGACAGGATTCAGTCCAGGTCACTGCACTCAGTGAGCCTGCAGCCCCCAGGAGGAAGGGAAGGAAATGTTTTATGATACGATAGTGCTGTAACTTGAAGAACCAAAGGAGGCTTCCTAAGGAAGCCATGGTTGAGCTGAGACTGAAGAATGGGGCTGGGGTACCACTGCCATCACTTCCTTTTTTATATAATTTTAAAATTCATTTTATAGACCAACCACAGTTCTCCTTCTTGCCCCTCCTTCCCTCCCCCAGCTTACCTACCCATCTACTCCTCCAAAAGGGTAAGGCCTCTCATGGGAAGTCAACAAGGCCCATACATTCAGTTGAGGCAGGTCCAAGTCCCTCCCCCCTGCATCAAGGCTGACCAAGGTATCCCACCATAGGGAATGGGTTCTAAAAAGCCAGCTCATGCATCAGGGATAGATCCTGATCCCACTGCCAGGGGTCCCTCAAACAGACCAAGCTATACAACTGTCTCCCACATGCAGGCTCCACAGCTGTCCATCTAAAGTTTGAGTTCCCACGAACTTTGGTTGTCTCTGTAGATTTCTCGATCATGACCTTGAGCTATCAGCACTTGTAGAAGGTAAAAGACAGTAGGCATGTTGGACAGAATGACTTTCAAACTGGCCAGAACCCAAGAGAATGTACCGAATTGTGCCAGTGAGAACATTCTGGGTCACATACTGACTCAGCCATTGGCTGAATTTTGGTCAGTCCTATCCTTCTGCAGTCCCGTGAGGTAGGAACCATTGCTAAGCTACTTTATAGGTCGATTCACTAATATGGGTTAAGACTGGGACATAACCAGAGAAGTGGAAGGAAGCAGGAAGGGGAATCGTCACCCCTCGGGTCTTCTTCATCTGCCTAGTTTACATCTTATCTCAAGGATGGTGGGGACCATCAGAGGGATACAGGGAGACACCCTCCCCCCGGAAGCTGTGGGAGAATTCCAGATGAGAAACATTATCCAGAACAGCACAGTGTCCCTAGAGACAGGGGTAATGTAAATGGTAGGCTCAGATAGTAGGCAAGCAGTCGTTCTGGATGGAATGGGGGGGGGGAGTGTCAAGGCTGGCACTCAGAAGGGGCAGGCACTTTTTCAGAGAGAAGCCATAAAGAGAGAAGCTACTTATGGTTCAAAAAACACCAAGATGAACTTTGGACTTTACTAGGCTTCACCTCCAACTAGCTTGCATTCCAGACCATTCCTGAGCAGATGTCTGTGAACAGTCAGGGCTGGAAGCATCCCATCCTTGCAGTTTGTCTTGGAGTCATGTGCCTATTTCTAGAGGAGATGTACAGACTCATGAGCCACACCCGTGAGTCCCCTGCAGTTCAGGTTTCCTGACCCATAATCACTTGGCCAAACCTAGCATTCTTAGCGTAGGGGTTTTTGTGAAAGCTCCCACATTTTGCTCAGTATGGGTTCCTGGGTGGCAGCTCCCAAGGGATGCAGGTGTGTAGGAGGCAAGTGGGTACAAGGTCTCAGAGAGTCCTACTAGTGCACCACTGTGCATTTGGAGCTTTAGACCATCTCCTCTTCCTAGGTCTGTGTGGCCAATTGGTCTGGTGTCCAAAAGGGTGTTCCTGTCCCTTTTTGGTGCTCTTGGCTAGAGTTTTGGCCTTCTTCCAGTGAGCCTGCTCTGCCTTACCTCTGCTTCACCCTCTCCACAACCATATAGCACTGAGTGGGACTGTGAGGAGGGGGTGGCCACTTACTATTAGCCTCAATAGGGCTAGGCAGGACAGGTTATTCCAGCAGAGAAAACAGCACATAGCTGTCTACAAGGCATGGGAGGTCTGTCAGGAAAGCTAGAACATCACTCTTCCGGGAGACATCGGCTTACCAGACACCTATCTGCTTAAGGATGATAATGAAATTAATCCGGCCCGTAGTCACTTCCTGTCCTGATGATTTATTGGCCTCACAGCCCAGTGTTGCTGCCTGGTGGTAATAAATGACAAGACTAGGACATGAGGGCTTAACGGATTCTGCTTATGTTTAAAAAGATAAGCCACAAGGCAAATAAGTGCAGAGAGCTGGAAGGAAACTAGGGAGGTCAACTGGCCGTGCTCCCTAAGCCGGGAGCAGTTCCTAAGGACAGCCCAAGAACAGCATCCACCTACTTTCAGCCGCCTCAGTCTGCACTTGATTCTAATAGCACCTCTACAGATTTGAAATTTGGGATAATTTGAGAGGGTTGGGCTGACGTTTGCTTTTGCCCTTTCGTTAAAGAAAACCATTTTCAAGTACTTGCTTTTCCCTCCAAAGAGACAAGATGCTAATTATCACTCTTATTCACGTACTAAAGCACCTTAGTTTGAGTCACTGTATGTGCTTGAAAGGAAAAAAAAAAAAAAAGAACTATATTTCATTTAAAAATAGGGTCTAATTCAGAGTTCTAAGTGATTCAGACTTACCTCCCCCCAATTAGTCCAAATTAGTTAGGCTTTAAAGTTAATCGTCATTGACGGCCAGTCCCTCCTCCTGTCTAAACAGAGTCTCTGCTGCTGGAGTATAAGGCCCAGCTTCTTCCACTTCATTTTGAAGGGAGCAATGGGGTGCAGCAGATCTGTGCTAGCCATCTCCTCTGGGGATACAATAGGGGTCAGAGTGTAGAATGTAGGGTTGGATGCTGTCCCCAGAGCCCCAAGTTGATGCTGATGCTCTGTCAACCTACTAAATGGTTTCCAATCCAACTCCCAGCATTTCTGATAACTGCCTTCTCTGTCGGCCACAGTGGCAGTCAGCATCCAGCCATGTCCACAGTGCTGGCTCCATTAATGTTCACCATAGATGCTTTTAGGCCAGCAGGATTATTTCTCAATTCCCACCATATGTACACAGAGGACAGGGAATTTCTGCTCCTGTGTGGTTCCATCTTGTGCAGAGGAGGGGTTATATGAGCCAATGTCTTCATAAACACACGAAACCAGCAACATCTTTCTATAATTAAACCCTCACAGACACTCCCTATCTGGCTGTGGCTCAGGGTGTTTGCGATGAAGGGGGTCCTACTGGTAGAACCAGGGTACACTAGGGAGGCATGCTTGCGGTCTAGGTTTCCTTCCTCTCTCTCCTCTGGCATCTCACTGTGACCTTTTGCTGGGCCACACTGTCACACCCTGCCAAGAGACAGCACAGAGGCTGCAAGACAGGTGTTTTGTGGGGCAGGAAGTTTTCTCCACAGATCACACATCTTGTTCTGAGCTGTGAGTTTTGAGGAGGGAGAGAAGATAAGCCACAGTAGTGTAGAAGCAGTCACCGATGACCCCACATTAGCCATTCAGAGGACATTTATAGTTCTCAGCAGTGTTTCCGATAATCTTAGGTAAGATCAGTGGTTCTTCTGGTCAGGTTTTATCTCTGCTCTTAAAAGATGGGATCACCTGGAAAGATGCCTTTAGATGTTGGTTAATTGAGCCAAAAGAGAGGCTGTTTCTGTACCACATACTGTCCTCGGGGCATTGCTGACAGAAGCTCCCTTGGTTCTCATTACTGCCCCATGAATCGAGTATTGTCATTTACATCCAAGGCTGAGAGAGGGTAAGAGTTCTGGCCATGCTCGTGGAGCATCTCTATGCCCCTCGGTCATAAAAAAGAACTTCCCTTCCAAACTGTGGTTCTGCTAAGGCCAGTGGAAAAAGGTTGTGTCAGAGTGGAGATCTTAGCTCATGCTCTTAACCTTCAGGCTTCCTGATGGAGAGCTGGGCCTGAACAAGGAAACAGTCTGGTGATTAGCATTCTCTGATGCCAACAGAAAAAGTTCATTTCTCGAGACCTTGTGCTGGATCTCATGGCCTATGTATGGGACAAGACTGTTTCAGTGAAGAATGACACTGGGGAAGGTTTTTTTGAAGTAATCTGAATTGACCACTGTGCTTTTAGAATATCTTTACATAAAGAAAAGGATCAGATTCAGATTGCATTCATCATTTTCCATAAATCTCATAGGTATAATCCCATGAATTAAAAAAAACTGAGCCATATTACTTTCCAATGGTTAATCATTTTACCCTCACGAACAGCATTTTTTTTTTCCCAAGACAAGAGTTTCTCTGTGTAGCCTTGGCTAACTTGAAACTTTGTAGACCAAGCTGGCTTTAAACTCAGAGGTCTGCCTGCCTCTGCCTCCCGAGTGCTAGGATTAAAAACATGTACCACCATCTAGCCAAATACTGTTTGTGTGAAGATTTACCTTTCCTATTTATGCCTATGTAGTGCACATGAGTGAAGGTGCCTGCAGAAACCAGAAAGGGGTATCAGATCCCCATGTTGGAGCTACAAGTGGTTGTGACCCAACTAGCACAGGTGTTGGAAATGAAACTTGGGTCCTCTGCAAGAGCTCTTAACCACTGAGCCATTCCCGCAAATAACATTTTTATGATTAAATGTTTAAATTTTGTCTCTAGAGAATTTATCTTCAGGGGATAATCTACGCCAATGAAAGAAAGACAGGTTCTTGCTACAGAGATATCTAACATTTATGCATAGATTTTAGAAAATTTTTATTAGTTTTGTTTGAGATGTGGTCTCATGTAGCCTAAACTGACTTCCGACTCCATATGTACAAGTGAACTCGCGATCCCTCCACTTCTCCTTCTTGAGTGCTGGGAATAGACTTGAACTCCATGCATGATAGGCAGATACCCTAATGGCTGAGCTACGTCCCTGGCGTGGCTTTCAATTGTTGATATGTGTCCATTTCATCCCTGTGTGGCCAGCACTTTTAATGCTGATGATAAACCTTTCTACTTCCATTCCAGCTCAGGCTGGCATCACTGGGGAGAGGGTGGCCTTGTCACAGTGCATTGTGGAACACAGTGAGACTGGAGATTTTATAATTGTCATGTGCACTTATTCTGTTCCGGGCTGGATGACAGGTTCCTACTGCAGATCTATCTAGTGACATTAATCTTCCCTTGATTTAATTTGGTTTTCATCCCTAACATTAGGGCTCAGGTGATGCTCCTTGCCGCACAGAAGGACAAGAAAATGGATGGGGTACTCTGTGAGAAGTAGTTAGAGCCAATGGGCACTGTGTTTAACCCTTTGGATTCCATGGCACTTTTCAAAAAGGCGTTTCTCGCCTTAACTTGGCAGCAGCTGATTTGAGACTAGAAAACGGAAACCTGCTTCCCCCAAACATCTGCAAATGATTTTTCTATCCTTATAATAGTGTTAAAACATCACATGGGGTCGAGATGTTCCAGCCCTAGAGCAGCTGTGAAAGTTAGAAATATGCTCACACACATCCAACTCATCCACTAATAAAATGCTTTTACACCAGCTCTTGGAAGATAATTTCAGAGTAAAATCTCCTTGGTACAAGCTGCGTCTACACTATCTTAATGCCGGAGCACAGTGCCAGCAGCCAAGCGTTGCCAGCTCTTGAAAAGACATTTGAACTTTTGGCAGTGTTCCTTATCAGAAGGCCCATCCAGGGTGTTTGTGATTATAGAGGAAGGGTGCTCGCTTTTGGCAAAACAAAGCGTCTGACAGTAGCGGAGTATTGGCTCAACACTCAACAGGATCCATTTGGGATTCATTCTTTGACAATTACCCAGAATGAATCACCAGCTTCCTTTTATAAAAGGATATTTATTGGCTTAAAATCAGTGCATCCAGCTCTTGGTGGGGGAGAATTTTGTAACCGTGTTCACACATTCTTATAAGTGTGGTGTCTTAGTATTGTTATGGGGATGCCTACACAGGGCATTTATTTTAATTGCATCAAATATGGAGAAGAACTGAAAAAATCCATCAGAAAACAGTGACTGGCTCAAGGGAAAGAAGGAGATGCTTGCTAGTAACAGCAGCCCAAGAGCTCAGTAAGAGTTAACTCTCGGAGTTGCTTGGAGGACTGATGGTCTAGCTAGCTCTGCTCAGATTCCCCCTCTTTCCACAAGATGTCCTGAACACTAGCAGTAGGCGGCCTCTAACCTAAACTTAGCAGCTGGCTGGACACAGCTGGCTGGACAGCTGTGTCTGCGGCCTCTGGAGATCTGGCTCTCCCTCTGTGGGTATCACCTGAAGGAGATTGTGTTTATCCTATGCTGCTTAGCAGGGAGGGCCATACATTTTGATAGCCAATGTGCAGCAAGCCAGAGAGCAATTCTAAGATTCTTTTTTTCCAAACCGGGGAAGGTCCAAATTTGTATTAGAGCTTTACAGAAGAAGAGAGTCACTTGGCTGATAGGATTCAAAGTGACAGTTGCTCTTCAGGCCACAGCTGAAGGGAGGTGGGGTTTGTCCCTGACTTGCTTGCTTTCTTTCCACCATCTTTTGTTATGTTGTGGACCAGCAGCCCCTCCTGAAGACCCATTTATTCTTAAGAACCCCTGCTTGCCCTCTGCACTTTAGCATACCGAAGGGACTTTCTGCACTGGTCTTTTCTAAGGAGCCACTCGGTTAAGAAAGACCCTGATGGGCCATTTGGCCTAGGGATCCTTGGTTCTAAAAAGGCCTCAAAGTGAGAGTCCTGGACTTCGTCTCTAGAGGAGGCTAAACATAGACATGGCATTAGCGTGACTTCATGATAAGGGCATTTTTCTACTGATCTATACAGTTAAAAGCTGATTATTTTTTGACAGAACTCTCCTGAGTTGTATATACTTTATGTTCCTCAAAGTTCCTATGTTTAGAGTGAGGATTGTAGCTGATAGAATACTGTAGGTGACAGAATCCTTACTTGGCTGGCAGTCACAAAGCTCTGGATTCAGTCCCCAACACCAGGGTCAAAAGAAAACAAAACAAGAAAAAACAAACCAACAAAATTCACCTGCTTAAAACATGGAACTCGCGGCTTTTAGGTCTAGCCATGGTTGTTTACCATCACAATCCGATCTTAGACGATTTCATCACCTTTAAGGGGTACTCATCACTAGTCGTGTCTATAATTCCCATTTTAAAGACCACTAGCTACCTATATAAATTTGCCCCTTCTGGTCATTTTATAGAAATGAGGTCATACATGTGCTCTTGCAATGGCTTGTTTCATTTGGCATATTTGTAACGTTAATCTGCACCATTGCATGTATTAACATTTCCCTTACCATAGGGCAGTTTTTGTAGTACATCCATATAATGGGCTATTATACAATTAGGAAAAGGGATGTACTACTGACAGGCACATGTATATTAAATTAACATCACAGACTGTTTTAGAAAGATTTATGTGTCCAGTGTTCTGCCTGCATGTATCCCTGCAGGCCAGAAGAGAGCACAGTGTATCATTACAGATGGTTGTGAACCACCATGTAGTTTCTGGGAATTGAACCAGCAACCTGCATCACAGAACTAATATCAGCCCTGGAAGACATACATTAAAAAAAAAAAAAATCAAACATTGGGCTGGAGAGATGGCTCAGAGGTTAAGAACATTGGCAGCTCTTCCAAAGGTCCTGAGTTCAGTTCCCAGCAACCATAGGGTAGCTCACAACCACCTGTAATGAGATCTGGTGCCCTCTTCTGGAATGCATGCAGACCAATGTATAATGGTAATACATCTTTTTTTTTTTTTTTTTAATCCATAAAAAGCACAAGTATGTATTGTATGTATCCAGTTGTCTGGATCTCAACAGTAAAACTAGTTGGTAGAAGAAGGCAGAGAAGGAAGAGTTTCTGTGAGGACAGGGGGTGACTGCCTGGGGGAAATGTTTCACATTACCATGTGGTAGGATTACATCTTACACAAAATCCTATTTAAAGGAATGACCAGTTATTATACATGTAATAGTAGCTGTGCTGGCTAGTTTTATGTCAGCTTGACACTAGCTAGAGTCATTTTGGAAAAGAACCTCTACTGAGAAAATGCTCCCACCAGAATGGCCTGCAGGCAAGTCTACAGGCATTTCTTCTTCTTCTTTCCTCCCAACCCCCGTTTTTCTGAGACAGGGCCTCACTATGTAGCTCTGGCCGTCTTAGAATTCACCATGAAGACCAGACTGGCATCACAGAGATCTGACCCCCTCTGTCTCCAGAGTGCTGGCATTAGAGGCATGTGCCACAATGGCTAGCTTGTAGAGCATTTTCTTGATTTATGTGGAAGGGCCCAGCTCACTGTGAGTGGTGGTAGTCTTGGATGATTTAAGAAAGCTGTCTGAGCAAGCCATGGGGAGCAAGTCAGTAAGCAGCATCCTCCATGCTCTCTCGGGCTTTGCCTCAGGTCCTCTGGGTGATAAACTGTGATATGAAACTGTAAACAAAATAAGCCCTTTCCTTCCCAAGTTGCTTTTGGTCATGATGTTCCATCACAGAAACAGAGACCCTAACTATAACAGTAGTGTATGCTGAATACTCTCCAGTGTGTCAGACTTACACTGAAGGTTCCTGTTAGCAGCATGCTAGAAGAGTGTTGCCTGTTGAGCACACCCTGTGTCTGGTCCTTCCTAATAACTAGCCCTGCTGCTTCCTTCCCTCATATCTGATACCACAGTTTTGACGGGTGACAACATACTGTATGGTTTCTTCTTCGTCTTGCCCAACGGACGGTGAGATTCATGCCATGGCATGTAGCAATACCTTGTTCCTTCTCAATGCTTTTGTAACTTCTTGAGAACCATGAGAATTGGTGCTGTTGAATACAGACCTAGGCATACAACTGTTCTGTCATCGGGTACAGCTGTAGACAGCGGTTTGAGAAAAATCTGTCTCAACTTTTCATTTCCTATACAGAATTAGCCAATTCAGATGCTGTGACAAGATGCCTCTACTTGGGGGCTCAGACAACAAATACTTATTTCTCACAGCTCTGGTGCAGAGAAGCAAAGGTCATACACCACTAGACACAAAGCGAGTAGTCAAAGCCTCTTCCTGACTCACAGGGCTGTCATCTTACCATGTCCTTGTGTGCTGGGGGGAGGGCAGACTGTCTTCCCATGGGCACTAATCTCATTTCTGACGGCTTCTTATTTCCCAAGGCCCCCATCTCCTCATACCATCATGTTAAGAGAATTCAGCATACATACCTCGAGGGCACACAAGCATTTAAAGGATAACAAGCAGAAATGGGGGGTGGGGGTTAGCTGGGTCACCAGCAGGATGCTGGTCAGATGAAACCTGTTAGCTGGGATGGCTGAAAATGGCCTTCTCTTCCCCTCTCCAAGAAGCAGCTCCCATCCCATCCAGGTCACAGGTACTGACCTCAGTGCTTCTTGCTGCCTGTGTGCTTTTTCACAGGACCATTAGTCTCTTGAGGACAGACAGCATCCTGCTGGTGACCTGGCTAACCCTAGCCCGCATACAGTGCCCAAGATATAGGTGGTCCTTGATAAATACTTAATAAGTCGGAGAAAATAAGATCCGTCTAATTCCTGAGTTGAAGTTGAGAAATTCATTATATTTGAAAACTCATTTTTTAAAAATCTCTGCTTTCAGATATCAAACGGATCCACTATAAAAGTCTTTAAGAAGATAGCAAATTTTACTTCAGGTAACCAATACAATATTGTTAACCTTTTGTTCCTACCAAGCATTATGAAGTATTGCTTTTCTGCTTTTCTTAGACATACTGTCACAGAGGGATGATTGAGTTGTTACTATGTAATTCTCTGGAAGCCATTTCAATCTGTTTCTAGTCCTAAGAACATGAGTTCTGCAAGAAGGGAAGGGGACTGTAACTATGTTGGTGTAGAAGGCCCACACAAAGGAAGTTGCTGTCTCTTAGCAGTTCTGAACACAGGATTTTTCCAAGTCCTCAGTAGGATGGACACCAACAGAAGAGGTTGCCCTGCAGCTGAGCTTCCGCTTACAGATAACCATACTTCCCTGGACAGGCTGAGCAAGCAAGACAAGCCTTGCAGAATCTCTAAGATAGTACTGTGTTAGCATAGCCAACTTCCCAGACAGCGGGAACAGGAGTCTTACAGGAGTCAGCAGACTCCTCTTCTGTCTTCCTGGCAGCCGTGGGACAGGAAACATTGATAATACCTTGAGAAAATCCACTGGTCCTGTTCTGGGGTTGTCCTGAGCCCTAGATAGGGCCTCTCCCCATTGGGCTCCTTGCACATATTTTGTAGGCAGGGCATTGCGACTCCTGAGCCTGTAGATGACTCAGCATCTAGTCTGTAGAACCACATCCCTTTGGCAATTCCCATCCTCCATCACTACACTGGGCTGTACAAAGCTATCCTGTAGAATGGCTGCCATTATGACACAAGGAAAATGGCATCACTTAGGAAAAGGATAGAGTTGTGGCTTTTAATACTCAAAGATTAGGCTTTTAGAAGAGCCTGCTGTTGGGAGGGCTGACTAGCAGGACTTTAGGCATGATTTTTTTTATGGAACACAAGTATGCTCCTCCCCATCCAATGTGGCTGAGAACCACCAATTGATTTCTCCCCTATAGATACTTAGCCCCTTGCAGGAGGACCCACCTATTAGCCAGGCAGCCACAGGAAAGGCACACAGCAACCCAGTTAGGACTAGATAAATTTGCTTCTGGTGGTGACACACAACTTTAATCTCAGCACTTGGGAGGCAGAAGCAGGTGGAGCTCTTTAGTTTGAGGACAGCCTGGCCTACAGACTGATTTCCAGGGCAACCAGGACTACACAGAGAAGCCCTATCTCAAGAAACCAAAAACAAAGCAAGGATTGAATGAATTCATGGTGTGAATTTAATAAAGCCTACTGCTAGTGATTTCTCAAGCACTTAACATTGTTCTCCAGAGGGCTCCTTGTCTCAAAGCTTTAATCACAGAATTGCTGATATTGGGCTAAGTCAGTAATAGTTCTTGTCCTTCATGGAATTCTGACTCCCTCAACATCAAATCCACCAACCTACCGTATCTGCCCATCTCCTCCTCCCTCAAGGACAACCTGTCACATCTGTGCTTTATGACCATTAAACCATTCCTACACCACAGACTTCTCTTATTGGCTGGACCATGGTTGATTTTCAATGGATAGTCCCCCTTCCTCTTAATTGCTTTAATTATGGTAGCATTTCTAGATGGTCTAGTCCCATTCACCCTGAGTCTTTATTTGCCCCCCCCCATTTTCTCCCAAGCACTCCCTTGCTTAGTGCCAGTTTGCTTGTCTTCTGAGTTGGACACACTGTCCTGTCTTAGAAGGGGCTCACATTCCTTCCCACCCTGGACACCCCCCCCTTTACCTAGTTATTCATTTATTTAGACTCATCTGTAAAAGTCCTTCTTTAAAGAAAATTCCTAGACTCAGATTGGCACCTTTTTACATAGTTTTCCTTCGTGGAAATTAAGTAATCGGGCAATTAGTAGCAGAATAAGGCTGGTTTAATCCTAGCTGCAGGGTGCTCCGGGTCTTGAGTGACAGACTGGAATCCCTCCTCCCTGTCTCCAGTATCTACTGAGCCTCTGCTCTAACACTTTCAGGAACAGAGAACCTGTTTCTACTCCACTCCCTGGCCCCTTTCCACACTGTTCAGGTATAGCAGAGGAGGACGGGTAGCAGTGAAGAGCCCACGTGTAACAGAAGAGCTGTTGGAGACAGGTGGGGTTCTTGCTGAGGCCAATTAGGCCATGGCTGTTTTTCTAATGGGCTCTTCCTTCTCTCCCTTTCTCTGATGTTCAGATGTGGAATACTCAGATGACCACTGCCATTTGGTGAGTTGGGGCTGTCTTGTGTTGGCCACCTAAGCGCATGCCTTCTGTAGCATACAGCTTCCTCGGGTAACTTCTGCGGTCTTCTTTTTAGATTTTACCAGATTCAGAAGCATTCCAAGTGGTGCAAGGAAAGAGACATAGAGGGAAACACAAGTTCAAAGTAAAGGAGATGTATCTGACAAAGCTGCTGTCGACCAAGGTACACTCACTGTTCCAGGAAGGCTTTCATGGCTACCTCGGGGGCATATGATGTGTTCGACTTAATTTCCACTCAAGTGTGAAAATGTTACAAACCCCTTGTGCCTTCTAGCGAAGCAAAATGAAAGTTTAAATTGTAGACACATCCTACCCCCTTCATTGTTTTTTATAAACTGGAGACCAGCACTTTATAAATTCCTACTGCAGCATCTCCAATCGGGGTATTTGCTATTGTTCCTGCTCCTTTACCCGCCACCTCACTGTTATTTTTTAGGCTGACAGCATAATTATTCCTTTTTGTTTACTTGTTATTGTAGATGAGCAATAAAGCTCCTTTGAATTGCAGATAAAACGAGGAGGGGAATCTGTGATGATGAACCTAGTAAATCTTACTGCTTTTTTTTTCTTCTGAAGTTCAAGAATTCTGTTCACTTTTAAAGTGTTAGATGGGAAAGCCAGTGGAATACCAAATGAAGAGCAAGCCTTACTACATCTGGCTTTTAGCAGGTTAACGGAAGTCTGGACTTTCGCTCCTCTGTTATAATGGTCACTGTCCCTCCTAGCCCTGTAAGCTTCTTGAGCAGGTCTGTGAGGTAGGCAGAGGAGTGCCTACACCTCTTCATTTTTTCATCTTTCCCAGAGCACTCTGCCTTTATTTTGGTTTCGCTGCTTTGGGAAGTATACATTTAAGTCCTGAGATGGAAACGCATGCGCAGGAAGAACCTCTAGCAGCAAAGCATCATCACTGAGCTTTTCCAGGCTCCACACCACAAAGGCAGAACACGTGTGGCTTGTCTATATGCACAGCCCTATACCTGGCATTGCATCTCTCTGCTGGCTAAACAGTGTTGCTACCAACAAGCTTATGCACCAAATCTAAGCCAGACTTTGTGGACCCTTGTCCCGGCCCATGTTTGCCTTATGTGACAATTTCCAGTGTTTGCTCTCAGTGTACTCCTTCTCTGGTTGGCACATCACTTTCTCTAAACTTAGAGCTGGCTTTTCCATTAGATTTTCAAAACTAGCACCATAAATGTCCGTCTCCCACTCTGTCTTCCAGGTGGCCATCCACTCTGTGCTGGAGAAACTCTTCAGAAGCATTTGGAGCCTGCCCAACAGCAGGGCCCCATTTGCTATAAAATACTTCTTTGACTTTTTGGATGCCCAAGCTGAAAACAAAAAAATCACAGATCCTGATGTTGTACATATTTGGAAAACAAACAGGTGGGAATGTAGGTGATTATTGACTATTTTCCAGAACCTAGGGCAGAATGTTAAATATACAGTTAAGGTATCAGAATCTCAAGGTTTGAATTCGAATCTGAAGGACAAAATAATAAAATTCTGTTATCTTTAATGCATGAAAAAGGCTTATCTAGAATGTTAGACTAGCAAAGAATGAGGAATGAGTATTTTATGGTTTATTCTATTATTTTTATTAGAGAAACTGTTATTGTACCTATAATAATTGCCTTACAATTTTCAAGCTGTGTCTATTTGGATTCCATATAGAAGTCCATGCTTTTGTCATCTGTAGTGGTACATTTCATGAGACTTCTCCAAGGGTTTTGATGTTATTTATGTACGCACTTTACTGTAAGGAGCAGGAGATCCACATTTAGCTAATACCCCCTCAGAAGAAGATAGTTTACTGCCTCTATTAGAAATGCTTTGCACCTCAGCTGAGTAAGTCCTAGTCATGAAGCAATAGAATATCTCATGTGAGCTCAAACCCCGCCACACACCAGCAAGTAGTATAGGGTGAAGCTCCAGAGCTCTTGGTCAGCCCTTTCCCATTGGTCTGGGTTTATATCCTCTGCCCTGGCTCATTGCTGCCCTCAGTTTCTGCCTCACATCCCTCGGGCCCTATAACTCTTATACCAAGCACGGGTGCTACCACCAGCTACGGGAGACCGAGCCATTGGGAATCCCTGGAGCCATGTGGTGGAGGTACTAAGCTAGGCCAAAGTTGCAACAGATATGTAGGGAGGGCTTCTCGGGTTCATATTCCAATATTTATTTAACTGCCCAGACTGTGCATATTATTGGGTACTGTGGTAGTAATGAATGAAACACACCCATGTCCTCGAAAAAGTTACATTCTGATAGGTAGAGAGAGAATGGGATGTGTCCACTGAAGAGCACCAGAGGGTAGTAGAGTCAAGACAGGGTGGACAAAGGCTTCAAGAGAACGTGTACCCTCTTGGATGAGGAAAGGATATACCCATGAGATTGTCCGGGACAGGAGAACACTGGGAAGACAAACCTGAAAGTGTGATCCTGCTTGGTGTGAGTAAAGACAGCAAAGGGCCCAGGAGAGATGGAGTGAAGGAGCTGAGAACGGATGGCAGGAGCCTGAGGGACAGCTGAAAAGCAGGGTGACAGGATCAGGACTTGGGCCAGTCCAGTGACATACCAGTGACATAGAACTGAGGGATTAGAAGAGTCAGGCACAACACATTTGAGACGTTCTCCTTGGTGACATCATCTCATAGAACCCAGCTTTGGAGGACATTCTTGTCCAGGACCATGTCGACTTCTTTAGCTTGCCTTCCACTCTGCCTGAGAAGAGATTGTTTTCCCTTCAAACAGCCTTCCTCTTCGCTTCTGGGTAAACATCCTGAAGAACCCTCAGTTTGTCTTTGACATTAAGAAGACTCCACATATAGACAGCTGTTTGTCAGTGATTGCCCAGGCTTTCATGGATGCCTTTTCTCTCACAGAACAGCAACTGGGGAAGGTAAGGCCCAGCTTTGCTTTCTGATACATACCCCTGAAAATCACTTCCAGTGACTGATTTTCCAATCCCCTGCCCCTGCTGCCTGCTGTCCACCTGTCCCCTAAACTCTTCTTCTCACCATCTTAGAGCATTTCTTCCTACAACTGACATCTTGGCTATGCTGCAGGGCCTCCCTGCCTGGTCTCAGTCCTGGTAGTAAAATCCTATTCATTCATCCACCAGTGTTTCATTCCACAGTTTCTTGATGTGCATGAAGAGCCATAGGAGACTCAGATCTGTTTACTGTATCTATGAACTTCCCCCAGGCTATCTCCTACTTAAAATGTGTGCATTTGTAGTAAAAGTAGCCTTAAAAACATCACTTACTGAGTTCTCAGTATAGCTCAGTCAATCCTGCAGGTAACTATGATTCCTATTTTATACATGAGCAATTTGAGCGGCAGAGAGGTCACAGGTCTTGTTATCACAAAGTAACACAATTAGGAGCTCTGCTCTGTCATCTGCCAGTGATTCTTCACATCCAGGCTGTGAATTCTCTCCCAAAGGGCTGATACCAGCCACCTTCATCTTTGTACGTCGCATGTCTGAGTGATACCGGGATAAATAAATGCATTGAATGGATGGCTATGCAATTGCAGGATTCACTTAAAACCAGACGAGCACTTCTCAGGAATATCTCAGTGTGGGAAGCCTTCAGAACAACCCACCAAGCCACTGAGTCGGCTACTGGACTCTCAAGAACCATACTGGGACTAATCATTATTTCACCCATCTTCATTGAGATTTTTAAAAATTTTTGAATAATGATTTCTTCATCTAGCTGTGTACATATTATCATGACTATACTTCCATAACACCACTCAAATTGCCAAGAAAACTTCGCATATCATACATAAGTCACCAGTACTGGTGACATGTGCTTCCTTAAGGAACTGGAAGATCTTTAGGATCGGATGAAGTAAGGGACATGCTAGAAAATCTGCCACTGCCAATTACCAGTTTTAGTTATATAAAGGGCTCAATTAGATCTACAATCAAGTCTTTTGTACAATGCCAAAATTCACTGGTGGGTGAGGATGAGAGCAATGTTTTAATTCAGGCCTTTTAACGACCATTAGTAATGAACTATGACTGAAATAAATTCCATTGTTACCGTAACTCAAAATCATGCAAAAATAATAATTTTAGTTCTTTTATGAGAGGAAGGCTGAATATATTAGCATTTAATCTGCCTGAAAATAACAGTGACTCACCAGAGCTATCTAGATGGCAGTCAGTCACTCAGTCAACACTGACTGAGGCCTACTGACTGAAGTTTTGTTAGCTGGAAGGAAAGCTTGGTGAAGTTCAGTTACATTGCACCTTTATAAACCCTCCCATGGCCTTTTATGCTTCTTGTGGCTGTTGCTGTTTTCCAGGAAGCACCAACCAATAAGCTTCTCTATGCCAAGGATATACCAACCTACAAAGAGGAAGTAAAATCTTATTACAAAGCAATCAGGGATTTGCCTCCATTGTCATCTTTAGAAATGGAAGAATTCTTAACTCAGGAATCTAAGGTATTATTAAAAAGAAATAAGGTTTTAATTTGGTTACTTAAAAGCAGACCTATTTCAGAGCCTCTCAACAAGCCTTTCTTTTAGAAACATGAAAATGAATTTAATGAAGAAGTGGCCTTGACAGAAATCTACAAATACATCGTAAAGTATTTTGATGAGGTAAGCTTTACCCACAAGCCCATCACAAGGACTTGGGCATAATCCTTCATCGCAGAAAGGGAGGCCCAAGCCAGAGCCTGCACAGACCATCCCTTGTAGTCTGTCATGCTGCCCACCTTTAGTCCTGCCTGAATTTGAGTTCAGCCTAATGCACAATGACTCAAGTAAGCTTTGAGTAAGTTATGGCCTTTTAAATGGGGCTAGTTTATGTTTGATTGTGGTTTGCTAAAATTAAAGATAAGCCTGTTATGTCACCTAGCTTCTGTTTTCCATGGTTATATGAAATCATGATAAACTTCTAACTTAAACAGCTATCAATTAAGTGTTCTCATTCAGACTTTTATGACCATTAGTAGAACCTGCATTCTCCTTTATGACTAATTCTCCTTACTCTGGATTCACTGTTTCCAAATATATGTTAATTCCCCCTTCCCTGATTCCCCCCACTCAGTCATGCTGGGACAGGCTATCCATGTCAATGGTGAGAATAGCTCACCAATTCCATTTGCTACTTGAAGATCAAGTGAAGAGCTAAGGTAGGGTAGAGGCAATTAGTTCCTTAACCATGATAAGCATCCCTTGCCAGGGGTGAGATGGGAAGCACTGGGGAGGGAGGGAAGGGAAAGAGATGGAAGAATCCATCTCTGATCAGGATGCCTTGCCTGCTGCATTTGAGGAATACTTACTTGCCTGCATGCTGGCTGCCCAGGGATGCTTGCTGTGCTTGGAATGGCTGTGACGTAATGCATAAAGCAGGGCCTTGGAAGTCTGGCCCCAAATTGTAAGCAAATAGTTGGTATTTCTTTCGGGCTTCTATTTCAAGCCCAAGTGTTGTTGATCCTGTGATAATGACTTAGCAAAACAACTTACAAAAGTGAGTATGGAAATAATCGAAGAAATGCTGGCATCTGCTTCATACAGATTTTTACCACTCACAGCATCAGGAATGGGAAAAAGAGAGAGAGAGCAAGCCCACCAGAATTGTGAATTGTCATGCTAAAACCCTAACATGTAAAATAACTCTTCTAATTGTCAACAGATTCTAAATAAACTAGAAAGAGAACGAGGGCTGGAAGACGCTCAGAAACAACTCTTGCATGTAAAAGTCTTATTTGATGAAAAGAAGAAATGCAAGTGGATGTAAGCACCTGGGGCCTGGCTTGATTGACAAAGTTCTTCAGACAGCTTGGGAGCAAAATGGCTGCTTGAGCTACTCTTTGTCGTTCATTTTAAGTTTGCACATGGGTTCCACTTTGCGCACTGTCTTTTAAGAGGCCAAGGCACATGCACAGCTTTTACAAAGCCTATCAACCACTGTGCCTGTGAGTATACCGTGGGAACCTTTCTGTAAATAGAGCTGAAGTGGTTGTTGCAAACAGCCTCCTTGTTTACAGAGAATACAGGGCCAGTAAGCAAGTGTCAGTATTCTAACTAGTCTCCACTTAAGCACAATGATATCTAAGTGGTTTCGTTGGAAAACTACAGCGATGTAGCACTTGTAACTACACTGTACTTCTTCAGAAGAAAGGGGATACGAACAATGCTCAGAATGTGAAGAGTCATTTGGAAACAAGGTGGGGGTGTCAGGGCAACCCTGAGGATTTGCAGCATTCACTTTCCCAGTAGTTCTTGGAAAAGCTGAAGGCAAAATTTGGTAGTGTGTACACTTAGCGTTCGTGAGTGTGTGTGTTTAAACCAAAAACTAACAGTGTTGCAGCATTGTTGAAAGGGCTCGTGTTTTTCAGTGGTTGCCAGCTGCACCCATCAGCTCACCTCCATCTCATCAAAGGAGCTCTAAAGCAAGGAGAGTGAGTGGCTTTCACTGAAACGCAACAGCATTCTCCCAGACTCTGTCCTAATGTGTGCTTCCGTTTTATCTTTTCATGTATCTGGTAGTGGACATGTTGGGTATTGTAAGCAGAGTTCATGACTTACTTCTGTTTGATCAGAGCTGTCTGTGGATGTGTAAGTCACTCCTGTAATCTTACATTTCTATGCTAGTGTCTCCTTGCTTTAGATTTCTGGTGAACCCTGTGGTTATAAATACTTGTGTGTGATTAAAATAAAAGATACATTTTACATTTCATCAAATTGTTGTTCACATTGGAGTATTATATATAAATATATATTTGAGGCCCAAGGCCTGGAAAATATTAGTACAACTTGGTATCTTAGTCTTACTATGTACTTTTTCAAAGTATTCCTTACAGGAGAAAAATTTAAAATACTCATTTATTCGTGCCTCTTTTTTTTTCTTTCAGAGAATTTCCTATCCAGTTATAATGTAGTCTTTTTTATTGCTGATTTTTTTATTCCCGAATTTTTGCTGCTCATGACCAATTTTAATACCACTGTGTTTTCCTTCTATTAAACAGAAGTATAATCTGAGAACTCTCACTTCCCTGGCGGCAGGCACCTTTTTACCCTTGGTGTTCCAAACCCCACTGTAGGAAGGAATTTTCTTTCGATCAGAAAATAAAACATTGAGCACACAATCCTTAAAACTATTTACCAGCACTGTATGGACCATCTAGGATGAAGTGGGAATTTGTCTTGGTAAATGCAATCCTTTTTGGTCCTTAATATCTGATAAAATGTAAGAGAGGTAACATCTCAGCATCAGTTACTGTCCTGATAGGCACCTTACCAGTCCTGTTTCTTGTGACTATTATTTGTCCAATGGACACATCTCAAAACTACTACCAAATACTGTATTTCTAAGTAGAAAAGTGAGAGGTCTGGTCCCCATTTAAAGCTGCTACACAGTCTTCAGAGAGGTGAAGGCGTTCATAAAAGTTGGAGGAGAGTTGAGAGCCAAGGGTAGGAGAATTGCCCAACAGACTATTCCCTTCTCTGGGTTCAGCCACAGCTTTCGCTAAGTCTTACTAAATGCTACACGAGGGTGTCCCTGTCCAGCTCTATGACAGGAGTCCTGTGTGGAGTTAGGAACTTTGGGCAAATCACTTACCTCTTTGTGCCTCAATGTCTGTATAATATTTCTAACCTACCTCACTGAGGTGGTGTGAAGATTCACTCATGTGTGTGTGTTTGTCAATCCTCCAGTGAAAAGCACTATCTAGATCACAGTTTGGATGACATTAGCCAAATGCAGAGAATGTCCAGATTAGATGTGTGCTGAAGACAATCAGTCTCACTGGGTCTATATTAAACAGCAACTAAAGAACAAATGACAAACAGTATCTATTTTCAAGTTTCTTTGCATATTTTTGGTGCAAAACAATTAATTTATAAACTTTTTTTCTAACACTAGTGTCAAAAGCAGCATTTAAAAATGACTTCTGTTACTTTTTCTGTATTAGGATTTAAAGTCTATTTCTTACTGTATACCCTGACTGAAGCTGTTCTTGGAGATGAATGTTTTAAATGTCTATATCCAAAAATAAACATTTTGATGTAACAACTGTGGACTAAATTTATCTTTTCTAGTTCTAATAGGTTTCTTACTTTAAGTATCTCCATTGAAATGACTTTTCTGGAACAAGATGTCATTATATATTTCACATAAGTAAGCAGCTCCATTAAGGAAACACGGCTCCTTGCTAAATGATGCCAAGGGCTTCTGTCCTCAATGATCATCTTGGACTTTTGACTGCTAAGACTCCCGAATACTGAAAAATCCACATAAGTCTGGTAGACTTGAGCTGAGCTTTGCTTTGGGGACATGAAATTATTCCAGCAGAATTCTGCTAAAGCAGCTACATAAGGAAGCTTCCAATGAGTACACAGTGAAAAATGAAATAAAGCATAATTATTTGGTTAGGTCCTAAACGGTTAAGAAACAAAACTAAATACTAGCCATAATTCAAGACCCCACTGCTTCAAATAAGATCAACAGCCCCGTGTAGAAACAGCCACAGGACCTAATTTTCTAAAACTTCTAAATCACCAAAGTAAAGAGAAGTGAAATTATCAACTGTTTAGTATTCACTATAAGATCAGTGAAGTTGTCAAACACAAAACAGCATAGATATAAAAATATTTATTAAATTATTTAATAAATTAAGTGCACAGCTTTTAGAAAGGTGAAGATTTCTATAATGAACATATATTTAGAAACTTTTGTTTTTCTTAATGTACTTTTAAATGGTCATCTTTCCCCAAAACTTTTGTATACAATAACTGAGATGTTTACTGATCTTGTTGTCAAACAGACATCTCAAAGATAAGGAATTCAAGATGTTTATATTTCAGGCAAAATACCAGAAAAAAATTCAACAAAATAAAAATTAGTAATATGGAAACTTGATTCCTCAATTAGTGAGTTTCTTTTGTCTTTTATATTGCCAATACATGTTCTAAGTCTCTGAAACATCAAATCCTTACTTTGGTTAACATGGACAGCACATGGGCGGTACCTTTTCTTGAGGCGAGGCAGCTCATGGATTTTGGCAAACGGTAATAAAGCATCTCAATGCCATACGGTAAATGTCATGCTTTATTGAGTTTCTGGCTTGGCTCTTCCAGCGTCACTCCCCAGGAGATCCAAGTTCCTCCAGCTGTTTTCTCTGTGTAGTTTCTAGTTCTTCTAGTCTTTTGCGAAGCACAGACAGTTCTCTTTGATGCTGCTCCTCCTTGAAAATGACACATAACAGAAACCTAGAAAAACTAGGAAAGCCCTTGCCATCTGCATCTCTTATATACATGTGTCCAGTTTAGCAATCAAAAACAGAGGAGCGAGGGTGAAGCTATTAACTAGTCCCTCTTCTCTCCTGCCTCAGGCTCTAACCCTTAAGCAGAATCCAGTCAGGTCTTCCCTAGGAGTAAATTTCCCCAGGGAGCAAATTAGACACTGGGACTAGCAGGGCACAGGCATACACAGACTGGGATACTATGTAATTTACTAAAAGGACCCTGGCCCAAAGCTCAATCAACTGACACAATCTCTTAGGCCTACGCTGTAAAAGTTACTTAAGGTCCCTTTGTGAATACCATCTAAGCAAACCTCAGAGCCTAGGCTCTGGAATCAGATACATTTTGATTTAACAAAAGCTTAACTGTCATTTATTCAGCTAGGACCTTAGGCAAGTAACCACACTGCTCTCTCTGTTTCTGCACCTATGAATTGGGAATAAACACACTGCCTTCTCTCAAAGCATTTTCACTAGTATTAAAATATTATAGGGAAATGCAGTGTGCTGCACTAGTATGTTCCTGATAGTTGCAACTCAAAGACTCTCTATGTTATTTGTCTATAGCCAAATATGACAACTTTTCCCCAGAATCCTCAATGAAGGACAGAGTAAATTTAAATCTACTCAGGAAACTTCTACAGCAAATGACAAAAAAAAAAAAAAAAGAAGAAAAAAGGTAAAACTTATTAACATCAAATATCAAATAAACTTTAACTCTCTAACTTGGTAAAAATTGGTAAAACCGAAAGGAAAAAAACCTCTAGAAATGTTTGTCTCTTCCCTAAGACGCTCATACCTGAAGATGGGGAGGAAAGGAGAGCTCCATCCCAGGAACTAGAGTTGACGATGGGAAGTTAGCAGGACGGAGCGATGCTGGTGGCAGGTCAGGAACCAAAATCAGACTTCGGAATTCATTATGTCTTCTCTGGATGTCCTTCAGTCGTTTTTGAAGCCTTGTATATTCCTCAAATGGAACATTTTGTCTTAAAAAGAAAAGGCATTTCTGTTCTTTTAATAGGTACACCCTAATGAAGATCAGACTATAATTTTGAATTGGGAGAAGGCCTCATAGCATCCATCAATGTGAAAATCTACTTATCCAGAGAGATCAACAGAAGAATGACCTTTTTATTGCTCCTGTAGCTGGAACTGCTGCGGAGTTCATTTTGTAGCCTAGGATGGATTTACCCCTCAAGTGCTGGGATTAAAGGTGTGCACCACACTCACCCAGAGATGGAGTCTCATTACACAGACCAAGCTGGCCTCATGGCCTCAGTCTCACAAAGACCTTGTCTTTGTCTCCAGAGCGCTGGAGCTAAAGCATGTGCCACTACACAGCCCTATACGGTAACAGTAGTAATCATTAGCACTGTAAGCCGGGAACTCACTATAGCTCTATTTGTCAGTTAATCAAATAGGAAACAGACTTGGAGAAGTATTTGGCACTTTTCACTCCTACTTTCCCCCCTTTACGAATCCTGAGAATAACGGTACTGACTCTAAACTTAAAGTTGGACTCGACCTTACAAAACTCATTTTTTACATGAATATTAGTCAAATGTAAAATTGCAATTCTTTATATTTGAATTCAACCTAATTTTAAATGTAAATAGATACTGACACAGTAACTATATAGTATTGGGCCTCTGGTTCCTTGGCACACCGCTCCTGGAGTGAGGAACACTTCCTGTACAGCCATGAGCTAACTCCTGGGTAGGGACCCTCCATAGCTTCAGGGAGGTGCAGGACGGTTCACAAGACTAGACTCTCAATCCTACCCACCAGCACCTCTGGAAGGGGAGAGGAACTCAACACTCGGTCAGTCATCAGTGACAGAGACTGAGATGGGATACGGCAGCCATAAAACCCCGAAGGAGGGCTGGGGCAGGGCAGACATGAGTTGCTGAGTAAGGATCCACAGGACCTATGTCCAACAGTCCAGCAGAATCAGAATCAGTGAGAGTCTGTCTCTCAGACTTAAGATGAACTGTGATTGAGGACATCTTATACTTATCTCTACTTCTCTCTCCCCTTCACACACACACGGGACTGGACAGGGTTAGGGTTTAGGGAACTCTAGGTGTGCCATAAACATGGAGACATAGTGGTACACTGAGCACAAACACCCCCTTCCCTGGCTATTCATCTGTGTGCTTTATAGTATTCTTTAAAATAACTGGTCTCAAGTGTTTCCCTCAGTTTTGTGAGCAACTAGCAAATCAATAAATGTGAAGTGGAGGGTCACTCAAACCCCAATTTACAGCCTGTCAATCAGAGGAACAGGTCATGACCTGAGCTTTATGAGTGCCATCTAAAGTGGAAGCAGTCTAGAAGGACTCAGCACCCCCCCATCCTGTGTCAGTGTCAGAGCTGAATTATAGGACACTCAGAGCATGTCTATTAGAGAACTTTTGTTCAAGAATACCAGAACACAACAGAAAACATGGCTGTAAAACTCAGGCAATTTCCTCTTCAGAAAGTCCAATTCTTCATTAAATATCTAAGACTAACAGTAATTAACAGTTCAAGATGATCTTATCACCTGAAATCAAATGGGTCCTACAATGTCATTATCACCAACTTGACAGTAAACATTTGCTCAGCTCAAAGAGCACTGATGGAAGTGATTAGGAACTGACACAATGCTCAGAACTACACACTGCCACAGTTTCTGTCATAGCAAGGACTCATACACCACCAGCCACTGTCCTGCCCTGAAGCAGTGAGTACCCTTTTCTGTTACAAATACCTTGTATGTGACTGAGACTTTTGGCCTGAAGGAACATCAAATCAAAAAGAAAAGTAAAAGGTAATGTAATTTCTATTAGAAATCTTGTAAATATACTACTTTTCTTTCTTTCTTTCGTTCTTACTTTTTGAGATAGGATCTCAGTATGCAGCCGTAGCTGGCCTGCAACTTGTTATATAAACGAGACTGACCTCAAACTCAGATACCTTTGTCTCTGTCTCCAGAGTGTTGGCTATAAACTGTGGGGGATATTTTCAAATATAAAAACATTTGGAGATATCAAAGGACAGATCCACCTCCTCCTGTCTTTTTTTTTTTTTTTTTTTTCCCCTAGCCAGAGTTTTCTGTGTAATAGTCCTGGCTGTCCTGGAACTTGCTTTGAAGACCAGGCTCACTTTGAACTCACAGAGATTCTCTTGCCTCTGCTTCCCAAGTGCTGGGACTAACAGTATGAGCCATGGCTTCTTTTGCCTGCTCTGTCTTTCTATGCCCGCCTTAAATACTTTCTTCACTCAGTTAAGGCATGACCCCACCACTGTCTGCCTGGGAACCTGGAACTCCTTCTGTAAACTAAGATGACCTCAAACTCAGATTGGATTAAGGGTGTGAGTTACCACTGTCTGATCCTCCTAGACTGACAGTGGTAGATCCCTCTGATATTTCTGACTGTTTTTATTTGAAAATATTCCCCACAATAAACATATGTTTAAAATAAAGCAAAGGTGCAGTCTACCCAGAAACATTTGGGGCTGGAGAGATGACTTGGCAGTGAACAGCACTGGCTGTTCTTCTGGGGACCACAGTTCAGTCACCAGCACCCACACAGCGCCTCACAATAGCCTGCAGTTCCAGTTCCAGGGAACCTCACACCCTTTCCTAGCCCCTGCAGGTACCTGTAAGCATGTGCTGCAAAGAAACCCACACAGGCACAGATACATGCATATAAACACAAGGGATAAAAAGCAGACAAAGTTCTACAACGTTACAATATATCTATACATACTAACATATTACCTGTTTAACACCTGGTTTTCTGTTTCTAATTCTTCTTTCTTTGCCTCTAAGACTTCCACTTTTTCCTGAAGTCTCTTCAATTTGTTTTCATGAAGTGATTTTCTCTAAAAAATAAAAGAAGAAAAAGACAAAGATTAGTATGAAACAAGCATGCTGATACCAAATTTCCTATTTGAACAAAATAATGGTGGATATTGAAGGCCTTCTTTAAAATTTAGAGTGAATATTTAAAATTTTCAGTGAATATCAGGGACAAAGATTAGCTTATGGCTTCTACCAAATCGGCAAAGCCAAGAAACGCAGATCTATGTCACTGCCTCAATGAGACAAACAGAATCATTACGAGGGCCTAGAAAACTGGGATCAATAACTAAGTCACTGCAAATAAACACAAGGAAAGCATGGAGGCAGAGTCTTACTGAGTATGTCACCATCTGCAAAAGGGGAACATGAGCTTTTCTGGTCTCCGAGATGTACACAGTCAAAGAACCCAGAACACAACATAAAACTAATGGCCAGTTTGCAATCGATAAATTACTACCAAAGCAAAAATTCAAACAATGAGAATGCTAAGATAAAGCACAAGTATATCTTACTTTAAAGGTACGTATTTCTAAGTATTAAGAGAAAAATAAATTTAACTTTATAATAGAGAAAGTTCTAAAAGTGGACGCTGTATGATTTTGTTAAATTAATAGAAAAAGAGTACAATGCAAAAGGACTATCAGAACTAAAGCATGTTTTTAGGTTTTAGAAACAGGTTTTAAAAATAGAAAGGTACCCATCATGTTGAAAATAATTTAGCAGCTGCAGAGCTCTTAAATATGTTTTCAGTTTATTGAAGCATAACAAGCTTGTTAAAAAAAAAAAAAAGAAAGAAAAAGCACAGAATGTAAATGCAAAGCCCCATGAAAATGCACAAAGTGAACTGGCAGGACCACTTCACAGACCAAGAGCACTGCCAGGAGTGTCTCTATCTCTTCATCCCGCCCCCTCCATCATCTGAAAAGGTGACCAAAGTATTTCCAAAGCCTGAGTTCTGCTATCTTTTGGATTTCATGAGTTATCCTTTTGCAAATGACATTTTCTTTCACTCAGTACTCTTAAGAGATTATCATGGTATTTACTCAATATATGGTTGACTCGTTACCACATACTCTTCTCCACTTCTGAGTACATTTATTATACTCACCCAATCCACTACTGAGGGTCATTAGGTTCCTTCTAGTTGTGATAGAACTGGGGGAATCTTTCTGTGGGCATTCCTTACCCCAATATCCAGCACCCCGAGGTCACATGACCTGGGATATATCCCTGGCAAAGTTACCACTCTTCTATGTTTATGATTGTACCTATTTACTTGTGGCCTGGGAAGTATGGATGGGCATTCGTTCATCCATCCATCTCACTTGTATATGAGAAACTATACAGCATATATCTTTTGTATCAGAGTTTTTCCTAAGCATTTTATCTGTGTAGAAGCAATGTTATTGAATGGCATAGTAGTAATTTTCCATTGTTATACTATTGTCCAGTGTACAAATGTAATACATTCCAACCAATCCTACTAATGAAAATTTCAATTGCTTCCCATTTGGAAGTATTAACAAATTTTACCTAGGCCCAGGAGTATAGTCTTGGTATAGCTGGCCACTTCCCTAACCAGTTCTACCAATTACACAGCCACAAGCTTGACAGGAGAGTTCTTACAGTTCACAACCTTCCCAATTTTTGCTAGACTCAGTCAGTTACATTTTAGCCATTCTAGAGTAGTATGTTAGAACGTTATTGTTAAGTTTGTAAGTTTTCTGATAGCCACCTAAAGATGTTAATATCTTATCCTACCAGACATCTATGTTTTTAGAAGTGTTGTATACACACGTATTTGTGGTTGGTCCAGTTTCTACTTTTCAAAAAAAGCACTTTTTTTTTTTTTTTGAAAGTAGCCTCATTCTTACGTATTTGCAGTTCTTTATTCAGGTTATAAACCCCTTTGTACATGAATTTATTGCAGATTCGTGTCTCAGCCTATTGTGAGATTTCTTTTATGTTTTAAACATTTTGCTTGTTTCAGGTATGAGAGCTTTGTCTGCATGCACACCTGTGCACCATGCGCATGCCTGGTACTGACAGAAGAAGGTACTGGATTCCCTAGGACTGGGGATGCACACAGCTGTGAACTGTCATGTGGGTGCTGGGTATAGAACCCAAATCCTCTGAAAAAGTACCCCACAGTCTTAACTACTGAGCTCTATCTTCAGCCCCTATCATGGAATTTTCTTTCTCTTTAAAACAAAACAACAAAAAGACACCTTTTTTTAATCTAGCCTCTCTGGGGCTGTGGACTGGAGGTAAATTACCCTGTACAAGGGATGGATTTTCCTGGGAAGGGGAAATAGATTTCCTGGGTAAATTGGGGGCAGGGGTGAGGAGGATGGAGGATGGAAGGATAGGAACTTGAGGGAGTGGGTTGGGTGGGCTGGGTGCAGGAGGTTTGGGGGCTGGACTGGTGGGGCTGGAGAGAAACCTGGTGCCAGGGAAACTCCCAGGAGTCCACAAGGATGACTCCAGCTAGGACTCCTAGCAATAGTGGAGAGGAGAGCGGGCCTGAACTGGCCTTCCCCTGTAATCAGATTGGTTGACTATCCTCATTGTCAACAGAGCACTCATCCCATAACTGATGGAGGCAGATGAGGAGATCTACGGTCAAGCACTGGGGCTGAGCTCTGGGAGTCCTCCTGAAAAAAAGGAGGGGGCATTGTACGGGTGTAAGAGGGTGGAATGGGGGTAGGGGTCTGAGGTCATGACAGAGGAACCCACAGAGACAGCTGACCTGAGGTAGTGGGAGCTTATGGAGTCTGGACCAACAGTTTAGGGAGCCTGCATGGGACTGACCTAGGCCCTCTGCAGTCTGTCAGTTGCTTGGTCTGTATATAAGGCTCCTAGCAATGAAATCAAGGCCTGTCTCTGGGTCTTAGTTGGCTTTGGGAACCTGTTTCCCATGCAGGGTTACCTTGCCCAGCCTTTATATAGGGGGAGGAGCTAGGTCCTACCTCAACTTGATGTGTCTGTTATTTCAAGCCCATGGGTGGTCTGCTCCTTTCTGAATGGAGACAGAGGAGGAGTGGGTGGATGGTGATTGGGGTGTGGGTGTGGGGGCTGAAAAAGAGAGAGGGGAAACTGGTCCTTTTATAAGATAAAGAAAATGCTAATATTTTTAAAAAGCACCTTTTCAGGTAAGATGTTTTATTGAAGTCCCAGTTTGCACATTACATGCTTCATATCATCAAATTTCTCAGGTTTGGAAGATATTTTCAAAACCTAAGCATGTAGCTCAAAGGAACTTTAAAATTAGTGTGTGTGTGTGTGTGTGTGTGTGTGAAAAATAATTTATAATCTTAATCCTTAAGGAAGATTAGAAAATCTTGTGCTGTGAAATTGGAAAACTGGCAAAAAGTTATCATTAGATTCAAGCTCTATAAGGAATCAAAAGTATAAGCTAATTTTAATCTCTTTGGGGGGTAATAGATGGAATTAATATCGCTTGAATTCTTAGAAATACTAAAGAACTGACCAAAAAACATCTACATTTTATAAGATTGTTGATGGCTTAATTCTTACATCTTTTATAGACAACGTGAAAATATGGATAATTGGCTTTGAAACAAGTACAGGACAGAATTTCTCAAAACAGTAACAATAAAAATTTCTTAATTTAAGAAAAGTACCTTTCAAGAAAAAAAAATTGAAAAATTTATTTTCAAATTGCCAATCACATCTTTTATAGTTAGTACTTGCTGTGCCCTATTTAAGAAATTTATTTATCCCAACGTCCTACGGCTCTCTCCCAAGTTTGATACTGGCTTTATTTACTCTCACCTTCCACGTTTATCCGTTTTACAGTGTTCTCTTCTACTGAAATGCAGTGGTGGACACCTTTCTGGAACACTCTTCCTGCTTCATTTTTCCTCAAGATTGCCTTGGTTATTCTACACCTTCCAATATTTTATAAGGTTTACAGTTTATTGTTTATTTTTTACAAAAAATATCCCAACATTTTGATTATATTTAATTTGTAGATCTACTGGGGAAGAACTGGTTTAATAATGAATTTTCCAAAGCATGAACATGATATAGTTTTCTTTCTTAATCATTCTTTAAATTTTTCTGAGTAGTTTGTAGTTTTAAATACAGATGTTTTATATATCTATCATAAGACTCATGCCTAAATATTTAAATTTTTCTGTTATTGTAAATGACATTTACCTATTTCATTTTTCCAATTGAATATAAAGGTAACTAGTTTGCTGCCTGACTTTTTAACTATCAACTTAAAAAATTTGTATATCTTAGGTTGGGAGTAGCGTCAAGTCTTTAATCCTAGCACTTAGGAGGCAGAGGCAAGAGGATCTCTGTGGGTGAGGGCAGCCCTGAAACATAGCAAGACTGTCTCAAAAATAAATCAAATAAATAAATAAACACCCCACACCTATTTTTTTAAGACTTACCATTAAATGTGTTTGTTTCAGGCATAATCATTTAATTTATGAATGGCAATCTTACTTCTTTCTCTCCAATCATTATATCCATTTCTTTTTCTTACTTCATTAAATTAGCTAGGACTTCCAAAAAGACAATAAACAAAATGTTGCTAGTGGGCTGATTTGGATAAATGAAGGAGATATTTCATATTGAATCAGTAGGGGTGTTAGCCGGAGGATTTTGTAGGTAGCAATGATCATACTGAAGAGAACTTCCTACTACTAATTTGATAATAGTTTCTGTTATGGAAGGTCTGGAATTGTTCAGCAGTTCTCTATGTCCCGTAAGTCAGCCACAGTAGTTTCCGCTGTTGATAGCTCATTGAAATATACTGTATGGCATGCTAACCCACTTTAAAATGAACTTTTGTACATGCTCAACACACATTATTTTAACACATAATTATACTGAGTTTGCTAATATTTACAACTTTGTACCTGTTTAAAAGATGCTAATTTCTCTTTTCTTATGACTGCGGCAGATTTGAACCTCATAAAATGAATGAGGACACTCTACTTTTCTATTACTTGGAAAAGTTAAGACTAGTATTATTTCTTACTTAATTATTTAGAAGGATTTACCAGTGAAGCCAAAGAAGGAATTTTATTTGTGGTAAGTTTTAATTAAAGATCCCATTTCTTTTTCCTTAATAGATGCAAGACTCCAGATTTCCTAATTATTCTCATACTTGCTTCATTAAGATGTTCAATGAATATATTCCTTTAAATATAGAACCAGAATAATTATTTTTATGTTATTCTTTTTATTTTTGCTATTTACACAATATGTAGTAGTAACCACGTTCCCATCAATGATGAACATTTGTATTTGTCTAATTGGCCCTTTAAGGTATCTGAGAATTACCAATTTGGATTACTTGGATCTCATCTGGGTGTGTTTATATTTGTTTTCTTGGTTTTGTAGTGTTCTGTCATTTCCTTATATGCCAAGTTTTGCATTTTTTTTTTTTTGCACATTTCTTTACTTTTGTGTAAGAAGGGTACTGCAGTACTGTAGGAGACATGTGGCAGCTAGAGGACAACAAAGAGTTGGTTCTGCAAGGGACTGGATTCAGTCAGGTTGTCATGCACGGCTGGAGGCACCTTTACCCACTGAGCCATCTCACTACCTGGTTTTGGTATTTCTGTTAACTATTTCTTACAGTAATTTAAATTTACAAGAAAACTAAATAAAAGTGACTACTTTCCATCTGCTACGTTGTCCACACCACTTACATTACTAACACCTTAAATTGTTAAGGTACACTTGTCAAGACTGACAAACCAACACTAGTATATTATTGTACCTAGAAAGTATATTGCACCAGGGCTTATTCTTTAGCAGTACATCTCCATGGCTTCACACTGACAGCACCATACCACAGTGCACAAGCACCAACCTTTTCATTCTCTCCACACTTCTGCTTGATCTATGTTATACTTGGAACTATATTCAAATACGCACTTACGGTTCTTTCGCGTCTTTGTGTGGCTTGGCAACTGACTTCTTTTAACTGCTAAAAATAAACTATATGAATACCACAGTTTATCTATTTACCTACTTAAGAATATCTTGATTGTTTCCAAGTATTAGCATAAAGCTGTTGTAACTGTGTCTAAATTCTTCACAAAGATGAGTGTTCTAAACTGATTTGAGTAAATACCTTAGAATGTCATAGATAAAGAATTTATGCAGCATTGTATAAAACCAACCAAAGTGTGAGGTGGTAGCACATTCTGCACTCCTACCAGCAATGAATAAAGAGTTCCTCATTTTCTGCATCTCCACTATTGGGTTGTGTATTGGTTGTAAACACTCTGGGTGCACAGTGTTATCTCCATTTTGTATTCATGAAGACCTGTGCATTACATATGAAAATTCAAGAGATAATTTCCTACCATGGTAATGTTAGCTTACTTAAAGTAGAGTCACATTTGTTTCTGGTAGGCAGCTAAGAATATTAGCCACATGTATAATAAGCTTAATTCACATCTAAGAAGTGAGATTTGAAGCTCTGCTTCAATATTTACAAATATTTTCAGTTTACCTTTGTCCAAGAATGAATCTCTACAGGATCCCTGTCCAGAACACTAAAGGACCTGCCTGAACTCCAACTATTGTTCTCCAGGCCCATGAGGCTGTCAAAGCGTCATTCAACTTCTTAGCCTCCCAGCTTTCTCCTCTGAAATCAGAAGTTTCCCTTAAAGGAAAAGCAACCACAAGTACCCCTGGTCGCCTCTAGGAACTACACGTCAGGACACTGACTTCACTGACTTATGGCATTCTGGGGTCTTCATGGAGATAGTTTATAAAGTTCTTCCAAGTGTTGTCATGTGTCTTAGTCTTGCTCAAACTGTTGTAACAAAATATTTAAGATCTTGGGTAATTTATGAACAATAAGGAAGTATTTCTCCT
This sequence comes from Phyllotis vaccarum, assembly GCA_033318265.1. Lineage (NCBI taxonomy): Eukaryota > Metazoa > Chordata > Mammalia > Rodentia > Cricetidae > Phyllotis > Phyllotis vaccarum. The sequence continues at coordinate 30,447,651 of JARWLC010000014.1, forward strand.
TATTCTGGAGTTTGGGAAGTCCAAGTCACAATGCTGATGAAAATCTGATGAGAACCCGCTTCCTGAGTACAAATGATACCTTCTTACTGGATCCTAACAAGGTAAAAAGGACAATGACAGCTCTGTGTGTGCATGTGTGTGCGCACTGTCACCGTGACACAACTATCCCCCCTAATAGATTAGTGAATCAGAATTTCATGATATATTTAAGGCAGGCGTCACTATGTGGCCCAGGCTGGTCTCAAACACAGCAATCATACTGTTTCAGCTTTCTGGATGCTGGGATTTGAGGGGTGTACCCCCAAGCCTGACTCCGAATTTCACTATAGAAATATGGGTAGGGGACGACCAACATTCAAACCACAGCCTATGGGCACAGCTGACTCACCTGTGTCCCAGTCTACATTAAGCACTACGCCTTTCAGATATTTGCAGACAACTAATTACTGTACAATCATATAAGTGTACAATTTTAACATAGTTGCATTTCTCCACTTACAGTTATTTCAACTGCAGTTAAGATATAAAATATCTTAAGATATATATGGGTATATGCACATGAATGCAATGCTTTCAGAGGCCAGAAGCACTGGATCTCTTGGGACTGAAGTAACAAGTGTTTGTGAGCCACCAGATGATATGGATCCTGCAGAATGAACTTGGGTCCTTTAGAGGACCAATGAACACAATGAGCCAATGAGTCAATAAACATTAATTGAGCATGCCTATATTAAGCATATGAAATACATATTTATACATGCACAGATTATAATTGTGTTCTATACTTACTATAGGTAATACAAAAATAAAGAGATCTATAAAATCATGAGAGGAACCAGGTTAGGGGGTGTAAAAACGAACTAGGTTTCATTATTCTGTGATTTACAAAGATACAGGGATGTAGATTGTAGATTCATCTGAAGGTTTTACAGTTGGGCTGGTAAGTAAGAAACACTGGCTGGAGAAAATTGTCAGCATGAAGGGCACTGTGAACTTCTTGAAGATAGGGTTCACATCCAGGTGTCTTCATCTACTAAGCATATTTAACACATGAACTCAAGGGGACCTTCTCTTTTCTCACTATGTGAGAACACAGCTAAAAGACACCATTACACACTAGAAAGTAGGCTCTCACTCAGCACATAATCTGCTAGTGCATGGTATTAGATTTCCTAGCCTCTTCAACAATAAACAACAAATTTCTATTGTGAATGAGCTATGGTGAGCAGAGTAAGGGATTATTCCTTCCCCTTCTGACAGACATCAGGCTTGATGTCTACTAAAGGGTTTTACTGTTCCTACACCCATTCCCTTTATCTTTTTCTCTGTGCTTTTGAAAATACCCTCCAACTTCTTCCTTCTTTAAAAAAAAGAAAAATAAAATATATAAAAAAAAACCTTCCTAATCCCATTTCTCTATTCTTTTTTACAACTAAACTCCTCAGACAAACAGATGTTCCCACATAACTAGCTATACTTGATTCCAATCATTCCTGCATATTACTACTCCATGGAAATAACCCTGGTGAAGGTAACTAGCAATTACCACGTGGTGAAAACTAGCCTTGGTCTTTATATGCTATCTTATCAGACCTGTTCATGCCACTTAACGTGAAGTGGCCCCTTGTGAGGCACTTCTTCACTTGGCATCAAGTACTTCTTTTGCTTCCCTCACCTCCTGGCCACTACCTGTTTTCTCCACTTCTACTTCTAAAGTCCAGAATTCCTTAAACTTCAATTCTCAGACCTGTTCTCTTCTCACTGAATTATATTGCTTTAAATACTATTTATATGCTGATGGGTCCAGCTTTTATTTTATCAAACCCAGCCTACTCTTTTCTAGTCATGAAGCCAACTAATTTATCATCTCCATATGGAAGTTGAATGTTCATTTATTTGTATTTTTCAGTGTTGTTTTATAATAACAAGGTATCTGAGGGAACTAGCTTATAAAGAGAAAAAGTCTATTTTGCTTCACAGTTTTGGAAATTCTTGTCTTAGGTCAGGCATCTCCACTGCTTTGAACATCATGGTAGGAGGGTTTAATGGAACAAACCACTTATAAGACAAGTCGGAAACTATGTCAAATAGAGACACTAGGGTCCTGTATTCCTTTTTTTCGAGACAGGGTTTCTCCTTGTAAGAGCCCTTGTTGTCTGGGAACTCACAGAGATCCTGCCTCTTAGTGCTGGGATTAAAGGCCTGTGCTACCACTGTCTGGCCCTGTATTCCTTTCAAGTACATGTTTTCAGTGACTTTCCATTACCTTCTAGGAGCCACCGCGCTTTGAATACTTCTGCTTGAGGATGAAACCTTTAACACAAGAACTCTTGTAGTAACTAATTAAATAACAGTAGCATTTTAAAAGTTAACATGTTCAGGGGGTAGAGAGATGGCTCCATTGTTAACAGCACTGCTGTTCTTCTAGAGGATTCAGGTTCAAGTACCAGCCTCTACATGGTGCTCAGAACAACTTAGCTAACTACAATTCCAGGAAATGTGATGCTCATTTCTGGCCTCTGTGAGCACTGCATGCTCATGGTGGATCCACACAAATGCAGGAAAAACATCCATATATAAAAAATGAGATACTTAAAAAAAATTTTTTTAAGTTAGCATGTTGAAAACTGCATGGTTATTTTATATCTTTCTTGTGTCAGTAAATTCTAACCGTTTTACCAGAGGTTCAGTCTAAAATCTTTATCTTCTTGGATTTCTCTCCCATTTACACTATAAAACCATTTCAAAGGTTTTTAAAGGTTAAAAAACCTTTAACAAATAAACAAAATGTGACCACTGAGACTCCATCATTAGATCTCCACCCTAAGAAATCATGATCACTAACTTGGACTACTAAAAGTTGTCTTCCTGAGTAACCTTTTCCTTTTCTATGTAACAGTCTCAGAGACTTTTAAAATATAGTTCAGATCATGTCAACTCTCAATACAATGCATCCATCCCAATTTTCATTCAGAAGAAAAGCCAAAGAAAGCTCTTGTCATCTGCCCTGACACTATGCCTCTCCACCCTAGACATCAGAACCTTCTGGTGTTCTTTGAACCTAACAAGCCATCTGCTTACTACTAATGTCTGAAACAAAATCTTTTATGTAAATGGCATGGCTACTTTCCTTCCCTCTAAGTCCTTCTCAAATGTTATCAGATAAACCTTGCCTTGTCACTTAGAGGGTGTGGCATTCCCTCCCTCACCTTGTCACTTTCAATTTTAGCAGGCTCCCAGTTTCCTACCCACTCTCTCTCCTGTTCCTTAGCAGAGAATCTGGCTACCTTGGTAATCCAGTGAACTAGACCAGGTACTTAGCAAGTCTTCAACATATTTTCTGAAGTGTCTTAGTGACAGCACTATGGAATAATACCTCACCAAAACTTGGGTCCACCTGGAACCTGAGGACATACAGTATCCTAAGAAATATTATTTGATTTTTGTTCCCCATTACTTGCAGAGTTCCTCAAACCTTAGGAATTTTTTAAGTGATGGGGTGCCCTTTGTAATGAGTAGAAAGTCCCTCTCAATCTCCATTTATGGTAATGAAGTGATTTAAAGTGGGGGCTCCAGACAACCCTCAGGATGTAGGAGGCTACTAGAGAGACCACGTGAGTACATGATACTTAGAGGTTCAGTCTTCTAACCTACAGGAAAGAGAGAGTAGGTAAATTGAGCTCTGCCAAATCTCTTCAACAAATTAGACATCTAGAGAGCTTCTGTGCTAGTGGACAAAATAACTCACTTCAGTCAGCATGGTCCTCTACACCCTAGACAGTTACAGATACATCTGTTCCATTTGTTTGTTCCCACAAGGTGTCTTTATAATGAACACATCAGTACAATGACCTCCTATATCCTAGCAAAATTTTAAATATGAAAACAAAATCACAGGAGTTTCTAATGGTTGGCCGGTCAGGCGCCTTACACTTGCAGCTATGGCTCGGGAATCTTGTGGGGCCTAAGCCTGTGAGAGATTTAACTGTCACTGCATGTAGTCTCAAAACTGAATTGCTCAAGCAAGATCAGTTGGTGTCCAGAGAACTGAGGATTGGTTGTTGGTATTGCAAAGCACCCCAGAGTGACATGATTTGGAAAAAGGGTCTTCACAGCTGTGATCAAGTTAAAAAGTGCTTATAGTAGATTAGAGTAGCCTGTTTACATTAGCATTCCAATACAATCACAACATAGAGCAAATAAAATCCTCACAGCACAAAGAAGCAATAGGATACTGATATACAGAACTGGGTGTAGTTGCTCTCAGGAAGCTAAGGCAGGAGGATCAAGCCAGCCTGTATTACAAAGAAAATTCAAGGCCACCCTGCACTGCCTGAGATCCTGTTTTAAAAAAAGGGGGGGGGGGGAGGAGGAGAGAAGGAGATACAACATAGGTAGTTGTCTCCACTGCTAAAATCTCAAAAATAAGAATCAACTGGGATTCCCCATACTACTAAATTAACCATGTTCAAGTACCATTTGCCCCTATAAAACAGTGTGTGTTCCCATAATATATGTGTGTGGTGTGTATGTACAGAAGCCACAGGAAGATGTTGGGTTTCCTGCTGTCAACTCTCTGCCCTACTCCCTTCAGACACTGAATGGGGAGCTCGTAGGGTTTGGTTTGGCTTCCAGCGAGGCCTACAACCAGTGAGCCACAGTGAGCCACTGGAGTGCTGTTAACTCTTGGCTACCTTCCTTGTCTTTGGGCTCCCACAGCAGTTGCCATCTCCACGGCAGCAATTGCTCCGCACAGCTCTATCAGGTTCTGTTTCTGGACTCCTCATTCTCTCAGGACCTCACTTGACTTCATACCTTTATTACTCTGTGTCTAGGGCATGCCTCCCTGCATGCACTGCCATCACACCATGGCTGTGTTTGCTCATCTGCCTGCTCTTGACCGCTCACACATGTATGTAATGGATTCTGAATACTCTTTCCCCACCTTCTCTTACCCTCCCATCCCTGTCAGCCCTCCCTTCTCCTTACAAGTCCCTTTCCATAGTCACATCTTTTTTCGTGACCCACTGGGTTTAAGTAAGTGACCATGGGTTTCAAACTGTCCACTGGAGCCTGTGGATGTCTTCTAGTTTATTTATTTATTAAAGGGGGGGGTGTCTTGGTGCAGTGGGTCTCAAATTAGTCTATAAACACTAATTTGATAAACAGTGGTTGATAGTATTATCTAGGTTTTTCTTAAACATTGTCTTCTTTTTTCAAAGAGATTATATGGTCATCGAGAATAAGAAGTGATGATGACTTCTCCTTTCTCTCAGCATAACACTAGAACAAATAACAGGGTTCATAAAATACTTTACAAATTAAAGGCTATGGCTTATCACCTTATGGGAAAACATTCACAATGCTATTTGACCAAGAAATCCTTCAGGCTGGTCCTGTGGGTGCACAGCTTTATACTAGCACATGGGAGGCAGATGGACCTCAGAGCTCCAGGCCAGCCAGGGACACATAGTAAGGCCTTGTATCAAAATGACAAGCCAGAAATTACTGGAGAGAGACTTATTTTAAAATAAAAATTGCAAACTTATTTCAAGTGCCTCAAAAGGACATATGGTTAATTGTGCTCCTACGATGTGGGATCACTCTCTGCACACTGTAAATTTGACTTATTACCATTGGTTAATAAAGAAGTTCTTTTGGCCTATGGCTCAGCAGCTTAGAGGCAGAAGGGAAATCCAAGCAGAGATAAAGATGAAGGAAGACGGAGTCTGAGACACACTGCCAGTTGCCTGGAGAAGAAGCAAGATGTGAAAGTACCAGTAAGCTGCTGGCCACATGGCATACACAGATCAATAGAAATGGGTTAAGTTATAAGAGCTAATTAGTAATGAACCTGCACCATTGGCCAAACAGTCTGTAATTAATACAAGCCTTTCTGTGACTATTTTATAAGCATCTACAGGACCAAGGGTGAGAGAGCTTTGTCCAGACCGAGGGGCCCAGACAGGAAAGAAAAACTTCTGGCTAAACTCATACCAGGAGACCATTCCTCATATTCACATGTAAGCAGTGAAGACAGGCAGCAGAGATACAGAGAGAAATCATCAACCAGAGAACAACATTCCAATTCAAGGGCCCTGGCCACGCTTTTCAAAAAAAAAAAAAAAAAGATGAATATATCAACACTGCATTTCCACCAAAGGCTCTACCTAAATACACTTACTAAAAATGATATTAAATCTTGTACTTAGAAGTTTAGCATTCTGAATAAACATACCCAGATGGCATGCTTATCTAGCCTGGAGGGAAAACAAAGTTGATAGTCTTGAGTTTAAGAATTTTTCATGGATAAGAAATTACAAAGAATTAAGATTTCTATTCTAGATTACTAGTGTATGGTTTAAGTCTTACTGCAGAAGATATGATTTTTTGACATTTAAATGAAGAACTTAGTTTGTAGCTCTGCTATAAATTATGTTTGTAATGAAAGAAAAATTCTGAGTTTTTGTTTGTCTTTTGAGACAGTATCACTGTGAACTTGCTAGCCTGGACTTCCCTAGGTAGAGCAGGCTGGTCTCAACCTCACAAAGACCTACCTCCTCTGCCTCTGCCTCTGCCTCCAGGGTACTGTGGTTTAAGAGTCTACATCATCATGCTTGGTAAGAAGGTTAACTGAAGTAAAGAATGGTGATGTAACTATGCCAATATTCACAAACAGGCCAGCTATCTCATGACACAGGTGACCTCAGCACTAAGGGAGGCAGAGAAAGAAAATCACTAGAGCTTTTGGTTTCCAGCCTCCCCTCAAAAATGCAGCGGAGCTCTAGGTTTGGAGGCCTCCTGCCTCAGAGAAATAGGTAGAGAATGATAGAGGTACCAGTCCTTTGTGCATAGAAAATATACTGCCCCCCAATTATTCTCCCCACAACCCCACAAATAAATAAACAACACTGTTCTCACCAATCAGTTGGTTAAGTATTTAAAAAGAAAAAAGTCTGCATTATTCAATAGTGGTAAAATATTACTGTGTAGGGTTTTAAATTATCACCTCCTGCCCTCTTTCCAGTACACCTACAATTAGTTGATAATCTCTGTCACCACTGGATGTCACTTTTCTCTAAATCAAGCCAACCCAAATCAGCCTTAAAAATTAGGATCTGATCTCTACAACACTTAGTCCTAATATTGCAACATAAATTTATCTACAAAAGATAAAGAGCTCATAATACTGTCGAGAGATTTCTGAAGTACAGCAGGATGTCTAAGATCATCTTACGTCATTAAAAACTCTCTGAAGTTTCATTAACACTCACAGCCTTTCAGAATTTATATCTGGACAGAAAGGAATCCCACTGGCAATACAAACGAAACATGTGCTTCTGCATGGGTTAGAGAGACTGAGTTTCCTATATAGGAAATATTGTCTCCTAACTTCAATCCTGTACCACTTTCAGTATTATGAGAATAACAAGTTATTTCTCTTATGTAATTAACAAACACTTAACGTATCCAATAACAGACAGATACTAACATACTGGTATAACCAGTGCATATTTCCTTCATTCACATTTTCTTTTGTTCTTCATAGCCAAGGCCACTATGAAGGGAACGTATCAAATGTACATACACAACCCCGACTCTCCCCGGACCCAGGTCTGCTGAATCACTGCCACAATGAGTCACTGCTGCTGTTGCAATCTACTACAGTCCTTGCTGAAGCAGAAAAAAGCTGTAACTACTGACTAGATGAATCATCTGGCTACTTAATTTCCACGAAGTACTGCACTATTTCCAAGAATGTAAATGTTTTAGACTTCTCGAAAAACATATGCCTACAAAGGACAAATTCAAATCATCATAGCAACGGTCAGAGCGGCTTCAGAAATCAGGGTTAATCCAGTATCCCACTGCTGGGGCAAGGAGACACTTTTCTCTATTTTTAGAGTTGGAAACACACACTCTTTTTTGTTGTTTTGTTTTGTTTGACACAGGGTTTCATGATGTAGCTCTGCCTGGCCTACAACTCGGTGGTTATTCCTGGGAAATTCTTAACCTGTGAGCTATATATCCTGAGCTCAAGGGAAAAAAGACTTAAACCACAAAAGTGATATTATAGATGTTAAGTATAATTGAAACAGGTCTAATCATGCCATAACTTCAGTGAAGGATGAGTCTTGCACATGTATGGATTGGCACCGAAAAATAGGGTCTATAAAAAAATATATATTAACTCTAAAAAGTTTTAGAAATACACTGTTAGCTGGATTTTCCCAATTGTCTCTGAAAGATTACGAGAACAATGTGATGTTTAGATATCAAGCCAAAGTTGCCCAAAAAAAACCTCAGCCTTGGTTATATACTTCCTTCCTGGGGAATAATGTTTGAGTGAGCGAAGCCATTGTCCCTGCGAGTCACTTGCCTTTTTCTGAGCAGTTGCCGCTCGCTGCAGTTTCTCTTTAGCTTGATTATATTTTTCTTCTCTGTCCGTGATGCGCTCATTAAGTTTATGCTTTTCTTCCAACCACTGCATCTGCTTTTCCTCCAGTGTCCTGTCAGAGAGTATGTACACAAACTAAGGCATTGGACAGAAATTCTTAGATCAAATAGGCACTATCACAAGTGCTCTCAAGCTCCCTGCCTGTCTGACCACATCCTATCTTTCCTAGCTGCAGTGATTCTTATATGGCCACACATTTGCTCACACTGTCACTACAGAGCAAGTTTTATGAATATGACACCGTACTGAAAATACACACTATGTTTACAGCAAACCCCCTAGAATTACGTACATCTGTAGTGTCTTTTAAATAAATGAGGAGACTGAAATTTTGACTATTCATTCAGTTGTATAAAGAAACTATCTATTTATTGGCAGGACAAGTACTTAGACCTGAACAATGATTATAAACATCAAGCTAAGAAAACTGTATACTAGAGGCGGTTAAAAAAAATCAAGCTTGAGGCTGGGTCTGGTAGGGAAATGCCTTTAAATCCAGCACTCCAGAGGTACTGGCAATCTGCTCTGTGAGACTCAAGGACACATAGCCAACTTCAAAACAGCCAGGGCTATATCTCAAAACAAAACAAACAAAAAAACAAGCTAAATATTAAGTCTCAATAAAAAATATTTTTTTGTGTAAATTTCCTATGAATGGCATTTTAAGTTGTTCTTCGTAATAACATAATTAAAAGCTATTCTACATTCTTATCAATAATATGAACTTTATTATCAATACTATGGCCATTAAAAATCAAAATAACAAATCCTGGCATATTAGATTGTCTAATTACTCATATAGATTTTAAGTATGTTAGCTGGAACAAAAGTTAAATTGTACTGATCTAGAAATCCAGTATTTTGCTTTGTCTGAGTCTGGGCACTGAGAATTTAACTCAGCATCATGCACATGCAAAGCAAGTACTCTCTATTCCTGAGCTCTATCCCTAGCCCAGTTACAATACTGGGAGCAATATAATGAATATCGCAAAGGTGAGTTACTTAAATCTGTCAGCTACACTGTGTGTCATTAGAATTCTCACACTCATTTTAACCAAATACTCAAAGATTAAAAGATTCACATTTCCTCTCTGGCAAAACAGAAGAATAAGAGCCTCGGAAACGTCACAACACATTACAGAGATTGATACATTGTTCTTACTGCCCCATCTATAAAATACAGACAAACCCCAGAATATGAAAAACTGCAGAGAAAAAGTGTTATGTGATAAAACTAATTTAAGAACAATTTGGAGAAAATAATCCCATAGATAAGTAAAACTAAAAGGCTATAAAAAGGCCAAAACAAATATAAAACAGCATTCTACATTTATTTGTTTTTGCTTTTTAAAATTTATTTTCGTGGTACTAGGGATCAAATCCAGGGCCTCTTTATAGCAGCCAGACAACTGGACTGAACTACACTCCCAGGCCCATTTTACCCCATGCCAATGTTCTCTAGAGGGTATAAATCCTGAGCACACCCAGAACATTTCCTTACCAGCTTACTGTCTACTGGTAGTAAATTTCAAGGTGAAAAGAATATAAACAAGTAAATAACTTCTCAAAGGGGAACCCAAAACACTGGTTCTATGAAGCCTGTGTGCTCGTGCAACACAGAGGAGTGGGGGGGGGGGGGGAGAAAGAGCGCTCACTACCAAAGCATTTTGTTCTCTGGCATTTAGAACAGATTTGGGAAACCATGTTCTCTTTTGCTCAATGATTAAAGTTTTTTTTTTTCTTTAAGAGATTTCAGAATACTGTGCTTAGAATATTAACGGTCCTTCATTCATGCATAAAACTTTTAAAAGCAATTTAGGAGTAAAAGTTCATTTTATAGAAGGAGAAAGTACACTACCTACAAGTCCACCTAACGTTTGAATAAAGAGCAAACTCTACCTTTCAAGTTGTAGCTGCGCTCTTTCAGCTTGGCTTCTTAAATCTCGGCGTTCTTGTGTTAATCTCTCCACCATGTCCTTCAGCATTTGGTTTGAGTTCAGCAAGTCATTCTCTGACTGTGTCAGCGAGGTTACCTGGATCTGCAAATGACTGATTTGCTTAAAAGAAAATAAAGAAAAACAGAAAGACATTAAGACACCCATCATGGTAGGGGAGAAGGAGGGACCTCTCCTCAGGAAAGCCTCTCTCAGCTGACAGGGCCCACAGGGATACTCTGTAAGGGAGCTAACGACCAGCAAGGGCCGGGGTCATTTCTCACGCTCACCAAAGTCTTTCAATACCATCTACTGTATTAAAGGACTGCACCGTTAGGAAGGCTGAGAACCACTGCTCTAGAGCCCTTTATCAGCACGAGTATCCAACTCACAGACACTATGGCACCTCATCTACCTTCATGTGGAAGCACTTTTTCCTTGATCCGTAGGAGTTATAGATCAACTGTAGACTTCAACTGTTAAGCTGTGAACAATTATAACCGATATCCTTCATAGGCCATTGTTTTATTTTATCAATTAATAAACATTTTCATGTCTTCACTTCAGCTTCTCTTTAGGTCTCTGAAAGACCTTGACAGAGTTGGCAGGATCAAAAGAACTCACCATCAGCCTAGGACACAGCTCTGCACTAGAGCATACTTGTTTAGTTAATATGCACACAAGCCTGAATTGGATCCTTACTGTCACCAAAAACAAAACACCATCCTAAGATTCAAGAGTCAGTAGAAACAGGTTCTTGCCACAAAGCCCAGGCAGGCCTCAAACAAATGATCCTCCTGCTTCCTTTCCCAAGTGCTTTACAGGCAAGTACTACCACACCCAACAAGAAGCGAGACTCCTGGTCAAGTGGAAATAACCCCATTATGTGGCTGATAATATAAAAGCCACTTAAGGTCAGACTATACATGCCCACAGAACAATTACTAGGATACAGTAATATGGTGTGTCTCAAATTTCTACTTTAGAATAAATTTCTTCATGTAGAACTCATTATTTTTTAAGATGGGGTAGAAACCATTAACTCTGTATTATGACTTTTAAACTAAGTAACCTTCAAGAAACAACTCTAGATCCAAAGGATGGCAGAAACTCCAATGTCTAAGTATTAGAGCCACGTCTCTCAGAGAATAAAACATTGTGTCCTGCTGGTTAGGGTCCCAGAACTGCACATGCAAGGTGGCATCAGCTAATGTGCAAAAATTGTAAATGGAGTCCTCATTAAGAGGATAATATAAGAGAACAGAAATACTTAAAGCAAAAAAAAAAGGAGAATTCGGGAACAAATAATGACACGTATTTCACCCAACATTATATAATACACATATTATATAAATATTTCCTTTAATTAAAATAGTAATTTCTTTCTATAAATACAAATCTTAAATTTCATACATACTGCAAGAAAAAAAACCATTAACACATCGCAGAATATAAATTTACATCTGCAACTTAAAACCTGAATATTTCTAATTAATTTTAAAATTCAGAATGTCAAAATATTGTCATTTTAATGATAACTTAAAAAATATGTCACAGCCATAACATACCAATATATAAAGGTAAACAACAAAAGTAAAACAAGTCTATTAACTACAGAAGAAAATTGAAACATTGTATCTTTACATAACAGTTTCGTCAGTATAGTATCAATGATCGGATTTCAAAGTACTGATTATGACTAACTGCAATAATTACATAAAACAGACTTAAAATGAACATTCAACAAAATAAAAGAAAAATGTGTATTGCAGTCACACCTGTTTCAGTTCAGAATTTTCAAGTTTTTCTTTCTCTGCTTTTTCAGTATTCACAATTTGTTGTTGAAGTTTTAACCTAAAAACCACAATCAAACAAAAAGGTTATGAATCCACAATTCATTTATTTCACCAAACTGGGCAATCGTTGTACTGAATGGTTGATTGACAACAGGCACTACAATATATCCAAAGTCGAAATATTTAGACTCTAGGCAGCTACGCTATGTCCACATAAAACAACACAAGTTACGTCTTTAGCAACAAGAACTGAGCATGGAAGGGCATCAGGTCTATTGTGGGCACTAAAGAATACTCCATGGGAACACTGAGAGCAAAGGCTTTAAACAGAGAGCAGCCTGAACAATCTGGCCTTCAGTGGGCAAGGTCAGAATGTGTGCTCACTGCATCAGAATCTAGTCCAAAAGCCAGTCCTGACCATACAGCTTACAGACTCTACAAACTGCTACTTGCTTTCAATTTAAAAGGTTACAAATTTAAAAGAAGATTAACTAGCACAGAATACTACCCTATACCCTATAAAGTATCTCATCATCTTTCATCCTGAGCTAAATTGAGGAGAATATCATTTTCATGGCCAGCCACAGCTGGTATTATCAACCAACCTGTAGGAAAACATGCTAATTAAGTTGGGGTCCTCAAATTTTTCCCTTTAAATGTTCTTTAGAGGTGGGCTGTGGTGGCACACGCCCTTTATCCCAGCATTCTGGAGGTAGAGGCAGGCAGATCTTGAGGCCAGCCTGATCTACAGACTTCCAGAGCAGCTAGGGAGATAGAGAAACTTGGAAAAAAACAAAATACTTCAGAGTAATTTTTAAAATATTTTTAGAGGAATTGAAAAGATGGTCCAGTGGCTAGGAGCACTTGCTGCTCCTCGGTTTGGCTCCTGATACCCACATGTTGTGCTACAACAGTCTGTAACTCTAGTTACAGGAGATCCAATGTCCTCGGCAGTGACCAGGTACACATGTGGTACATGTATGAATGCAAGCAGTCATATACATAAAATAAAAATTAATTCATTAAATTCTTCAAATCTTTACCTTAATACAAACCAACTGGAACATGCTTCTATCTTGGCATGATTAGCATGCCTCACTTGCCCAGATCAAATGTGCTTACTAAGGCTACAACACTCTAAAAAGCATAGAACTGTGATTTTAACACAGTTAAGATTTCAATGAGTATTTGTTAACTGACTATGTAAAACCTGAATTTGACATTGGATGTCTATGACGAATACAACAGTGTGGAAATCACTGCAGTCACTTTACTGCTTCTTGGATGGTTTATACATAAATGCCAGAAACGTAGCTCTGAAGCAGCGGTTCTCAACCTGTGGTCACATATCAGATATTTAGATTACAACTCACAACAGTAGCGAAGTTACAGCTATGAAGTATCAATAAAAGTAATGCTATGGTTGGGGTCGACGCACCATGAGGGACTGTGTTAAAGGGTCACAGCAATGGGAAGCCGAGGACCACTGCAAGTCTAATGGAGACTCAGCACTTCTTCTTGTTCTTCACAATCAGGTGCACTCTTAGTTCATAATCCCAGCTATATTATTATTCTTTAAATTATTTTTACACTGTGAGTAGGAACAAGCGTGGGAGTTGGATCTCTCCTTCCACCAAGTGGATTCCAGGGATTGAACTCGGGCCATCATGCTTGGTGGCCTGCACTCTTGTCTACTGGGCCATCTCACTGTCCCCAATTCTCTCAATATTATGTTCATTTGCTCCGTCAAATGTTTATCTTTCTTTTGAGATTTTTTTCATGTAGCCCACTGACGTCCAACTTATTACGCAACCACATGGCTGATAAAGATAGCTATAACCCTGATCCTCCTGTCTCCACCTCCCCAAGTGCAGCACTGCAGGGAAATTTGGCCCAGGGCTTCATGCACGTGAGGCAAGCACAGCCCTCTCCATCTTCAGGCTCTCTTCTGTTAAGTGTCTATGAATGTCAGTGCTTCTTGACTGCTCAGCTAATAAAGAATTACTTCCACAAAATCATGATGATGAAATCCTCAAAGTTCAGAAGACTATGATATGTTAGGGTCAGAATTAGAAAACTTAGGCTTTAAATATATCTCACCGAGGTCAAGAGTTTGGATTGTCAATCAGTAAGAAAGTCCCTAATCAAGGCTGAGGAATGATTATTAAATGAATTATACAGATGTGAATAAAAACAACAGTGCTTACATAAGGAAGCATAAGGCAAAGACAGCAATGCTAAAGAATAACTTAGTAAGTCATGAGTAAACACTATCACTATAGAGTAGACAATGCTGTAGAGTACAGGCCCTTCTCCAATTCACAAACACAGCACCAGCTTAGAATCTAAAGTTGAGTGGAGATGTTTTTCCCCAGGAGAAAATCAGTCTATGCTTTAAGATTTAGATTTAAGATTCTAGAAGAAAACAAACTTTAATGTAAAATTAATATATAAGTATTAGGAAGGTTTAAGAACACCAATGGTTTTAAATCACAATAACAAAACATTTTTGAAAAATAGATACTGTTTCAAAAGATAAATTATTGAATAAAATGTATATGTCTTTTGATTATTATATATGTTGAATATTTATGGCGTGCCCCAAGTCAAAGTAAGTCTTATAATAAAAATGCAAAGTACAAAATAAGTGAAGCTAATTTTTATTAGGGAGTTAGTAAAAGCTAAGTAAGATAATTTGAACTGGGTTATGAAGGCAAAATAGGTGTTTTAAGCAAACAAAAGACTATGTATTGTAGGTGAAGAGTATAACTAAAATAAGACTTTAACAAAAATATAATTAAGAGCATCCTCCATTTTTGAAACTAAGAATTGTTTTCTGTTGCTCTGACAAGCACTATGACCAAAAGCAGCCTGGGGAACAAAGGGCTTCGGTTGGTTTGTTTGTTTATCTTACGTTGTATACTCCATTACCCAGTGATGTCAGGGCAAAAGCTCAAGGAACCAATACAGAGGCCATGGAGGATCATTGGCTACTGCCTTACTCATGGCTTGCTTAACCTGCTTCGTTCTAGCACCCAGGACACCTACCCAGGGATTGCACCACTCACATCAAGCACTAATCAAGAAAATGTCCCTACAGGTCATCCCACAGACCAATGATGGCATTTTCTCTGTGAGGTTCCCTCTTCTCAGATGACTACAGTTTGTATCATGTTGAGAAAAAAACTAGCCACAACAAAAGGGCAGCTGTGAGATGAGGAGAAGAGAAGCACAGGGGCTGCCAGTCTCAGTGTCTCCAGTGAGCATAAAACAACTGAAGAGGACACTGACATCTCTAGTGATGACAGGCCCAGGGCATGGAGAGGGATATGGGATAAGAAAACAGATTTGGACAACTGATGGCAAGACAAAGAAAACAGGGACAGTCTGAACAGGATAGCAAAGACTCCATGACTGTTGAAAGATTATCTAGAAAAAAATGATTGGAAAAGGAAGAAGAATAGAGATAAATTAGATGCAGCGAACATCAAGAGAAAAGCCATTTTAACCAAATGTGGCCAAGTAATGATGTGAAAACAAGAACAGAGTTTACCATTGCTGATTTCTCTGGTTGACTGCTTGCTTGTTTAAAGGGAAAAAGAAGGATTACTTTCCACTTAAAGGAGTTGGAAATTGTATGCCCTATCAGAGTCCAGTGAGAGGCTTTGATAGAAATGATTGAATTGCAAAATATTTTATGGTAATAGAGCATCTGGCTGCTGTTGCTGGGTTTGTAGCTCACTGTGGTAGTTTAAGACCTACAGTTTGATTTCCAGCATGAGTACGGGGTCAGATGGGTGTGGGGGAGAGGAGAGGAGATGGAGGGAGAGAAAGAACTTTATTAAGTAGGTGGTGAGGGATGAGAACATGAGGGAGACGTCGGAGAGTGACAAACTATAATGATTTTACTCTAGAGTAGGACAGTGCTCAGGTTACAGCAGAGAACCCATCCGGCTGTAGAGAAGCTAGGAAGGAGACTATGGGCTAACATGAAGATGGGGCCGTTTCAAGTCCCTTTCACTGTTCCTGGCAGCTGGGATGGGTCTGCCTTTTCTTTGTCATGCAGCTGACATGCTATTGAACAGTTAACAGGTATTTACAGAGCAGTATACTGTAAATGCTGAGCCTAGTTCTAACTGTTGTGGAAACATGAAAAACAGGACGGAGGCCCCCTCTTAGCAGTCTAAAGGTTCTATCTGATAAGATGCTGTGCAGCGACAAAAATTATCATCTCAAAGTTTCAATTTGAAAAGGCACTAGCTTTATGTTGCTGTTGAGCACTTTTGACAGTATGACGAAGGAACTAAAATATTAACTTCTTAACATTGTAATTAATTTAACCTCAGATATAAATAGTCACATGTGGTCAGCAACACCACATTAAATGCCACAGGATCTTGCCATCATATGTCAATGTCCATTACCAAGGCAAAGCAAAATAATGTGACAAGAAAGAGGAGCAGTGTATAGTTTCTCTATTATCGGAATTCCTAGAACGAGTCTCATCAGGAGAGGCCTCAGCACCAACTTTCTGAAAGCAAGTGTTCTGTCGCTTAAGCCCTGAAAACAGATTGGTCATTGTTTAATTAAAAAAAAAAAATCTTGAAGATGTGTGAGGCCACTGAACCAAAGTATTTATAGAGAATCATAAATACTGCCCCACAGAAATCTCTGCACTCTTCAAATGCTACCAGACACTTCACTTCCATCACTTACTTGGCAATCCAAATTGTAAAGGAACTGGTTTAAATGTCCAATTATAAGTCTAGTGCTTCCAGAAAGATGGCACACAACAAATTATTCTTCTCAAGATAAAAACAAAAAATTGGCTATATTAAGTGATTTTTTAGAAGGGTCAATTCCACATATGGGGCAGACAAATAAGCAAACCTAAAGCAATGATATAAAGATGGAGATGGCTTTAAGTTATACAAAAAATGCATCACTTTAAAAGGTATCATTAAAGGAGATACTTTAAATGTCTAAGACTCCTCCCTTGGACGATTACTGCTTTAATTTCAATTCTTGTTACCTCTGATATCAAAATACACACGTTCCTCTCCTTTATCACACATTTCCTAGCTTAGCCAGAGTGCCTCATTCTCCTAGACACACAATAGGCCCAGAGATGAACGTGTGAACCAGACTCAAACTACTTTTGGATTCTGCGAACCTGAACTGACAAGTAACCGTTCTCCCTTCGTTCCAACATATAGCATGTGCCTCACAGAGAAAGCGATAGAAAACGGGAAAGCAAAGAGAAAGGGAAAGCAAAGGAAAAGGGTATCAAGTAACTTCCATGCGCTCACAGTATGTCAGCTAACAAAGTCCCTTTATTTTCTTGTAATAGTTTGTTAGATTACTGTTGTTAAGGAAAATTGAATCACACTTAGCCTTCTAAACCATTTTTACATGGTTTACAGGTAACTTCATAAACATCACAAACTGAATAAATACATAGTATGCTAGCCTTCTAAAATGTAAAATGTGTGTGTGCACATGCACATTTAAGCACTCAGACATGCACTGCTCTAACAAGGCACTAATATAATTATATAAAGTACCTCTAAAGCATACATTAATGTCAAGTAGTTCAGCTACTTATCATATAATGTAATTTTTAAATAATGGGCCTTTTTCAATATTATTTAATTTTTTCCTGTCAGAAATCATTTTTCTTAATCTCAGATCCTCTTTGATATACCACAGATTCTACTAAGTAGAAGCTACAGTTATAGATACTTTTAGTGAAAAATAAACAGTTGGTTGATGTGATTAAATTTATAAAACAGTAAATAAGAAGTAATATAAGAATTATGTAACATTCCAAATGTGAAAAAATTTTACAGTCTTAAGAAGTACTCCATCAGACTGTATATGGTTATGGTGTCCTTACTTTGAAATAAGTATGGGGCCAATCACAAATTATAAGTGATCTAGAGAAACTCAAAAAGAATAAAAAATAAACTCTCAAAAGTGACTAATGAAATAGAAAAGGATTTATGTTACAGATACTTTAAAGATGAAAACTATTTTGTATTTCATTAAATGTTTCCAAATAAAATAAAGCAAAGGCTATGGGTCAAGTTTATTATTGTCTTTACGTAATGACAGAATGCTCAACATTTTATCATTATGGCTGCAAAAGCTCTAAGCAATCAGAGTAACAGATGGGGATACCTCCCTAGGGAGGGTAGAGATTCAAAGTCTCACAAGAACTGTCTGAAACAGTTAAGTAAAGTGTCTACCGAAAAGCAAAAGATGGGCAAGACTGATTCTCAAGTCCACTGCAGACTAGATTTTAGACGCAGCCGCCAACAGTGCAAGCGGTCCTGGCCCTAACACTCCCACGCTTGTCAGAGCAGCTCCTTCACTAGTATTGGGAACTAAGAAACTTGCCTCAAAGCATAATCTATAGACTTAGAGGATTTTAAGTCATTTATCTTTAATCTACGTAGTTAGTTAAGTCACTAAGGTTTGATTTTTTTTAAATTTAGAAGGCAAATATAATGATTTTCAGGTAATGAAGAGAAGCTATCTGCTCTAGCACTGTATTACAAATGTTTTCACCAAGAGTAATTCAGAAAGTAACAAAGCCACACAACCATACCCTACTGTTAATAGAAAATACTCAATCCTCAAATAACTCTAAGTAAAGGATGGAACATTAACTTCATCTTTCATGTTCCTGTCTGCAAGGTTGTAGATGTACATAATTCATCCATTAAGATGAGCAAAAGACACAACTTCCATCCTGTTCTGCAGCAGTGCTAGACTATACAACTACATACTGTACATATTTTAGAAAAAAAAAAAGTAATGCAGAAAATTTAGAAAGACAAAAATGTGCCTAAGAAATGGAAGCAGTATGAAACTCGCAATATAGTGACACCAGATTCAAGTAAAAAAGAAGGGAATAAAGAAAAAGAAATATTTTGAAATGATGCAACAAATTCACAACTGATCATCAAAGTAGAACTTACAATATGTACCAAATAGCACAGCAAGCATCTTTATGAGCAAAACTATAAGCAGCCAGAAACATATTAATAATGAAGGAGATTTAATATTAACTATCTCATACACAAAAATCAAATGAATAAAAATAAGTAAATAGAAGACTTAAATTCCATAAGACTAATTTCAGAGGCCATGTGTGTGTGTGTGTGTGTGTGTGTGTGTGTGTGTGTGTGTGTGTGTGTGTGTGTGTGTAGCACACAAATACATAAATGTATCAAATGTTACCTGACTTGAAATGGTTCAACTTTAAAAATTTCAATTTAGAATTTGAAGGCTGTATGTATTCAGTAGGAACTGTAACTCAAATTTGAATTTGATCTTCTGCCAGAGCAGGATAGACAGTGAAAACAGCCAGTTGCAGCACTGGCAGCGGGTGATGACTGAGGTAAGCAAATGACATTTTATAGCACACTGTGGTGGTATGATGAAGTCGGGTAGTGATGGTCAATACATTTTCAACTTAGGTGAGGCTGATTATGGTGTAACCCACGGAAGTTGAAGAGCAATTGCACTCACTTAACTTTAGGGTATCAAACCCACACAAACTGGCCATACACTAAATGAGGCAAAGGAGGTGACCATTTTATGCAAATCTTGAGACAGTCACTCTGAGGCTAATGCAAATGCCAGTCCTGCTGGGGCTAAAGGGATGGCTAAGTGCTTAAAAGCACTTGTGGTTCTTGCAGAGGACCCACATTCAGTTCCCAGCATGCACATGGTGGCTCACAGCCACCTGTAGCTCCACTTTCACGGTATGCAACACCCTCTTCCGAGCTCTGAGGCACATACATGCTATACATACATGCAAGCAAGCACTCATGTGTACTTAAATGAACTAATTCTTCTTTCTGTTAGAGTGAACATCTCTTTGAAGACACCCTGGGGTGTCTCACTTGCCTCACCCTGGTACTGCCCTTGACACAGTAGATCACAAATGACGTATTAATGTGCTGCATAAAGTAGAAACAGTCTCTAATCACAATGCAACAAAATTCAAAAATAACAAGAAAATGAGAGAAGCAATAAGAGGAAGAATATTCATTCTTTCCTACTCAAAAATGTAAAAAGTATCTAAAGCATAGCGTTCACAGTTCTCTAATGAGAACCATAGAGCAGCACCACTTGTTCTGTTCCGGACTCAGGCAGGAGGCCTTGTAAGGACAGTGATGTATAAAGTACAGCCCAGAAGAAGAGCTGCTTTAGAGGAGGAGTGAAAGAAGATGCACATGGGCTGAAGGGTTGATATGATTACATTCCAAACAAAGTATGTATTTTGTCCACACACGTGTACATGCATCATGTATATACACCTGTGGTACCCAGGGAAGTCAGGAGAGAGCTGTCTGTAACTAGACCCAGGTCCTTTGCGAGGGCGCTATGTGCTCTTAACTGCTGTGCATCTCTCTAAGTTCTGGAGCTAATGTTCTCTCAATGAAGAACTCGGACTGGGAGTAGACTGAGTAGACTGACAAGGACGCCACCATTTACCCTCCTACACAAGGCTGCACCGTAACTGCCAGTGCAAGTACATAAACCAGTTGGGAGCCCAAGAATTAGTAAAGAAATAAAATTATGTTTGCCTCTAATGAAGTAACTGAGTGAAATTAACCCAAACAATTTAGTATGCAGATAGATTATAAACTGACCTATGTATTACTTTATAAATTAAAAATGTATTACTTTAATAAACATTAACAACTAGAAGACCAAAACAAAAAGGAAATACATTCATAGCAAAAATTAAATATTTAGAAAAAATTTTAACTCTTTCAAAGAGAAGGGGAAAAAGAAGAACAACCACCCAAAGGCACCAAGATGGCGAAGACAGTGAAGGTGTCATATGCTTTAAAGAGTCCATTCTCATCCTTCCTAATACTGATACCTTTAATACAGTTCTTCATGATGTAGTGAGACCCCAACCATAAGATTATATCATTGCTACTTCATGTCACTAACTCTGAAATCATAATGTAAATATTTTCAAAGGTAGGCGTTTGTCAAAGGAGCCGCAACTCACAGGTTGATAACACTGTGTAGGCTTTTATGCAGTTGACTTGAGGAAGCTATAAAATGAGAAATATCAAGGATATGTCTGTTACTTGAACAGCAAATACATTCACAGAATCAGTCTAATAATTTGAAAATCTAGATCCTTCTGAAGACTTGCAACTTTCAGAGGAAGGTCCCAATCATAAATGAGAGTTAATTTAATTGTATCACATCTCTTCCAATGGAAACAGCCCAAGTCTCACATAGTTCTGTATACCACCAGGCAGGGCTGTACATACAGTGTAGAAACCAGAGTGAGGAAATGCTATCTGTCCGCAAATACAGGAGACCTGTACCATGATTATGACTGTTGCTTCTGATCCAAAAGGTGTAAAGAACTAGGTAGTTACTGCTCCTTTTGTGGCTGAACCACTTCTGGGGACTCCCAGACCAGGCCTATCCTTTTCATGACTTTGACTTTGGGTGGCAGGTAAAGACCAGGACATTCAGAAGCAGAGGGTGCGTGAGGTACACTTATAAAGCTAGAATTCAGGAGGCTGAGGCAAGAGGATCATGAGTTCAGAGATACACAGAAATATTTTATCTTTTAAAAAAGTAGATGAAGGGCTAGAGAGATGGCTGGGCAGTTAAGAACATCAGCTGCTTTTCCAGAGAACCCAGATTCAATTCCCAGCACCCACATAGCAGCTCACAACCCTCTGTAACTCTAAGGGATCCAAGACCTTCTTCAGACCTTCACATGAACCAGCATATATAAGGAGAAAAACATAACATAAAAATAAAAACCTTAAGGAAAAACAAAACAAAGCTGCAAGGGGACATATTTTATATACTTAAAAAATAAAAGGCTCAAAAAAAAAATCCTGTATCCAGCAAAAAACAATTCTTTTAGGTGTTTACTTAAAACATTTTATGAAAGTTCATTTTAAAAAAAATTTAAAGTGAAAGAAAATTTCAAATGAAAGAGAAAAATTGGCAGTCCCAAGACCTATGCAAAAGAATGTTCAAGGGTGACCAACTAGGTCAAAAAAAGAAAGAGCATATTAGATCATAACTCAAATGCACATGAAAAAGAATGGAGACAGTAATAATAGGTACATGGGAAATTGTAAACTATTACTGTAATTAATTTGTAATTTGCTTACAAATGGCTTAAGAGATTAGTATATTTTTAAACTAGATTTTAAAAACCTAGTACTAGTTTATACCACAGACCCTTGATTTACTGGGGCGATTGTATTGGGGGGCACATGGTGCGTAGATACATAATTAGTGACATGAACAACAGACATGAGTATGGATAGAAATGAGAGGGGCAGAGTTTGTGTGTATGTCTTTGCAATTAAGATGATATAAATTCAAACACAAGTACTAGAATCACCGAGATATGAATGTAAATTCCTTGATAATCACAGCTATAAAACATACAACTAAAAGAAAAGAATTTAGACATTCTTCCTACCAAAAGAGCAGAGTAAAAGAGACCAAAAACCCAAAACATTAAATACAAAGAGGAAAGCATTAACGGGAATGGGGGGGGGATAAAATTTCACGACAAAAATGGGTAATTACTTTGTAAATATAAACATATTAAATGTGTCAATCAAAAGACAGGCAGTGATAGAATGGATAAAGAATAAGAGTCAATTAAACGCTGCCTACAAAGTATTCAATATAAATCTGAAGTACAAGTAAATTGAAAAGGAGAGCATGGAAAGCACACCCATGTGGGCAGTAAGGAGCCAGGGAAAACAGAGCAACACTGAATAAAACAGGCTAAAGTCTATAAAGTTACAAAAGAAGGGCCCTGGCCTGGAGAGATGGCGCAGAGGTTTAAGAGCACAGGCTGCTCTTGCAGAGGTCTTGAGTTCAATTCCCAGCAACCACATGGTGGCTCACAATCATCTATAACGAGATTTGGTGCCCCCTTCTGGTCTGCAGGCATCCATGCAGACAGAACACTATGCCTAATACATAAATAATCTTTAAAGCAAAGCAACAACAAGAAAGGAAAAAAGGACATTATAAATACACTAAGAATATAGAATGCTGGGCTAAGGAGAAGAAAGCTAAGTCGTACTGTGCAAGCCCAAGGACCTGAGTTTAGATCCCTCAAACCTATGCAAAAAACAGAGCATATGGCAACACACTCCTGCAATTCCAGTGCTAAGAGGCAATCCTGGAGGTCAATGGCCAGACTGGCTAGTTTAAATACCCAGGTTAAGTTCACTGAGATCCTCATCTTAAAAAATACGGTGGAGAGTCATAGAAGAAGATGTCCAATGTCAAATTGTGGCCACCAACAAGTGCAAAATCTCAGAATTAAGGAAACATTGCTCCAAAATAGCAGAGACTTCGATATTTATTTTCAACATAGAAAGATTAAGCAATTTACTGAAAGGAACTGAACAAGGCATTCCTATCAAACTAAGATTTTTATCCCTGCATCATTCCTATAACACTCTCCAATAAACAGAAACTAAAGCACATGAGAAAAATGGCTAATTAGAGACTTTGGGGCAAGTAAAAGGAGAGCCAAAGTGAAGGCTAACACAGAAGCTCTCAACATGGACTCCTCAACTCTGTGCACTGGGGTCACCTAAGACCATCAGAAAACAAAGGCACTTACATTATGATTCATAACAGTATCAAAATCACAGTTACAAAGAATAAATAGAATTAGGAAGGTTGAGAACCACAGTACTGATGTTAGAAAATGGAGAAATGCTCAGAAAATAGCAGAAGCTTCTAATAATCAAATCTGAGATAATCTGCACTTAGAAATATAGTGCAACTCAGAGAAGAAATAACAATCTACTAGTCTACAGTGACTAAAACGGCATTTACAAAAGAGAAGAAATTCTCTTCAGAATCCCAATCTCTAACTGTAGAAGAGATGAAGAGAATACCTAAGAAAATCTCAACTAGACATCCAAGTAACAACCGAAAAGGAAGGAATGGTAAATGAATGCTCAATCAGAAGAAGAATGCTTAGTGAAAATACTTACATAGTCTCAAAAAAAGTAAATGGAGTGTACATTATTAAAAGAGTGAAAACATAATTTTATAGTGAAATGGTAAAATATGGAAAGTGAATAGTTTGATTTATTGTCCAATTTATCGAAATGCTAACTCTGGATTGATGACTCTAATAGGGTTACGAAATCTGTCCCTGCATGGAGACTCGAGGTTACTGTGCAGCTTTACAGCACTATGGCACTGCACCCCAAATTCTTAAGATGAAAAATAACCTGATACTCTGAAGCTCCCTTCGCGCTGCCTCTTCCGCCATCTGTGAAGCCCGCAGTCTCTCTTCGCACTGATCCTGTGCAGACTGGCTCCAGACACCATGTCCCACTTTCATTTTCTCTAGGTCTGATAATCTGTTCTCAAGTTCTAGCCTAAAACAACAGATGATAATTATGTTCCAATAAAGATGATCTGAGAGCACAATGTTTTCACCAAAGAATCTAAACAAGCTAATGTACTAAGGACTTACTTTTCATCCTGTAACACCACAAGTTTTTGATAACCTTCTTCTTTGGCAGATTGTACTTTACGTATTAATTCACGATCTTTTTCCACCAAGAGGGCTTTATGATGTTCAACAGTTGACTTGAGAATTTCATTGTCTGACTGCAATCCTAGTATGTTTTTAAAGGAAAATAAATATATTCAACATTAACATGAAAGTTTACAATTAACAAGCATTTAAAACCCAATAAAACAAAAGAACCTGCCATGTCTCTTAGATATTCTTAAAGGTCCTACAGACCATCAACTCATCAGAGCTTCCCAAAATAACACTGGAACAAGATGCACATCAATTTTGTTGTCACTTTTAAAGCAAATATATATGCAAATCTTTCAAGCTATAGATGCTTTTAAAAATTTAAAATTATATATACAGTATTCTGCATATATATATATATATGTATATATATATATATATATATACATATATATATATATATGCATATGCAGGCCAAAGGAGAACACTAGATCTCATTATAGATGGTTGTGAGACACCATGTGGGTGCTGGGAGTTGAACTCAGAACCTCTGGAAGAGCAGCCAATGATCTTAACCGCTGAGCCAATTCTCCTAACACTCTAACATTAAAAAACTTTACTCTTAACTCTGATAACATATAGAAACAGTCAAAACAATCATTAATTAAAATAAACTCTAACACAGCAGGTCAACTCAAGCACAGTTGTAACTCGAGGGTAGATATTTAAGAAAGAAACTTAACACCTGAGAGTCTTGATAATACATCTTTAAAACTAAAATAGAGCTTAACATAAGAACATATTGAACAAGACTTCAATAACTAGCCTAGGATTTATAACAAAAACAACAAAAATTATGATTAAAACCTACCTCCTTCCTTATATTTGTTAGCCTAATACTAGATGATCCATAAGCATTTAAAACTATAAGCACATGAAGAACAAGTTCATATTTTCAATGTCTAATTCACACAGTAATCAAAACTATTCTATAAATGCAAGATAATTCATTTAAAAAAGATTATAGAATGAATAAGCTATTCAAGATAATAGAAAGAGTCCCTATGTACTCTACGATTAAAATTCTATTAAGACCAAGAACCTGAAAATAATATGAGAAAGGCATGGAAATGTGTTACCGTCCAGTTCACTTTGAATCTTGTTCCTTTCTCTTTCCAGCTCACTCTTCGCTCGCGCTGCCTCCAGTCTGATGTCAGTTATTTCT
This sequence comes from Phyllotis vaccarum, assembly GCA_033318265.1. Classification (NCBI taxonomy): domain Eukaryota; kingdom Metazoa; phylum Chordata; class Mammalia; order Rodentia; family Cricetidae; genus Phyllotis; species Phyllotis vaccarum. The sequence goes on from JARWLC010000014.1 coordinate 30,473,605, forward strand.
AGTTTGTTTGAATGTTTGAGCTCTTTCACCTGTTGGTCATTAGAAATGGAGATTATTGGTCATTTTTATCATTTGGTACATACCTAAGAGCAAAGGCAGAACTAAGAAAATAATCTGGTAGTCTAGGGTATAAATACCATCCAAGAAAGTATTTCAAGGCTCAGGAAAGCAGAGTCCAAGAGATATCAAACAAAAGTTAGCTCTTCCTAATGGAACTAAAGCATTTATTTACATATATGTGAGTGGGGTCACCAGGGCTGAATCTTGCCTTAAAAATCTTAACTGCACATATATAACATCCACTGACAATTCAGAACATTTCAGGGGGAAAAAATTGTTGAAACATTCCTTCTGAAAAGGAAGAAACAGCTTGGCATGGTGGTACATGCCTTTAATCTTAGTCACTATCCAGGAGGCAGAAGTAGGCACATCTCTCAAGTTCAGACCATCCAAGGTTACTTGGCTGGATATAATTTTAAAACACAACAAAAAGGTGGCAAAAAGGCAAAGGCATTTTAGGTAGTAGGAACAGCATATAAAATGTTAATCAGGAATAACATCACATAATCTGCTCTTTAAACAATGAGCTATTCCTTAAAATAAAGTATAGGGAGGTATAAAATCTGTGGAGGGGTAGCAGGGAATAACAGTTATTATTGTCTTAGTTGGAGTAATGTGGAATGTCTTTCTCTATGCTGTAATTGCCATTGGATAATTAAAAAAAAAAAAAAAACTGTTTTGGCCTATGGCAAGGCATCTTAGAAGCAGGTGGGAAATCCAAGCATAGATAAAGGAGAAGAAGGGCAGAGTCTGGGAGACACAATCCAGCTGCTCAAGAAGTAATATGTAGAGAAACTCAGGTAAGCCACAGGCCATATGACAAGACATAGACTAATAAAAACGGACTAAGATGTGAGAGCTGGCTAACAATAAGCCTGAGCTCAACATGTAATTAATATAAGACTTTGTGTGATTATTTAGGACTGCTGGTCCAGATCCTGGGGCTAGGCCAGGCCAGAAACTTCATACTACGTTGGTGCTACAATTTCTGTAATAAAACGCCATGACCAAGGAAGGAGGGGTTTATTTGGCTTACACTTGTGGTATTATATTGTATATTTAATAAAACTAATCTGGAATATCAGAAGACAGCCATCTCTCAGGCCTTTTGTTTTGTTGTTTTTGTGAGATAGGGTTTTCTGTGTAACAGTCCTGGCTGTCCTGGAACTTGCTTTGAAGATCAGGCTGGCCTCAAACTCAGAGATCCTTTGGCCTTCCAAGTGTTGGGACTAATGGTGTGTGGCACCACTGCCTGGCTGTTAGGCCTTGAACGTACAGAGATCCAGGCTGAAGGCTTGGCTGTGGGTGATTCTGTCCTCTGATATTCCAGGCAAATTTTATTAAATATACAATATATCACCACATACACTTCTACATCATAGAGTCCATGATCAAGGAGGTCAGCATAGAAACTCAAACAAGATAGGAATCTGGAAACAGGAGCTGATGCAGAGGTCATGGAGGGGTGCTGCTTACTGTCTTGCTCAGCCTGCTTTCTTACAGAACCCTGGACCACCAGCCTAGGGATGGCCCCACCCACAGTGAACTGGGTCTCCCCCATTAATCACTAAGTGGATCTTAGGGAGTCATTTTCATAAATGAGATTCCCTCCTCTCAGATGACTTTAGCTTATATCAAATTGCCATAAAACTATCCAGCACACTGCTCAACACAGTTGCTTAGCTTTTTAACATAGAATAAGTGTTTTAGACAGTTAACTCTACAATGAGTTAGGATAAGAAATAAAAGCAAAGAAATTAACTCACAACAAAGGAATTAATAAAAGAGAACCAAAAAAGACCAATTGAACTAACTGAACTTGGAGACTAAATGTGTGTGTGTGTGTGTGTGTGTGTGTGTGTGTGTGTGTGTGTGTGTGTGTGTGTGTGTGTGTGTTAGAAGGGTATGGGTACAAATCATATAAATCCTTTATTACAAAATCTGCTTCTTCTAAAGCCCCAGGTAAATGTGGACAGTTTTCAATACTTTCCATAATTAATCTGTCACGAATCATTTTAGTCTAAATATTCCTGGCAAATAATTCTAGTTCATAAGCAATATTCCTTTATCCAACAAATATTTTGTAGTACGTGGTTTCTGTCCCGGACTTTCAGGCCTAGCCTCAAGGTTTAGGCCCACAGACCCGCAGAAACACACAGATGCTTACAATAGTTTTAGACTGATTGGCCTAAGGCCCAGACATATAACTTGCTGACTCTTTACTCTTAATCTAACCCATGATCCTTACCCTGTTCAGCCATACGGCTCAGTACCTTTTCTCAGAACAGCATAGTTGTCTCTGCTGCTTCTGGCTTCTCTCTGGCATTCTGCTCTGTTCTTCCTGTTCCTCGAGTCTTCCTAGTCTGGTAGCCCCGCCCATACTTCTCTCTGCCTTTGGCTAATCAGCACTTTTTATTAAACTCATAGGCGGGGACAATTATTTACAACAGAACAACCTAATCCCCCTACAATATTTATTGAATACTTATTATATGCCAGGTAAAATTCTAGGAGTCAGGAATACAACAGCAATACAGAAGTTATCCACACTACTAACATTTTACACAAACTTATAAAACTATGCACAAAGGCATTGGGCATTAGCAACAGATATAAAGGTTAGATGAACCTGTAATTTGACTCATATCTATTTAAAATTATAGATTTAGAGTAGAAAACTACAAACATATGCAAGCTAAAACATAGATGTGGTAAAGGATTAGGTTATGTAGAATCCAACAAAACCAACCACAAATAAGGATGGGAGGTAAAGACAAAGCCAGTTAAAGTCCAAGAGGCCAAAGAAGAGCCACCTTAAAAATCTTAAAGCAAAAACCTGAGAAAACAATATCCAAGAGAAACAAGATAGCAATATTAAAAATGTGCTACACCAGAAACTCTTATAAATTCCAAAGAGATAATACTTAAAATTCTGACCTTTTTATAAATTCTTAGGTGGTATGACTTTCTTAACTTAGAGGGATGGTCTTCTGTAACTAAGATTTCTAAAGATTGAAAACCTTGAAAAACAACTTAATGTTCTTCAGTGGATGTGAAATACCATTAAGGGCATCATTTTTAGGTCACCTATGATAATGCCTTTAATCTGAGCTACTGAAACTGGCAAAGCTTTGTTCCAAAGCCTAACATTCACAAATTTAAATAACTTAGTTAAACATACCCCAGGTGTTCCTTTGCATTGCAAACAGCCATTTGCTAAGACTGCAAAACGTTGATGAAAATTTCAAGTTGCAAAGAAAACTGTGACACTCGCGTTAAAAATATTTTTAAAATTATCCTTCCTGCAATCTCTTTATATATATAAAATTTTAGATAAAACTTGCTTTGTCTAAAGTTGAAGGATATATTGAATACTCCATTTATATGCAAACTACTTCAAATGTGCCGTAAAATACACAGACAACTCTCAACAAAGTGCTAATAAATAAGCATAGAGAAATAATACCAAACTATTCTCCTTCAGCAGAATAAGAGATACCATTTATTCTCTAACTTGAAAACAGAAGAAACAGTGAAGGGTGTGTATACAAAATACAGAAGGCTCAGGACACTGGTGAGCCAGAGAACCAGAACAAACTGTGGTACAAAACCTCACCCCACCCCCACCCACCAGACTTAGAAGCCATCACCAAAGCCTATAATGTTCTATTGCTGCCATTCACAGTCCAGATATTTCAGAAGCCCAGCTAGCCTACTCAGATCTAAACAATGAACTATAAATACTGAATACTTACATATTATTCAGCAAAACTAAAAACAATGGTTATAAGACTTGACGAAAAACTTGAGAATTTCTACATTCTGAGTTTACTACTTTGTGCTTTATATCTGTTTTGAATTGAATGAGGATAAAATTTTGCTATACTTTTATGACTGTAGATATTTAATCTGTATCTGCTGACCTGAATCAGGAAAAAGCCACATCATTAGTTCATTTCTAGTGGGGTTTATACTATAGGAAGTTGGAAGAATTCTTAGTGATTGACAGAAAAAGGTCTTGTTGCACTTAGGAAATTGAATCTCAATGAAATCAACAGGATATTAAAGATATGAAATAGCTTGCCTAAGGTTACGCATTACTGACCAGTCAGTCTCTGGGGGGAAAAAATAAAATCTGTATTCTTTATTTTCTTATTTAAGAATACACAAATAAAAACTAAAATGAATGAGTTAGGTTTCAAAATATGCTCATTTGATTAAAAGCTCAGGGGCTTCCCGCTGTATTTCATTATCTAGTCTAAAATGGCATAATTTCTAAACATAACCTAAATTTAAACCTATAAACTAATAGATAAGATCTAAAATTAAAAGGTATTAATAGCTATAATTGGGAGTGTAGTTCATTGGTAGAATGCTTGTCCAGCAGGCACAAAAGCACAATGTCCACTCCTCCACTAAAGGAGAAGTGGAGAGAAGGAGGAAAGAGAAGAAAAATATATGTATACGTGTGTATTTACCCTTAAAAAACCCCATTTGTAGCTCGGTGTGGTGGCGCACACCTTTAATCCCAGCACTCGGGAGGCAGAGTTTGAGGCCAGCCTGGTCTCATAGAGTTCTAGGACAGCCAGAGCTACATAATTAGAGAGGCTCTGTGTCAAAATAAATAAACAAATACTTTATTACCCTAATTTTACTTTCAGCCTCAATTCTGTCAGGTGAACTAAATGAGACATCCGCTACAAAACTTGTTTGCTATACATAAACTGAAGCAAAAATATAGTCACTAGATAGATGCTCTGGGATGTGGAGTAGTATGAACTATGAAAATTACCATTACCATTATTAAAATTGGAGTAAGGGACATACAGATGCCAGGTGCATATATGGAGATCAGAGGAACTTTCACTAGGGATTGAATACGGGTGTCTTTACCCACTGAGCTATCTTGCTGACTTTAGAAAAAAAGTGAGTAGACTATCTTCTAAGGGTGCCATCCAATGCATCTAAAATTACAGCCTCGGTGTTTCAAGCATAAAAATCTAATTTTATCACAATACTTAAAAAAAAATTCAAAGTTAAACTTATCCTAACAGAATACATAGTCATTTCCCAAAACTGAATGCCAGTTTAGCTGTATGAACATGGTAACAAGATATTCTAAGCCTGAGTTACTAGTACATTAGCTTTCTATAGATAAAATCACACGGGAAGCCAAAGGGCCACCAACTTGATAAAAAGAAAGAGACTAGGATGTACCACCTCCCACCTTCTGACTAGCACACATGTGCTGTGCTACATGGGCCCTCTCATACATATCTGTGTACACAAAAGAAAATATATAGATAGTGGAAAATTCACAATCAGTGGAGAATTTTGTTCTAAAGAAACAGAGACAAAAATTCAAAATTCTCAACTGTCTTAGAGCCTCCTGAATTACAAGCAAAAAAAAAAAAAAAAAAAAAAAGCTTTTGACCTTACCGCACAATTAAGATTCTTACTGAAGTTTCTAAATTGACAGAAATTTCCTCGATACTCAGTGTTAGAACAAAGAGGGGCAAAGCACCCACACAGAAACCTATTAGCTGGGAAAAAAAAGAATTCTAAAATCTAGGCCAGAGGTTACTAAACAAAAGCCCAGGATGGAGTAAGTACTCCTCCTCCGTGTTCCTAGACCACTCCTCTTGGCTGCCTGCCAGAACTAGATAAGTCTCTTTGGCAAAGACCCCACACATCATGCATCCATGGTATAAAGAAATCAAACTTCCTCCCTACTCCCTAGTTTTCACAGACCCAGAAGAAGGTGGTATGCAGCTGCTGAGAAAGTCAGGTAAGATGTGCCCACTTGTGCAACAGAGGTAACTACTGTTATGCAATAACTAACTTTTTTCTGATTGGTGTGAAGGCCCAGTCTACAGGAGGTTCTGCATGGTACTGCAAACTTGGTCAAAAACCCATAGTGGAAGAGATTTATAAGCCCTAGGGGAGAACTAAATAGAGTTGTTTAGCAAAACTGATATGGCATCAAGCTGGCGCATATATATATGCCTGTACTCATAGACAAATGCTACTCTAGTCTTCATCAGAGAAGCCTATCTTTTCTACTATAAGAGGACATTTATACCATGTCCTCTAAGGCTGAGGAACACAGAAAGAAGCACAGGCATCTGTGGGCCTGATAGGGAAGATGGAGGAGGAGTTCAGGGCTGTCACTCAGCGCTGAGCTATTTGGTACTGAGAGATCATAGAAGAGGTGGAATTATCACCTTCAATTATATAGCCACTGATGACCCTATCAGCCTCCAATGGATAGCTCCAATCCATAGGTCCCCACAGATGGCCCTGGATAAATTAAATGGGTTACAAAACAAACACAAAAGTCACGATTGTGAGAAGGACTGGTAGGGACTGGGGTTGGGGTAGAGAGAAGATAAATATGGGGAGAGAGAGAACAGTTACAGGTATAAAACTGTCTAACAAAATCAACCAGACTTTAATAGGGAAAAAAGACACCAGACCACGTGCGTCTAACTTCCTAGCAGGCATTCTATGTGCAGTGGAACCATGACACCTCAGTTGTACAGACAAAACAAACACACAACGTACTTACTTCTCCCTCTATACACTGCTCATGAGCAATCTCAGGAAATCCTTGGCCAAGAATGTATGATGTCTAGACAACATTTTTAGTTAAATATACACATTTCTACTAGGCTACAGAGAATACTTATTTTTACCTGGAAGCCATCTGGTTTTCATGGTGATTTATGTAACTGCCCCAATAAAGATAAAATGACTTCTCTGAATTGGAAACCAATCTTACTTTCAAGGTCCAAAGACTAAAAACTATAGTTTTTGAGTATCTGTTAGACATGATGATAAGCACTTTATGTATAATACCTCATTTAATTTAATTAATTAACCAAAGTCACAGAGTTAATAATAATTAAAAACAAATAACTTAAATTCTGTGTGTCTGAGCCCAAAGTCGATCTTCCATAAAATACATTTGTCATTCCTATCTTATTTCTGGCTTTGAGATACCTTATATATACATATTGTATCTGATAGGGAATAGCTGAATTTGAGAAAAACTTTAAGACATAAAGATGACTTAGGAACATTCAAATTAATTTTTAAGGATAACTTAAAAGCAAATTATGTTGTTAAAACTACTTACTGAAGAAATATTAATAAGTATCTGCCAGTACTGTAGTGATAAAAGCAATGTCCTTGCTATCGTGGAGTTGACATTTGGTTAAAGGAGAAAGTGGGAAGGAGATACTTACAAATAAATAGGAGCTGGGGTCATGTCTTAGTGGTTAAGAACATGGATGCTCTTGCAAGAGACCAGGTTCTGTTCCCAGAACCAAAGAGACTAAACTAAAAGCCATCTATAATCCTAATCCCAAAGGATCTGATGCCCCTCTTCTGGCTTCCTTGAGCACCAGATACACATGTAGAATAGAACATACATACAGGCACATATAGAAAATAAAAATAAATAAAATCTTTTAAAAATAAAAAACAAATATATAAGATGGTATTAGAGTTATGAAAAGGGCCTGGAGAGATAGCTCAGCAGTTAAAAGGACCACAGTTCAATTCACCAATTCACAGTTCCCATGTAGCAGCTCACAACTGTCTGTAACACTCTCACACAGACATACATGCAGGCAAAAAACCAATGCACATAAAATAAATCATTTTTTAAGAGCTATGAAGAAAAACAGAGCAGGTTAGGAATACAAAGAATAAGGCAGAAGATGGAAAATACTATTTCATTATTTTTAAGACAAGGAAGGCAGGCCTCTTGTATTAGGTTACAAGTAAAGAGAGGAAGACAGCAAGACATGTAACCGTGCGAGGGAAGCTCATGGCAGGCACACCAGCACCAAGAACCGACTAGGAAGGATGAAGGATGCTGAGGGCTGAGGAAGGACTAAAGAGCCAGGTCATACAGATCTCTGCATGGGTAGAGATACAAAAGCCAGTGAGAAACCTATCACATTTAAACGATAAAATGACAGAATAAAATTTCGACATCATTGTGTAATCTCACTCTCAGAACGAAGCGAGTGTGGCACTCACTTCACTGGTCAGCGCGCTTATCTCCCGGTCAGCTGAGTGCAGTTTGCTGATTAAACAAGTGTTCTGCTCATTGCTTGACTGCAGCTCCTTCTCTAAGCGCTCAGCCTGGAGTTTGGCTGACTGCTTTTCAGCCTTCAAGACAAACGACTATAAGTTATACACAATCTTTCACATCACAGTCAAGTTAGCATCATTCACAGTGACTATATATGTAATCAAACACAAAAACAATTCCTCAAAATTTAAATAACAACTAACATGTTTTCTCAATCGACCTGTAGAATTCAAATCTTTTTCTTTCTGGAGAGAGAGTACTTAAGGTGCTCATTTAATATCTCAGTATGGGAATGCTGGTGTCATTCTAACATTTTTTAGACTTTCTAGTCCACAATTATGGAAAAACATTTTAGAAGATGGGAAAGAAGGCTGGCAAGTCCCGGATACGTGGATAGAAGGTACTTGTTGTTAAGCCTGATGACCAGAGTTAGATCTCCAGGACCCAAATGGTGGAAGTACCACCTCCCACCTTCTGACTAGCACACATGTGCTGTGCTACATGGGCCCTCCCATACATATCTGTGTACACAAAAGAAAATATATAGATAGTGGAAAATTCACAATCAGTGGAGCCTCCTGAATTACAAGCAAAAAAAAAAAAAAAAAAAGCTTTTGACCTTACCCTTACCGCACAATTAAGATTCTTACTGAAGTCTCTAAATTGACAGAAATTTCCTCGAAGTGATACTCAGAGGAAAGAAAAAAAACTAAAAGCTTTTATAAACATTTCTGCTCGAGATAAATAAAATGACAGTATTTTTACACTTAGGGGATAAACCTCAGTTTTCTATTTCTATACATGTTTACTGTATTAAATAAGGACTGTATTCAGCAAATAACTCAGAGAGCATTATTTTCTTCAAATATAAGATTATATTCTTTGCATAAAAAACAGAATGTTTCCTCCAGAAATGCCTTAAAAAAATCTATCTGCTGTCATGTATTTCTTTTTTATTTTTTCTGACAAATGATAAAAAGTAAATATAGACTCCTCTGAAAATTGTCACAAAGGAGCCATCTACCTTTGTCATCATTGAGCTTATCCTGACAACAAACACTTTAGATGACCTTGGTCAAAGCTCACACTGGGACTGTACACTACAACTGCAAATACACCCTCTCAGTCTTTGACTGGGCAAATGCATTCAGGATGTGAAGTGGTAACCTAAACAATCTTACTGTTAATTAGCTTATGTCTAAGCACCAAGGACACTGGCAAGTTTAATTATGACAAGTGCTACTAACAAAGACTTCACTTTCTTTTCTAAAAAAACAAAAACAAAAACAAACTTCTACTCTTCAAAACTTACCAAAGCACTCCATGTACCAGCTGGTTGCCCCACCATCATTTTGATATACTATAGACCACATGCCTATAATCTCCTGCAAGCTCAACCATTACATAACAAAGAAAGAAAAAGCAACTCTGACATCAAGTAAATGAAAACAAAATCTATGCTCATCTTGGGCCCCAGGCACTAAGGGGCATAGCGTGCCTGAATAAGACGGAGCCAAGAGTTTTCCTAAGTGATCGCTCCCAGGGATACTGGTGTGGCTCTCTCAACATTTCTTTCTCTAGTAAACTCAGGGAAATAATTCAGTAAGATTTTTAGGCATCAATAGCCAGCTAATTTTTATCACTTTGGCTAGAAAATGTAAGTTATACGTTGTGTGTTATGTTGGCTCAAATAGAATTTATGATTTTACATTTTTTAACTCTAGTATAAGAAATTTATACTTTCAAAAGTAATTATTCTTTCTGTTTTCAGATGACTTTAGTCTTGAAAATTGGGGGGTATGTTGCATATCCCATTCTATGATATTTTGAGAGTTAAGTCATTTCACTTAGATGGTGATTCCCAAGGAATGAATGAATATCCATCCCTTCCTAAATGTAGTAGCTGCTGCTGACGAATCAAACTTTCTTCTTTGTACACTTGGGACCTACAAGTGCGTCAGCATTAGATCGGCGAGCATTTGTTTATAACTAAAACCAAAGGCTTGTCAAGTGCACTTTTCAAACTTCTGCCCTACTCTACTGGGAAGCAATTAAAGTCTTACCTCCAGGGATCTGAGTGCAGCTTGCGTCTCAGCCAGCTGCCTCGCCTGTATTCTCTGGACATTTTCTACGTGAGCACCAGAATTCTCTTTCTCAGCCCTTAATTCTGCCACTTCAGCCTCTAAACCTTTCAGTTTCTGAAGCAAGAGGGTTTTTTCTCGGACAAGTCGCTCCACCCGCTTGCTGTCTCTTGTGGGGTCAACACTAAGCAGCTGGCTCTGTAGTTCTTCTTTATCCTTCTCCAGCTGTGCAACCTAACAATTTGAAAGGAAGCATACAAGCTCTAAATTATTGAATTTTCAGTCATGAACATGCCTTACAAGCCAGTAAATTAAAATTAAAAATTACACAACATGAAACCTCAGGTTCAGAAGTGAAGGAAAAAGAAAAAAAATCTATAATGTCACGTTCTTCACTTTGTACTCAGCATGGCTCAATTTTAAGGGCAAGGACTCTCTGATTTTCCTCCTCCTCCTTCCTTCGCCCCCAGTGTCTGGCACAAGGCTTAATCAGTTGCTGGCTAAAATTCAAAATTATAAATACTACCATAAAGTAATTATTTAAAAGATAAGTTCATGATAGGAATTCATGCAAGGCCAATTCAATGACCACTCCCAACTAATTCACACAAAATCTGTGTAAGTAAGTACAAACACAGTGAGTGAACTTTTTAAAGTGACAGCTGAGCATATTAAATGCCTAACTGTAATGCTAGCATGGGTCTTCTTTCTCATGTCCACTATTCTAGGGTATATCACAAGTCACTGATGAACAAGAAGCAAGATACAAGTGGTCTTCTCCTTCAAAACAGCTTGCATTGCCAGATGCCACATGCTCCTAATGCGTGTGGGCTCCAAGTGGTTTCCTAATGCTGGGTTATTTTAGAGGACCCTTGTTACTCAAGATTGAGGGACAAAGCACTGAGAATGGACGCCTATGGTCCCTATCCTCTCTGAAGTGGACGACCTTCTTTTCTAACTATCATTTCTGAAAATATTGTACGTTTACAGAGACACACACACAACCTACT